>OY482671.1:143248652-144448652 GCA_960531455.1 Urophora cardui | reverse complement strand
CACTTTATAATTCCCATATATAAAAGTGGGCGTGGTCGTCAACCGATTTCGCTAAAATTTTGAACATGTATTACTACAAGTAGTGAAAGTGTATACGCCATGTTTCGTCATAATATATCGATTATTTGTCGAGTTATGGGCTCAGAAATCTCGTATATTCCTGCTTCTAAAAGGAGGTGGTGCCACGCCCATTTTCCAAAATTTTTGTATTTTTTGTTTTATGTCCATAGTTGGACACATTCCATAAAATTCCAATGATATATCTTTATATTTGACGGAGATATCGCTTAAAATGTTTTTATTAGGTCACTTTATAATACCCACATATAGAAGTGGGCGTGGTCGTCAACCGATTTTGGCAATTTTTCGTCCAAACATTTGCCTAAGTAAGTATATCAAGCCTACCAAATTTCATCGATATATCTTCAGCGGTTTCTGAGTTATGGCTCATAAAACTTTCAATGTTTGCCCCTTAATAAGTGGGCGTGGCACCGCCCATTTTCCAAAATTTCACCATATTTCTTCATAAGGGCCTGAGCTCAATGCGTGTGTGAAATTTTATCACTCTAGCTCTATTAGTGACTGAGATACAAAATTTCCGATTTTTACTATATAGGGGAGGTGGGCGTGGTCATGGTCCGATTTCGCCCATTTTCAATACCATCCGTTCCTGTCTTGATACCAACTTACATTTCAAATTTCATCAAAATATCTCAATTTTTGCGCGAGTTATCGTGCTCACAGACGGACAGACGGACGGACATGGCTCAATCGATTTCTCTTTTCACCCTGATCATTTTAATATATATAAGTCTATATCTATCTCGATTATTTCATTCTGTTACAATCCACCGTTAGGAAATCAAAACTATAATACTCTGTGTACTAGTACAGCTGAGTATAAAAAGTCTGAATGCAGCAATTGTAACGATATTCAATAATAGATAATAGGTGTTTTACTAGTGAGACAAATAAGAAGGGCATAGATTTTTTGCTGGGTATGAATCAGACCTGTTATTTAATGATTAAAAATTTTAATGATTATTAATTAAAGCATGTTTTGTTGTTGTAACTATTTAATGATTAATTACGATTATTTTCACCTTTTTAATGATTAAAAGTTAATTAAATTATATAAAAAAAATAATTAATCGATTAATTATTTTTAATTGCAGAATTATTTAGATTATTTTCAATTATTTTTAATTGCATGATTAACGCAATTACTTGATTATTTTCGATTATTTTTGATTTTTTTTAATTGCATGATTAATACAATTATATGATTATTTCAAATTATCTATGATTTTTTTAATTGCATGATTAATTAATTAATCGATTAATTATTTTTAATTTTTTGTTTCTTTTCAAATTTGTTTGTGAACAAAACATACACACATATATTCATACATACATATGCACGTGCATACATACATGTGCTGAGAGTATGCTGTGCGTTTAAACCCGTATCGGATGAGGCCGCACTAGTAATTGCCAGTCTATAATGCTGACGCAGTTCCTATCTCTACACGGTTGTTTCAAGGCCCATCTCTTTCGCTTTAAACACGAGTCGGACCTAACGTGCGATCACTGCGGGAGGCAAGCAATAGACGATGCACACCACGTATTCTTTGAGTGTGCAAGATTTTACGAATCTAGAAACAAGTTCCGTAGAATATTTGGAGGAGACTATACACCTGAGTCGTTCGTGAAGCATAGCCAAAATGGACTGCAGCGAGTGATGTAATAGCACACACCATGAAAACACTAAGAAGCCTAGAGAGAATACAGCGAGGCAGTGGCGACTAAATTAGCACTAATTGTATCCCTCTAATCATAGGCACCTCAAGTGGAACGGATACGTAAGTAAAGGAGCTCGGCCTCCTGTATCCGTCATTGCGCGTGGTACGGAGCTTTGGCCTCCGCAGACCACGTAACAGTGACCACTTTTGTAAAAAATAAATGGGTGAAGCCTTTTAAGGCAGACTGAGGGCAATAACGCGACCATTACGGACTTTCGAGCCTGGTGCTCAACCCACCACCCGATGGTAGCCTGACGGCAGTACCGGGGCGTTCGGTACGATGACAGTAGAACGTTTAGTGCGGTTAGAGTCCCGCACTGAAAGGGTAAAGGCTTTCGATGCTTCCTCCTCGTTAAAAAAAAAAATATATATATATGTATACACATACATACATGTGCACATGCATACATACATACACACATTCATGCACACATACAAACACACATACATGTATATATGTACATACCTACACATACCTATTTTCAAAAATAATTTAAAATAATCATATTAAAGAAAATAATCGCACAATTGAAAATAATCGAGCAATTAAAAATAATCATACAATTAAACAAATTTTGGCAATTAAAAATAATCAAACAATTAAAAATAATTGGGCAATTAAAAATAATCATGCGATTAAAAAAAATTATGTGATTATATGATTATTTCCGATTATTTTTTTAATGGTTAGTAATCATGATTTTTTTTACAATTTTTTTAATTTAATCGATTATTAATTGTCCGCTTAATGTAAGACAATTAAAATAATCATTAAAATTAAAAAATCCAAAAAAATTAATCATTATTAATTTTAATCGGAATTTAACAGGTCTGGTATGAATGTATGTACATATGTACACACGTATCTATAAAAATTTGTATTATTTTACGCGTTATTTATGCTCAAATAAATTACCAAAAAATATATATAGATATGTTCATATATATTTTATATTCAAGTGCAATGATAACCTTAAGCACTTGGCTTTTTCAGCATGAAAGACATTTTTAACTACGCGCATTATTTTAAATTGAACTTATCGAAGTATTTTTATACAGTTCGATTGATAACTCCCATCATCAGGTCATGTACTATTTGATTTGGCATTTATTTGCATTGCGATAACCTCCCGAAATTTTTCGTAAAAGTTGACGGAAGTATGAAATCATTAAATTTTTTAAGTTGCGCATATAAAAAGCAATTAAAAAATTTGAGGACAGCCGCTTACATACATAAGTGACATACATACATAAATATATATGTATGTACAATGTACGAGTATGTACATGTTAAAACAAAATAATACTATTTACTTAGTAATCTGTTGCTGAAAACGAAGTAGGTTCATCTAGCTAAAACCACTGGAATATGTTCGCCGGAGCCGGTTAATAGGAAATACTATTTATAAGGAAATTAAATGTAAATATGTATATATTTACATACACACATTCCCGTAGCTTTGAACTAAAAGTGTGAAATGTGTATTAAATGTCAAGATACATTCTCACAGTACTACGAGTCGTATGAGTTACCTCGATTGTACTTATGTTCATGATCTTTTTACCGCAGTGCTGTACACACATGTATATTTGCGAGCCACTACATAATTGTTAAATAAGGGTGCGTTCATGTTAGAGCTGCGATAGTGGCGAAGGGACATATGATTTTAATACTGACTATAGCTGACTATGTATGTAGAACGAATAGCGCAGCTCAATTTGATTGCTTGGGAAATATTAAATTTTGCACGCAGTAAGACGAAACAGAGTTATAACTCTATATTTCATGCATGTACATATGTATATCAAGAACGTGGGCGGCATTCAAACAGAAGCTATTTCGAATTTCGGCTGGGTAAACCTTGAATAATTTCATAAGCCGTGCTTACGACATTTATTTTTATCGTCCTATCCTACTGGATTTAAAATAAGCTTCCCAGAATACAAATATGTACTAGCTTATCACGGAGAGAAAAAAATCCCCGCTTTCGATATTCAATCACGTGCCTACGACATTGGTCAGCCGCGCGCCGGTAGTCGCTTTTGGTTTTAGTTATCCACTTCACTTTTGCTTTCAGTATCGTGCACAATATGTAGGCGATATGTACACATATGGACACTGAAATAGGTGTAAAAGTTTTTCTTTCACAGCCTTACAGCATTCGCAATTAAAACGAAGTTTTGCTTAGTTATATGAATAATGTACGTTACTAAGACGAATTATGTTAAAATTATTTAATTTCATTTATTTAAAGGAAAGTTATATCAGATAAACAAAAATCCCCTGGACACTGAAATAGGTGTGCAGCACTTTTTTTTTTCAAAATCTCAAAAATAATTCAGTTAAAACTGCTTTATTCAATTGATTTTTACTAGATAGTATATCTGTTATTGTTTTGTATAACTTTGGCTAATCTATTGGTTATGGATGTAGTTAATTTGTGGCAGTTTTCTAATGGAGTAGTAGTAGGAGTAGTTCCCGCGCTTTCTGCCAAAATGGAGCTTTCTTTGGAAATGAAAAGGCTGTCAATCATCTCTGAATATCACTACGCAAGGTCCAAATTGGTTTTGGATCAGGCAATTCGCTTAGCTATTCCATACAGGTGACATTTGCGTCGTGGAAAAATTCAAACCCCAATCACCCAAACGTGCTTTGGGTCGTTTTCTTGTTGAAAAATCCTTTTATGTGACATGTGTCCTTGGCAATATGACAGCTTAAGAATCTGCTAAATATCCCTGTACTTTATAACGGTCAATGTCTCCTTTAGCGAAAATAACAGACCAACACTTTTCCAAGTTGCACATCCTTAAACCATCATGTTTCCACCCCAAATTATATA
Source organism: Urophora cardui (assembly GCA_960531455.1). Classification (NCBI taxonomy): domain Eukaryota; kingdom Metazoa; phylum Arthropoda; class Insecta; order Diptera; family Tephritidae; genus Urophora; species Urophora cardui. The sequence continues at coordinate 144,444,010 of OY482671.1, read as the reverse complement.
GTCCATTTAATGCATCACAGATGGAATTCTTTGTTATAATATTTGTGGACATGATTCCAGAAGTTCATTATGTCGCCCAAACGGCAAAGGATTTGCACCATTCTACATCTAAAAGACGATTAGGCAAGTGGGTGGATACATAATGTGCCACTTGGTAAAGTCTTGGTCTGTTATTTTCGCTAAAGGACACATTGACTATTATAAAGTACCAGGATATTTAGCGGAATATTAAGCTGTCATATTGCCAAGGAAACATGTCACATAAAAGGATTTTTCAACAAGAAAACGACCCAAAGCACGTTTGGGTGATTGGGGTTTGAATTTTTCCACGATGCAAATGTCACCTGTATGGAATGGCTAAGCGAATTTCCTGATCCAAAACCAATTTAGAACTTGCGTAGTAATTTTGAGAGATGATTGACATCCTTTTCATTTCCAAAGAAACCTCCATTTTGGCAGAAAGCACGGGAACTACTCCTACTACTACTCCATTAGAAAACTGCCATAAATTAACTACATCCATAACCAATAGATTAGCCAAAGTTATACAAAACAATGACAGATATACTATCTAATAAAAATCAATTGAATAAAGAAGTTTTAACTGAATTATTTTTGAGTTTTTGAAAAAAAAAAGTCCTGCACACCTATTTCAGTGTCCAGGAGATTTTTGTTTATCTGATATAACTTTCGTTTAAATAAATTAAATTAAATAATTTTAACATAATTCGTTTTAGTAAAGTACATTATTCATATAATTAAAGAAAACTTCATTTTAATTGCGAATGCTGTAAGGCTGTGAAAAAAAAATTTTACAACTATTTCAGTGTCCATATGTGTAAATCCCCTATACGACAATTTTTTTATGCATTTCAATTAAAGTAATTTAATGCTATTAAATTAACAATATACTAATGTGTTTGTGCAATTTTTACGTTCCTTGCATATGCATGTTTTTGTGGTAAATGTTAAGTGTTCGGGACGTGCTCGGCAGCAGGTAGTACTTACATACATCTAAGATCTGCGAAAAATTTGTAAATTATGATCCGAGCGTATCTTCTTATCTGAACGAATGTTGTTGGTTGTTATTTGCATAAGATTTTTATTTTAGAGGAGACCCCTAATTCGTTTTATTCTGACCTTGGAATGAATATTCAATTTTATTTTATTATGCCCTCCAATAAGTAGACTTAAAACGTTCTATTTGTGAGAAGAAGCCAGTCCGATTAAAATGCTGTACGAAACCTTTCACGAGATAATAGTATTACAAATGTATGTACATATTAGTATTAGTCTATTGATGAGATTGTCTCTCTTTTATAACTGGGCTGCTCATCTCATAGGCACTCAAAGCACAATTGTTTTTGTTTTGTACCGAATCATAGGCACAGATACATATTTTCACTTGAAATATGAAAATAAAATTTTCTTTGCACTCCCATAAGCACTCAGATATAAAAAAATTTTATATGAATGTGCCTATGATTCATATTGAATGTGCAAAGCAAAGGCACTTTGTATAGGAGCTCGAGCACTGCCGTAAGAAATCGAAATTTACAATAAAAAAATTTGTAATGAAAAAAAATTCAAAAAATGAAAGCACTGTAAAAAATTTGTATTCAAAAAATTTTTATATAAAAAATACAAAAAATTTGTATGTATTTGATACTACCATTTGAAAATAAATTCTAAAATAATATTTTATTGGAATTCATAAAAAAAATTAAATGAGCAAAAAAAATTTTCAGTGCATATACAAAATTTGTAGATGTATTGAGTTTTGTACTTTCAATACGAGAGCGTTGAGCAGCCCTGTTTTATAATATTTTGTATTGTTACTATAAAACTACATATACAAATTATTTTATTTATTTAAATGCCTAAATTTTTCCATCATAATAATATATATGTACATTAGAGTGGCCCTTATTTTCGAAAGTCGGAAATTTGCAGGTGTTACCCCCTGATATGTTTTTGTTTAATAAAAAAAATAATACCCTGAAAATTTTGGCCCGATTGAACAACTCTAACCCGTGCCACAACGAGTTGAAGTTGAAAAATTGGCAACATCACTTTTAGTAAGCGCTTCTTTTGGCTATGCCGTGATAAATATATGTATGTGCGTAGGTATACCCGAAAACCTAACTCTGAGATATTTACAAGTTTAAACTTTCATGAAATTAATCAAAATACTTTTATTATTTTGCTTTAGTAGCAAGAATCGTAGAAGATGTATGTACGTATGTAGATGACATTAAATTTTGGTTCTTACGTATAAAGCAACATAGTACAACAAAAAAATCAAACTTTTCACTTAAGAATTATGTATTAATTTAAAATCGTAGTCTATATTATTTTCTTCCAATACAATAATTTTAAAACGTGCAACTGGTGAAGTCAGTTAACTGAAGCACATGCCACACATACCTTTTTAGCATATGTGAGACAAATTAGTTTTTTACAAACATAGCAAAAGTGAGTATCTGTCGGCATTGGGAAAGTTTGTGTCCGTATCATGGCCATTTTACGCGTAGTCAGTGTTACTACCGTTTGAAATATAATATCGAGACGGTCCAGCACTAGTCATGATAGAGTCCTCAATGTGGGGACCTCATCGTCGGGGTGTTAGAGGGTTAAAGTAGTCTACAAAACTACAGCTATGGCAATTTTTTGCGGGTTTTACTATGTGGATATTGGTCTTGAGAATTAAGTGTGTTATAGAAAAAAAATACCAAAATTGTCAGCAGCAAACGCTGGTGGCTGGTAGTGAAATAACTCCCAAATAAAGTAACTCCAAAAAACAAATGAAAAAACTACAAATATTTTCATACAAAATAGAACTTATTTCGTTATGAAATAACTCGCAGTGTGTTGGGACTTATTTCATTTCCTTCTTTGGGAGTTATTTCATTTCTTTTATTTGGGAGCTATTACACTGCTCTTCAAACGCTTTCAATGGACCTTCAAGAGAATTAAAGTTCTGAATCGTATTTCTTATTTGTGTATGCATGTACGATAATGTACAATTACACTAATAGAGGGCACTTATTTTATAAATTTCCCATATAAATATGTATGTACGATTACATGAAAAATATGCATTTCTTAAATTGTTTGTATGTATACATATATGAGTAAATAAGTATCCATGACATTTCAGTACTTCAATATATAGAATATCAGTATATTTTGTTTATAAATAATTTATTTGTGGAGTGTAATAAATAACAACGTTGTAATCTACTAAAATTCAAAAATATAAGAGAATTCGTCCAATATAAACGTCCACTGAACCATATAATACTTGGTTCATTATTTCAACACACTGTGGCACGGGTTAACGTTGACCAATCAAGCAAATATTAAACAAGGCATATTTCTTCGTATATGAAACCATTTCAGGGGGTAACGTCTCAAAAAAGTAGAAAAAAATTTTTCCCATAGGCTTAAGGGCCACTCTAATGTACATACATACATATTTATAACTATTTGTTTTTTTTAATGAAATAATTATTTTTTAAAGAAACAAAAAAACGATCAATTCGATTGCCGTAACTAGCACTCTTATTGAAAAGATGATTGGCTGTCATGGTCGAGCTTCTATCTACATATATGCGTATGTATATTAGTGTGGTCCCTTACTGTATGGAGACAAAATTTTATAGCATATTTCCTCAACCTCACCCAGATACCACAAATAAATTTTTGTCCCGGTCGGAAACGATTAAGAGGTGTCGCGCAGGGATTAAAGTTCTGAAAACTCTATGGAGACTCAAAAAATTAACTTTAATTTTGTATATCTAATACCTAAAATTCATTGTATTGTATTCAAAAATACCAACGCAAGTGTGTTTCCCGATCGGAGACCGTTAAGGGGTGTCGCAAAGTGGTCAAAGCTCAGATTACCATATAAAGACAAACCACTTGTATATTCTCATTAAATTAAATTATTTTCTTTATATCTAATGACCAAATTCGTAGTCTTGTACTCAAGGATACCAAATATAAATTTTGGTCCCGATCGGAAACGCTTACAGGGTGTCGCGCATGGTTATCTTAACCACCTCCCATAGAGACCAAAATTTATATGCGATATCTTTGAGTACATCACTATCGCTATCATGCATTATATTTAAATAAAGTAATATACATTTTTTGAGTCTTCATATGGTAATCTAAAATTTGAACCCTGTGCGACACCCTCCGATCGGGACCAAAATTTATTTGTGGTATCTTTGATCGTACTTTAGGGGGCGAGACTGAAAAAAAAATTTAATTTGCTTTTAAGGACTACCCCCATACCCGGTTTGGTCCACTGTTGCAATATAACATAATCTTAGTGTCATCATCATAGAATATAACATCTTTCCAGTGGAGAAAGCCACTAAAGCACTAGAAAATCGAATTATAATACTTACAGTGCAATTTGGAATATTACCGGCAATGATTTTAGCATGCATATCTGGTATAGGTGTGGGTGATTTGCCTTTTATAGGCAACAATATGGAAGTCCAACATTCTCTACAGATTCTCTAGTGGCACTTGTTAAGCAATGCGCAAAAATTCGGGTTGATTATCAACAACAAACCGCAATTAAAATTTTACCAGGATAATGATTCTAGACATAAAGCGCATATGGTGAGGATATGGTTGCTGTTTAATTGGAAAAAAGTATTGGATACGCTAGCGCAGACTCCGTACATAAAGATAACAGAAAATTTGTGGTAATTTCTTAAGAAAAAAGTAGCGCAGGGACACCCTAAAAGTCAAACAGAGCTCAAAAAATGCATTCTGGAAGAATGGAACAAGATTCCTGATAACTACGACATTCAGAAATTGATTTCCTCAATGACGTACCTTCTGTAAGTTGTTCTAGTTGACAAAGGCGGTCATCAAAAATATTAGCGAACATAAATTTTCAAATAAATGACGCTGAAGTAATGCAAAATGTAATTGTAAAAAGACTTTTTTGACAAATTTTTTTAAGCATCTTTCTGCTTTTGTGGTCATATTTTCGTGGTCTGAAAATATAGAGGCTTTATTTCTTCTCACCTGGTTCTCAACCGAATATTACAAATAATAAAACCAGAATTAAAATTATAAAATTAAAAGAAACACTGGGTATCTTCTAAAACGTTCATTATTATCACTTATTTTTAGTATGTAAAAACACTTTCTTGACAAACTGTATGTATGTATGTACATATATTTAGTTAGTCGTTATAACCATCTGTTGATGAGATACGTTGCGATATTTAGGTTTGACTGGCATGGTATGCTGTGGAAACAGATTTGCACCATTTTTGTACAAATTTTTCGCAAATATCTTTAGATGGCATCTTTACATATCGCCCGTTTTATGCAATAGGGATTTAACTCGAAATTTTCGATTTCTGGGATTTTGCCATATATTTCAATAACTGGGTAGCATACATGGGGGTAGTGCATTAATGGTCCAGCCCCAGCACCAGGGAGGGCTAATGCACTATTCTTGCACTACTATCAGTCTTGCACTACTTGCAGTCCTATCAGCCACACTCGGCAGTAATGGTAATGAGGCTGCATTAATGGTGCTGGTAGTGCTGCATTACCAGCCCCACTCAATCAATTGAAATACAGACATCTTTGAATTTTTTTTATTTGTTCAAACAAAACAAAGCTACCCAGTAGGGCAGGGAAATACATAACATAAATGTAATTTTTTTTCATAAATATTTCAAATCATGCATATAATGTATTTGTAAATCATTCACTGTGTATTTAGTTCAGTTAGACATAATGAACACGAGGCGTATCATCATAACTACGGAAGTTTAGCAATTATTTGCTTTTAGTAACACAAGCGTCTCGTAATATGAGTCGCTTGTCTTTTTCCTTCGAGGCGTATCAATCATTCCACTTAAGGAAAACAAGCGTTCGACTGGAGCAGAAGACGGCGAAGGTGTTTTGAATTTCAAAAACATTTTGTCTTATTAGTGGATATTTCGCCAGACTCGACGTACTAGTATCCAGGCCCAACAGATAAGATTCCAACTCATTCCATATGACATCTTTTTGCACTAATACTGTAGGCCCTAGTATAAAAATTATTAAAAAAAAAATAAATTATAAAATAACAAAACTAGATTAACTACTATAAGTTTCTCCATAATCTAAGAATCCATTAGCGACAATGGTTTTCGGAACTGGTTCTATTCACGATCTATTGTGTGTAACCTTTCAGCTTATTGCTGTATGTAGAGGCTTTTCATAAATTTCCTATTGGGTAAAATTTTTCAAATGACAACTCAAATTTTACTTTTTATAATTTTTGAATAGTGCTTGTTTCAGCTTTCCACTACTGAGGCTGCACTATTTTTTCAGCCCAGAACGACTTAATGGTAATGATGCTGCAAAATATTGCACTATTTTTTTTTGCTGGTAATGCAGAAGGCGCGCACTATCAGCTAGCAAAAAAAAAAAATAGTGCAGACTCAAACTTCTTCAATAGCTGTAATGCTAATGCAACCTGGAATGCAATCCCGGTTTAGTGCACTACCCCCAACTATGCTGGGTAGTGCCTTTGAGTCTAGTCTTATAAAATACTCAAAAAGATAAAAATGGCGGAAATAAAGGTGATTTTGTAGTTATCCGTAGAAGGAAACTATTTGAAATTAAAAAACTTTATTTGCGTTTTCCCAAAAAAAATTTTTTTGAGTTAAATCCCTATTGCATAAAACGTGCGATATCTACATTTATAGGCACGTATGTGTGTACATGCAAAGGTCAATTGCCGCTTACATATAAATTTGTTTAGCGAATAACATAAAATAAACGAATTTTACAAAAGCTCCACACTTTTACTTCTTCCAGCAATTTGCCTGTTGACAAATTCTTCACATTGGTACCTACTCTTAATTGAGAAATAGTGTCTTCGCCAATTGTCACTTGACACATTCATGTTTACTCTGTTGTTTGGCAATTTTATATCAATTGATATTAATAGCGCCACAGTTATGATAAATTTGCATACAATTGTTCTATAAATGCACTCATATGTACCTAGATATATGTATGTATGTAAAATATATACATATGTCATGTGTATTTACCCAGTTGGAAAGGGTAATATTTGGTAATGCACAAAGTAATCGATATCTACCATCATTTATACATTACAACATGCATGATTCTTAACACAGAAAATGTCCTAGGAAAGTAATGTGTCGCTTTAGGTAAAGCGACACATTACCTTTTGCATTACCTCTTCGTGTATAAAAAGATACACTACCTTTTGCATTACCTCTTCGTATATAAAATGATACATTGCCCTGTACATTACCTCTTCGTATACGAAAAGATATCTTACCTAAATTCAATTAAATATTATACATTTAAGTTGCTATACATATTAGGACTCTCGTTGCTCAAAGTAATGTTTGGACCACCACTGTTTCTCGCATTTTTCATCGGCAATGGCGTTTGGGATACATTTTCAGAATCATGCATGTATGTACATACATATTTTTCACCAATTTAATTTTGTTTTATTATTTTTTCAAACTGTCACCTTCATGCGACAAAAATACATTTGAGTTATTTCAAATCATGTTCAGAGAAATTACCTCTTCGTTTACATAGGTATGCATATTTTCGTATATTGCCATTCGTTGATGAATTCATATTTGAAAAAGGTAATGCATTCCGCACTTTCCAACTGGGATGTTCAGAGAAATTACCTCTTCGTTTACATAGGTATGCATGTTTTCGTATATTGCCATTCGTTGATGAATTCATATTTGAAAAAGGTAATGCATTCCGCACTTTCCAACTGGGTATGTTTGTATGTTGTGTGCGAATATGTTTTTATTCAAGCTTTTTATTAGATTCATGTTTGCAATAGTCTATAGTTATACATATTTACATCAATAGTCAGTAGATATGTACCTACATATCTCTACAAGCGATTTTATATAGACATATGTACATATATAGATATGTATATTGTAGGTACAATTCAGAGGAATATTTCATACCGTTCTACAAATTATTAATTCAATTTGCTAAGCCAGTGACTTTTTTGTGGCTTCAACCAGCTGATAAGTGCAAAGGCTTTAGAGAGTGCAGCTGGAATGGCTGTCCTTCGCCGGATATACATACATAAGTTCGGTTTGCTCTGATATTTAGACTCGACTGCCGTGGGAAAAGTTGATCTCATGTATGTATGTGCCATCGATTGATTGGTAGCTGAGTTCAGTAACGAGGAACCAAACATTTATCAAAGATTACTCATCGTCACCAACGATAATTTAAAAATGCACACACACATGATGTTACCCACCTTATAATCTGTAAATAAAGACATGCCTGTAATATTTAAAATTTTCTTTCTCTGAAGCCTGTAAGTTTGGTCTTGTTCTTGAAAATTTAATTTTTATTAGTGCTTCAAATTCTGCATTAATGACCGTTTACTCAACATTTGATTAATTTAATTCCTGTTTAGTTTGACGTCCATATATTGTATGGTGACTTTTTCAAATAAATTGCTCAACCGGACAAACATCTGTGGTTAAGTGCTTAACCTGAGATTGAGAAAACGGCCCTAAGTGTTGTAGTGGAAACTTCTGGCAAATTAGGCATATGTACAAAGTGTTTGGCATACTGGCTGTAACTTACATTATCACAGTATTTTTAATAGGATTAATGTATTAACTGCAATTACAAAAAAGGAAAAAAAAAAACTTAAGAGCTCCCTTATCAATGGTCAATTGCAACTGAGTATTTTGAAAACAATGACGAAGTAGCCACACCCTTCAAAACAAACAAACAGATAATCGTATATACATATATACATATATGTATGAATACACGTCAACTCATATTCATGTGTGTGTGTGTGTGTGTATATTGTATACTCACCAAAAAATCTAAGCCTTATTTAAGAATTAAAACAGCAGATTTAAAGGCATAGGAAATAAGGGTGGCAAATTTTTATGGCGTAAGGCTTAAAATAAGGCGGATTTTCCTATGTTGATGTCATCAGGCCATAAGGAGTACTCTCTCTCTCTCTCTGAGAGCACACCTTATTCCAAAGGCTTAGCCGCCATGCGAAATAAGGCCTAGATAAGTATGAGAGAGTTAGAAGCAGACAGAGTGAGTGCATAATAGAGGCAGAGCTGCCAGCATACTCCTGTTTTAGACCTGATCTGTCAACAATAAGCAAAACTTTTTTGCTGGGTATACATATGTACATACATATATGAAAATCATATTACTTTGCGTACTCATTTATTTTTGTGTAAAATGTACGATTATTTACATTCATTAATTTTCCTCTGACGCTGATAAGTTCGAACTTTGTACACGCTTCTTTTACTCACTGGCAATGCAAACCTAACAAGTTAAGGCACAAAGTTCAATCACTAACTAAAATAATAAAAGTATGCACTTGTATACATACATATGTATGTAATTTAAATAGTGCTGATAATTTCATAAATTCTATATAACGAATTTGGTATGCACAAAAAAAAACTTCACATTGTTTCCGAAGTATCAACACTCATACAAACACAGTGTATTTGGAATACAATCTAAGGGCCGGTTTCACCATCTCTGGTTAATTTAATCGCTGGTTAGTTTGCCGTAAATTGTATGGCGCTCTGTCAAATAAATTGCTTAACCGGGCAAAAATCTCTGGTTAAGTGCTTAACCGGAGATGGTGAAACCGGCCCTAAATGGGTTCGAAAAAATTATAAACATAATATAATAAAGGGTTATTTTGACCCATTTTTTTTAGAAAATCAGGAAAAATAGTCTTTTTAAGGTCGATAGAAGGTTAAAATGTTCTAGAAAATTATTTGGCATAAAATTTCATTAGGGGTCTCCTCAGAAATTTTTTCTGTAAAATTAACCTAAAAGACCAAAGGAACCGAAAAACCTATATTCCTCGAAACTTTGAACGTGTTTTATTTCGGGTTCTGCTCAAGCTATTGAAATACTTATTTTGCAAAAGATTAATTATTTTTGACTACATTTAACATACAGGCATAAGAAAGGTACATTAGGGCGGTATAAACTAAGTACTGGGTGGTAGTGACCCCAATGGCGCACATAGGGTTAACAACATTCCATACTATAAGTTCCGAAACTAGATTTTTATTCCCTTTCTGTTTGCCTTGGAACTAAAATGCAACAATTTTTTTATAATTTTTTGTTATTTTCATTTGTTATATTTTATTGTTAGTCTTGTTTTTTTTTGTTTTTTTGCTTTTCCTTTGGTTTTTTGCTTTTGATTTTTTGCTTTTTTTGTTTTTTTTTGTTGTAGTTGCTGTATGTATATGTACCCTGCAAAAAAGTTTTGCTTTTTGTTGACAAATCAGGTCTGAAAAAGGAGTAGGTACGCTGGCAGCGCTGCTTCTGTTATGCACTCACTCTGTCTGCTCTTAACTTTCTAATACTTATCTAGGTCGTATTTCGCATGGCGGATAAGCCTTTGGAATAACGTGTGCTCTCAGAGAGTGAGTACTCCTTATGGCCTGATGACATCAACACATCAAAATCAGCCTTACCCAGTTGGAAAGGTGGTCATGCATGACCTTGCGGACGCATGAAAAGATGTACGAAAAATTTACATTATAGTATGTATTCCAAAAAAACTATGATTTCATCTAAACTCTATGTTGTGTGGCTGCCAACTTATAGGAAATCGGATACACTCTAGAATGCAACCCAAGGTAAGCGAACAGGTCAGTCATCGGCTCTCAGCTTTAACTTCCAACTTATAGGAAATCGGATACATTCCAGAATGCAACCCAAGGTAAGCGAAGAGGTCAGTCATCGGCTCTCATTTATACCTTCCAACTTATAGGAAATCGGATACATTCCAGAATGCAACCCAAGGTAAGCGAAGAGGTCAGTCATCGGCTCTCAGCTATACCTTCCAACTTATAGGAAATCGGATACATTCCAGAATGCAACCCTAGGTAAGCGAAGAGGTCAGTCATCGGCTCTCAGCTATAACATTGAATCTAGCAAGAAAAAAAAAAAAAAAACACCAATTAGGAGAATCAGGTTTTCTCTAGTTTTGCTCTTTTACAATGACGACAACAATTCACAGAGTCTATTTTAACAAACGGACGCATAAAAGCGACATTAAAGATCAATATAATGTTGAATGTCCCACATGGGTGAAGCAGTGAAGGGGAAGATGGTGCGACAATGAGAGAAGCGGAGGAGAACAAGCTGGAGTGAAGTTACATATTTCTAGTTGGAAATCGGATGGAGAGAGAATGAAGAGAAAAATGCAAAAAAAAAGTATTTTTTTTTATTTTTAAGTGAGAAAATAAACCGACATTGAGATCACGGCAAGAGCGACTCTCATCCAAACATTCCTTTTTGCCTTACCTTGGCAGGGAAAAGAGGATGCATGACTTCCCTAGGACATCACAATGAAAAAAATCATGCATTCTGGAATGTATAGATCCTATGGCCTTTATATCCATTTATAGATGACCATACATTACCTTTTCCAACTGGGTATTTTAAGCCTTACGCCATACAAATTTGCTACCCTTATAATTTTCAGGCCTTGTTTTGTAAGCGCTTTAAACTAATGTAGTCGATAATGCAGTCAATATTTTAACCGGCACTTGGACCTTCGGTTAGCGTTAACCGGAGACGGTGAAACTGGCCCTAAGTGACCTTTATTATCGAAAAAAAGGTAGATTTTTTAGTATTCTGCTTAAGACCTCAGTTCTGTTAAACTTAATGACGTCATGGTAGCAAAATTGTAAGTTGTATCACCTATTTTTGTTTACCTTGTATTTTTTCCGATTTGTTGATTCATCATTAAAAAAAACTTCTATTCTATAGCCGGAATTACAATAGCGCTGTGGCTGTGGCAGCGACTGTTTTTCGAAATCAGCTGATTTTTAGAAACTACGGTTTGTAATGAAGCGGCACATAATACAGCAGAGGCAGCTGGCAGCACCGCTCCGTTTAGCCCAAATTCTAAATTCGCTGCCGCTGCCTTGAATCGCAGCCAACTTCAAAGTGTTGATGTGAACTTATGTCTGTTTCCGTACTATCCAATGTAATATATTTTTTACTAATTTTGTGTTTCCGTACTTTGATGCCAGCAAGCAGGAGAGAATTTAATTTTTACTTAATTGATTTCCACTATCAAATATTGCTGGCGGAATGAAAAAGCAAAGAAGAAGAAAGAGCAGAGGAAAAAATGAAACAAGATTGATTATTTTAATTGAAAAAAATGGACATGAAAATGGTAAGTAAATTTATGTCACCACGTGTCCAAGATAAAAGGAAACAGACCTAATATATAAAGAAGTCACTGCCAAATACTGCGAACGCTCTATTGTGTTTGGTCTGGCAGTCACTGCTCATATTAGACGCATTAGCTGATTTCGAAAACCGTCGCTGCCCGCTGCCACATCGCTGATGTAATTTGGGCTTATTTGATTATATGCATTAAGTTGTTTTAAAAGTTTGAGCGCGAGCCAAAAACCCATCATCAATTTTATTTTACTTAATTCAACAGGAGAATGGAAATTCAAATTAAATTTATTTATTTTTTATTTTTTCTAAAAATATGCACTGTAATGCCAATTTATTTATACATGTATGTATTTTTAGTATTGTATGTATGTACGTATATATGTATTTAAAAATTTAAACTACATATTTGTAAATATATAAATTCACAAAAACAGTGTTTTACATACATAAAATACAAATTTATCGTTCTATTAATTAATTTTATAAATTTAAACTTAAAAATTATATTTATCATATCACTTAATTTTTATTCATAACTAAAATATTGTATTTGTATAATAAAGAATATCAAGAATATATTGGTTTGCCATTAAAACTACATAAATTTACTAAAATGAAAACAATCTTTTTTTAATAAAACTTATATCTATCTAGTGTAATCATAATTGTAATAAAAATAAACAAATTTGCGAAAGTATAACTTTTTTACTTAAATAATAAAATTTCGCTGTTTTTCTTGAAAATATCAAAAATAGGTGAAAATTAAAAGTGGAATCATAAAAAGTGAAGAAGGTTTACAATACATACCTATGTACATACATATTTATTAACTAACACTACACAAAAGTAATATATTTTTTTTATTAAGGATGCGCATATTTTTACAGTTTTATGATGTATGAGTAACAATTGTTTCACTAAATTTTTTATTTTGTATTTTCCGTATGAATATGACATATGTAACATTAAGAAGGTTTGTTATATTTTTGTTGTTGTTATTTTATTATTTTTTTTTTTAATGTATGTACACATTTTCGTTTTAGTTTATGCAATTTTTAGACTTCAATAAAGTAAAACGACGCTAACTTATGCTGTATATGTATGTTTTTTTTTTGTTTTTCTTTTCTTGCACAAGCTTTAAATTTGCAAAATTTTTATATTTTTTTTTAGTTTTTCATTTTCATTTGCTTTACGTACTTGTCCAATCTATTCGCAATTACAGATTTGCTTTAAAGCTGATGTCTTTTGCTGCTATTTTTAACTAAAATATACAATCTAAAATGATTAAAGAAGAAAAGAAATTTTTAAAAAAAGAGCATGCAAATGAGACAAAAGTACATTTTTTCAGAGCTAAAATTTCGTTATTTTCCTTCGTTATGTTGTGTTGTGGCTTCAAATAGGAACAAAATTTAAAACAAGTAGAAGAAAAAAACTCTGGCGTAATTTTTAGTTATACTTTTTTTACTTTCTTTATATTTAGCATGTATGTATATTTTTCTTTTTTACATAATAACTATAAGTTTTAGTTTTTATTTATATACATACATATATAAAAAAAATAAAATAAAACAAAAAAAAAACAAATGTACAAAACAGGTAACAACTTTTTGCTATGTTGTTCTTATTTTTTTTTCTTTGCTGTTGTTTCTATATCTAAATACATATAATATATATACATTTTTATATCTACATTATTTGCGGCAATTCTCGTTCACAAACACTCTGCACGCGCTTTTAGCTAATAGGTGTAGGTAGGCTGCCCGCGGCCTCTCCTGATTCACACCAACACATCTTGCTCCTCATCATTGTCTGTCGTCGTCGTTGTCGGCATCCTTTATATCCCTTTTAAATATTTTCCATATCATACATTCATACATACATATGTATATACATAAGTATGTGCATATGTACATATATAGTATCCATACATATTCACGTATAACACTTTTATAGCTTTCACTAGCGAGTTTGCGCGTGAAACGTCATGTCATGTGATTGCTACTGCTGCTGCTATTTTTCTGTTTATTGGTGCGGTTTTTTGTTTTTGCTCTTGTTGTTACATCACATCGCAACTTCTACTTATTATACGTATGTACAGATGTACATATCTACATATGTAGGTGTACATATATTTAAATTATGTGACGTCCGTCACGTCTTTATGTACATACCACATATGGTTTATATGTATAAATATTGGCGTTGCTGCTGTCGTTATACATAGTTGCATTGGCATACATGTATGTATGTACTATATTTTATTTGGGGAACTTTGGAACTGGATGATGCTGGTTGTTGGGCACTGGTCGTTTGCGCTTTATCTTCTATTCATTCAATAATAAAATGTGTATTTTTTTTCTCCTTCGCTCCCACTCGTTTCCGCATTTAGCGTTTTTACTTCGCTTTCACATTATCCTCCCGACACGCTACCGCCGCCACTAACGCCGCACCACGTCCCGAACCATCCTCGGATAGCATCAGATCAAAACTTATACCCGGTTTCACCAATTCCGTAATTTTCTCCACCATTAGTGTGTGGAATTTGGGATGGAAACGATACACGCTGCCATCCACACCCACTGTCACCTGCTTCTCGTCCATTTTATTAATCAGCGTCGCAATACCACAGGATACCAAATGCGCTGCACGTTTCGATACGCATTCACAAACGTAGCGCACATTCGCGCAATCCTCGTCGGTGGCATCGTTCATGCCCAATTCATCTAATACCATGCGGCAATTGGTGAAATTATCCGGTTCGTCAGCTTCAATTTCGGATACATACTTGGTGAAGAATTGGCCACGTGTCATGAGTACATCGGAATCTTGACCCTTGAACAGTATACCCTCCTTCACCAATTTCACAATAACCAAACGCACCAATTCGCCCATATACATGCCAGAGATCATTTTCTCAAACAATTGTTTACCCGGATTGATGGAGTGCCTATCGATTTCATCATCGAATTCGGTACGCAAAAAATTCAGCATACCATTATCGCCCAGAGCGCCCCATTCGGTATTGATCAACATATGTGACTTGCCATTCGCTGCGCCATCGAACATTTCGCACTCCTCCACACGCTCCACATAGCAGGCATTCGAACCCGTACCAACAATCAAACCAATTTTGCAATTGTGATTCTTCCAAGCGCACGACATTAGCGTACCCGTTGTATCGTTCAGTATGGCACAGATCTCAATTTGCACATCACCACGTCTCGCTATGGCATCCTTAAGCAGTTGCACAACATCTTCACCCACAACACCGGAACAATTGAAACCCTTGGTCCAGGTGGACAAATGCCCCTTGGTCAAACCGAGCTGTTGCAGAGGGAACGAAAATGTAAAACCCAATGGCAAACGTTCCTTATAAACATTATGCTCCGACATAAAACTGGCCAAACATTCAGCGATATGGTCGAATAGCTGCTGTCCCGAGCCAACCATAATGTGTTGCGGTATGGCGTAAATGCGTGATTCCATTTGGAAATCGTGCTCCTCCTTCAGATGTATGAGCAACACACGAAAATTGGTGCCGCCAAGGTCAAGTGCCAGAAATTTTCCGCGTTCATTGCCATTTGGTAAATCTTGGACGTACGTTATCCAACACTTAACATCCGCCTTCATATGGGTATCCTTGCATAGGCCGCGTTTCACTTCATGTAGGATACGATAATTTAATTCCCGAATTTGTGCATCCGTCAATAATAATTGTTGACATAACTCGCGTACCATTTTGTATTTTTCCGCACAACTAGCGTTAGCGTATGGTGGCGGCAATTGTATATGTGGCGACTGTTGTTGGGGCTGCTGAGTTTGCTGGGGTTGCTGTTGCTGCGCAAATGTGCTAGTACTCGTACTAGCGCTTGTCGATTTGTGTGAGAAAGTCGATGTAACATTGGCTGCATTGCTAACAGCGCTGTTGCCGAACGTGCCGCCGATTTGTTGTCGTACATTATCTGTTTCGTCTATTGAGGATTGTGGGCTACCGTTACGTGTATTTCCACCGCCACCGCGCCCACACTTGCATGCCACACAGTGTCCGTTATTTTGACTGTTGCTCAGGCTGCTGCCGGGTTGCTGCTTTTGTTGTTGGCTGTAGCAGGAGAGCTTGCTACCGTTGGAGGTGCATTCGGCGCCGCGGCAACAGCCATTCACAACTACGCTGCCGCCACTGTTGTTGTTGCTGCTATTTATAGACATGTTATGCATTGCGCCATTCAATTTGTTCTCCATCTCTCTGGCTGACTTTGATCTTAACGTTGCTGTTTTTCGCACTATTTACTCACCGCTATCTCTACGATGTATGGGATGTGTACGCTTGAAGGTATGTAGGTATCTAGTATAAAATTAGTGAATACGAGTATGCTGTTTGTATCAGCGTACGTCTCGTTTTTTTTTTTGTTTTTTTTTTATCGTTTATTTTCTACGTTCGCTTCCGCGATTCAATGGTTCAATGGCGTTTATAATAGAGATATTTTTGGCTTATTTCGCAAATATGTTTGTCTGCTATCGCAGATATATTTGTATGTATGTGTGTATATGTTTCACGCCCACGAAAAATTCGTGTGCATATTTTTTTAAGTTTTCTTCAATTAACAGTTATTTGCACCTGCCTCTAGTATTTTGTCACTCTCGCTCTCTCTCACGCTTGCCAAATATTATTCCGCGAAGAAAATTTCAGCTTTT
This sequence comes from Urophora cardui, assembly GCA_960531455.1. NCBI lineage: Eukaryota > Metazoa > Arthropoda > Insecta > Diptera > Tephritidae > Urophora > Urophora cardui. The sequence goes on along the minus strand of OY482671.1, from coordinate 144,427,042 downwards.
GGCTTTTCCACTAATTTTTTCTTGCACTTTTACATATGTAGGTAGGTAAATGGTTTTAAATTTGTATGTATGTATGTTCTTTTTGCCGTTATTGTTGTTGGCTATGCAATTTATTTATTTATTCCTTTTTTTGTTATTTTCAATGTTTTATAGTGTCTCAGTGCTATTATTAACTTTTGTTTTGCTCAAAATGGAGTCAAGCGAGAGAGCATTAAAAATAATAACGAAAATTGCACTAATCACACAAATTTCAAGTTCTTTCTTTACCTATTTTTTTTTTATTTCTCACAAGTAAAATGCACTTTGTTGTTAATTTGTTGCAACATTAAATGCTTAGTAATTGCCGTTAATGATTTTTATTTTACTCAAGTATTATCTTTTTGTACTGAATGTTTAGGTACGTTTGATATTTCAAAAACAAAAATCACATTATATTTTCCTTATTTTGCGTATTTCTACAATTTACCGCTCGAACAACCGTCGTCTTGAAGCGTTCACCTCGGAATCAATTCTTTTTGTTGGTTGAACAACCGTTTCAGTTTCGTTTTCATAGCAGACACACACAGCTCCGCAACACCAGTTCGGCTCATACGGCTCAGCTCGCATATTTAGCTCGCACATAGTTCGTTGCGACAGTGAGGCTCGTTTATTGGATTTTTTGAAGGAATCTTGAAGGTCAAAAATGACAATTAGTAAGTTGTTGTGTGCATTTTGTATATAAAATAATTGAACATTTACTTCAGTAGTGTCACAACTCAAAAACAAAAACCGATTTTACTGGACTGGCTTAAACCTTTCAATTTCCATTGTTATGTAAGTAGCGATATTATTTAACTTATAAGCTGTTTTTTTTTTTTTTAAATTTCGAAAATAGTTTTCTAGACAATATAGCAAATCATAATAATGAGCCAATTTATCCTTATACTTCACTCTACAATCGTGTGTTTTAAATTATGATACTATTGAAGTAAACGAGCAATAATTTTGTACATATGTACATGTTTATGAGAGGCAATCGTCTGTATTTATGTCTATACATATATATATATATATATATATATATATATATATATATATACATATATATATATATATATATGCATACGTAAATATGTATATATGTTTATAGCGTTGAAATGTATATATGTATGTGTATATGTACATTAAACTGGGTTGGTCCACATACGAAATAAAAAAAGTTTAAATGCAATATTTTCAAGTTCTTTCGCTTGGTGAGACAAAGGTGACACCAATAAGATATTTCATATAGGTATGTATATTTCAAAGGATAAAAAAATTGTGCCTAAACCCTCTCAACATAAGCTTCAAATTTAGGCGTGGACATTTCACAACTTTTTTTTCGACCCTGTCTAATGTGCATATGTATGTATGTATGTACATCCATGAATATAAAATATAAGGTTGATGAAAAGCTTACGAGCAAATGTGTACATATCGCACCCTAAATCATAAAGTGACACAACTCAACATTTTTCGAAATCGGGTTTCTTTCATAAATCGGTACACTTAATATATCTCTAGCGACTGCCAAAAAATCTTTTTCATCAGAGGGAGCATTCCATGGAAAATGGTAAATTTGTCCCGTACAAACATTTCGATTTCTCACACATATATCAGTTTTTCAAATGCAAGCTTCTGCTTTTGTTTAGAAATTAGCTACATAATAGCCCTGTTTTTTTTTAAGCGCAGATGTATATGCGCTTGAATAAAAACACGGCTAATATTGATGTACTAGAAACTTTGTTTGATAACCTTTTGGTTTGTCTGTGAATTGTAAAGATTTTTACCATTTGTCCCGTACAAACAATGTAAAAAATTTCATTACAGCATTTTTAATTCTTTTGGAATAAACTTATTTCAAATATTTTTGTTGTTTGAATAAACCTTGATATTAGTGCTACCACATTTACTTTTTTATTTTTTTCTAATACAATTAATTTGCCTAAAATTGCACCTGGTTCGCATAAACCAAGGATCATGGTAGACCAGCCCTGTCCCGTACAAACACATAACTTTTTTTAAGATTTTTCACACATACACGAATATTTCAAAAGCAAGTTTTTGCTTTTAATAAGAGTTTTATCAAACAGTAATAATGCACTAGATATTTTGTTGGTTAACATTTTGGTGTGCCTTTAATTCAAATCCAAAGCTGTAAAAATTCGTACAATTTGTCACGTACAAACCATGGAATGCTCCAGAGTCTTTTTTTTTACTGAAAAAACCTATTATACGTGGCTTTTGTCCATATCATTGCCTATAAAAAATAAAAAGTTTTTTGGCTCTCCTAAAAATTTTTTGGTTTTGAGTTGTGTCACTTTATGATTTAGGGTTCGATATGTACATACATACATACTATGTAGGTATGAATATTTCAATGAAGAAGTTCGCTTGAAGCTGTATATTATATACCCGGTATACCTAGATGAGGTACATATGTATGTATGTACATATTTACCTGCCTTGTTATTAATTTGTGACTAAAGTATTTTGTGTGTTTTCGGAAGAGTATTTTGTTGACCACTAAATTGCATAACAGTTGTGAGAGTACTCCCCCTTGCCCTTGACTTGACATCGTCGGAAGGTTTTTTTTGCACACAAACAATTTTCTCAATTTGAATAATTCAATATTTCTTTAACACTACTTTATTAGCTTCACCTGTACATTTGTATGTATGCATATTTGTATGAATGCGTGTAAGTGAACATTGCATACTTTTAGGCGAAAGCGCGTGTATTCACACATACTGCATGGAAGTTTATCAATGTTGGATGTGCTTACCGAGTGCGAGGTCTGTACCGCACTATCGGGTATAAATATCCACTAGTAGGTACATATATAATATATGTGTATGCGCACAGAGAAAAATTTCAACAATAAATTTTTCGTGTTTCACTGGAGAGCAAGTGTATGTTGAATAGAGTTGAATAGTACTGAGAGTTCAACTGCACATGACTCAGCATTCTTTAAAAGACGAATATAAAAATATTATACATCTAAGTATGTACATACATACATTCCTACATGTCGTAGTTTAAACTTCATAACCGCCTAAGTGAAACTTTCATAACCACCTATGCCAAAATTGAGATTTGTCAAACTTGAACTCCTAGCGCCCAACTCAATTGATCCATAACATAAATTTGTTCTTTGGGTAGCTCGAGAAGTGGTATGTTTAGTTATAAATTGCTTTTCAGCTGCGAAGTCGTAGAGTTGAGGGCCAGAAATGAAAGTTTCACTAGGGCGGTTATGAAGTTTAAACGATGATATGTACATATGTATGTATGTATATGTATTGCTATATCCATTTGTATAAGTAAAAAGTGGGCAAGTACACATTTGTCTGTGTATGCGTGCGCTCTGGATTGGAAATGTTGCCCGCCTGCCGGTTTAGCCCCTTCTACATCCCCACCGAAAGAAACAGACATATGTATGTAGATATGTATGTACATACATATGTGGCCGCTGTGTTGCAGTGGGTAGAGTGCTCGCCTGCTATGCCAGAGGTCTCGGGTGTTTCTTATTGGGCTTTTAGAAACAGCGGTCACCTCTCGGCAGTGGGCGGCATGCCCTCCGGGTGTATTTCTGCCATGAAAAAGCTTCTCACAAGAAATTCATTCGCCGTGCGGAGCTGGCATAAAACTGTAGGTCTACCCAATTAGTAGGGGAAACAAAAGGAGCACACCTCGAATTGGGAGAGAAGCTTGGCCATAAAACTCGTCAGAGTTATAATAGAGCAATTGTATTTTATTATTACATGTGTACATGTGTACATATCATAGCAACCACCCATACGTACTCGTATGTATATTTAAATGATCGCCTATTATAAATATAATGTCTGCCGTTCGGCTTAGCGAAAAATTTTGCAAATTCGCGATTTCGTAAGTATTTTCTCGTGCTAATATGAGCGTTGGCCTGTTGATTTCATTTTGTACGTACATCCATATACATATTGCTATAAGCTCTGTGGGCACACGTGCCAACCTTTACGTCTCCATACACTTTTGTACGTATACATGTGTTTGTATGTATGTATGTGTATATGTATGGATGTATGTAAGCATTTTCGTTTTGGAGGCACGTTCGTTGTGCTCTCAATGAATTCCTGTATTAATAATTACCTACTCATTTTTTTGAATTCTTTATTATATTTTTAGCACAGTTTTTACGGTTGGTATAACAGTTTACATAGATATATGTATTTGGTATGGCGTTGCTCCCCAAACAGGTTTATAGATACATACCTACTATGTGCATATGTATGCATGTAGTATGTTGCTCCAGTCTCTTAACGTGGGCAAAAAATAAGTGTGCACTTAAGGTGACACTCCCATTTCGGAATTTCATGAATTCAACTCACTTTTACAACACCATTAGCTGTGCGTCAGCTGCGTACACTTGTGTGTGCATTTGTAAATACATACATACATGTATACATATGTATCTACATACACGCGTGTACCTACTTAAATCTATGTAAAAATGAAGGTATAAAACTACGTCATGTCCGCCTCAGTCGGCAATCACAAATAGCCCAGTGAAGCTGGACCCCCCATTCAATGGATTTGAAAATTAATAGGCTAGGAATTATGTGCTATTTATGTGCTAATTTGTTCCAAAAAAAAATTTTGTGCTCCAATTTTAAGGGGTTTTTTTATATGTCAAAATGGGGGGTGCAGCTTCACGTGAAGCTGGACCCCCACTCAACGGATCGAAAATTCAATATGCAAAAATGAATGCTAGATTTATGTGCTAATTTCGTCCAACCACCAAATTTTTTTTTTTTAATTTTTAAAAAAAAAATTTTTTTTAATTTCAAATTTGGGGTAAATTTTTATAAAATTTAATAAGCCTAAATGAACGCTATGATAACGAACTGTCATCTACCAAAAAGATTTTTTTTGGTTTTTGAATTTTTAAGACTTTTCTTTCAATTTCAAAGTGGGGGGTGCAGCTTCACGTTTTTTGAAAAACTCCCCCCTTCAATGGATCTGAAATTCAATATGTAAAAATGAATGCCAGATTTATGTGCTAATTTCGTCCAACCATTTTTACATATTGAATTTCAGATCCATTGAAGGGGGGCGTTTTTCAAAAAACGTGAAGCTGCACCCCGCACTTTGAAATTAAAAAAAAAAGTCTTAAAAATTCAAAAAAAAAAAATCTTTTTGGTAGATGACAGTTCGTTATCATAGCGTTCATTTAGGCTTATTAAATTTTATAAAAATTTACCCCAAATTTGAAATTTAAAAAAAAATTTTTTAAAAAATAAAAAAAAAAAAAAATTTGGTGGTTGGACGAAATTAGCACATAAATCTAGCATTCATTTTTGCATATTGAATTTTCGATCCGTTGAGGGGGGAAGGGTCCAGCTTCACGTGAAGCTGCACCCCCCATTTTGACGTATAAAAAAAACCCCTTAAAATTGGAGCACAAAATTTTTTTTTTTTTGGAACAAATTAGCACATAAATAGCACATAATTCCTAGCCTATTAATTTTCAAATCCATTGAATGAGGGGTCCAGCTTCACGGAGCCATCACTAATGTTAAACTGGTTGAGGTGATAGAGCAAATTAATTTTTAATTACACAGTCCAACTGAGTTTTCTCCACACGAACAAACAGGCAATTATGAGAGAGGAGGCAATTATGAGAGAGGATGTCTTCCAGACCAATTTTGCCGAACAGATACATAACTAGGCCAGAAGGTCTGATTTTTGGGGGGGGGAGGTTTAGTTTTATAATTTTAGTTCTTGCTTTATAAATTTATCGAAAATATCTTTTAAAAAATGGCTTCAAATGAAGTTCCCCAGCCTGGAATTTAATAAGCAATTTCTTTGTGGTATACTTCAACCCTGTCGAAAATTGCTGTTTTTGACGCTTTTTGGAAGAGAATGGAGATAATATCAATTCAAAATTCAGATAGAGGGTTAAAATGTTTTGTTGTTTTTTTTTTTTTTGGAAATGTTAAAATGTAGAAAATTATTCGCCTTACAATTTCACTAGGGGTTCCTTCAGACAAAATTTTTCTACAAAGAACGCAAAATGCAACACGGAATACTAATCAAAAATCGCGCCATGAAATATGCAAAAGAAAAAATCTAATGTTTCGTTTGCTTGTGTTGTTCACACATATACAATGAATGCTCATACATATGTACATGCATACACTTAGGTATAAAAGTTGTTGCATATTTCATGGCGTAATTTTTTATTACGAATTCGTGTGATATTTTGCGTTTTTGTGCAAATATTTTGTCTGAGGAGATCCCTAGTCAAATTTTATGGCAAATAATTTTCTAGAACATTTTAACCCTCTATCTGCATATTTAATTGATATTCTCTCCATGTGTTTCCAAAAAGGGTTAAAGACAGGCATTTTCGTGGGATTAAAGTATTAAAGTCTACCTTAAAGAAATTGCTTAGGTATTAAATTCTGTAGAAGAAGTCCAAGCTCCAAAACTTCATTTTAAATAATTTTTATAAGATATTTTCGATAAAATTATAAAACTCCAGCTAAATCTCAGGACTACATAATACTCTGTTTTTTTTGTAAATTTGTTGCACTGTGTTATTTATTTATAGATAGAACACAAGAGCGTCGTTTTAACAACGTACATACATACATACAAAAAAAAAAAAAACAAAAATCACACTCTACAGGACGCTCATCGTTCCAGTCCTCACTTACGGCGCAGAAGCATGGACAATTTCAAAATCAGAAGAGATGGCACTTGGAGTATTCGAGAGAAAAGTTCTTCGTAAGATTTATGGACCTTTGCGCGTTGGCGTGGGCGAGTATTGACGGAGATTTAACGATGAGCTGTACGAGCTTTACACAGACATCGACATTGTTCAGCGAATAAAGATCCAGCGGCTGCGTTGGGCAGGTCATGTCGTGAGAATGGACGAAGGCGCTCCGGCCAAGAAAGCATTTCTATCGAAACCCGCTGAACGCAAAAGAAAAGGGAGACCTCCACTGCGTTGGGAAAATCAGGTGGACAGCGATGCTGCCTCCCTAGGTGTTCCCAAGTGGCGCCATGCTGCACGAAACAGAAGCAATTGGCGCGCTCTGTTGGACTCGGCCAGAATCGTCTAGACGGTTAAGCGCCAATCAAGAAGAAGAAGAAGACATACATACGTAATATATGTATGTATGTATATATATGTATGTAAATACATAAGTGCGCAGTGCAAAATTGCAGAGTTTCCAGTTCCAAAGTCTGCTGTTATTAAGGTTTTGTTTTTTATCAAAGATGGAAAATAATTATTATTTTTAAAATTTTGACCAAGAAAATCAGTATGTTCTCACTATCACAAAATAATTTTATTATACATATTATATTATATTTATCTTTGTATAATCTGTGGTAATCTGCAATGAATTTTATTTTAAGAGTTTTATCCATAAAAATCGAAAGTAATAATGACAGCCTGAGTATTATTTTTTCTATCAAAAATTAATTATTATTATTTAATTTCAATATTTTTGGATCAGGAATAAGTATTATGCTTTGATTTTAATTTTTTACTCAAGCATAATTATTATTTTTGGATTTTTATTTTTTCCATCAAAAAATAATTATTATACTTGATTTTTCCCCCCTCAAAGCATTATGATTATGGGTAATTTTTATTTTTTTTTTTTTACTCAAGAATAAAAATTTATATACATATGTATTTGATTTTTATTTTATTTTTGATAAAATAAAGCTCACAACGTCATTAGGATTTTTGGTTTAAAATTTTGCATGCACACACTTTCGAGTCTACTCGAACTACTTCCGAAGAGAAATGGTTTGAGATTTTATTATAAATTGTGGAAAAATGATGTTAAAGTATGCATGTAATTTGCTTCAAAATTCTAAGCTAGTTTTACATATGAGTACATATATTGCCATGGCGTATACGCAACATATTTGTTATGTACATATAGGGATGTGTGAAAAACACAAAAAGTAAGCATTGGTTTTTTTTTGCATATTTCATGGCGTGGTTATTATTTTGGTTATGTAATCGCTTGCCAAAAATTTTTTTGGGAACTATCTGATATCTGATACACAGTATCAAAGCGAGAAAGCGTCAACAAGATCTACCTACTAAAAGAACAAAATAAGACGGCTACGTGACTTTCTATTATGTATGTCCCATTTGGTTTGAGAACGCTATCATTTTCCTCGAGTCGTCCTCTAACGTAAGAGATTTGAGAAAAGTGCTAGTTTTTGAGTCATTCTCAAATCGATATCTAACCTCAGGCTTTGTTGGAATATAAACTGTTTGAGGTATAACTCCATTTAAAATAATGAAAATACGACCATTCATGAAAGATATGAAGTATTAAGCACGGTTAAAGCCAACTGCAGTCTTGTTTGTTATTACATTAATGGGCCAGTCAGAGTGAATACTTTTCCAGCAAACCGGCTCCATTTAACTGACACATAGGTACTTCAATTTCATATATTTGTTATGGCAAAGTTGAAGTACTGAATGTATCGATCGTCATTCAAATACATGTAATTTTACTCGGTTGTCAGTTAAATGGATTGCTCGATTGGCGAAAAAGTATTCACTCTGACGGTCCTATAAGAATGTGCGTCGCGCCACAATTCTCGATAACGTCAACGAACCAACAAGGGTACTTTTTTTTTGATAATAATAAAAGAAATAAAGTCAAGAAAAAACCCGAAGGTGTAGATACTTTTTATTTATGTATTTAGTATTATTGTCTTCATTTCCTTTTATTTTATTTCTTGGTGTAGATTCCGAGAAATGGGGCTCGTCTCTATGTACCATATGAAGGAATTATGTATGTATGTGGATATTTAGGTACATAAGTACATGCATATGCATTCATATGTATATATGCATGCATCAGGGAAACGTGTCTACGTGCCACAGCTCAGCATTCGCAGGTAAGCAACATTACAGGTATATGTATGTATATATATTTATGTATGTATGTACCTATGGCTCAATTGATTCGTGTCTGTTCCATTGACAAATGTAAACATTTTGCGGCCAGTAAAGATGAACATTCCATGTACATACACATGTACATATAAAACATCCAATCTTTTTTGTATTCCCACATGCTTGATCTCATTCATTAAATTTACCATTTTCGACTTGTTTTCGAAATTGAGCTGCATAATTTTTAATTGTAAGATGCAATGTTATTTTTAAAGATATTTTTAACTTAATATGACATATCGAGTCGTGTGCGCCAAAAAGACGTATCAACCATGATTTGCAATTTTAACTTCTTTATGGAAATCAATAATTATTAAATTATCATTATTATATTACAATCGAATCCCAGGAATTTGTTTTTGGGGAAATCTCATTTTTGGCAAAAATGCCAGAAACCCATTGAAACGTTCGAAAGAACCGTACATAACGAGGTTCACCTACTCTTCGCAATTGCCTCTAAATTTGTACAAAGATTTTTGGTTGGTGGATTGCCTTTTCGGAAACTCGTCCAGTAGCTAAACTTTGAACGTTTGTATTTACACAATATTCCCACCAAAAAACTCGATGACCGTGGAATTAAGAGGGTAATCCAGAAAAACCCTGGCAATCGCTTCCACATTTGTTGACATAATGCCTGACATTAGCATGTGCTTGTCATTGGAGGGAAGGACTTGCCCACTGCATTACCGCCGAACGAATAAATCATGCAATACCGCAAGGATTCTTGTGAATCAAATAAAGAATGCCTTACAGGGAAGCAGAGAAAGAAGGCGAAAAATGTAAGGCATGATGGAAATTTCCACTGGTATTTATTTCAGTTCCTTTTTCGCGCTCCATTCTACTTTGAATTACGTGGAATGGGTAATGGAAGCTCATTCCACTCTGCATTACTGGCAATGCGTGAAAGAAGTGAAGAACTCGCCAGATGTTCCATGGCAAGGCTTTCTATCATGCCTGACAGGTAATAGCGATGGCCAGATTTTTGATGGGATTCTAGACATGCCTAACTGAGCAGATATGTATATATGTATGTACATATGAAAATAACTATAATTAAATAGCGGGACAGCTGCCCACCTCTAAACTCTAGTAATGTAGGTACATACATAGGTAGATATTTGCATTTTATTCTTCTCGTTTATTGGCGCTGTAACCGCCTAAGCCATTTTGGTCGAGTACAAAAGAACACGCTAGTCATTTCTCTACTACGCCAACTCGCAAAATCTGAATATCTCATATCTATTTATTAATCATTCTTTACCATACTCAACTATTGAGGGCTCTCTGGCTACGATAAGCAATAAGAACACCACGTTAGGGTTTTGTACATCCTTGCGTTCACTTAAAATATCTAACCACAAAACGCTAATTAGAACTTCATGAGCTTTTTGTTTTTTTTTTTTGCTGTCTTGTTTTTTTGTTGGTGAATTTGGGTACAAAGTTCTGACGTCTTTGACACCACTTTGAGCAATTTATCGAAGTCGAACTATTTAGCAGGGATTGCAAATAATAGTTATTTTTTAAATTTTGACTAAAAAAATCATACTGAAGGAGAAACGCTAAACGCAAAAGAAGTACACAGATGTAATCACCGTAACGCAGACTACCTCTAGGTGCATTAACTTTTATTTTTTCGATTTTTATAAAAAAAATTGATTTTTAATCGTTATTTTCTGAGTTTTATTTTTCCCTCAGCAAATAAAAGTTATTTTTTGATTTTTATATTTCGCTCAGAAAATAAGTTATTTTTCGAGTTTTATTTTTCCCTCAGAAAATAAAAGTTTTTTTTCTGAGTTTTATTTTTTGATCAGAATATAGAAGTTATTTTTTGAGTTTTATTTTTCCCTCAGAAAATAAAAGTTATTTTTTATTTTTGTTTATATATATACAAGAATTGCTCGTTTAAAGCTATTAGATTTAAGTAAATGCTTCACATACAACAAGCTCCTTGGTATGTAAAAAATTCAATTATACATAGTAACCTAGATATAAACACGGTGACCGAAGATATAGAGAAAATGCAAACAAATTATGCGAAAAGATTAGCCAGCCATCCTAATTCATTAGCAAAAAGTCTCCTAAAGCAAAACTATCCTAGGCGGTTAAAGAGAAAGGATGTAAACCTCAATTGTGCATAAGGTCATATTCTGTTAGACCAATATCTCGAAAGTAACGTAAAGTAAAGATAATGATGAACGTCGCCGAAGCGATCGACCAATGGCCATCGCGATGAACGCACCTAGTCCCTGTTGTTCATCGCACGGGCTAGCGTAAATACCGAAAAATACAATAAACGTCGCGAAGCGTCCGACCAACGGCCATCGTGGACGAACCTAGTCCCTGTTGTTCATCGCGCCAGCCCGCGCGAATATAAACACCTCTACGATCACCATGCTATAGCTGTACATATAAATTTAAATAAAACTTAAACTGTTTATCCACTTTTGAGAAAAAAAAAAAATTAATAATAATAATAATAAATAATAATAATAATAAATAATAATAATAAATAATTAATAATAGTGACCTAGACCAAGATAAACTTCATTTCACAACAAGGTTAATATTACACTCCTAGGTTAAGATACATGCCATATGTGTATATGTAAAAAGACTCTTTGCCAACTTTATTATTTGTAGCATTGGCAACAAATAATTTATTGTATTAGTTTGTAAGATTTGCGAAATTATTGTTATTTTCTAAACAAGAAAGATTCAATAAAAACAAATATGAAGAAAAAAAAATATTCTGATCGAAAAATAAAACTCAAAAAATAACTCATATTTTCTGAGGGAAAAATAAAACTCAAAAAATAACTTTTATTTTCTGATCGAAAAATAAAACTCAGAAAAAACTTTTATTTTCTGAGGGAAAAATAAAACTCAAAAAATAGCTTTTATTTTCTGATCGAAAAATAAAATTCAAGAAAAAACTTTTATTTTCTGATCAAAAAATAAAACTCAAGAAAAAACTTTTATTTTCTGAGCAAAAAATAAAACTCAGAAAATAATCGTTAAAAATCAACTTTTTGGATATCACTTATAACCGTTACGGTCCCTGCTATTTAGCTACTATGTTAAAAGATTTTTAGTTGAACCCCATTACTGGGACACCAACTTTTTCTTATATCTGTATGTACATATGTACATATTGCACCCTAAATCATAAATTGACACAACTCAAAATTCCAAAATTTTCAGCAGAGCCAAAAAAGTCGCAAGCTATGATATGACAAAAGGCCACGTAGGTATAATAATTATTTTACAGTCAAAAGAGGCACTGATTTTTTGGCAGTTACTATAGATATGATTTATGTACCAGTTTATAAAAAAAACCGATTTCAAAAACTTTGAGTTATGTGACTTTGTGATTTAGGGTGCATATGTACATTAGGCCGTCTCGCCTTATAGGGACTCAAAAATAATGTTTGCCGTACGCCCCCGCATATGATGTCTTTTTGGAAAACATTTCCGGAAAAGTTTTTTATTTTTTTTTTTGGACGCCGCTAGATGTCGCTAAAATTTATTTTTCTCATATCTTCGGTATTTATAGTCCGATCTCTAAGTTTAATACAGCAATGTCTTTTGCTTTAAAGGACGCTTTATATTATGGAATATTATTAACCCTATGTGCGTCATTGGGGTCACTACCACCCAGTACTTAATTTATTCCACCCTAATGCAATTTTTTATGCCTGCATGTTAAACGTAGTCTAAAATTATTAATCTCTTGCAAAAGAAATATTTCGATAGCTTGAGCAGAACCCGGAATAAAACACGTTTAACATTCCGTGGAATATATGTTGTTCGCTTCCTTTGGTCCTTTAGGTCCATTTTAAAAAGATTTCTTCTGAGGAGACCCCTACTGAAATTTAAGTGCGAATAATTTTCTAGAACATTTAAACCCTCTAGCACCGCCAATAAAGGGTTATTTTGACCCCATTTTTTAGAAAATCTGGAAAAAAAAGTATTTTTAAGGTCGGTAGAGGGTTAAAATGTCCTAGAAAATTATTTGGCATAAAATTTTACTAGGGGTCTCCTCAGAAAATTTTTCTGTAAAATTAACGTAAAAGACCAAAGGCACCGAAAAACCTATATTTCTCGGAATGTTGAACGTGTTTTATTTCGGGTTCTGCTCAAGCTATCGAAATACTTATTTTGCAAAAGATTAATAATTTTTGACTACGTTTAACATGCAGACATAAAAAAGGTACATTAGGGTGGTATAAACTAAGTACTGGGTGGTAGTGACCCCAATGGCGCACATAGGGTTAATAATATTCCACAGTATAAGCCGCGCTTTCAAGCCAAAGACATTGGTGTATTAAACTTAGAGTTCGGACTATAAATACCGAAGATATGAGAAAAATAAATTTTAGCGACATCTAGCGGCGTCCAAAAAAAAAAATAAAAAACTTTTCCGGAAATGTTTTCCAAAAAGACATCATATGCGGGGGCGTACGGCAAACTTTATTTTTTGCGATACGGTCTAATGTACATATATCACATGTATGTACATATTTACATAGGTATATTGCAAACGATTTCAAAGCATTGAATGTTTTTCGCAAGTGTGAATTCGATTTGCGCAAAACGTGCTATCACGTCGCTTACATATATATATATGTACATACAAATGTGTTTACATACATACATACCTACATAATGATATATTTACCCAATAAACACAACGGATTCGCCTCGAATTCGTGTTGGATTCGCTTTCTCTGATTATATTATCGCGGCAATAGTTCGCGGCGAAACACGTATACCGAATTTAATTCAGATATCTCAAAAACTCAGGGACTTGTTTGCGTTCACACAGACGGACGGACAGACGGACATGGCTTGATCGACTCGGCTCACGATTCAAATCATATCGGTAATTATTTTATGAGGGGGGGGGGGGGCACCTTCTTCCTCTGGTAATTTCGACAAAACTGTTTTGGCACAAAGTCATATCTAATAACATTTAATTCTCATGAAAGGTATAAAAATCAATCACTGATATGAAATGATCAATAACGTTTACTACACCTCGGCTTGCTCAAATTAACGAAATTAGTAAACCGTGTTGAAACGAATAAATAGCACGTATGTATGTAGCTTGAAAATGTAAGTAGTTTGCTGCATTTCTGTGATTGTATTTACATACATACATACATATGTACATACATATGTATGTATCCACCTGCCCACATTCCCGCCTGTTAAAAAACTACCAGTTTTAAGCAGTGGAATATCATAATTTGGCTTGAGAATTACAACAGGCCCCCGGGGCCACGCAACGAAATACAAACTAGTTTTTTAAGAATGCATACTTAGCTGGGCGTTGATGTATGCAAAGCTACATAGATGGGCGTTGGAAATAACCTACTTATATCCATACGTACTATGTACAAATGTATGTACATACATATGTATGCATATGTAAGTATATTTACCCAGTAGGCGCAAAGATCTCATTACATTTCCTTTAGGAAAATATCAACTTCCATGGCCATGCCCCATGACTATCGCACGGCGATGGCAGACTTCACGTGAATGACTTTGTATAGTAAAAAAACGCAATGAAGCGAAAGCTTCGGGCTTTCATTCGAAACCGCATGCTTTTTCACATGGTCGTTATTATACTCATGTTAGGTATTCAGCATGAATTGTAGAAGTATTGTTGTGCTGAATATACAGCTACCTACCACCTGAGTTTGTTATGTAGGTACTTCATTCGTATACATTTTGATGTGTAAACATCTTTGCTGTAGCTACGAGTGATTTCGAAAAACAGGTAAAGTTTACGCGTAAACGTAAATGACCTTTGTGTTAGTGCACTGCTGCGTCCGTGTGAGTCGCTTGGCACTGTCAGTGGTAGGTAGGTAGATAGACATGTACTTACAAATACTTGCATGCATAGCCGTGCAAATGCAAATATCAACAACAACAGCAACGAAGCGAAGTGAAGTTGTTCAACATACTTTAGCAGTACCTGCGGTATATCTAATGCCGTGGTTATGCTTACAATGCTGCTGGTCGAGCACCGTGTAATTGTTGTTGTGCACTCCGACGGTGAGAGAATTTTCGGACTGTCACATACGGCAAATTTGCTGGCTCAAACAGGCACCCAGCAGCCGAGGTTTCGGGGTAATAATGTGTTATGTTGTATATGTATATGCTCAGTAATAATCATGCGTTATGTTGTGTATGTGCGCTCCAATCATCAATGTAAGCATAACCCCCTCTCATCAATCACGAAATGTTTCCGATTTTTAATGGCCAGCAGCATTGATAGCATAACCACGGCATTACAAAAGCAAGTATCCTAGCATGAAAAAAAAAATCGCAACACCTCACAAGTGGGCATAATGGGTAGGTACATATTTGCATACCAGGGATTTTTGAATAATGAATTTTGAAAATTTGAATAATTCAATAACGAAAAAATAAAAATAAATTTTTCTTCTTCATTCTCATACCCTTGAATAAAGAATAAATTTCTATTCTTCATTTCGGCGCCCTTGAATAAAGAATATTTTTTTATTCTTCAATCTGATACCCTCGAATAAGAAATAAAAATTTATTCTTCATTCTGATACCCTTGAATAAAAACTAAATTTTTATTCTTCATTCTGATGCCCTTGAATAAAGAATAATTTTTTATTCTTCATCCAAAATTGGTTGAATAAAAAATAAAATTTTATTTTTCATTCAGATAATTTTGAATAAAGAATAAATTTTTATTCACGTTATTCAAATTATTCTTGCAGGTCACACAAGTAAATGATTTTGCGAATATTTTTCTGAATACGAACCAAGTATTTTCCCGAGTCCCAACCGAATATTTTTCCGAATACTTTCCCGAATCCGAACCCAAATACTCAACCGAATATTTTTCTGTATCCGAACCGAATATTTTACCAAATACTTTCCCGAATCCGAACCGAATATTTTCCCAAATCCGAAACCGAATTCTCTCCCGAATCCGAACCGAATACTTTCCTGAGTCTGAACCGAATACTTTTCCGGGTTCGAACCGAATACTTTGCCGAGTCCGAACCGAATACTTTTCCGGGTTCGAAGCTAAAAATTCATTTTTTATTTGAATAAAAATTTATTCAAAACCGCCCATCCCTGGTGCATACATATCTACAGCCAATGTAAGCTGTCTACGATTCGACCGGTTTTCTGCCTGCCAACAACGCCACACGAAGATATTCTGACTTTCGGCATCTGGTTGGTTTCACTTACTTATGTACATACATCCATATGTACATATGTACATATTTATTTCTTCTCTTTTTTTTATAGAATCGATTCGCCGTACTACCTTCAACAACTCCTCGCTTTCTTCACCACAACTTCCTACAGCTCATTTCTATTTATATTTATTGCTGTTACATATTTAGTAATTGTTGTTGCTTATTCAATTTGCCCTGCGCCCTAAATAGCACCTATGTATGTACATAAGAAATATATGTGTATCACATACATACATATATATAAATATGTACATATGTATGTATGTGTATATACAACGTATCGTATCGTTTATGAAATCCAGTTAAGGGGGCTCGCCTCGATTGTTAGAGGTAGGTCTGACGTTGTTTGTACGTCTGTACGCCAATTTTGTAATGATGTACACACGTGCCTATCTAGAGTCTAGATTCTAGACGTATATATATATCATACGTACTCGTATATATATCTGCATATACCCAGCAGAAAATTGGTGTATAGGTGGAAAATCCTTCCGTATTCTGAAAGAATAGAACTAAATAAAAAGCATCTACATCACATATGGTACGCCTAGGCACACATTGGCGTATACAGTAAAAATTTTAGTCTTATTTTAATACCATTTTGGTATTTATATATAACAATGCCAAAAAGCATAAAATTAAAACCATTCTGGTTTAAAAAAAAGAAGAGAATATTGAGAGACAGAAATTATTCTTGGTGTCAAATTAATACTTTCTTGAAATTAAATCAAAATCAAATTTTCATTATTTTTAGAATATTTCTGGTATTAAAAATAGTTGAAATGGTATAAGATCAATCCAAAGTTGGAATAAATTTACCCTCATGATATTTAATTAATCTCCTGCATTACTTACTTGATACAATTATTAGATTTGGGCCATTTATTTGAGTATATTTGATTACTCCTCCGGATTGCAGGTTTGAACACATTTTGTTTGATTTTATTTTTACTTTTTTCTGATAATTTTTTTTTAATATTTTTTTGGTTTTGATTTCAAACCAAAAGTATTTTGATGGTAATATAATTGAGAAAGAGAAAGTTTTTTTATACTTTTCAGGATTTGTTTTTAAACCATAAAGCTGATTCCACATAAAACTTTTTTCGCTTTGCGTTACGCCGCTTTCTATGTCAAACAACGCAAAACTGAAAAACTATGCCACAATGAACGCTGCAACATCACTCAAAAAATATTTGTTTTCTGAAAAATCTTTCATTCTCCGTTTTATTTACAAAAAAGTAAATAAGAAAATAAAAATATATTAAATTATTTTTCAATTGTGTGAAATTTAAATTTGTTTATTTACATTTGAATTAAAGTGAACTGAAAAAAAGTTTCAACGCCCCAAAAGTTGAGATTTGGGCAAGTTTGTGCTTTACGTAACTTCGGCGTTGCGTTACTTTTTGTTATGTGAGAAACTTCATATAGATACATGTATTTTAATCTCAGCTGTCACGCAGAAAGTGTCACGTAGCGCAACACAAAGTTCTATGTGGAATCAGCTTAAATGATTAAACTTCTTTAGAGAGGATTTTAATACTTTTCAAGACTTTATTTTGAAACTATTTTGGAATAAATAAAATTGTAAAACTTCTCATAGTTTAAAAATAAGACTTTTTGGCATTAAAATTCAAATTTAATTCCGAGAATGATTAAATTAAGTACCAAATGGTGTTAGAAATAAACTATAATTTTTTACTGTGTAATTATTATAGTAGGTTAGGTTAGGTTGGCCGAATACAGTGATCTTTCACATAGACCAATATCGCAAACTTTAGTATTTTGTGTAGGTATTTTCCGTAGAGTATTATATGTATTTATGAAGAGTATTTGTTGACTACTAGATTCCACAACTGGGGTGAGAGTACCCCCCTTGTCAGGTGCCTCTATCTACCCTTCTTGACATCGTAGGAAGGCCGCACTCGTCCGTCACCGTCTGACAACTACCGCACACCCTGTAGTGAAGGGCCCTTTCATAATGTTTTTGTTGTTGTTGTTGTGATTCTTTATCGTTAATCCTCCATCACGACAATATACATAACTGCGTTTTATGCCTACCGCCAGGCACCTCGAACCATGACTGAGGTTGTACCGCGCCTTGAGAGGGCCTACTCGGCCGGGCAACAGCCTCTGCTAGCTCTCCGCGGTCTGCCCTGTCGTAACCACCACGAACAGGTATCGGGGAGGAGAAACGGAGGTCCATTGCTCAGGCAGCAACCTCTTGGAGGTGCATCTGTGGCCTTGTGGGGATTTCTTGCGGCAACGTCCTTCACAATGGTATAGAGAATCTATGGTTCCATTGTCTCCGTATGGCCCCAAAAGAGGTACTTTGTCAATACCTCTGTAGAATCGCAATGGAATGTAGGTATGTATGTACATGTTAAATGTCTATACAAAATTACATTGTGTGTCGCTTATATGGGAAGTAGTACCTACTGGTGACTAAGTATATAGCGAATCAATACCGTTTCTCTGTAGACATTTACTACAGGGGTAGGATACATACATACATACATATGTACATATGTGGAAAAAAACGATTTTTGGATTTTAGTTTAAACGAACCCTCTTCCATGGACTTTAGTTTATACCCTGCAGGGAAATCAATAACTATTGAACACAATTTCTGCTTCAGAACTAGCGAAAAGGTGTCAAAGAGGCACCAGTTCATTTGCCGTCGGCTTTGCATATTTTTGCAATTCTCAGATTGTTAGTGAAGCATATTGTACAAAGAGTACATATGTAAAATGTGTATCTTCTTTTAATTAAATGAAATGTTCCCATAATTATGCTTTTCAGATCCCTCAGGGTTATTTTTAATTTTTTTTAATTTTATTACTTTTTATATATTTTTTTACATTTTTATGTAATAAATAAATAAATAAAAATTAATTTAAAGAATTATCATTCGCATTGACACTGAACGGATTCGAACCCGCGCTCGCCGGATTGAAAGTCACACGCGTTACTACTGTGCCATCGCGCCACTTGCTTGAAGCATGTCAAATTCTACACTTAAATTCCAGATGTTATACCATGTCTCCGCATAACGTGTTTCGCTCTTTTTTCTGCTTTCGCTCTCTCAATCTTGTTTCGACCTCAAAACGAGCGCCAAATCTCGCCAATTTCCATACAAATTTCTGAGAGCGAATGAAGACTGAAACACTTGTTTCGTTCTCAATCCTCTTGCCAACCGCGATGATATCGATGCCTTCTCTAATTTTGTATCGAAAATCTATCGAAATCTCACACAGGCCAAAACAAAAACGCAAAAATAAGAAAACATACAAACATTTAAGAAGAACAAGAAAAGAAATGTTAAACTGAATAACGATCAGACACGTGGAGACGGGTTATTTAGCGAGATGTTTCGCCGGCGAATCAAGTTATGTGGAGACGGGCTTTAAAACTGAAGAATTTGTAGGAATTTTTAAATATGTAGTTCAGAACTACCGAATATGTAATGCAGTGGCGGAAAATTCACACCATGACAACGCATTATTGTTAAATTCGCGAGTTGCCAACATGCAACTCGCACAAGTAGTGTCGGAAAATGAACTAGCTGCGCACCAGTTATGAACTAGAGATTTTCCGCACAGGGTATGTACTGCATGCACACATTTTATATCCAAATGCATCTGTATATGCCACATGTATTTCACCATTGCGAGACTATGAATATGCAACATAAAATTGTAGCTACGTAATTGTGCAGTGAGCTTTTGCTTGCTCTGGAACTCTGCGTCGAATTTTGTTCTTAGAAACTACTTGTTTTATTTACAAAGGTAGAGTGTAATGTCAAAATCAAAGCGAATTAATATTCACAGATTTTAACCAAGGCGATTTATCATTTTGACATTACACTCTACCAATTACAATAACAAAATACATGGCATTGTACAATAATTTAGATGTAGGCCCGGTGGCGAATTCAGAAAATACTTTTTTTATTTACAAATGTTTAAATGAAAGCGAACCCACATCATGGCCAATAGGAATGGGCGAGCCCCAAGCGAATTCAGATTTTAACCACGGCGCAAGGCAAACTCAAACTCGTTTTTAACTCGCCGTGCACAGAAGAATGTCATACAAAGAAATATTTGACGTTGAGTTTGACATTCTAGTGGACAAAAACTTAAAGCGAATCGAGGCGAATATAGCCGAATTTGCCCTGCCATTACCATATAAGGAATTTGCCTTGCCACGGCGAAATATGATTTTGACATTATGTTATGTTCAGACACAACCTTAATTGAACATTAAGAGCCTTCATTAAATTTTCAAGCCCAATGATTCTCAATTTACCATACAAAAATTGACCAAGTTAATGCTTCATTAGAAATTAATGAGTTCTTAATGAAGAACAATTCTGCATGCAACCCTGTTAAAAGGCTTGTTTCATAAGTAAAATGAAATGTCATGAAAAGAGAAATGTGATAAGCGTCAGTGTCCACTAAACAGGTTGGTTCGTCAGATCAGCTGCATTCTTGTTCTTCTTCATCACGTATCAAATTTGTTTTTATTTCTGCTTATTCTATACATGTATTCGTGTTTACGATTGGTAAAAATTGTGAGCTGAATGTCAAATTATTTCGTCCTCCTTGCAATTTTCACATTTAGGTCACGAGAGTTTGATATTCAGCTCACGGCGTGTATGTGTGTATGTATCTTGAGCCGACCTGTTAAATGGGCCAAGTAAATTAAATATGTCTGAACACCAAATCTAAAGATGTTCAATCAACCCCAATTGACTTAATTAATTTTTACGTCTGAACATGATATTACACTCTACCAATTACAATAACAAAATACATGGGAAATTTCTGAATTCGCCACCGGGCCTACCTTTCTAGATCTGCCTTGAATGCATCGCATGTGATTAATGACGTTGGCACTTCGCCATTGCGTCGCATAGCGAGCAAAAAGTGGGCTCGGCTCGTTTGCTTGTCGGCTCGTATTCTTGCTCTTGATTTGCACGAGGGTCATATGAAAGGGCATTTATTTCAGAGTGCGTATAGAAAATGAGGAGGAGGTGAAAACAAAAATGTGCAAATCTAATCGATTCACATGAAATATGTAGTCGCATCACATGATCCACTGAATGTTCCAGCACACGGCAATATGTACATGCATATCGCACTCTAGATCATAAAGTGACACAACTCAAAATTTATCGAAAGCGGTTTTTTTGTCATAAACTGGTACACAAAACATATCTCGGGATTTCCAAAACAAAAAAAACTTTTCCATCTAGCTGTGTCTTTTAACGGAAAAATATCCATTATACCTACGCGGCCGTTTGCTATATCATTGCTTGTAAAGAGAAAAAGTTTTATGGCTCTCCTGAAAATTTTTGAATTTTGAGTTGCGTCACTTTATGATTTAGTGTGCGTAGGTGCAATAGGTACATACATATGTATGTATTTCGTTAGTTTGTTAGAAAATTACCTAATGAATGGGTAAGTCGGGACTGAAACGTTCCACATTCAATAGCATACTAGCAAATTGTCTCCCCTCGTACATATAAATACATATGTACATTAGATGTGTTTTTAAACGGTTTTATTTAGCTCACCCCGTTTGTTTTATTTATTATTTATTCTTTATTCTTGGGTCAAATTTAGTAATTCAAATTTCACCCTCTTCCTGTCAACCGATTAATCTGAAATTTTGCACGCATGTATAACCCCGATGACAATGCAATATTATGAAAAAAAAATTCCGATAGGTGGCGCGTGGGTCGCTATATTTACAAAAATCGCATTTATGGTCCTATTTGGCTGAAATTCGGAACATGTATTACTACCTTGAAAAGAAATATTTTCTTAAAAAAAAAATTCCGCTAGGTGGCGCGTGGGTCGCTATATTTACAAAAATCGCATTTATGGTCCGATTTGGCTGAAATTCGGAACATGTATTACTACCTTGAAAAGAAATATTTTCTTAAAAAAAAAAAATTCCGCTAGGTGGCGCGTGGGTCGCTATATTTACAAAAATCACATTTATGGTCCGATTTGGCTGAAATTCGGAACATGTATTACTACCTTGAAAAGAAATATTTTCTTAAAAAAAAATTCCGCTAGGTGGCGCGTGGGTCGCTATATTTACAAAAATCGCATTTATGGTCCGATTTGGCTGAAATTCGGAACATGTATTACTACCTTGAAAAGAAATATTTTCTTAAAAAAAAAATTCCGCTAGGTGGCGCGTGGGTCGCTATATTTACAAAAATCGCATTTATGGTCCGATTTGGCTGAAATTCGGAACATGTATTACTACCTTGAAAGGAAATATTTTCCTAAAAAAAACTTCCGATAGGTGGCGCGTGGGTCGCTATAGAGGCGTTGGACTGCAATAAACTAACGGGCAAGAAACCTTGCAATAATGAAGCACTAAATGAATTAAACAGAATGCGAAATAAAAACTAAAAACTAGAAAATAAAAATAGGTAAAAAAACTTTTTAAGTTAAACGGTTTTATGTTATACATACATTGCAATGTTTAAGATAAATGTACTAAAAACCAAAAAATAATAAAATAGATACAGTCGTGGGAATTATAAACATTTGCATAGACTAGACTAAAATAAAACCGGGGGGCACGTCAATTGTCTACAAATTATCGACTTAATGTGCGATAGAAGAATCGTTTAATTCGTCGTTAGGCAGTTGGCCCGCAGACGGTGAGGAAAATACTTACTATTTTCTTGCTCATGGAAATTCCAATAGTTATACACTCTATGTTAATAAAAGAGATGTTTCAACTAGTTTATCGTTGGACATTCACACGAGGAATCGTTTCACTGCTCGTAGTTTGTCTTTAATCGACAAAACATATGATAAAAGTACTACTCGCTCACCACTATGAAACCCTAAAACTCGCTTATAATCGAGCTTGCTAGCTTTTTTCCACATTCTAGCCCTACTTATCACACGTCCATCGTTGTCGGTTGAACAACTGCCTAATTATAGTGTAACATTACAAAACAAACATTTTAATCAACGATTGTAGACAATTGACGTGCCCCACGGTTTTATTTTAGTCTAGTCTATGCAAATGTTTATAATTCCCACGACTGTATCTATTTTATTATTTTTTGGTTTTTAGTACATTTATCTTAAACATTGCAATGTATGTATAACATAAAACCGTTTAACTTAAAAAGTTTTTTTACCTATTTTTATTTTGATCTAACATACCCCTCCGGCCACAGAATATGAAAATAGGATGTTGTAGGAAAACTAAGCTGATTTTTATTTTTTTTTTAGAAAAAAAACTGAGTGGGTTACTCCAAAAACAACGATTTTTTTTAAATTCCATGATAGGTTTAGATTCATACATATATGAAAAAAACCCCAGAATTAAAAACAAAAAAAAAACAAAAGATATATATTCTCATGTAAAATTAACGGCTTAATCGAATGGTGTACTCAGTTTTTTAGTGTGAGACATTGGGAAGGTACCAAGACCGCCTAAAGTGGAATTTTATTTTTTTTAGTCACGGATTTTCAAGTTTGGACCCGGGGATTTTCAAGATTGTTTTTTTATTTTTAATTCTGTGGTTTTTTTATACTCAGCTGTACTAGTACACAGAGTATTATAGTTTTAATCACATAACGGTGGATTGTAACAGAATGAAATAATCGAGATAGATATAGACTTATATATATCAAAATGATCAGGGTGAAAAGAGAAATCGATTGAGCCATGTCCGTCCGTCCGTCTGTCCGTCCGTCCGTCCGTCCGTCTGTAAACACTCTACCTCGCGCAAAAATTGAGATATTTTGATGAAATTTGGAATGCAAGTTGGTATCGAGACTGGGACGGTTGGTATTGAAAATGGGCGAAATCGGACCATGACCACGCCCACTTTTCCTATATAGAAAAAATCGGAAATTTGGTATCTCAGTCCCTAATATAGCTGGAGCGATAAAATTTTACCCACATGTTGAGCTCAGGCCCCTATGAAGAAATTTTATGAAATTTTGGAAAATGGGCGGTGCCACGCCCACTTATTAAGGGTCAAACATTGAAAGTTTTATGAGTCATAACTCAGAAACCGTTGAAGATATATCGATGAAATTTGGTACGCATGATATATTTACTTAGGCAAATGTGTGGACGAAAAATTACCAAAATCGGTTGACGACCACGCCCACTTTTATATATGTGTATTATAAAGTGGCCTAATAAAAACATTGTAAGCGATATCTTTGTCAAATATAAAGATAATTCATTGAAATTTTGTGACATGAGTTCCACAATAAACCGGAAACATAAAATAGACAAATTTTGGAAAATGGGCGTGGCACCGCCTCCTTTTGGACAAAGGGATATACGAGATTTATTAGCCTTTAACTCGACAAATAATTGAGATATTATGACGAAACTTGGTTTATACACTTTTATAACTTGTGTTAATAGACACGAAAAATTTATTGAAATCGGTTTATGACCACGCCTACTTTTTAACAGATATTTCTGGAATACCCTTTGGGAATTTGTAACGTGACATCTTTGTAACTAGAAGTCATAAAGGAATTAATTTTTGCACAAAGAATAATATTGATATGCTTAGTTGGATGACTGATAAAAATTTAGAAAATGGGCGTGGCTACGCCCACTTTATGCAGCACTCGCTTTATATAAAGTACACCGTGTTTCCATCAAACGCAAACAAACAATGAAAGCATACAGCTGAGTATCTAATGTTCGATTCCACTCGAACTTAGGCTTCCTTACTTGTTCATATATGAATCTAAACCTATCATGGAATTTAAAAAAAATCGCTGTTTTTGGAGTAGCCCACTCAGTTTTCTGTCTAAAAAAAAATAAAAATCAGCTTAGTTATCCTATAACATCCTATTTTCATATTCTGTGGACGGAGGGAAGATCTGAGAAACATTGCTCGAAAAAAACGCATCTAATGTACATACATACATATGTACGAGTACATATATAACACATAGTGAAGTAGGTAGGGAGGGAAAAAGTGGGTCGTAACGATGAGAAACGGAGAACAAAGCCAGCACAGCATTATTGAAAATTTTCTTCAGTTTTTTAAAAAAAAATATGTATAATAATTGTTAGGATCCACTATTTTGCAAAATATCGCAAAATTTATATCTACATACATATCTACATAGTATGTATGTATACATACAACCTCTCTATGTAGGATTATAAAAATTTTCCATGCTCAAATTAAGTAACAGCATAAGCAGGAACGCAGATAATAAATCTAAAAATAGAAATAAAATTCTGAAATCGAATGTGAACAAAATGTACATATATGTACGTACAGAGCATTTTTCCCCCAATTGACTACTTCAAAACTCGAACAAAGTATAGTTATAAAGTCTAAAACTTGAACAATTATTTTCTTATATTTAATGGAAAAACATATAAAAACTGTGTGCTGTAACGGCCGATATTCAAATTGTTGTTATCAGCTGCGTTTTTTCTTTAAGGCTCAGTCATTGGTGACTTATCCGTAACCGTATAAAACAGCTGATTCAACCAACCTTACGACAGGCAGTGTTACTAGTCATTTGAGCTCTATCGTAATTCTGTAGTCGTATCGTTAACTTACAGACCAGTTAAATTTTGGTTAGAAACCATAAATCCGTAAACAGCTGACACTTATGAAGGCAGATCTACGAAGGTAGGCGCATAGGCGAATTCAGGAATACTTTTTGGTTGCTTGTTTCAGAAACTTTTTTTTATTTACAAAGGTAGATTATAATGTCAAAATCAAAGCAAATTCACATCATGGCCAATAGTAATGGGCGAGTCCCAAGCGAATTCAGATTTTAATCAAGGCGTAATATTATTTTTACATTACACTCCATCAATAATAATAAAAAAAAAAAATACATTGGACATTTCTGAATTCGCCTATGCGCCTACCTTCCTAGATCTGCCTTGAAAAGTGTCAGCTGCTTACGGTTTTACGACACCATTAACAGCTCACATAGATAGCGATAAGGTTAACGATAATGAAATACTTATAAGTCACCAATGTTTTCAGGTTTAATTTGAAGACACCGTACTGGCTACCTTTCTTGCTAATTATGGAAACTTTCTTTTGAAACAATGAAAATCAGAATTGTTACTGCGTAGTTCTGACGCGCAAGGCGGTTTACGTTTTTGAGGATCCGTATTATCTACAAATTTCAAAATTTGTTTCTCTTTTTTACAATTCCACAAATTGCACTTTGAAACATTTTTTTTTTTTTGAAACTGTTGTGATACCTTTACCGTTTGTGGCTGCGTTAATGCAAATTTTGTTCGTGTTTTAGAATAGTCAGTGGAGAAGAAAAAAAGTGCTCAAGTTTTTGAGTGTTCGAGTTATCGGGTGTTCGAGTCTCCGCCAGTACACTATATTTCTTGTATCTCCGCATTATCGGTACACGCAGTTTGTACATACATACATATCTACATATGTTTTTAGCAAAAACAAACGCATACTACTATACTGTTTACATACAAACGAGTATTAAAATAATCTTTACTAAATCTTAAATTCGTTTTCGCTCCATGATCTGTTTATTTTTTATTCATATCCACATTTACATATCGTCGTACTAAACGAAAACTAGCATACGTTTTTTTGTGACTGAAAAAAAGTAACAAGTTCGACTTTTGGCTGACGAAAACTATCAATTTCGTTTAAACAACAACAATTTTAATGTAAAAACAGTATATAATTACTAATACTTTTCGTCAGCCAAAAGTCAATTTTGTTATTTTTCGTCGGCCAAAAGTCGAACTTTTTACTTTTCGTACAGAATTTTTTTATTGATAGCTTTCGCCAGAAATTTTAAATATGCTAGTTTTCGTATGATACGACGATATGTAGGTAGGTATACATATGTATAGGTCAGTGGCATATATAGCACAAATTGGCTGGGCAAGCCTACATAAATATGTATGAAGCATAGCCATTAGCCGTTTATGTAATTTTCTTTTGTGTATTAAGTATATGAAAGTCTGATTTCGGCACCATCATTGACTTTGATTAAATTCGTTTTGCATATTTGGCTTTTTGTTTATATTCATATCGTAAGAATCTTGATGTATTGGAATAAATCGAGAAAATGAAGAATAAATAGGTTTTGATATACAATGGATAATATGAAGATATGTATGTGTTTATATGACTTTTATTGTTTTAGCTGGACTTTTGGTCAGCACATCAACGTGCCTGACTCACTAGAAAGTAAATTCATTTTCTTCACCTTCAGAATTTGAAGAGAGTAGAGGTTATTATTAGAATCATTTGGCAAAAATTCAACTGAACTGATTGCTGGCACCAAACTTATAGAGAAACCTCTGACTCAGATGAAATCCCAGAGGTATATATGTATGTATATTAGAGCGTATCACGGTGTATGGAGGGAAAAAAAGTTGAAAATGTTCCCCCCCAGTTTGAACACTTACCTTATGAGGTTTTCAAAAAAAAATTTTTTAATTTTTTTGTCACCCTGTAAAAACAGCGAAATTTGTTTTTTTTCTATAATTTCTATATTTTACGTTCGATTTTCAAAAGTGATACATTTTTAGAAAGGTATTCACCAAGGCAATATTTCATCCATGTATTTGAAAAAAAAAATTGTTTCCTGAATACTAAGAAAAACAAGTAAGAGCGCGGCTGACTTCGGACGTACCAAAGACTGCATACCTTTCATGAATGGGGAAATGAAAAGTTGCATAGTCTGATATTGTTTAATTTATAATTTCAATTCTCTGGGTAATTTATACAAAGATTCCTTAGAAAAAGAAGTGTCATTATTTAGATGGAGAAGTTATACCCTAAAATATATATATCTGAACAATCGGTTGTATGGCAGCTATATGATATAGTGGTCCGATTCGGCCGATTCCGACAAATGATAAGCTTCTCCTAAAAATACACTCACATTCCGAATTTCATGCAGATATCTCAAAAATTGAGGGACTAGTTTGCGATTAAACAGACAGACGGACATGGCTTAACCGACTCAGCTCATGATCCTGATCATATTGGTATATATTTTCGTAGATCTGCAACGCCTCGTTCTGGTATTTTCACCATTCGTGTTTCGGTACAAAGTTATAATACCATTTCATTCCCATGAATGGTATAAAAAGAATATTTACCTGCATATAATGAGGAAATAAATGTAATGCATTTATGCTAATCTTTTCTTGGCTCTAATTTTCTGTAACGTTCTCGGCTACTTACTTTAGCGAGTATATAACCTAGGCGTTCCTCGTCGGCAACTTCTGTACAAGAATCACTTACTACCTGTTCAAATCGCTCAGTATTTAGAGAATGGCATAGAAAATCTAAGTAAATTAATAGGTTATAATTAGTATAATTAGTATCAATCACTGCTGTTTGGAAATATTAATCAGGTATTTTTATAACATCATTAGAATTTTGTAGTTCCTGCAAGTCCGTATCAGAATAAAATTGCAAGCATTGTGGCTCTGTAATTCTAAATGAGCTCCAATCGATCATTTGAGTGTACTATGTACTTCTTCATGGCATTTCTGCTCTGAGTTGCTCTATGTTGCTCTATTTCGACAGCTGCCCTACTCTGCTCTGCTCTAACCTGCTCCGAACTTTTTTGTTCATTAAACAGAGCTAATATTAATAAGTAATAATCTTTTTTACTCATATAATGATGTCAAAACTAAATTCAAGGCTAAATTTACTTTATTCAAAAAATTTTTTTTTAATACAGGGTGTTGGTTTTAAATAAATTTTAATAAAAGCTAAAGTTGGTGTCGCAGGTTAATGGCTTATATGGACGAAATATGACACGGGTTAAAACCTTTACAACAATATATTGCTCGTTAAAATCAAACACCAAATAGAAAAGTTATAAGCAAAAAACCAATTTCGCTGTTTTTACAGGGTGCCGAAAAAAAAATTTTTTCCATTTTTGAAATCTCCAAGGAGTAAACATTCTAACCAGAGGGGAACATTTTAAACTTTTTTTGGCGATACGCTCTAATGTATATTTAGTTTCTTTATATCGATGGTAATTTCAGCAGTAGCAAGAGGATTTGCTTTTTATATCACTATAAGATAATCTCTAAAAATACGGGTGCTTTAGCTTAGCTTTTAAGCAGTTTTTGAAACACTGAAGTTGAAGTAGCAAAAGTCGTGAAATGTTTGATTTCATTTGATTTTGATTTTCGTCGCTTTTCAAAATGACTTTTGCCAGAATTTGATATCTATTAACAGTCGCCAACTATGAAAATGAACGCTTTTAAGGTCTGATACATATACGACCATGATCCAATTACCAGGTCGGTCCATGGTACATACACACAAACATGCCGTGAGCTGAATGTCAAACGGAATGTCAAAACTGAAAGGAGAACGAAATAATTTGACATTCAGCTCACGAGCGAATGATGGAGAAACTCAGAGAACGAAGAATTTGACCAATAGTAAACACGAATGTATGTATAGAATATGCAGAAGCAGAGAAATTGGATAGCTGTTGAAGAAAAAGAAGAAGTCAGCTGATCTGAAGAGCCGACCTGTATTGGTGGATCCTGTATATGACTGATATCAGACTGTGAATAGCACTGTTGAATGCCAAAGCTGGCTTCTCATTCACATACCAAATTGATGTGAAAAATAAAAAAAGCGGTTTGCTTCTTTTTTTTTAATTTAACTCTGAAAATAAGCAATTGACTTCTCCTTAGAGAAGGCTTCGCTGTAATCGGCTGCACAAATAAAATATGTACATACATACATATGTATATAAGCGTGAATATTGTTGGTGGGAGAATGTTTAAATCTAAAAGAGAATGAAGAAATTAAATAGGAAACACATCGCGCGTTTATAACTCTTTCGAGTTTTATGGCCGAGCTTCTCTCCCAATTCGAGGTGTGCTCCTTTTTGTTTTTTCTACTAATTCTGTGGACCTACAGTTTTATGCCCGCTCTGAACGGCGAATGCATTTTTTATGAGAAGCTTTTTCATGACAGAAATACTCTCGGAGGGTATGCCGCCCACTGCCGAGAGGTGACCGCTGCTCTTAAAAAAACCCAATAATTGGCTTTTAATTATTTAGAAAATTTTATTGGCGTTTGCCCGGACTGGGGTTAGAACCTGAGACCTGAGATTAAGCGAGCACTCTACCCACTACACCTCAGCGGCCACTAACAACAAAACAAACAGATTTAAAAAAAAATTCGTAATATGGAATGAACGGAAATATTTAGCCAAGCCGAGCTTATCGGCTTTTATGAAGCGCACGCCAGTGGTATAGGTATGTGCGCCATAGGCGCTTTCTCTCACGTGGTAATTTCCATGACGAAGATTTGTTAATGTAAATTCATGATTTTGAAACGTAAAGTGGAGCATATGTACGTATGTCTGTACATTAACAGTGTTTATTTAACATGTAGTATGTGTGTATTTAATTATTCTGACTCAGGGCCATACATTTGTACCTACGTACATATGTACATAGTACATATCGCTCATTTGCTGCAAAACCGGCATAAGTAAAAAAAATCGATTGTCCAGAAAACGCTTTCAAAGTTTTCAACTGACTCCAATCTTACACAGAAAATAGGAAATCCTACAAATTCAAAAAAAACCAATTCAGTATAATATATTTAACATATCCATAAAGGAAAATCAACACCAAGTATCCATTTATGGTTTTTTCCTGAATAAGAACCAACTCTCCTTTGCATAATGACGTTATTGTTGCAAAAATATATTCAATAGAGTGTCTTAAGTTATAATGTGTCATTATTGTTGAAAAAAAACAATAAGTTCGTATTAATTCATTTTATTTTCAGTCTTTTGAACTTCATATATACATATTATGTACTTATGAATATCACAAAAATAAACATAAATTAATTATAATTCATACACCGAGAGAAAAGATACTGGTAGATCAACGGGATTACGGGTTAAAACAACAGATTCCACAGTCAAATCACATCCAAAGGATATATCTGTTAAATTGACAGACGATATTATGTTTTAACAGTTTTATTGTTGTACTACTCTGAAAACAAAAAATCGCTGTGAATCCAAACACTTTTGCTGTTAAATCAACAATTTTCCGCAGTTGAAATTTTGTTACTTAAAAATAAATACCTTTGTGTTTTACATGGCAATTTATTTCTAACAATTACTTTATAATGTGTATTTTTAGAGCTATTGGCAAGTTTTTTAAATCTTTTGTTTGCATTTTTCTCTTCATCCTCCCTCCGTTCTATTTCTAAGTACAAATATGTAGCTTCATCTCCGCTTGTTTTCCATTGCGGCACCTTCTTCGCCTTCACTGCTTGCTATATTCCGTTCTCTATTTTATATTCTCCTCCGATTTAAAACCATGACATCAACCTGAAATTCAATCCAACGGCATCATATGCATAGTGAGAAATTCAACATTCAACTTTATATTGAATATTGAACTTTAGTGGCTATTATACTTACCTTTGTTCGAAAAAGCATCCGTGAATTAAAACTCACTCACGCAAGCAAAGCAACAAGTAACAACGGAGAAAGCTGGCAAAATAAATACTTTTTCTTTTGATAGTCAACAGTAATGATTTGTTGAATCAACAAATAAATATAAAGGTTACAGCAACAGATGTTAGGGTTAAGTTAACAGTGACTCAGTTATATCAACGAAAATTTCTGTTAATAATTGACGATCAGTCCTGTTGAACTAACAAATAGGTTTTAATAGATATATTTGTTAAAGTAAAAGATGTTTTCGTTTATATAACTCTAAATGTGTCTACTTAAACATATTTCTGTTAATTTAACGAATTTAGGGATTAACAGAAGAAAACTGTTGATACTACTGTGATTATTTTTTTGAGTGTAGAAACAGTCTTTTGAACTTAAGAAATTAAGGAACTCTTCAACATCTTTTCATCTTAAGTTATAATTCATAAACGATAAATGTTAACTTTTTACTTCAAGTAATTAAAAAATTAATGGATTCATGTTTCGTCTTGCTATCCTCACTATCACTTTCTTGTTGCGGTGATTTTGAGCAGTATGTTGCATCAGCCACGGAGTCGTCAAAAGCTCTGTTCAATAACGAAAAATTGTTACGAATTTTTCATAAAAAATGACAGTTCTCCATACAAAAATGACATATTTTAGGAAAAACTCGTAACAATTTTTCGTTATTGAACAGAGCTAAAGTCTTCCGAAAAAGAGGATGATCGGGATAAACTCGAAGATGATTTGCTGCTGTTGCAGTTTGACATTTTAAAATAACCTAAAACAACAACTTTTATTATTGTGATCGTGCGTTTTATTCATACATAGCTATATTTTTTATCAGCAATAGCATCATATTTTGTGTTAGTGAGAGCAATTTATTGTTACTGTTAATAATGCTATATTCAACAACGACACATTTTGTTATAATGTAAAATGATGACAGTTTATTAGTCATTCTTTTATATGTAATAACGTCATATCACGAAATACTTAAGTTGGCGATAGTATTTTTATCAACTAGAACGTCATATTTTGTAATATACCATGTTTGAATTAAATCAAACTTTTCAACAAGGTAGTCATAACTCAAATTAGCGCTGTGTACTTGAAAAAATCTAGATTAAAAATACCATTACCTTTTCACGAAGAACTCCACAACACAAAATATGCCTCTGTTTGAGAAAGCCAATTGATCTTAACACGACGGCAGCAGTCGCACAACTGAGATATGTCGTTCTCACGTATAAAAAAAGTTGAAACAGATGAAATGAAATAACGGCATATTCTCTTCTCAAGCGGAGCATATAAGAGGTATTCATATGAATTTTTTACTCAACATGAAGTATGATATAACGAACAATTCTGCATCATTAACTCAAAAATCACGTTTTTTGATTTATGCCGGTCTTGCAGCAAATGAGCGATATGTACATATCGTCGGTCTCCTGCCAGAAACACGAATGTGAAAAATTTTTTTAGTGCAATGTCTGCTCTTTATCGGGTATATATTGATGTAATAAGAATTCACATTTGTATAAATTAGAGCTCTAGATACCCGGGTATCGAACAAATCGAATTGATCGTTTTTGTTTGAAGCCCGTTTGTTGTTCAAATGCCCGTACAAACATTCGAGCATTCGAGCTTACAAACAATAAATAATAGCTTAAAAAACTAAAAAACACGCTTTAATCTTAAAAATCGTACTAAAAATTGAGAAATAATTTAATTAGAAACAAAATGATGAACGAAAATATAAGTATTTAAGGAAAAGCGTGGGGTGCTCAGTATGTCAAAAAATATTTAAAATCGGTGTTTTTTACTAATAATTTTATTTTGACTTTTTTGAGATTTCATATATCGTACTCTTTAATTTCGCAACTAAGTATATTTTTGTACTAGTTGTACGAATCGAATATTTTCATGTTTAAATATTATTGAGCACCCCCACGCTTTTCCTTAAATACTTATATTTTCGTTCATCATTTTGTTTCTAATTAAATTATTTCTCAATTTTTAGTACGATTTTTAAGATTAAAGCGTGTTTTTTAGTTTTTTAAGCTATTATTTATTTTTGACTTTTTAGTGAAATTTTTCATTAAAGGATGTTTTATGCGGACGCAAGAATAAAAGTAAAAAGAAGTCTGCTGGGATGTGGTGTTCTCCGAAATAGATCTACATACTTACATATGTATTTATAACTTCTACCAAAAATCCCAATATGCAGTGAAGTAAACTAGCTTATTATGCAATATTTCCCAAACCCTTTTATTCAAGGTTTTCCAAACTAGTTTGGAAATACAAAATTTCCCAAACGTTTTGTTATATTTTACAATCAGAAAGTGAAGAGAAGTTGAGGTGAAGCATTTGAAAAGAACAAAAAAAAAAAAGAAACCTGATTGAATAAATTCGAATTTAGACAATAAAGCTCCGAATACGTTTGTAGCGTAATGGTGAGGTATGCTGCCTACGGACCAAGGAGTTCAGGTTCGAGTCCCGAGTGGCGCGTTTTTTTTAATTTTTTTTTTAATTTTTTTTTTTTTATTTTTAGAGAAATTTTTTTCACCTCACGTTTACAAAACATTGTATAAAAATGTAATTAGGGTTCCTTTTCGTTGATTCAGCACTTACTATTAAATGAATTACAAACAAAACCAGTTCTTGCTTTGCATACATATGTATGTACATGCGATTGTTTTTATTGCAAACACAACAACGACAAAACAGAAAGCTTGTTACACAAAACACAAAACCAGTTCTTGCTCTGCATACGTATGTATGTATGTACATTGTGCATACGGTTGATTTCATTGCAAATACAACAAACCCAAAACAGAAAGCTTCAAGCTTTATTTTTGAGTGAATTTATGCATTGAGTTTATCGCCATCGCTATGAGCGATCACTGGCTGTTGTGCGTTAGTTCGCTCGCTATTTGAGTGGTTATACGTTTTTATACTCAGCTGTACTAGTACACAGAGTATTATAGTTTTGATTTCCTAACGGTGGATTGTAACAGAATGAAATAATCGAGATAGATATAGACTTATATATATCAAAATGATCAGGGTGAAAAGAGAAATCGATTGAGCCATGTCCGTCCGTCCGTCCGTCCGTCTGTCCGTCCGTCCGTCTGTCCGTCTGTCCGTCTGTCCGTCTTTACGCACGATAACTCGCGCAAAAATTGAGATATTTTGATGAAATTTGGAATGCAAGTTGGTATCAAGACAGGAACGGATGGTATTGAAAATGGGCGAAATCGGACCATGACCACGCCCACCTCCCCTATATAGTAAAAATCGGAAATTTTGTATCTCAGTCACTAATAGAGCTAGAGTGATAAAATTTCACACACGTATTGAGCTCAGGCCCTTATGAAGAAATATGATGAAATTTTGGAAAATGGGCGGTGCCACGCCCACTTATTAAGGGGCAAACATTGAAAGTTTTATGAGTCATAACTCAGAAACCGTTGAAGATATATCGATGAATTTTGGTAGGCGTGATATACTTACTTAGGCAAATGTTTTGACGAAAAATTGCCAAAATCGGTTGACGACCACGCCCACTTTTATATATGGGTCTTATAAAGTGACCTAATAAAAACATTTTAAGCGATATCTCTGTCAAATATAAAGATATATCATTGAAATTTTATGGAAGGTGTCCAACTATGGACATATAACAAAAAATACAAAAATTTTGGAAAATGGGCGTGGCACCGCCTCCTCTTAGAAGCAGGAATATACGAGATTTCTGAGCCCATAACTCGAAAAATAATCGATATATTATGACGAAACTTGGTGTATACACTTTCACTACTTGTAGTAATACATGTTCAAAATTTTAGCGAAATGGGTTGACGACCACGCCCACTTATATATATGGGTATCATAAAGTGGCCTAATAAAAACATTTTAAGCGATATCTTTGTCAAATATAAAGATAATTCATTGAAATTTTGTGGCATGAGTTCTACAATAGATGGGAAACAAAAAATAGAAAAATTTCGGAAAATGGGCGTGGCACCGCCTCTTTTCAGACAAAGGAATGAACGAGATTTCGGAGCTCATAACTCGACAAATAATT
The DNA here is from genome assembly GCA_960531455.1 of Urophora cardui. Classification (NCBI taxonomy): domain Eukaryota; kingdom Metazoa; phylum Arthropoda; class Insecta; order Diptera; family Tephritidae; genus Urophora; species Urophora cardui. Next base: position 144,391,219 of record OY482671.1, on the reverse strand, counting down.
GAGATATTATGACGAAACTTGGTTTATACACTTTTATAACTTGTGTTAATGGACACGCAAAAATTTATTGAAATCGGTTTATGACCACGCCTACTTTTTAACAAAGATACTTCTGGAACACCCTTTGGGAATTTGTAACGTGACATCTTTGTAACTCATAAAGGGATGAAATTTTGCACAAAGAATAATATTCATAAGCTTAGTTGGATGACTGATAAAAATTTAGAAAATGGGCGTGGCTACGCCCACTTTATGCAGCACTCGATTTATATAAAGTACCTACACCGTGTTTCCATCAAACGCAAACAAACAATGAAAGCATATCTAATGTTCGATTCCACTCGAACTTAGGCTTCCTTACTTGTTCTTCGAACATTTGTTTGTGATTTGAGAAGAATGTATTTTTGAGCGTTCGTGAGTGAGTTTTTCCGTACCCTGCAAGCTTGTTACTTATTGGCTTGTATACGGGAGTGAATTGAAATTCATAGAGGCTATTTTGAAGAAAGGTAACATAAAAGCCGCAATGAAGCATAAAATATAATGTTGAATGTCCTACTATATGATGCCGTTGGGCTGTTGATGTCATGTTTCGAATCCGGAGGAGAATAGAAATAATAGAGAGAACACAAAAAAGTGAATGTTTGAAAGATATAATAATTTAGTTAAATGTTGCAACTTTTAGGATGGGATGAAGTTACATACATACATACATACATACATACATACATACATACATACAGGTGAAGCTAATAAAAGCGTGTTAAAAAAAATGTGTATCGAAAAAACAAAAATAAAAGCAACTACATATGAAGAAGAAAAAAATAATAAACAAAAGAAAAAAACAAACTTCAAAATGCCCGAATTGTTCAAATGCCCGTACAAACATACGGTTAATAAACAAACAAACGACTGTTCGAGCATTTGAACAACATTTGTTCGGGCTACTCGAAAATGTTCAAAAAAAATCTGGAGCTCTAGTATAAATGCTTGTGTAAACATATATATATATTATGTACGTGTACACACGCATTTCTACAAATATTAATTGTTATAACATCAATATATACCCGACAAAGAGCAGACATCGCACTTAAAAAAAATTTCATATTCGTGTTTCTGGCAGGAGGCCGACGATATGAGGTAAATATTTCAGTGCAAATAAGAAAGAAAGCCCAATGAAAAAGGCCCGTCAAAACACAAACATATTAATCCGATGTGCCATCCCTGCAGTAAAAATCCGCAATGAATCCTTAATGAATCACTGATGCAATTCATTTATGACGAGGAGGCATCAGTGAATACTTTCATATAAAGACTGATGAATTTTTCATATAAATGGTTTGCTTTCCTCAGAAAAAAAAAAACAAAAAGAAAAAAATTGTACTCAGTTATGACGACAGTGATGAATATTTAACAAGGAATCATCAATGATCATTCAGCAGTGAAACAAATTTACTGCAGGGATGTTTCATAAATTTAATTACATACATACATATGTATATTCCTTTTGTATTTATTTCCATACCTAAATAAATAAAAATATGTACATATATACTAGAGATGAGTGAAACTGCGATTTTTCGATATCTGTGATTTCGGTGATTGCTATTTTTAAATCACTGTGATTTTAAACTGCTATTGCGATTTCATGGACTGGTATAAAATCATCAGTTACCGGTAGAGATTAATTTTGCGTTTTCTGAGCGATATATCCTGTCTTTCTTTTATGTTAACAAAATGATAGCAATAACAACGTATTCCGCAGTAATATCGCTGTTTGTAAATATTTTTCAAAGACAAATCGTAAATTCAATAATTTTTTTTCTTATATTTCTATATATGTACGTATGTGGTCTGCTCAAAAGTGTAAACAAAAAGAAATTTATAATGCTTTTGCGATTGCGATTCACATAGGTGAACTGCTTACTTGCTACATCGATAGCAGTTGCCAATAAGTAGTGAACTGCTACTTTGAAAAAGTGATCGCAATTGCGATTTGTGATTTTTTATTCACAGTGAAAAAATCACCGTTTGCGATATATCGCTCATCACTAATATATACGAGGGCTGCTCGATATATTTTTAGCCTAACAATGAAAAAGTGTTGTCAGGGGAAATCTGAACTTTCCATTGGAAAGTCTGACATTTTTTAGTATAATCGTACTCAGAACGTTTTGGCGTACGATCATCATTTGTGTTGTTTACAGTGGCCGCTGTGGTGCAGTGGGTAGAGTGCTCGCCTGCTATGCCAGAGGTCTCGGGTTCAAATCACGGTCCGAGCAAAACACCAAAAACAATTTTCTAATTAGTAAAAATCCAATTATTGGGTTTTTTAAGAGCAGCGGTCACCTCTTGGCAGTGGGCGGCATACCCTCCGAGAGTATTTCTGCCATGAAAAAGCTTCTCACAAAAAATGCATTCGCCGTTCGGAGCCGGCATAAAACTGTAGGTCCACCCAATTAGTAGGAAAAAACAAAAAGGAGCACACCTCGAATTGGGTGAGAAGCTCGGCCATAAAACTCGTCAGAGTTATAATAGCGCCATTGTATTATTATATTACAGTGACTTGAAAATTTTAATTTGGGAAAAAAATGGAATTAACTCGTGAACATTTTCGTGCGATCATTTTTCACAAATTTCGACGTGGATTATCACGAAAAGAGTGCATTGATGAATTTAAATCTTTATATGGCGATGAAGCATCATCCTATGGAACTGTGAAAAATTGGTATAATGAATTCAATGGTGGCCGACGCTCGCTCAAATACCAATTCCGTGAAGGTCGTCCAAAAACGGCCGTTGAGCCAGAGAACATTAATGCCGTGCATGAACTCATAATGCAAGATCGTCATGTGACATACCGTGAGATAGAGACATCCTTGGACATTTCTCCCACAAGCATACATTCGATATTGCATAAACATCTGGCCGTAAAAAAGCTTTGTTCTCGTTAGATCCCGCACAATTTGACTGTCGCTCAAAAAAAGGCTCGTGTCGATTGGTGCAAAGAAATGTTGCAAAAATACAATCGCGGTGCTTCAAAAGACGTTTATAAGATCGTCACTGGTGACAAATTATGGATCTATGCGCATGAACCCGAAACACAATAACAATCGACCGTGTGGGTCTTCGAAGATGAGCCAAATCCAACGAAAGTTGTTCGTGGAAGAAGCACTTCAAAGCAAATGGTCGCCTGTTTCTTCGGCAAATCTGGTCATGTGGCGACTGTTCTGCTTGAGCAACGGAAGACGGTCAATTCTGACTGGTACATCACAATTTGTTTGCCTGAAGTCTTCGGAGAAATTCGAAAAACGAACAAGAGAAGACGAATCATTGTTCACCATGACAATGCGAGCTCTCACACATCGGCTCAAACCAACCCCTTTTTGGCGGGCAAAAACGTCGAATTGATGGGTCATCCACCGTACAGCCCTGACTTGACACCCAATGACTTCTTATTATTCCCGCTCATCAAGAAAAAATGCGTGGTCAACGATTTTCGTCGCCAGAAGATGCTGTTCAGCGTTCAAAACCCATGTTTTCGAGGTGTCTCAATCGGAGTGGAAAAAGTGCTTCGACAATTGGATTGGATTGCAAAAGTGTATAAGTCATGCTGGAGAATACTTTGAAAAACAATAAAACCATTTTTGATGATTAATATTCGCATTTTCATTATTAGGCTAAAAATATATCGAGCAACCCTCGTATGTACATTAAGCCGTATCACGAAAATAAAGTTTGCGTGTGTCAGTTTTATTTGAACACTTATGTACATAATATTATTATGTCGAAAAAATATTTTTGGTGTAACATTTTTTTTTAGGCCCGCATTAAAAACAGCTAAATCGCGTTTTTTGTAATAACTTCCTTATTTGATGTCGGGTCTCTATCATCTTAAAGTCGCTGAAAAGGTCTCGCCCAGCACTATAGGTATTTGGCCCATATAAAGTTTCGACCTCAAAGGTTGTTTTGAGTTTTACCTTTAAACATTTTTGAGTTACTATCCCTAGATTTTTTTATTTTTATCACTAATACAAAGCTCTCAAAAACCATGAGGACACCGCTAAAATAATAATAATAATAATAATAATAATAATAATAATAATAATAATAATAATAATAATAATAATAATAATAATAATAATAATAATAATAATAATAATAATAATAATAATAATAATAATAATAATAATAATAATAATAATAATAATAATAATAATATTTACAAACAAAAAAGTTATACCGTTTTAAAATCAGGGAACCTGTGTTTTTTGAAAAATTATCCCAAGATCTTATTTATATGAGGCAGTATCGCCATATAGTATGAGTTGTTTATTAAAAAGTATTTTAAGTCCTCGCTTGACTTGAGTATGCTGTACCGCGATGGAACAGCTACCAATACTGGACACATGATATGAAAAAATTACTGATGATTGGACTATTCGTGCTGATCAACGTTATATATATTGAATGATAATGGCTGTAGTGAAGATTTGGCGAGTATTCAAGTGGGACCTCTAAGCACAGCGCGCTGGCTTCCAACGCCTTCACGATTTCTGCATCCGTGCGTATCGTAAAATCATCCAAGTTATTTAGAAAAACTGCTAGAGTTCGTTGTAAAATACGCGTCTAAAGAGACAACGGAAGTCTAAATGTATTATCAATACTTGCGCTGGATGCGTCCCCTAGAAATGCAGTTAATTATTCAGCCTACAATTGAAAACAACACAGTAAAAATTTTAATTTAATTTTAATACCATTTTGGTATTTATATATAACAATGCCAAAAAGCATAAAATTAAAACCATTCTGGTTTAAAAAAAAAGAAGAGAATATTGAGAGACAGAAATTATTCTTGGTGTCAAATTAATACTTTCTTGGAATTAAATCAAAACCAAATTTTCATTATTTTTAGAATATTTCTGGTATTAAAAATAATTGAAATGGTATAAGATCAATCCAAAATTGGAATAAATTCTATACTTTTATGGAATTAAATCGAGACCAAATTTTGATTATTTTTATAATAGTTTTAGTAATAAAAATATTTTAAATGGTATTAAATATATCCGAAAATTGGAATAAAATGTATACTTTTTTGGATTTAAAAATAAACCCCCATAAAATTTCCAGTGGATATACTGCAAATAACCCATTATCCCAAAGATTAATGAGGAATTGAATAACGTTAACATAGTTTATTTACATAAAAATCCAAAACAGTAGTAGCAAACACTAAAGTACCTTATATATCGAGCCCTAATCCTCATAAAAGTGTATCCAACAAAAAGTAAATTTTACCGGACACAGTTTTTATACCTTTCATGAGAATGAAATGGTATTATAACTTTGTGCCGAAAATCAAATCTTGAAAGTACTAGAAGGAGGCGTGACAGACCCATCAATATATATACCGATATAATCAGAATCATGAGCTGAGTCGTTTAAGCCATGTCCGTCTGTCCGTCCGTCCGTCCGTCCGTCTGTGTGAACGCAAACTAGTCCCTCAGTTTTTGAGATATTTGATTGAAATTTGGAACACGGATGTCTTTTGATGCTCAATCGATCATTTGTCGGAATTAGCTGAATCGGACCACTATAACATATAGCTCCCATACAACCGATTGTTCAGATATACACATTTTGGGGTATAACTTCTCCCTTCTTACAGCTAAGAACACGAAACCTTGGAGTATTTGTACCTATATTGACCCAAACAAGGTTACCGAAAATTGTCAAGATCGGACGACTATAACATATAGCTGCCATACAACTGATTGTTCAGATATACACATTTTGGTGTATAACTTCCCCATTTAAACAGCTAAGGACATGAAATTTTGAAGTATTTGTACACATGTTGGCCTAAATAAGGTTACCGAAAATTGTTAAGATCGGATCACTATAACATATATCTCCCATACAACCGATTGTTCAGATATGGATATTTTGGGATATAACTTCTCCATTTTAACAGATAATGACATGAAAATTTAAAGTACTTGTACCCATATCGGCCCAAATAGAGTTACCGAAAATTGTCAAGTTCGGACCACTATAACATATAGCTACCATACAACCGATTGTTCAGATATACACATTTTGTCGTATAACTCCTCCATTTAAATAGCCCAGACACCATTTTTTCTAATAAATCGTTCCATAAATAACCCACAAAATTGAAATTATAAATTATACTAAATCAGGCTATGTACATTAAGCCGTATCACGTTATATGGACAAAAAAAAAAGTTTGGTGTGTGTCAGTTTTATTTGAACACTTATGTCGAAAAAATATTTTTGGTGTAAAAAAATTTTTTTTAGGCCCGCGTTAAAAACAGCTAAATCGCGTTTTTTGTAATAACTTCCTTATTTGATGTCGGATCTCTATGATCTTAATGGCGCAGAAAAGGTCTCGCTCAGCACTATATTTGGCCCATATAAAGTTTCGACCTTAAAGGTTGTTCTGAGTTTTACGTTTAAAAATTTTGGAGTTACTATCCCTAGATTTTTTTATTTTTATCACTAATACAAAGCTCTCAAAAAACCATGAAGAATCCCCAAAAAAAATTCTAGCCTTTATTCACAAACAAAAAATTTATAAAGTTGTAAAATGAAACACTTGTTTTTTTTTTTTATAAAAAATTACTACAGAGAAACGGCGAAACACGTCAGCTTAATTTTTGGCTCCAGATTACGATGACGTTTTTAGAAAATCCTGATTAGCTCCCATTTTCGAGATATTTAAGAAAACATTTTCAGTTTTCACATACAAAGCGATCCGAGTAACTATTGTTGAGGTAATAAAAATAAAGAAAAGGGGAAAAAACTATACATACATATATGTATATAAAATGCATATGAGAGGAAAGAGAATACCCTGCACATAAATTCCAATTTGTTTTAAACGTTCGAAACCTGAATGTTTTAAAGGAAATTGTATTCAAAACAATGAAAATATGTCTTTAGTGGCGAATCATTCCCATTTTTCCATAATCTGATTAATTTTCTTTTGAGTGTGAGCAAAGTAATATAAGCGACGAAGAACTCACTTTCAGAGCTCTGAAACTTCTTTCATAAATATCTCAAAATTTGGAGGACATCGTCATTTTCGGTCTCGGGTATCATAGACAAGAAGATGTTTTCGGGATTAAAGTATAATGCGTTGTTTTCAATTGTAGGCTGAATAATTAACTGCATTTCTAGGGGCAGACGACGAATCCATCGCAAGTATTGATAATACATTTAGACTTCCATTGTCTCTTTAGGCGCGTATAATTTTACAACGAACTCTACTCTGAAAAAAAAACGTTGTAAATACAAAGACTTTTGCAGTTAAATTAACAACTTTCCGCAGTTGAAATGTGCCCAACAACGCTCCGTTGTTGTTTCAAAGTTGCGAGCGTTTTTGATTCAAATACTTTTCGTATTTAAGTTAACAACGGAAACTGTTGAATGAAATACTTTTACATTTAAGCTAACAGTGTTTGCTTTTGAATTAACAGCAAAATTTTTTAGTCCAAAAGCGAGCACCGTTGATTTAAATACTTTTCGTATTTAAGCTAACAATTTTTGCTTTTGAACTAACAGCAAAAGTTTTTGGTCCAAAAACGGGCACCATTGAAGCAAATACTTACGCTTTTAAGTTAACATCAAAAAAAATTGTAAACAATAGTAATTTTTTTTAATATAATAGATATTATTTTATTTTATTTAATTTTTTTATATTATATATATGTTTACATAGTAATATTAATACTAAGGCCCGGTTTCACCAAACAAACTTTTTCCATTCAGTGATGGTCATTTGATACATCATTTGAACAACGCGATTGATGAAAAGAGACACGGACACAAAGGTTTTCATCACATTTTTCACACCGTCCATATAAAAATATGGAAACTTGTAGGCAGTGTGTGACAGAATTATCCATCAATCGTGCGCCTCAAATGATATATCAAATGACTATCACTGTCTGCAGGGCTTTTTACACAAACACAAACACATAAACTCAACTTATTTTTTTTTTATTATTTCGTAACACATTCTTTATTGTTTTCGCCACATTTGTAGGTTTGCGGAATTTTATCCTGTCGGCGATGAGTTCTTTTTTATTTAATATTTCGTCGATGTCGTGGGAGTGCATCATTGCAAGCAGTTCAATATTTTTGATACCGCATTCATTGAACTGCATCAATGCACCTGTACATAACTCCCACGACAAGAATAACTTGATTATTTTCTCATCGCCGACAAGTTTTACCAGATTTGGCTCGTTCGATTGCTCGCTATCGGAAAACCGGGATAATCAAACATATTTAACCTGAAAATACAAAATAAAATTTTCAACGTATATATGTATGTACATATAATTTTAATATATTAAATAATATATAAATATTATCATTATTGTGACTTACCTTTATTTGCAATTATATATTGCATATATGTACATATATATATTTTTGCCGAAAATTTAAATTAATTGAACGAGTTTGAAAAAAACAATTTTCTATTTTTTATTTACTTCAAAATTTTTCAACAGCAAGGGAGTTCTTGAATCAAAAACGCCCGTCTTTGAATTAACTATGGAAAGTTGTTGAATCAAAAACTTTTCCGTTAAAATAAATACTTTTGCTGTTGAATCAAAGACGGACATTCAACAGCGGAAAGTTGTTGAGTTAACTACGGGTATTTTTTTCAGAGTAGCAGTTTTTCTAAACAACTTGGATGATTTCACGATAGGCACGGATGCAGAAATCGTGAAGCCGTTGTAAGCCAGCGCGCTGTGCTTAGAGATCCCACTTGAATACTTACCATATCTTCACTACAGCCATTATCATTCAATATAAATTATGTTGATCAGCACGAATAGTCCAATCATCAATAATTTTTGGCATATCATGTATCCAGTATTGGTAGCTGTTCCATCGCGGTACAACATTCTCAAGTCAAGCGGGAACCTAGAATACTTTTTAATCAAAAACTCATACTAAATGGCGTTACTGCCTCATATAAATAAGAACTTGGGATAATCCCAATAAACACAACGGATTCGCCTCGAATTCGAGTCGAATTCGCTTCTCTGATTATATTATCGCGGCGATAGTTCGCGACGATAGATCGGCGAATCCGAATTCCCAGGCGAGTCACCACTCATTAGCGATTCGCGCATTTTTATATTCTCGGATCGTTGGCGATTCGAGATTTATGCCCATTGGCGAATACATTCTAGAAAATCTTCTTTTGCGAATCCACCTCGAATTCGCCACGATATCATCTGAGCTTTTCAATCTCTTGAGTAGAGTTTTAAATGGTAAATTAAAGCCCAACAGGGAATTTCTTCGTGTAAAGCAAGATTTAATAAAATTAATAAATGCTATTGCGATAATTGATTTTTCTCGAGTCCATCTCGAACTCGATACGAGTCCGAAAAATTACATTCACCTCCGCGAATTCTTCTCGAATTCGCCACGATATCATCCTCGCTTTTGTGTTTATTGGGAATTTTTCAAAAAACAGGTTCTCTGATTTTAAAACGGTATAACTTTTTTGTTTGTGAATAAATGCTACAACTTTTTTAGCGGAGTCCTCATGGTTTTTTGAGAGCTTTGTATTAGTGATAAAAATAAAAAAATCTAGGGATAGTAACTCCAAAATTTTTAAAGGTAAAACTCAGAACAACCTTTGAGGTCGAAACTTTATATGGGCCAAATATAGTGCAGAGCGAGACCTTTTCTGCGATCTTAAGATCATAGAGATCCGACATCAAATAAGGAATTTATTACAAAAAACGCGATTTAGCTGTTTTTAACGCCGGCCAAAAAAAAAATTTTTTACATCACAAATATTTTTTCGACATAAGTGTTCAAATAAAACTGACACACCCAAACTTTATTTTCGTGATACGGCTTAATGTACATACATATGTACTTAGGTAGCTTTTCATTTCCCCACTCATGAAAGGTATGAAGTCTTCGGTACGGCCGAAGACAGCCGCGCTCTTACTTGTTTTAATTTGTTTTGCATACAGTTTGTATGCAGCCTTTGTTGATTTCCATTATGGCGGTTAGGGCTCGATATATATACATATTGTCACTTTTATACTAATATTTTGGAGATTTCCGGGAAAATTTCGGCACCGTCGCGGTTCTTGCAGTGATACTGTCTTATGACTGAAACTGCTTATGACTGAAAAAATAAAGCAAAATTTACCCTCATGATATTTAATTAATCTCCTGCATTACTTACTTGATACAATTATTAGATTCGGTCCATTTATTTGAGTATATTTGATTACACCTTCGGATTGCAGTTTCGAAAACATTTTGTTTGATTTTATTTTTACTTTTTTCTGATAATTTTTTTTTAATATTTTTTTTTGGTTTTGATTTTAAACCAAAAATATTTTGTTGGTAATATAATTGAGAAAGAGAAAGTTTTTTATACTTTTCAGGATTTGTTTTTAAACCATAAATTATTAAACTTCTTTAGAGAGGATTTTAATACTTTTCAAGACTTTATTTTGAAACTATTTTGGAATAAATAAAATTGTAAAACTTCTCATAGTTTAAAAATAAGACTTTTTGGCACTAAAATTCAAATTTAATTCCGAGAATGATTAAATTAAGTACCAAATGGTATTAGAAATAAACTATAATTTTTTACTGTGAACGCATTTTGCTTTAATCCCGAAAACATCTTTTTGTCTATGATAACCGAGACCGAAAATGACGATACCCTCCAAATTTTGAGATATTTATGAAAGAAGTTTCAGAACTCTGAAAGTGAATTCTTCGTCGCTTATATTACTTTGCTCACACTCAAAAAAAAATTGCTCAGATTATAGAAAAATGGGAATGATTTCATTGTTTTGAATACAATTTTCTTTCAAAACGTGGTTTTTATTCCTTGATTTAAAGAAAATTGTACATCAAAACAATGAAAATATGTCCATAGCGCCGAAACATTTCCATTTTTCCATAATCTGAGTAAGTTGTTTTTTCAGCGCAGGTTTCGAACGTTTAAAACAAATTGGAACTTATGTGCAGGGTATTCTCTTCCCTCTCATGTGCATTTTATTTTTATTTTTAATTTTTCCCTTCTCTTTATTTTTATTACCTCAACAATAGTCACTCATACGCCCCCCTCCCCCCTCCGTCGGATCGCTTTGTATGTGAAAACTGAAATTTCTTTCTTAAATATCTCGAAAATGGGAGCTAATCCGGATTTTCTAAAAACGCCATCGTAATCTGGAGCCAAAAATTAAGCTGACGTGTTGCGCCGTTTCACTGTGGTATTTTTTCTTTCCCTCTGTGTAATCTATATATATAAAAATGGTGTAAAAAATGTTACTAACCTCATCAGATGAGAACGGCTGGGCCGATTTCTGTAAAACTTTTTGTCAATTGTTCGTATTCTCGAGGAGATGGTTCGTACGGAAGAAAATTTTGGAAAATCCCTCCGGAAAAGTCCGAAAATTGGAAAAATCGGTGTGTATGTGCGTATGTGTGCATCTGTGGATGTGTGTCCTCTATAAATTCCCAAAGTAACCAACCGTTCTTTATGAAATTTTCACAGTAGATTCATGTGGTGTTAGTGCACATAGTAGGGTATATAATATAATATAATACAATGGCGCTATTATAACTCTGACGAGTTTTATGGCCGAGCTTCTCTCCCAATTTGAGGTGTGCTCCTTTTTGTTTTTTCCTACTAATTGGGTGGACCTACAGTTTTATGCCGGCTCCGAACGGCGAAAGCATTTTTTATGAAAAGCTTTTTCATGGCAGAAATACTCTCGGAGGGTATGCCGCCCACTGCCGAGAGGTGACCGCTGCTCTTAAAAAACCCAATAATTGGATTTTTACTAATTAGAAAAATTGTTTTGGTGTTTTTCTCGGACCGTGGTTTGAACCCGAGACCTCTGGTATAGCAAGCGAGCACTCTACCCACTGCACCACAGCGGGTATATAGAATTTCGAAAAATTGGGAGCTTCCCGGAATACAGGCCTAAATGAGGACCCAGATCGATCCACCAAGCCTTCGAGCAATATTGGTATCAAATGAAAGGTGTTTAACAGGCCTTCAACATAAAGTTATTTTTATTGCGATACCTAGGCCGGGTTCCCAGATATGGGTTAAAACGTGGGACCGAGTGACCCTGGAAAGTTTCTGAGCGATATTGGTATCAAATGAAAGCTGTTGAGGAGGACTTCAGCAAAGAGCTTTTTAAATAGTGATGCCTAGGCCGGGTTCCAAGATTTGGGTCAAAGCGTGGACCCGGATAACCCCTGAATGTTTTCGAGCGGTATTGGTAGAAAATGAAAAGCGTTGAGCAGGCTTCCACATACAGATATTTTCATTGTGATTTCTAAGGCTGTTTCCCAGAGATGGCTAAAGTAGTGGGCCCGGATGGTGATGGACGGTCCCGGTAAGGTAAAGGTAGGTAGCTATAGGGATAGTGATAGGGATAGGGATAGGGATAGGGATAGGGATAGGGATAGGGATAGGGATAGGCATAGGCATAGGCATAGGCATAGGCATAGGCATAGGCATAGGCATAGGCATAGGCATAGGCATAGGCATAGGCATAGGCATAGGCATAGGCATAGGCATAGGCATAGGCATAGGCATAGGCATAGGCATAGGCATAGGCATAGGCATAGGCATAGGCATAGGCATAGGCATAGGCATAGGCATAGGCATAGGCATAGGGATAGGGATAGAGATAGGGATGGGGATGGGGATAGGGATAAGGATAGGGATAGGGATAGGGATAGGGATAGGGATAGGGATAGGGATAGGGATAGGGATAGGGATAGGGATAGGGATAGGGATTGAGATAGTGATAGGGATCGGGGGAAGTAGGTTTGTCGCGGCGAATATAACTATAACTTTTATTCAGAGAATAGAAAATTTTTTGTTATTCGCAGTCATTAAGATGGACTCTAAGATAATGGTTAGCAATACGGTAATCAAAGACTTTTCTTTAGGCTTCATAGGAATAAGTTTTAGCAGAACAACGTCTGCCGGGTCAGCTAGTTTTTTATAAAAAAAACAAGTGTTTCATTTTACAACGTTATAACTTTTTTGTTTGTGAATAAAGGCTAGATTTTTTTTGGGGGATTCCTCATGGTTTTTTGAGAGCTTTGTATTAGTGGTTAAAAAGAAAAAATCTAGGGATAGTAACTTCAAAATTTTTAAAGGTAAAAATTAGAATAACCTTTAAAGTCGAAACTTTATATGAGCCAAATATTGTGTTGACCGAGACCTTTTCACCGACATAAAGATCTTAGAGATCCGACATCAAATAAGAAAGTTATTACAAAAAACGCGATTTAGCTGTTTTTAACACGGGCCTAAAAAATTTTGTTTACACCAAAAATATTTTTTCGACATAAGTGTTCAAATAAAACTGACGCACACTAAACTATTTTTTGTCTACATAACGTGTTACGGCTTAAGGTTGAGACATTGGTGACTTATCTGTAACCTTATAAAACAGCTGATTCAACCAACCTTACGACAAGCTGTGTTACTAGTCATTGGTGCCTTATCGTAATTCTGTAGCTGTATCGTTAACTTATAGGGGCGTCAGAATGAATACTTTTCCGTCAATCCAGCAATCCGTTTAACTGACAGCAGAGTGGAATTACATGTATTTGAATGAAGATCGACACAATCAGTACTTCAACTTTGCCGTAACAAATATATGAAATTGAAGTATGTGTCAGTTAAACGCTGCTGGATTGCCGGAAAAGTATTCATTCTGACGGGCCCATTACAGACCAATTGGATTTTGGTTAGCAACCCTAAATCCGTAAACAGCTGACACTTGTGAAAGCAGATATAGGAAGGTAGGCGCACATGCGAATTCAGAAACTTCTTTTTTTATTTACAAAGGTAGATTATAATATCAAAATCAGAACGAATTCAAATCATGGCCAATAGTAATGGGCGAGTCCCAAGCGAATTCAGATTTTAACAAGGAGAAATATTATTTTGACATTACAATCTACCAATTACAATAGCAAAATACATGGGCAATTTCTTAATTCGCCTATGCCTATGCATCTACCTTCCAAGATCTGCCTCGACAAGTGTCAGCTGTTTACAGATTTACGGCACATGGATAGCGATAAAGTTACAATAGGGTTAACGATACTGAAATACTTAAAAGTCACCAATGTCTGAACCCTTAATGTACATAGTACATATGTATGTATGTAGGTATTATAAGCTATCGAATATTTATGCCTTTTTATTTGCACAGTCCAACAGCTGTTCACGGTATTTTTCTGAAAGAGGACGTCAACCCGATGACTTTTGGTGAACAAACTTCAATTTCGGTACCTTGTTCGAAAGACTATTATTGTGGTTTTTCAACAAAACCACGCTGAGTGATAGCTGGAGCTAGATACTGCTTGCGGTCGTCGCAGTTGTAACTTCAGCTAAAATAATTTTTGAATGAAATGATAACAAAAAAAAAAACACAAAATTAACGTTATCGCAAAAACGTAGCCACACAAAAAATTAAAAAAAAAAAAGTTCCAAGCTCAGCAGATCCATGGCAATCCTTCCCCATACCTGAATTTCTTCGTATTTTTTTTTTTTTCAAATTAATTATTTGCAAACTAGTATTATTGATTTTTAATATCGAAACTTAGGACCAGCGATGCCGTTCCAAAATTTATGAGCGGAGTGAAAATTGACATATAGCGGAGTGTTTCGGAGTGACGGACGAAAGAGCGGAGTGAAATTGCGGAGGGATGTCAAAAATAAGGAAATCATAAAGAAATGTAAATATGGGAAAGCAAACGCAAAAATTAAAGGACATATGTATTTATTAGAAATGAATTTAATTAAATTAAAATTGTGTTTTTATTCATAGCACATTTGTTTATAAACTTTTGTATACATAAATTAGTGCATGTTATGCATTAGATAAATGTCTTAGATATAAAAGTACAAGTATGTATATATAAGTAGGATAAGTTTTTTTTTTTTAAATAAATTATGTATTTTGTGTTTTTGTAAAGACAATTCTGCCCTTTTATGACCATCAGAATTGCCATACCTTTCCAAATCAGAAATATTATTTCCCAACAATTTTACACAAATTTTACAGAAGCTTTTCTCATCTTTGTTTTCTAACCAACTAAATTTCATCTTCCATTTATCGATGAATTTTTGTTTGAACGGCTTTATTTTCACTGTCTTTGGTGTGAAAATCGCAGAAAACAGCGGCACTACAATTATTTACCATACATATGGTGTGAAAATAATTCATAGCAGCAGCACTACAATCACCCGAAACTATAGCAGCATTGAAGTCACCGTCTGTGGTGTGCAAATCATTCATAGCAGCAGCACTACAATCATCGGAAACTATAGCAGAAATAGCAGCATCGAAGTCACTCGTACAGACGGCAGCAGCCACAGGATCCAAATCGTATACATAAGTATGGTCATTTGCAACAGCTACATCATAGGCCAATTTCTGTGTTGTAGCAGCAGGGGAATTTTCTTCTTTGATAAAATAGCTGGAAAGAGAATATGAGGTTATGAAATATGGAAAAGTATCCTTTAGAAATATAACTTACCTGTCAATGTACCTTTTTTTGCATTTGGTCCAGGGCAAACTTTTCTGATGAAAACAAAAAAATGTAAAAACCAGCTAATGTGTTTTTATAAATTTTAACTCAGCTATTCATTTTAGAGCAATTGATTTGAAATTTTCCATGGAAGCGCGCACAAAACAAAGATCAGTGAAAAGTTGCCACTGCGGCAGAATTATAAGACGTAAATAATAACGCTGCCAGATTGTAATTTTATACATACAAAATTGAAAGTTGATTCAAAATTTCTGAATTATTTCATACATGAAAAAGTTTGAGTGATTTAGTCCAAGAGGGAGTGGCGGAGTGAGGAGGTCAAAATCGGAGTGAAATCTTCCAATTGGAGTGACAGCGGCATCGCTGCTTAGGACTCTTACGTTTTTTCGTACAAGGGTCGTTATACATACATATCTGCATTTACGTACATAGTATATTTAGCCAAAATAATATCTTCCCGCCACCTACGCATTTCCAAAAAGCCAATTGACGTAGAATTGACTTTACTATGGAATTGCGACTAAATTTTAGTCACTAAAATATGTACATGCATATGTTCATATGTATGTTTGTATTCATGCTAACTACAAGTATTTAAAAGTAAAATAAAAACAAAAAAAAAACTGGGGCTAAAATTACATTAGTATACATACATACATATGTATATGCAGGCTATAAATTTCATAAGTGACATATGTAACTCAAGAACCATTTTTTTAAGTTATGCGTAAGCAAACGTGCGCATAAGTTATCATAAATTCTATATCCTGGACACATGAGCCAAATATGCACGATACGCGCAATAAAAAAAAACATATACCTATCTTGATTTTTTGACTCTTCATAAAGTTTCCTGACTACGGATTGAGCGGACGAGACAGCAAAATGTCGTAAATTTGAATTGTAAGCGCACCCTAATGTACATACATATGTATGTGTGTATGTACATACCCTTCAAAAATTTGAGTGCCAGGTAGTCCAATGGGACGGGGCTTTAAAGTAGGTCTGAAGGGACGTGGTTACGGACTTGGTTACATGTTATGCTGCAACGGACCACATCGAATGTAAATTGTCGTTCGCCGCCAACTAATTCGTGGTTGGTCGGCAATTTGGCTCGGTCTAGAGTATTGGGATGTAGTTTAAAACGTGGTCCACTGTAAGCAGACTAGTCTATGGCCCAAATGGGGTGGTTTTTTATATAGTCCTTTGTTATGCAGCGGTGAAGCAGGGGTGGTCGTGTTCAATGACATCGCAATGTTAATGTAACCATATTTTTTTCATATATTTGGATCATTTCTGTAACTAGTAATTGTCACAACGTAACCTGGTCCTGTACTAGCATATTACGTGGTCCCACACCTCGAATTGGGAGAGAAGCTCGGTCATAAAACACGTCAGAGTTATAATAGCGCCATTGTATTATATTATCCCTTTTTCTGCTCACATAATTTACCAAAATTAATAAGTAAGGCATCGTTTTAAAGGTATAAATTAGCTATGCATGTGAAACGGTTTTTTTTTATTTTGCGCGGTACTTTTTTTAATAGTATTTTGTAAATAAAACAAAATGTATTAAACAAAAAATTGGGTTATCTCTCCATTTCTATCTTTCTCCCTTTCATACCACCTCTTATTTTCTCATTCTCTCTCTTACTGTCTCTCACCTCATCCTCTTCATTCCATGTTCATTATATTCTTCCTCTCCTTTTTCGTCCCTTTGCCTTTCCCATTCTCATTACCCTTCCACTTTCCCTTTCGTTAGGAAATCGGCTTAAGCATAACATTCCACTTCTCATTTGATACCATCGTTGCTTAAAAACATTCCGTTGCTCCGGGTACACTCTTTTACCCATAATTGGGTACCGGGCCTAAGAATCACTATCAAAAGAGCTCCATGTAGCAGCATTGGTCAACACCCTTCATCTTATATTAGTATTGCTCAGCAGCATCCCGGGCTCATCCGTTCCACGTATTGACCCACATCTGGGGACCCGACCTAGAAATAATGAGTTCATACCTATGTAAAATCCCTGCTCAACAGCTTTCATTTGATACCATTATCGCTTAGAAATATTCTGGGTCCACGTTTTGGCCCATATCTGAGGACCAGACATAGTAATCATAATAAGTTCGTCTCTATGTAAAATCCCTGCTCAACACCTTTTATTTGATATCAATATCGCTGAGAAATTTCCCGGGGCCATTCGGGTCCACTTTTTTACCCACATCTCAAGACCTGACCTAGGAAACATAATTAGTTCATCTCTCTGTAAAAGCCCTGGTGAACACCTTTCATTTGATACCAATATCACTAAGAACTTTTCCGGGGCCATCCGTCTTCACAATTTGACCCACATCTGGGGAATTGATCTAGGCATCAGAATTAAGACCCCTAGTACCCGGATGGCCGAGCTTATCGTAGGCTGCCATTTTTTCGCAGGTCTTCCCATGCGAAATAAAACTTGAAACAAAAAAAAAATGTGTGGAAAAATTAAACTTTTCAGAAATTTGCACGCGTGACCCCTGTATATATTAGTCGCACCGAGTAATGTGAAAAGCCCTTAAATTTCATGAAAATTGTTTGTTGAGTCGTCTTCGTCTTAGACTTCCACTCCTTTTCCCTATACTTTCATTTTTCCTTTCTCTTTCTCTTCCATTTCCGTTTCCCTTTTCCCCTTTTTTCCTTTTCCCTCTCCTTACCTATCATTCTCCCTTACCCCTCCCTTTCTCTCCTCCAAATATTCGTTACCCTTTCCCTCTACCAATCTCTCTCTCTCCCTTATATATCCAAGAAACCGTCGCGAACAAATTTAATAGCCGTGTTTTTATTTTAGCGCAGATGTAAATGCTCTTAAATAAAACACAGCTAATAGCTGAGTTCCCGCGGCAGTGATCCAGATCCGGATACGAATTTTGCAAGCAAATGCAACAAAAACTTTGTGATCTTGATATTTATCTGGACCAATTTGGGATCCGTATAGATTGTAATAGATATTTTTGATCCAAATAAATATCAGGATCACAAAATTGTTGTTGCATTTGCTTGCAAAATTCCTATCCGGATCTGGATCACTGCCACGGGCACTCAGCTAATCTGAAATATAGCGATTGGTAAAGATGTTTTCGATTATAATCGATAAAATTTAGAGGAAGAGACCATGGAGCAACAAAAAAGGAGAATGCATAAGATCAGCTGACTTCTTCTTCAATCTTCATAAACACACGAACACAAGCATTTTTTTTGTTTTTCATATGCCACACACACACACACCCACGGTATATATGTATATTGAGACGGTAATGCCAGTAGGCGGAAATGTCAAATACTGCTTACGTCGCAGAACCAATAAAGCCGCGAACAACCAAACAAACAGCTGTGCCAATTGCAAAAGGAAATGGCGTATGAGGACCTGATACTTTTTTCTAAAACCGAAAGAAATATGGCGGCCAGCGAACTGAAATGACCTTTTAATTGGATCATGGCACGCACCCTAGCATTTCCATAGGGGCCGAATCTTTCAAATTCTTCTACATTTCTCTTTGCATGACACTTATGGCCCCACTATGTATGAAGGTATGTCGTCATGCGAAAACCTTTATTGTTGAATCATGGAAGAGACCGATTCCAATTTCGTGAGTTATTTAGCCGAAATGCGCATTTCAAGGGTAATTTCAGCTGGCATTTTTGTATCATTGTCAAAATATACAAGTCTCACAGCTCATCGAAAATCGGTAAAAAAAAAAAACAGTCGATATGTCATCGGCAAATATCAAAATCGGGTACAGATTGGTATGGCGGCCGGATGTGGTTGTTGTAAGAAAAGGGACCATAATGACATGGTCGTAGCAATCAAGACAGAAACGCAATTCCGGAATTGGGAATTGAAAAAACCAATTCATAATTCTGAAAAGAAATCGAGGCTGAGTTCCTAAACCGCTAAGGCTGAGTTCCTAAAACGCAATTCCCGGAGAGAGCGTAAACGTTAGCTATTCCACGAATAACATGTGCAAGAATATAAAATCTACAACCTACAATACAGAAAGAAGAAGAGCAACTTATATTGCATTCACGATCGTCATTGGGCCATAACAACAACTTTAAAATCAGCTGAGCACAGCTGTTCGACCTGTTTGACACACATCCCAGAGTGAAGTCACTGTTCTCCATACACCAGTGGTCGGCGAAATCTGAAATGAAGTTGTGTTGGTGAGAACAAAACAAGTTCTCCGCATGCGCACCCCAGTAGGAAATTGAGCCGCTTCAAGTGGAATATACATACGTATATGTAGAACAGACATTTTTGTTTTTTTGTTGTTTTTGTTTTTTGTTATTTTTGTTTTTTGCTTTTGAAAGGAAAAGAATTTTTAATGAAAAAAAATTATCTCTTCTGAAAAAAATTAAAGGGTAGTTAGCTAAAACAGAGTGTTTGGAATAAGAGTACAAAAACTCTTTGTGAAATACTTCGCAATGCTTTTGTAGTGCATAATCATTTGTATTATTTTTAAATACTTTATAGCAAAAAAGGCCTTGCATATCGCCGAAGGCATTTCCATCATATAAAATTTCTCGCCGGGCATTTTATTTGTGGACATACATACATACATTACCCGTATAAAGTCAATGGGTGAGTTTCTAAGAAAAAGCTGCTCCGCAACTGTTGAGCTGAACAGTTGCCAACAGTTGTGTAGCAGTTGAGATAAACAGCTACGTCTTAGAAACGGTTTGATGAATTTATCACCTGTTTGGCTTTACACAACATGTTGAGCTCAAGTAGCGAAGAAAATTTGTGATGCAAAAAATGGCGAAAAGTTGCCAACTGTTGAGCTGAGCGGAATTACTCAACAGTGCGTTTCTAAGACAAACAATCAACAGTTGCACAACAGCTCAGTCTTAGAAACTCACCCAATGCTTGCGGTTAACCACGAAGCGACATAAGCCGTGTTTCACATACGGTGATCCTAACCCAGATAAAAATTTTTGCATGTAAATGCAACAACAAAGATTTCAGCTCGATTAAACCAGATAAATTGCTGGTTCAATTTCTGATCCGCCCTGTTCGATTTGTTTTTTCCGTGCTGATTTGGCAGCACAGTGCTTTTTTGATTTGGCAGAACTGAAAAGTGACATTTGTGTATGTATACATATATATACATATACCCTGCAGTAAATTTGTTTCATTGCTAAATGATCATTCTTTGTTGAATACTCATCACTGTCGTTTTGCGTTGGTACAAGCGTGCAAACTATATTGAAAAAACCAAACGAAATACCATCGAGGCGGTTATAAACCCACGAGCCAGCTTGTATTTCGGTAGGTTTTTTGACATTCGGCAGCTTTTCTGACAAATTTTTCAATTTGACAACTATAAAACAAATTATATTTAAAATAAAAAATATATGGAAATACAAATTTCAAATTTGCCTCTTGTAAGCTTCTGCTTTGGCCGTAAGGGGAAAGAAGAAGTCCGGAAGAAAAATTATACTGCGCACTGGCTTCTCCTTATAACATGGAATACATAGCTATCCCGCCATTTGAGTTTCATAATTTATTTCAGTAATTTAAATTCAAGCATGTTCCAAAAAAATAATTTTTGAAATAGTCATTTTCATTTAGTTTGAAGTTTTAAGTCAATCAAATTGTTTTTGAGGGAGTATTTGTCTCTTTTCAACGTACAGAAGAATTGTTTTTGCGCTATTATAACTGACGAGTTTTATGGCCGAGCTTCTCTTACAATTCGAGGTGTGCTCCTTTTGTTTTTCCTACCATTGGACAGTTTTATGCCGGCTCCGAACGGAGTCATATAGGCATGAGGAAAGCAAACCATTTATTTGAAAAAATTCAGCAGCTTTTATATGAAAGCATTCACTGATGCCTCCTCATGATGAATTTCATCAGTGATTCATAAAGGATTCATTTTAGATTTTTACTGCTGGGTATATGTTATATATGTTTCTTCTTCTTTTTAGTTCTTTTCAAGTGCAGCCAATTTTCATTATGAGCCGGATTGTTTCAGTAAAAATTTATCTTAACCCAGACCCAGATGTAATAACTGAAATGCCCCTATAGTCAGGCGCAGGATCCACCAATACAGGTCGACTCTTTAGATCAGCTGACTTCTTCTTCTTTTTCAACAGCTATCCAATTTCTCTACTTCTGCATATTCTATACATATATTCGTGTTTACTATTGGTCAGCTCGTGAGCTGAATGTCAAATTATTTCGTTCTCCTTTCAGTTTTGACATTCCGTTTGACATTCAGCTCACGGCATGTTTGTGTGTATGTATCATGGACCGACCTGTGAATTGGATCATGGTCAGGCGCAATGTTTATCGTTCGACAGTTGGCAATAGGGTTGGGCGATATATATCGATATATCAATATATCGATATTTTTAAAATAGTACAGCCGATAATATCGACGATATTTTCAATTACCGTGCATCGATAATCGATAATTTTTTGCCATTTCGAGCCAAATTCGATATTTTTCATAAATTTCTGATTCGCTTTGAATTTAACACCAGAACATTTTTTAAGAAGTGTTATAACCATAATGTTCGGGTGCTTGAATTTACACTACTTTCTTCTTCAAGCAATTCTTAATGATTTTTATGTTTATACAGTAGAATCGCACAAAAGTTAACCAAATGGTTCCAAGGGCATTTAACTTTTCCGAAATATTAACTTTTCCAGGTGGTTTTTAAATTTGATAGAATGCGGTAATAAACATAATTTTTGGGATATAACATATCAAATTTATTTGAATATCTCAGTTTTAATCATTATAAAGCAGCAAATTAGATTTAATTTACATACATAAAATTTGATAGTCATCCATCACTTGCGTAAAAATTTTTTCTAGGGTACATTTTGGCAAATTCAAGCTTAGCTCTTGATTTTAAAATTGGACCACTAATTGCACAATTGCGTTGCCTTTGGTTCAAAAACCATTTATACAACCTTGCCTCCAGAACGGGATATTCCGACTTGTGCAAAGTTTTCTTGGTTGCCAATTCCTGTGTGCTTACCACTGCCTCCAAAATTTCATATCGTTTTTTCTTTATTTTTGAGATGGCTACTTTAGATACACTATAATCTAATGCCAAGCGGTTTCCGTGAATACCTTCATCAAGTTTTCTTAAAATATCAGCTTTTTGCTGTAAATTCAATCTAATTTGCGATGGTTTATTCCGCTTTGTTGCCATTTTTAACACACAAATTATGTTTACACCACTCAATAGTTCAAACGACTAACTACGTTTGTACCTCGCGACACCGACAATAATTTTTTACACAGAAATTCGGGGAATGCACGCAAATTCCGGGAATACATAAAAACAAGGGGAATAAGCTTGGATTTGAAAAAAAAAAATCGACAAACTCAGAAAAGTTAACCAAGAGTTAACTTTTTAGAGCCGTACGTGGACGCTCAAATTTGGTTAACTTAACCGAAGGTTTAACTTTCTCGCGAGTTAACTTTTGTGCGATTCTACTGTACTTCAGGATTCGTAGAATATCTGTAGACCCATCGAACTTTAACAACAAATATCTATAAGTCTCCGGCAAGTTTGGATTTCAGTTTTGAGATCTGTGAGAGCACCTCTAACCCCGTGAAGAAGTGGTTTTTAGCGGGACGTGGTTCCTTAATGTAAAGCCGCCCCTTTCGATATATTGATATATCGATGTTTTTACACGGCATAAATCGATGTTTTTTGAAATATCGATATAATATATATCGATATATTTTTCCAATTTGCCCATCCCTAGTTGGAAAACGACTGATGAAGAGAGTAAGAATACGTGTGAATTGACTTCCCACAATTGTGATATGGGCTGCCTATGTCTGCCATACACCATGGTATAAGTATACCAGGCAAAACAAACGTCAAGTTTTCGTCGCCATATTAACCACCTGACAATTAAGCAGATTATGACATTTCGTGCTGCCATACTCAATGATAAAAATCCTTTTTTTATTATTATTATTATTTTTTTTTTTTTTGAAAAAAGCAAACAATTTATATGAAAAATTCAGCAGTCTTTATTTGAAAGTACTCACTGATGCCTCCTCAGTCATAGATGAATTTCATCAGTGATTCATAAAAGATTCATTTCGGATTTTTACTTCGCGGAATATCAGTTTGGCCGTACTACAAAGTAGCCCCTTTCCGGTATTCTCGGTGAGTTTTTAATTTAGTTTAGTAGTAACGATCACTTTTAATTTAGGCTTTGTGATCACTCTGGTATATAGTTTGGGGAGGTTTTGGAGATTGATCTATTATAACTCCATATCGTCGCATAAAGTGCAATAGTGAATCATAGCGTTCTCAAACAAAAGGGGACTTAATTCTCAAATCGAGAAAATTATAATTCTCGAATCGAATTCTAATGTAGTTTTCTAGTGAGATTTTAATCAGAATTTGCAAATACTTGAGATTTGGCTCCTTCTCTAATCACTCGAATCAAATCGAATTCTAGTGTAGTTTTCAATTCTAGTTATCGATTTGAGAATATATAGAGAATTACACTAGTTATCTAAGGTAATCTCGACAAAATTTCTAACGTTAGAGACTGTGTTTGCTGGGTTATAATCCATTTCATAAATCTGCTCACTAGTGGCCTTTCTCTTTCTGTCCTTTGATTCCTGAAACACCCAAACTTTCAAACAAAAATCTACGCATTCAAAAAATAAAAGTCTGGCATCGCTATACTCCAAAACTGACATAAGATCAAACTTCAAAAATCTGCTTTTTAATCAAAAAGACAGCGTCAAAATGACAATGCACATACCTGTATTTTTTATACCATGCCATACACAATGGGAGATGTCAGACTGTCAATATGAATCGCGATATTTGAATCGCGATTCATATTGATGGTTTGATGAATCCCAAACTGGTGCTACACGTTCAATATGAATATTGCGATATTTTTCTCGCTCTGAGATTCAAAATATTTTACTTCCGTCCTTTTCACACTTTCACTTTCAATTCGTTTATTGCCAATATTGCGATCCAGATCGCGGATTTCAAAATTTCTAAATATACACGCATTTTGATGGATCGCAAAATTTTCATGCAACACAGTCAATCCATATTGTCAATATTGCGATCCGGATCGCGGATCGCAAAATTTCTAAGAGCCTATACACACTTGCGACTCAATCGATTTGATCGAATTGGACTGTTGTATTCACACTACTCCAACTATTTAGTCGAATCGGTGGCAGCTATTCACACTTGAGACTAAATAGTCGTGCGATTGACAATGACATAGTGTTGCCAATGTTCACATTTTACTCAGCAAATTTTACATTAGTGGTCTTCATATAAAGTGATGAAGTATTAAATTGTTAAAGTTTATCTGCATTCTTACATGAAAGCACCTTCTTGTCAGCTGTCAACTTGATTAATAAATAAAAAACAATAAAATAAACAAAAAGTGCATACATTGTTTGGCTTTGTTTCTTATTAAACTAGCAACTAGCTGTCAAGTAAATGAAAAGAGAAAAACGGAAGGAATGACGCTCATAAAGGCGAAAGAACAGAAGTAAAAGAAACGGAAAAAATAGTAAAAATTAGCCATTAATAATTTCCATGCAATTTCATTTTCATTATTTCTATTTTAAAATGCGATTAATGACATTTGAAGAGAACAACAATATCAAGAAACACATGAAAACGGAAGTAAATATCCTTAGTTAGATAATTCTTGTCTATAACTACACCATTTCCAGATGGATTTTAGAAAGCGTCAACTGGATTTTAGAAAGGGGAAATTGGATCTTAGAATTGTCAATTGGATTTTAGAAAGGGGAAATTGGATTTTAGAAATGTCAATTGGATTTTAGAAAGGGGAAATTGGGTTTTAGAATAGCCAACTGGATTTTAGAAAGGGAAAATTGGATTTTAGAAATGTCAATTTGATTTTAGAAAAGGGAAATTGGACTTTAGAAACTGTAAATTGGATTTTCGAAAATTTATATAATTATTAATTTATACTTTCATACGCAATAAAGAATTTCTATTCGAAAAATTCTGTGTAAAATTTATTTTACGCACATTCTGAAATCCAATTCACGCTTTCAAAAATCCAATTTTCGTTTTCTAAAATCTTTTTAACGCTTTCTAAAATCCAATTGACATTTCTAAAATCCAATTTCCCCTTTCTAAAATCCAGTTAACGCTTTCTAAAATCCATCTGGAAATGGTGTAGTTAATAAGAAACGAACTTTTTGTTTTTTTTTAACATTTTGAAAATATTAATTGAAATATTTAATCTCTGCAATTTACCAAAAGTGAAATAAAAGTAGTGCTGTCAGCATGGCAACTCTTTCCACTACGAATATCACTGTTGTAAGGGTATTTATCGCCGAAACAACGATTTTTGCCTAAATTACCCTTAAATCATGCCAATGTGCAGAGGCCATTATTATATATTATCCCAATAAACACAAAAGCGAGGATGATATCGTGGCGAATTCGAGAAGAATTCGCGGTGGTGAATGTAATTTTTCGGACTCGTATCGAGTTCGAGATGGACTCGAGAAAGATCAATTATCGCAATAGCATTTATTAATTTTATTAAATCTTGCTTTACACGAAGAAATTCCCTGTTGGGCTTTAATTTACCATTTAAAACTCTACTCAAGAGATTGAAAAGCTCAGATGATATCGTGGCGAATTCGAGGTGGATTCGCAGAAGAAGATTTTCTAGAATGTATTCGCCAATGGGCATAAATCTCGAATCGCCAACGATCCGAGAATATAAAAATGCGCGAATCGCTAATGAGGGGTGACTCGCCTGGGAATTCGGATTCGCCGATCTATCGTCGCGAACTATCGCCGCGATAATATAATCAGAGGAGCGAATTCGTCTCGAATTCGAGGCGAATCCGTTGTGTTTATTGGGATAATAGCGTTTGTTGAGTGTAGGAAAGCGTATGATTTGCAGGTATTTTACCACAAAAGAGCGAGAGGGTCAGAGGATGTGAGCGAGAAAGAAGACTAGCTATTTGTAGGAATCCGCACACAGAATTTGTGTGGGTACTTTCCTTAAATGTGTCAAAATCTCTGAAGAAGAGGAAGAAATTGTAAACAGTGTTGCCACAGCCTCAAAAAATTTGGTATCAAAAATTGATACATTTATGGTTTTTTTGGTATCACCGAAAAATGTTTGAAAAAAAAAAAAATTAAAATTACTAAAATATGCTGCTTTTGGTGTTCTAACACAAAAAAATTTTTGAGAAAAAAATTTAAATTAATAAAGTAAGCTACTTTCGTGGTTTTAACGATATCGTTTTTTTTTTTTATAATATAAAAATATAAAGATAATACTTAAATTTCACATGCAAATAAATATGAATACTTTGGTACTGTACCGAGTAATATAAAAGGTCTATAAAATATAATGGGTCAAACGAGCTGGGTGGTCTAGTTGCCAGAGCTGATTCTGGAATTGATTTGGAGTCATTGAATCAGTTCTTAAATATTTGTCGCTCTGTCCTCCTTTAAGTCAAAATGCCTGCTATGCGGAGCGGTCCAACCCAAAGTTTGATAAAAATAAAATTTGTTCTAAGCCAAAATAAAAATATCTACGTATCATTCATATGTAATTGTGCTTAGGTGTTTTTTTTTATATAAATTTAAGTACTCCCACATGAAGGCGATGAAGGTATTCCACGCAGGATTACTGTGGATGGGTACGTAGATTTTGCCCCAGAAAGATTATGTGGTCCTTTCAACCCGTTATCACCAAAATAAAGGTATTTTGAAAAAACAAATATTTATATTTCGAAAACTATCGGCCTCCGGACTGTTCCGTCTTCAGATATGGGATCGGAGGACGGTGCAACGCCCCTTTTATAAACGGTTTTTACGATCGGTAAAGGAAAGCGTGACCACGAAAAAAAACCATAAAGGCATCAATTTGTGATACCAAAATTTTTGAGGTTGTGGCAACACTGTTCCTAAGCGTCATTTTTGACACTAAATAGCATTTCGCCCAAATGCGTTTGTTGAACTTTTCCTATTATTTTGAGTTTGACATAAAATAGCATTCTACCCAAAATCTCAACATACAGACCTTATATTAGATTTTTGTGCAATACAGCTGTTTACTGTGCTTTCATAACAAAACAATTAATTAGCACGTGCAAGAAGTCAATTTTCGAGTGGAGTGACTGGGGATAATTATATACAATCTTTTAGTGCATTTGCATGTCATAATAAAACCACAAAACGATGGGTGACAAAATTCGATTAGATGAAAGAGATTATGAAGATGCCGACGATTATGAGCCAACCGATTCTGAATCTGAGTTTAGTGAAGAAGACATGGAGTTGCTGCGACAAGTACGCGAAGGGCGCAAACGAAAAGATGACGATAAAGAACAGGAGCTAATGGCATTCGACGAAAGTGATGACGACGATGATGATGAGGACGACGACGTGGGTGAACTAATACGTGATAGCGACATAGAAGGGGCCGCTGAGAGCGATGATGATTTACCAGATACCACCGACTGGGGCAGCAAGAGTCGAAATTATTACAATACCGATTTTGTGGATCCCGATTATAGCACATACACTGCCGAGCAGGAAGAAATGGCTAAAGAGGAAGAAGAGGAGGCCAAAAAAATTCAAATGCGTTTAGCAAAACAAATGAAAGAAGAAGACTTTCAGCTGGATGATGACCTACTAAATGATGCAGAACCTAATCAGAAACAGAAAAAGAAGAAGAAGGACGAAGCGACGATAAGTGAACGAGCGGAAGAGACCTTCAAAATTCAAGCAGATCTTGCAGGTATAACCAAACATGATAAGCTACGTTTGTTTCAAGAAGATTCACCCGAATTCACGCCACTGGTAAGCGATTTCGAAAGCTACATAAACGACGTGGAACAGCTAATTGCACCGGTTATGCAATATGTACGCCAAAATAAAGTTCCAATGATACCAGCATTGCAATTTGCAC
Organism: Urophora cardui; assembly: GCA_960531455.1. NCBI lineage: Eukaryota > Metazoa > Arthropoda > Insecta > Diptera > Tephritidae > Urophora > Urophora cardui. The sequence continues at coordinate 144,362,624 of OY482671.1, read as the reverse complement.
AGCTCTATCAAACCATAACGCTAAGCTATTGCTCAAATGTGGCATTCTATTTGCTGCTGAAAGCGAAACGTGCTGCCGTACGCAACCATCCAGTAACAAAGCGGTTGCTCCAACTCAAAAAACTCATTAAGCAATTGCAAGATAAATATGAGAATATCATACGACCACAATTGGAAGCACTACTAGAGCGTATAGTAGATGGCGATAAGTTCCAAGTGTTGGCTGTCAGGGATGTTGCCGAGAGAGCAAAAGATCGCAAGAAAACAAAACTTGGTATACTCGAAAAATATGATGAGCAACATCGTAATGGAAAGAATCTTGACGAGTTACATGATGTTGGTGATGATGATATGGATGAAAATGCCATGGAAGAAGATCTGCATGATGCTGATGAGGACGCACGTCGCGCCATCACATATCAAATTGCCAAAAATAAAGGTCTTACACCGGCACGTAAGAAGGAGCAGCGCAATCCACGCGTTAAACATCGCAATAAATATCGCAAGGCATTGGTGCGGCGCAAGGGCGCTGTGCGCACTGTACGCAAAGAGACAAAACGCTATGGTGGCGAAATATCGGGTATCAAAGCGGCTGTTAGCAAGAGTGTCAAGTTTAAAGTTTAATATTAGATGGAAAAGCTTTAACAAAAAATATGCATATTTTATATGTAAGTATTTAATAATTAATACAAGTCTTATAAGGGTGCGCACCGTAATCCCGAATTTTTAAAATCCAGATAGGACATAATCTAGACAATTTTAAAAATCCAGAAACTACAAAATCCAGACAGTTTAAAATCCAGAGAGGACCAAATTCCGGCAAATTATAATTCAGACAAGACAGATCATAATCCCGACAAGCAAAAATCTAGACAGGGCCATCACTCTGTAGCTCTATTTGAAAGCGAAATTCAATTCGAAAGCACAAGCGTAAAAATAATATCAGGAGGAAGAAAAAGAAGATGAGGAAGAAGTAGCAGAAAAAGTAGAATAAAAATAAGAAGAAGAATGAGGATGATGATGATGATGATGAAGAATAAAAATAATAAGAATCAGGATGAGGATGATGATGATGAAGAAGAATAAAAAATAAGAAGAAGAATGATGATGATGATGGTGAAGAAGAATAAAAATAAGAAGAAGAATAAGGATGATGACGATGATGATTATGAAGGAGAATAAAAATAAGAAGAAGAAAAAAATAATAAAACGAAAAAAATAAGAAAAAGAAAAACAAGAAGTATAAAAATAAGGAGAAGAAGAATGAGGATGATGACGATGATGATGATGAAGAATATGTAATAGAAATAAGAATGAGGATGATGAAGAAGAATAAAAATAAGAAGAAGAATAAGAGGAAGAATAAAAAAAAATAATAAGAATGAGAATGATGACGATGATGATGATGAAGAAGAAGAAAATGAAGAAAATGAAACAACATTTTTTTTAAACTAGTTTTATATTTGTCGGGATTTTTTTGTCTGGATTATGATTAGTCTGGATTTGGTCGTGACTGGATTTTGATTGGTCGGGATTTGGTCGAATCTGGATTGTGTATTTCTGGATTTTGTTTTTCGGGATTTCGTCACACGACTTCATCCAACCATACCAGACCTGGGTAATATCAAGTACCAGTACGACTTGTGACAAGTACATTTTAAAAGAATTGTACTAGTACTGGTACTTTTACTACTCAGTATTACCCAGGTATGAACCATACATTTAGCATGTGGTCGATAATGCAGTTCATAACTTAACCAGACCTTTATCCTCCGGTTAGCGTTAATCAGAGGTTGAGTAAACGGCCCTTACTATGTATTTACCTGTGTATATACCATACTGAAATATGGTACAGGTTTGGCGACTTTTAGCGTCATATTCGGCTGCATGGCATCGAGTCGTGAATACTTGAAAAAACGCTAGTTATAAATTTCCACTGATTCACCTTTCCTTTCCTAACCTAAACTAACGGTTATAATTTTAAGCGTAATTGTCATATTTTTTGCCACTGACCTCCACCTGCAATAAAGTTACAGAGATTTGAATAAAATTATTATGTTTGCACAACTATAAAATCATCACCCTCACAAATCAGCAAATCAAAACCCAAACAAAAGAAAATTGTATAAAACACATTTCTTTTTTTATTTTATCATGGAAAAGGGATTATATAGGTGTTATTTGTGAAATATCTCAAACCAAGTTTGCTCATGCATTACAGTTCATAAAATATAAAAACTTGAAATAAGTAAAAAGATGAATTTAAATTCTGAAGTGATTATATGAATACTTATTAAAATTCTAATTACATTTGGGTTTACAATATGAGTATGCTTGTATGTAAGTATGTAGGAAACAGTTGTTATTAGAGCTGCTTTACAAATAAAACTATGACTACATTTTTTAAGAAATGTTCAAAAACTACCAATTTCAATATTTACATATAAAAAATTGGACGACGTTTCTTTGCTTGCAAATCAAGCATACATATTTTACTTCTTAACGCCCGATTAATCTGTCTGTCCTCCTATTTCTGTAGCAGTTTTCGAAAATCATCATTCGTCTTTAGAGGGGCTGCTGCTGCATTTCCATTTGCAGTTTTGTTTGTGTTAATGGTCGAGAATTGCTTACGTACCACTGTTGGTATGAGTGACATACGTGGCTTCTGTGCCGGCAAAGGTTTATTGCGTTTGGTGCTTAAGCCGAGCAGTTTATTCGGGTTTATGATTGGGTTGGAAGCAGGTTTGGGTGGTGGTGCTGATATCGCTACGGAAATCTGTAAATTATTTAAACATTATTTTCTTTTGTTATTTTTGGAAAGTAAATAACATACTGTGTGTCCACGTAGCTCGAGCTTATCGGTACCAAGTACTGCTTTGCCTGCCGCTGCTTCGTCTTGGAATTCTATGTAAGCGATATTCTTGAATTTGCCACTTCTACAAATAAAACAAAGAAATGAAAAAAAAATGTGTTTTATTTTTAAATTTTATTGATAATTGTGTTCAAATATTACTTGTGATAAACCAAACGAACATCTTGCAGTCTGCCAAATGCTCCGAATATTTGTTCCAATTCTTCTTTAGTGGTATCATGAGGTAGGCTCTTTACAAACAGTTTCTTTGGCTCAATGTCGTCTTTAACAAAAAAAAAACAAAAATGCAAGTAAAAAACTTATTCACTTTGCTTGGGATCACGTTGAATACAAACCTGAATATTTAAACTTCTGACGCTTTTCCTTATCACGCAAAACGCTAGATATATACAGCGGTCGACCTTTCAGTGTTGTTCTATCCAACGCTAAAGCTTTCTCAACTTCAACCTGGCACGCAGGAAAAAAATTTTAAGTTTTGTAATAATCAGAAATCTGTAATTAAAATTATGTATGTATGTACATACTTCACTTTCCAATTCAACATAGGCAAATCCGCGACTTTTGCCATTTCCCGAACGTATCAAGGTTACATCAACAATTCCTAAATCTGGCAAATTAGCACGAATATCTTCTTCTGTTAAGCTGCATTGCAAAGTTAAATTTCCTTATTAATTGTTCTTTTACAAACACATTTGCATATATGTATGTATGTATGTGTTACCTATAATCTAAATTACTAAGGAATATGCGCAGGTGATCTTTCGTTAAATCGATTTCTTGATTTTCGTGCTCTTTGAAAGTGACCGATTCAAGTCTTTTGCTAACCGACGCATCGCTACCACCGGCGCTGTCAATAGATTGTGTGTCCATCTTTACAACATCCGGTTTCGCTCGCTTTTCTGCTACCGCAACATCATTCGTCGCCTGAGATTTACGTTTGGAAGCTCTCGCTTTGTTAGCTGTGCTTGCATCATTTTTAAATGAATTCATTTGTACTCGATATTCAAGCAAAAATTCGGCACACTCTTTTGTACAGTTCATAAGAGTTTTCGCTGTACCATTACAACGCTCAAAACGTTCCCATGCGGCGGCGATGACTGGCGGATTATCAAGACCTGGTGAATGTAGAGCTTTACGATATAGCCTTAAACAAAAATGTTAAAATAAACAAAATGCTTTATGTATGCTCATATTACAACATACTTTCTTGTTGCTTCCAAATCTTGACGTAGCTCTAATTGTGCGAATTCCACCCAAAGTCCAGAACGTGTTGCATTATCGCCACTTTCTATAATAAAGTTGTATTGTGAATGAGTTTATTACTTGTGTAAAACAAAACAAAAAACAAACCCATAGCTGTTGTCCACAGTTCTTTCCCCCGTTTCGCATCACGCAACGGTCCATACTCGAGACGTCCCCAGAGAAGTAATATCTCACAGTTACAATCGGCTAAAACGCCCCATTGTTGGCCGAGAATGGTCCAAGCTAAATTGAAATTCTTACGTAGAATATCACACTATAAAATAAAAACCCCATAAAGAAAATTCTAATTAACTTAAAATTCGTACAAATTTAAAGCTATCGCGATTCATTACACCAGAAATTTATAGTTATAAACCACCAGCTCGGTTTGAATATGAACCAAAAGAAATGCGCATAAAAAGAAAACGAATCAACCAACCTCTTCATCCTTCTCGAAGTCGACGTGCCGTCGCAAGTATGTCAAATACTCCATCCAAACAGTCACAGACTGTTCGGCACTTTGAAAGCCTGCCGATATTGAACTCTCCAAAACTTCTTGTACCTCCTCACGCGACGCGTTCATTTGTTCCAGCTGTAACATATGTTTCACATATAACTTTTCCGACCAAGTACAGTTGCGTTGTGCACGTTTAATTACATCCACGGCTGTTTGCTGGAAAATTGGCAAATTTTGTAGCTCCTCGGGATGCCCATACGCATCTCGGTATACGATGAAATCTATGTACGTTAGCCAACAATCGACATTCAAACAACAATCGGCAACCATGCGTTCATAGATTGTTTGTAATACATTCTCATCAAGAAATTTATCCGAATCTTTTATATATTCTATGTAAATTTCGGCACGTTCACGATAACATTTCTGATCCAAATTATTCAATTTTTGTTCATATGGCAAAATTTTTTGTTGATGCTCTTTTGCTTCATAATAATTTTTATCAATTAATTCGAAATTAATGATATCCTTGGCGATTTGGTCTTTGTTCTTTTCATAAAATACTTTGAATTCAATATAGCTTTCTTCCATATTAAGTAGTGGATATTTTAATTCTTGTAGATAACTTTTGATATAATACTCTTGCTTGGCCGCGGCGCTGCAATGAGGCAAATGTAATATTATGGTATATACATATGCGTATTTAAAAAAATGTAAATGCAATGGATGTAATTAATACCTCAGGTCTTCGTTTTTTGCAATGTAATTGCGATATAATTTGAAAAACTGCTGACCCTGTAGGCAATGTAATCCATAAGTACCCAGTAGCTCGCGCCATATACTTTCCGGGTCACTACAGCGAGCGGCTATTGCGGCGAATTCTAGCGCAATGGCAGTGGCTGTTATACATATGCATGTAAGACAATATAGAAAACTATAATAAAGTAATGAAGAGCATAACAGCCAACTTACAATAATAATCAGCCAAAGCTTTGCGGAACAATATTTCAACAAACTCGATTTCCTTTGGAGATAATGCAACATTTACTTCGATACTTAAATACTTTAGCCACAATTCTTGTGACAATGGATACACAGCAGCAAATCGAGAATATGCCTCTCGTATTAGATCCAAGTCGTCGGTAGCGCTAATGGAAGTTTAGATTAACAATAATAAAAGCCGATTTCCAATTGGATAGTTAGCAACTACTGTACAAAACACCCTATGTATATTGTTATTGCTTTAACGGCAAACCCACCCCCGGAATTTCTGCAGAGTGAAACAGGATGGGGACCCGCTATAAAACATATACATATATCTATTGACTTACTGTGCCTGCTCGCATAGCTGAACGTATTTATCATACGCATACTGATTTGATTCCAATTCCTTCATCAGCTTCTTATATTCCGCAAGAGCTTTATCAGCTCCATCCATTTCATCGTCGTCGTCATCCTCGTTATCCTCTTCACCATCATCAGCAACGGCATTTTGTTGATTAATTTGCGCTTCATCTAGTACTATACTGCTATCTTCATCATCACCTGAGCCGGCATCACCAGCAGCGGTCATTGACTGAACCTGTAATTGGACTGCTTCATTCATTAAGGAATCATCATCTCCTAGGAGACCTGACGTTGGTGGGGCCAATGTACTTGCGATTGTTGGTACCTTCGAGCGTACAGCGTCATATTCGTCATCAGATTTCAACAAGGCTTCTTCCTAAATGGAAAAATGTATATGTATATATATTACTAGTAGAACTAGAAACCCCATCCCAGTCTTTTTTGTTACTTCTGCCTCATCGATTTCTTCCAATTCAGTTATGTTTCCTTGCGCTGGGGCTTGTTTATCTCCCACTGGTAAGCTCATATTTTTCACTTTCTTCAGCAAATCTTTAGTACAAGTTCTCTTTTGAGAAAAATTACAGATTTTTATCGCGAAAACGGCACAATTATTACGTTTTCTTCTTCTTCTCCGCCGACTTTTATTAAAGGTCACAAGAACATGCGGCTGGCTGTTGTTTTGTTTTTGTGGAACACAAAGAAAATTATGGTTACTATACACTTTGCACATGCTTGTAGTTTTTTTTTTATTTACATCACGGGTTTATTTAATTATACGTTATTAAATTATTTTTTATTTTTGTCTGTGGTCAGAAGCAATAACCGCCTAAGTCGACTTTTGGGCAAAATTGAGTTATACGTACCAGGTTATTACCCAACAGACCAGGATGTAAGCGAAATGTAATAGGACTTGAGAACAAGCTTATAACAATTGTCCATTATAAGCTTATTGCAATACAGTTTTTATAAGCTTAATTGTAAGCTTATTCACAAGCATGATTGTAATAATTGAGGAACACAAGCTTGAAAACAATATTACAATAAGCTTGGGGAAATTTTCCAATAATGCCGCACGCCCCCAAAAAAACGTCTTGTACCGAGGGTTAGGGGAGGGGAAGGGTGTTCTGAATCCGTAAAATTTAGGCGCCGGACGTACCTAGTTTTCGAGGAATTTATGGTTAAAGTTTAGTAACTCCATATAAATTCGATAGATAAAGAAAAAACACAATGCTTTTGCGCAGAACACTTCTCTGCGAGGGCGGCCTTCGGCCGCGCTTATTTAAAATAAGCCTGGGCTACGCCACCAAAGTCCGGATATACAACCTAACCGTGGCTACCGCCACGGTGATGTCCTTCTGCGTAGTACACCCTTCAGCGTAATATCTATGGCCCGGTCTACAGTACTTTTGCGGCCATTTCAACTCGCAAAATTGTACAACGACTTACTTTGTACCTATGTCAGTTGTGTGTGTGTGTGTAAAAATAGGTAAAAATTTAACAACTTTAACAAATTCCAGGAAAACCATGTACGTCCGGCGCCCAAATTTAACAAATTCAGAACCTACTTCCCCTCCCCTACCATCCAGTAAAAGTCATTTTTTTGGGGACGTGCGGCATTATTGGAAAGCCGACCCATAAGCTTACTTTACACTTGCAATGAAAGCTTGAAAAAATATTAATAATAATATTGTATAAGCTTGCTGTAAAATTTTTTTAAATTTTGGTTTTACAATGATTCATATAATTCATTGATTCCTTCTTCGAAAAGGGAAATATAAAAGCCTCAATAATGTTCGATATAATGTTGAATGTACCACTGTATGATACCGTTGGATTGAATTTCAGGTTGATCTTATGGTCCGAAACAGGAGGAGAATATAAAATAAAGAACATTGCAGTAAAGGTGAAGAAGGAAAGAAAAAGAAAAAAAATGCAAATAAAAATTTATTTTTTTCTTTTTTCTACTATTTATACATACAATTATATTTATAAGCTTACAACAAGCTTTCACAAGTAATATTTTTCTACAATTACATTTGTAAGCTTATAAAAAGGGTGCCGTTTTGATTTTTCTACAATTGTTCTTAAGACTCTTTCAATACTTTACACAAGCTTTCCTCAAGCTTAACGCTTATATTTGTAAGCTTGTTATAATATTATTCTCAAGCCCTTTGGTCTATTGGGTATACATTGAAAATTACTTTTTGGTTGTTCGTTTTTCCGATAGGGTAGGAATATGATGTATTGTGGAACGATTTTCCGTCATCCCTTGTCAAGGTTGCTTTGGAGACAAGCCGGTTTCGGCTAATATGCGCCATTTTCAGTGTCTTTTCTCGTTGTCTTTTCCCATGCTAAATTGAGAAAAATTAAAAAAAAAAAAATAGGTGGCTTGAGTGGTAACCTTGGCATGGATGACACCATTAAAAAGCTTACTGAATTACCTTTCGTTTGATACCAAATTTATGCAGTTAGGTTAAGAGGTTCGCTAGTTATTGGCCCTGGAGTTTTTTTTTTCTTTGAGTTAAAAGATAAAATTCCATGTTTTGATTTTATCGCTGGCGCGAAAAAATGAAACACTAAGTTTTTATTTAATCGCTGTCCTTAAAAAATAAAACTGTCTGATTATTTTTTTCCAAATAAATATTCATCCAAATATAAATTTTTCTTTTGGCGGTTATTATAAATGGAATAAAACTCCCGGTCCCGGATTGCCTATCAGTCATTATATTACCTCAGATTGATTTTTATTATTTTGGTTGCCTTTAACCAGCTCATTTCAAGTTACGTACATATCACACCGTAAATCATAAAGTGGCAAATTCAAAAATTTTCAGTAGAGCCAAAAACTTTATTTACAAGCAATGGTATGACAAAAGGCCACGTATAATTGTAGAAGTTGTAGTAGAAATTATATTAAAACACGTCTTACTACGTTGAATAATTTGCCAAGAAGAGGAAATTTATTTAAGAAGAATAGACAAAAGCTGAGTTCCCGTGGCAGTGATCCAGATCCGGATACAAATTTTGCAAGCAAATGCGACAACAATTTTGTGATCCTGGTATTTATCTGGATCAAAACAACCTATTACAATCTATACGGATCCGAAATTGAGACAGATAAACGCCAGGATCACAGAATTCTTGTTGCATTTGAATGCATACTTCTTATCCGGATCTGGATCACTGCCACGGGAACTCGCCTAAAGTGTACAAAAGAAAAAAGGGTTGCCATGTGTGTAAATTGTATCTCTCACTCTCAAAGTTATATTACAACACCCTCACTAGAGATTCAATTAATTTTTCTTTTCAATTAACAATTTCAAAATTCATTAATAATGTTAACAATTCGATATAAAATTTTCTTTTCAATTAACAATTTCAAAATTCATTAATAATATTAACAATTCGATATCAAATAGTAATGTATGATAAACTAAGTTTTGGTTAAACCATATTGTTTAATAAATTTGGAGAATTTTGAAGAGTTTACTGGCTTAGTCATTATGTCAGCAATCATTTCATTTGTACTTATATAACTAAGTTTAATTATTCCATCAGCGAGCTTTTCACGAATAAAATGATTCTTGACATCAATGTGTTTGGTGCGAGCAAGATAGTTCTTGTTTGAAGCTAGTTTGATTGCTCCTTGATTGTCGCAGTAAAGTTGCATTGAAGTTTCTGCAGTCTCAAAAAGTTCGGTTTCAAGGCGTTTCAGCCAAAGTGCTTCTTGTATTGCAGCTACCATTGACATAAACTCCGCCTCCGTCGATGACAATGCCACAGTGGGCTGCTTACGTGTAGCCCACGAAATTGCACCACTTTGCAAGACAAACACGTAACCGGTGGTAGAACGACGTTCATCTTGGTCGCCAGCCCAATCCGCATCAAAAAATCCCACCATCTGATCATTATACATCTTTTTGTATGTTAATTTAAAATCTAAAGTACCTTTCAAATAGCGAAGAACTCGTTTCACGGCGGTCCAATGAGCTTTGCCGTAGTTTGAATTAAAACGACTTAACGTACTCACGGCGTAACTAATGTCTGGGCGACTAATTTGAGCAGCATAGATATATGAGACAGCCTATGGCTTCTTGATATGGAATCGAAAACATTTCTTGACGCTCTTCATTCGACTCAGTGATGCCAATATTCTTGGTCCAAAAATCCCTACGGCATGCCAAAAATATTCCCTACTTTTCCCTACGCTAACCAAATTTTTCCCTACAAATTTCCCTACGCCGTATTTTCTCCGTATTGAAATACACACACAAAATTGATGCAGCTGTATTATTTCAAGTAAAAACAAAGGAATATGTTTTTTGCTCTCTGTGGTCTTGTGGGTTATTTATACAAAGATTTTGTCTGAGGAGACCCCTAGTGAAATTTTATGGCCAATAGTTTTCTGGAATATTTCAACCCTCTATCGACCTTCAAAATAGTATTTTTTTCGGACTTTAAAAAAAGGGGGGTCAAAACGACCCTTTCGTAGAGGTGTTAGCGGGTTAACGTATTCCACGAAATTAAAGTTCGTGAAATTTTACTATATGTTTCCTGACAACATATTTCTATACGATATGTATTTAACCCTTTTTTTCCTTTATTTAGAAATCACTCAGGCACTTTTCAAAGCTGGCAACCCTCCAGTTTGCCCCGGATTTGGATAGGCAACCCATGTTTTTTGAACTCTCCTAATTGCCCTCTTTCATCTGGTGTATCGTTTTTTTAAATAACATAAAAGGGGAGATAACCTATTTTTTTGCACTTTTCAAAGCTGGCAACCCTCCAATTTGCCCCGGATTTTGATAGGCAACCCATGTTTTTTGAACTCTCCTAATTGCCCTTTTTCATCTGGTGTATGTTTTTTTAAATAACATAAAAGGGGAGATAACCTATTTTTTTGCACTTTTCAAAGCTGGAAACCCTCCAGTTTGCCCCGGATTTGGATAGGCAACCCATGTTTTTTGAACTCTCCTCATTGCCCTCTTTCGTCCGGTGTATCGTTTTTTAAATAACAGAAAAGGGGAGTATACCTAAAAATTTTAGTTTTTGTTTTAAATATTTAGTACCTTTCGTACGCGTTTTAGCTAGGCAACCCATGTGCGATGTGTTAATATGCTTAGGAACTGTCAGTTACCACTGTCCATTGGTAAATAACAAATGAGGGGATATATTTGTTCTGTCGTATCTTAGACTATAAATATATATACTATTTATAACTATATAGATGAAATTTGGTTTTTCTTAATAATATTGTACATATTTCATAAAAAATTATAATTGAAACTTTTGTTTATTATAAATGAATATTTTTAAATAAAGAATGTATACAAGTATTTATGTAGAAATTTTCATATAAAAAAATTGTATGGTACACATTTCCCATTGAAAATTATCATATACACCTCTATAGTATTTCATATTTTTGAAATCGCATTCGTTAAATTTAAAAGAAAATCAATTTTGATTTTTCGCTGCTAGAAAAGGCCGAATTATGCATATTGAATTGAGGCTATCGTGACTGAATTTATTCTTTTTTTTTGTGCCTGTATCAGTTATAATTGAAAATATTCGTTCTGCGTCTGCATTAGCGAGAGGCAATACTAAACAATATTTAGCTAATTTTGATAAATTGGAAAACTTGTCGTTAAAACTTAGAAGGTTTTAAATTTTAAGCCAAAATTTTTCAACATCTATATTTTCAAGAACTTTTTTTTATGTTCAAGGAAATGATATTCAATAGAACTCCACTCAACCAGCAACTCATTTCTATTAAATTTAAATTTCTCACAAATACTTTTAAAATCAATAACACTCCTGTTGAATTCAGTATGTACCCCCAGTACAATCTTGGGATTAAGAAAGCATATGTCTTTGACATAGGAGTTACTCTGTAGAGGCAATCTTTGCTGTATTTCTTCCAAAGCAGTGATATAAGAAGGTAGGTAATATAATCTTATTCAGAAGCTGATTTCGGGAGAGTATTTAGAAGCTCGAGATATTCAGATCCAATATATATATATCATCGGCTGGCAATGTTACGTGAGGTGACCTAACGTTACAATCAATCCCTATTTAGTTTGTTTTTTTTTTTTTTAATTTTGAGCCACCTTATAAAATATTTTAGTTGATTCCAAATAAATTTGATGTATTAACGGCTTTCTATACTGGTTTGGTAAGAAAAGCCCACAAACGCATCTCTGATCACCAAAAAATGGAAGCGAAATTTGGTGCTAAGATCGGACCCAGAGCTAAAGCAAAAAATTTTAGGAGCGGAGGAGGAGCGAAAAAAAACTTGCTCCGGAAAATATATTGCCAGATCAGAACAAAGTACAATTTTGAACTATTGCACACAGGCACGCAGAAACATTTTATTTGTAATTATTAAAAAATTTTAGGTTAGAAAAAATTAATTCATTGTAAAGGAAACTAAAATTTTTTACTTCAAAAATTCCCTACATTTAACTAATTTTTGAAAATCTGTCCTTTTTTCCCTACACTGCAAATTTGAGGTCGAATTTCCTTACATGAAGCCTCTTTTCCCTACACTTGGCATCACTGATTCGACTTTGGACTCATATCCTTTGATAAATGCTGATTTGGGTCCATCGGAGAGCCCACAGGAGTACATTCACTCATGTTAAACCGCTGTAGCACATCCAGTATATACTGCTTCTGATCTATAGAGATCGATCCATCATTATTGCGCGTGATATTCATGCTAAGTACTGATGTTGCGGGTCCCAGGTCCTTCATTTTGAACTGGGTAGATAAATCATCTTTGAGTTTCTTAATTATTACAATATTGCTTCCAAAAATCAAAAAATCATCAACGTATACGGCCAGTATTAGGATATTTTGCGCTGAGTTCTTGAAATAAATACATTGATCATAGTTTGACCTTTTAAACCCAAGTTTACTTATCAGGACCGAATTCAGCTTCATGTTCCACATGCGACTTGACTGCTTTAGTCCATATAGGGATTTGCGAAGTCGACATACCCTAGTGGTTTGATCTTTAAAGCATTGTGGTTGGCGCATGTAGATTTCCTCATCTAATTCGCCCTGTAGGAAAGCTGATACTGCATCCATCTGATGCACAATCAAGTCACATTTAACGGCGGTAGCCAAAAGAAAACGGATCGAAGAATATCGCGCGACTGGAGAATACGTTTCATCATAGTCGATGCCTTTAACTTGTGAGTAGCCTTTCACGACTAGACGTGCCTTGTATCGGCTAACTACACCATCCGAGTTCTTTTTGATCTTGAACACCCACTTAGAATCAATAGGCTTTCTTCCAGGTGGAAGATGGGTTAACTCCCAAGTACCGTTTTGTATCAAAGCATTATATTCGCTTACCATAGCATCTTTCCATACTTTACTATCTGCGCCATCCAGCGCTTCCCGAACAGTCAATGGCTCGTTACCGCAACCTGCTGTTGCCAATAGCCCTAATTGCGTTTCTGCATCGTTCGCCACGTAGCTTTCATCGTCAGATATTTGCACAGTGGATATCTCACCCAGTGGCGGATTAAAGGTCCAGAGCGCCCTAGGCAGCCACTTTCTCGGCGCCCCTGTACCGACCATAAATGGCCATCATAATACTATAAATTTTAACTACCTAGTTGTTTTACACCCTAACAATCAAAATCTTTCCTCTTTATAATATTAGTGTAGATGTAGATATAGATGATGTAAAAGCTTAGATAATTTGTTAATCTCTACATATAATAAAATTGTAACAGGTCGATGTCTGTACATTGCAGATATCGAGAAAAAAATGATTGCAGAAAATGGTTGCCAGAGTATGTAGTATATATTTATTTTCTCAATAGATCTCTACATATCGTAAGATTTATTGGCAAAGTGGAGATAATGGGTCGTATTAATAAACAAAAAGCAATTGCTATTTCTCAAATTTTTTGTAATTTGACAAAAATTTGTATGAAGAAACTTTCAAAATTTGAGAAAAAGGCTTGAAAAAGTAATTGCTTTTTTATTAATATAATCTAATATTTTGATAATCGCCAAAAAAGTCGCCATCGCCAATTTTCATAAATTGGTCGCCAAAGTTTGTAAAAAATCGCCAATTTGGCGACAAATCGCCAGTACTGGCAAGCCTGACGACGCAACATACGCGCAATATTGCACAATATATCGATGCTTGTGCAATATAATCGATTTATCTATTATCGATCTATTATAGATCAGCTTTAATTCTTAATCGTCGATATGTTATTTTCTTTATTTGTTTAAAAATTCTGAGCTCGCGCGCCCCTTGTAACTACGCGCCCCTAGGCAAGTGCCTAGTTTGCCTTAGGGATAATCCGCCTCTGATCTCACCTGGTGATTGATGTTGAGGATTCGCCTCCTCACTGCTACGGTCAAAAGAGAAATGTATTGCAAAGGTTTTTTTTGCCAATCGCTAGAGATTCTGTGTACCAGTTTATGACAAAAAACTCGATTGCAAAAAAGGTTGAGTTGTGTCACTTTATGATTTAGGGTGCGATATATAAAAATACTTTAAGTGAAAATATATTACATAGCTTTCCCATTTAAAAATCAATGACGTGCAAGATTATAAAAATAATATCAGCTCATTGTCTTTTTTATTGCAAAATATAGGTATTTAAAATTTTCTTACATCATATAAACTTTAATGGCATACCAGATGCATTTTACATTCTTTTTTGGTTAACACAATAAAAAATTAGTTACATAAAAAACATTTTTTTCACAATAACATAAAACGAGTTACATCAAAAATTTTCTTAAAACTAATGTATAATTCCTTTCTTCTCACTAAGCCCTCGACTTTTTTGCCATTTTCGAGACTTTATTCTCCAATACAGTTTCATTGGCCCCAGTAAAACGATCAATCTTGCGTCCGTTACGTATGAAGACAAATGTCGGCATGCAGGATATGCGATAATCGTGCGCAACCTGACTGCACTTGTCCACATCCACTTTCAGTACAACAATTTCATCCTGATACTTGCGTGAAAGCGACTTAACCTTCGGTTCGATACTTTTACATGGACCACACCAACTGGCTGTAAAATCAATTAACACCAAACGACCGCCAGCGGCCGACAATTGTTTGTCGAAATCAGCAGAGTTTCGGACCGTGTGTAACATTATGGTAATGAATAAAAGTTGCAAAATTTAACACTAATCTCCAACACGATTTAACGGCGTCGTCCTAACACTTTGCGAACCTTAAGCAAAATGATGTGGCCTGTATCCATTGTCCTAACCACTACCCATATGTAGTCTTAGCTGTTTTTATAACAGTAGTTTAGATTTATATACATATGTATGTACATATAGGTATATCTTTATAATGCTACGCGGAGAAAAATATATGTTTATCTCAATTTAAATTTATAATCCTGTGTAATCAATATACATATACGTATGTATATCCATTTTATTTTGATACATATATTATCAGATAAGCTTATGTGATATCAATATATTTTTCTTCGTGTAGGTATGCATGCGAGTACCTATTAGGGTTGGGCGATATATATCGATATATCAATATATCGATATTTTTAAAATAGTACAGCCGATAATATCGACGATATTTTGAACTACCGTGCATCGATAATCGATAATTTTTTTGCCATTTGGAGCCAAATTCGATATTTTTCATACATTTCTGATTCGCTTCGAATTTAACAGCAGAACATTTTTTAAGAAGTGGTATAACCATAATGTCCGGGTGCTTGAATTTACATTACTTTCTTCTTCAAGCAATTCTTAATGATTTTTATGTTTATACTTCAGGATTCGTAGAATATCTGTAGATCCATCCAACTTTAACAACAAATATCTAGTAAACTATAAGTCTGCGGCAAGTTTGGATTCCAGTTTTGAGATCTGTGAGAGCACCTCTAGCCCCGTGAAGAAGTGGTTTTTCGCGGGACGTGGTTCCTTAATGTGAAGCCAGCCCTTTCGATATATTGATATATCGATGTTTTTACACGGCATAAATCGATGTTTTTTTAAATATCGATACAATATATATCGATATATTTTTCCAATTTGCCCATCCCTAGTACCTATATAAATAGTCCAAATTCCAGTAACAGTTCTTTAATACAATTGCATGATCCAATAATTCTATATGGTCGTAGCGGCTAAAAGAGAATAGGCGATTACCGTCGAACGGCCGTAGATAAGAATGTCAAAAACAGAAAAAACGCCAGCGAACATATAAGCGAACACACAAGCTATTTCCACGAATAACACGTGCAAGAGGGAAAAATCAAAACAAAAGACGATAATTTGACAGCTTACTATTCCAAAAACAAAATAGCCGTCCTCTGCTGCGTCCACCATTTTATTATTGCATCATGTACAATTGTCTAATAAATTTACAAATGTATGCATATAAATCCAGGGACCGTAACGATTACCATTTTTATAAAAGAAATCATTTTTAATCGTTATAATTTGATTTTTATTTTTTCGATGAAATTTGATTGATATTTTAAGATTTTTATTTTTTCGATGAAAAATAATTTTTAATAGGTATTGGATTTAAATTTTTCCGATGAAACTTTGATCGATATTTAATGATTTTTATTTTTTCGATCAAAAATAATTGTTATAATTGGATTTAAATTTTTCCGACCAACTTTAATCAATATTTTTTTTTCTCCCATCATAATAAACTTTTTTCAACGTTAGTGAATCCTATATTTGATGGCCGAAGTTGACGATTGCCAACATTGTGCTTGGTAGGTTTAGAATCAGGGATAGGCATTATTCAAAATTTGAATAATTCAGTAACGAAAAAATAAAAATAAATTTTTATTCTTCATTCTCATATCCTTGAATAAAGAATAAATTTTTATTCTTCATTCATTTTATTCACGTTATTCAAATTATTCTTACAGGTCACACAAGTAAATGATTTTGCGAATGTTTTTCTGAATACGAACCAAGTATTTTCCCGAGCGCCAACCGAATATTTTTCCGAATACTTTCCCGAATCCGAACCCAAATACTCAACCGAATATTTTTCTGAATACGAACCGAATATTTTACCGAATACTTTCCCGAATTCGAACCGAATATTTTCCCAAAACCGAATACTCTCCCGATTCCGAACCGAATACTTTCCCGAGTCCGAACCGAATATTTTTCCAAAACCGAACCGAATACTTTTCCGAGTGCGAACCGAATCCATTTCCGATATACAGTAGACGCTCACAAATTAGAACTCTCAGTAATTAGAAATTCCCGAAATTAGAATCAACTTTTTGAATACATTACACGCTCTGAAATTAGAATTTTCGATTCTTCAAAAACTATCGAATTCAAACAAAAACTAACAAAAAGTGTACAGATAGCGACGAAAATCCAACGACTACCGAGCGTAATATGAATAAATTGGTGATTCCCTTTTTTATATCTATTTTGCAACAAAAAAAAAAAAACAAAATACGCTCTGAAATTAGAATTTTCGAAAAACTACTATTTTGCAACAAATATGCAATGTTGCAAAATAGATATAAAAAAGGGAATCACCAATTTATTCATATTACGCTCGGTAGTCGTTGGATTTTCGTCGCTATCTGTACACTTTTTGTTAGTTTTTGTTTGAATTCGATAATTGGAGTTTTTGTTTTTTTGACCTTTTTTTGACTTAGCGCATAAATAAATATATGTATATTGGATTGTTACCTTGTGTTTTCTCGTTTTTATAAATAAAATTGAATAATACAAAATTTCATTGTAGTTTTTCAATGCAAATTGACCTAAATTTTAAGGTTTTATTGAAATAAAAAAACGTCCTGGAATTAGAATTTTTCAGAAATTAGAATCACCCTAAAACAAAGTGGTTCTAATTTGTGAACGTCTACTGTAATTTGAATTTTTCACTTTCTGAAAGTAATTTCTTGTGTCGTCTGGCTGTGCCCTAACAGCTTTATAAAATACTTTTTTATGTATGTATGTACACACTTTTATACTTTATTCAAGAATTATCTATTTGGATAAACCTTGACTTTATTGAAAGCTGACAAAAATTAAAATTTTCCTCCGTTTTTTCTAAAATTTTCTTGTTACTTAACAAAAAACAAACACGTTGATATGTCCTCTAAGCGTCCTGGTCCATCTGTACGCAAATCAACTCGAACCAATCCTGAACCAAGCGCAAGTCAAAGGTCGACAGCACCAACTCAAACAACAACATCATCAACAAATGCTATGCCAGCTCCAGTTACTCCTCCTATACTTTCACCGCCGATCATCGCTGGCAGCAGTACAGAAAACATACTACAAAACAAATTAATAATCATAACAGAACGTCAGACTTACGATCAACTTTTAACCGATGCTGGACGTAAACACCTACTGATCGAATTCTTTGCTCCATGGTGTGGAGCATGCATGTTAATAAATAAAAGGATTGAGGAATTGGCTACGTCATATAATGGCAAACTGATTGTAGCAAAAGTCAATGTTGAGGAATGTGAAGAAATCGCAATAGATAACGGTATAACGATGATGCCGGCATTTATGTTGATGAAAGAAAAACAAGTTTTGGAACAATTCGCTGGAAGCAATGAAGAAAAACTAACCAGCACTTTAAAAAAATTTATCGGAGAACCACTGAGCGAAGCGGAAGTGACGCCTTCAATAATATGAATGTCACAAGGACCATCGACAGCATGAATAGAGTAACATTTATTTAGTTCAAAATTAAAAAAAAAATATTTAATTAATTCATGAATATGTATGTATGTACGCAGCAAGCAAAATTAGCTTAAATAAAGTTTTTTTCAAGCTTATAATAATAAACATTAAGCTTACAAAATGTTGTTTTTTTTTGTTTACAAAAGACTTCAACATACTTCTGTTTGTTAGAAATAAGCTTAGGGGTTAAGCACATAAGGAGGAGTGAAAGATATTTGATAAGTGCACGAACAATAATTCATACTGCAATAAGACTTTAAACAGGAACCTTCAGCCAAACTATATGAAAAGTATATGAAGTTCAAATATTCCTAGACTTGTACTAGGCCTACTTTTAAGTATTTGCGTAGGTTGTGCAAACAAAACCTATCTTTCGCATCAAATAAAACACCGCGTTGGTTATTACTCAGAACTTGCACTTACTTTTAAAATATCTTTCACTCCTCGGACAATCCCCCTTATGTGCGTAAGCTCTAAGCTTATTTCTAACAAACAGAAGTATGTTCATTTCCACCCAAGCAAGTGAATAATGTTAGTCTTCCACGCAGAGAACTGAAGCATGCTAGTCTTCCACGCGAACAACGAACCGTGCTAGTCTTCGTTGGGAGCGACGATATATGATTTCAGACGATTTTTTTTTTTTTTGTGAGAAATTTGTTCATGGCAGAAGTACTCGGAGGGTGTACCGACCATTGCCGCTGTGGAAAAAGTTTCAAGTCAAGCGAAACAAGTAAAGGTACATTGTCCAATAAAGACCTCAGATAATATATAAGGAGAATGAATATCCTCCATATTTATGAAACAAGCGGAGCTATCACCTTGCCCTATGAAAAAGGGGTTAACGAAATGACTTAAAATTAAAAAAATGATACTGCTGTGCTTTTACTGTTACCGAAATGATTGAAAATTAAAAATTCATGTAAAAAATTGAATAATTGCCATATAAAGAGGAAATAGAGCTTTATCAGCATGATATATATTATTCAAAACAAAGAAGATTTGGATAACAGAATCCAGAAAGCTACCAGCTCTGGACAATTGGTGGTAATTGACTTTTTCGCAAACTGGTGTGGCCCATGCAAAATCATTAGTCCCAAACTAGAAGAGCTAGCCGCACAATATGCCGATAAAGCACTTGTATTAAAAGTCAATGTGGATGACTGTGAAGATATTGCCCTGGAATATAATGTAACCAGCATGCCGACATTCGTTTTTATTAAAGACCATCAAATCATTGAAGTTTTTGTGGGTGGAAACTCTGAAAAATTGGTCAAGAATATGGAAAAGTATGTCGGCGAACCGATACAGATACCAGTGTGTGAAAATTTGCCTGAAATCGCAGAACCTGAACAACAGATGTTAGAGGAAGAAACTGTTCTCGACTAATAAATACATACATACATACGTACATAAAAATATATTTTTAAGAATGCATGACATGGTTTAATGAATGCAAATAAAAAAAATAAATTAGACAATCTGGAAATTGTGAGTTAGGAATGGGGATACCCATGATACAAACAATCAATCTTGTATCATGGGGATACCCTCGAAATGTCGAAAAAAAAAAATGGCGAAAAACCAATGTCGAAATTTTCAAATTTTTAAAATCTCGAAAAACAATAATCTCGAAAAAAAATGTCGAAAAGTTAAAATGTCGAAAAAATGTCGAAAATGTGGAAAAATACTTGGAATGTTTTTTCTTTATTTTCGGTAGGTGGGTCAGCTTCGATATAATGCGCCCTACGGGGTATCTAAGAGATTCCATATTTTATAAAAAATATGATCATCTAAATAAATGAAATGAATAAATTAAGGCGAAGGCCGCCTACGCTGAAGGGTTTACTACGCAGAAGGACATCACAGTGGCGGTAGCCACGGTTAGGGCACACGTCCGGACGGATGGCGTAGCCCAGGGTTATTTTTTGTAAGCGCGACCGAAGGCCGCCAGTGCAAAAAGGGTTTCTTCTCAAAAGTACTGTGGATTGCTCCATAGATTTTACTCCAATAAGAGAACTCTGCCGGCTGAGGGCCATACAACAACAACGACAATAACAAAGACAGCAACAACAACCAATATATACGAATACCATTACAATGAGTAAAAACAATGTCGTGTTTATGTTAATTTCCTTTAATTTTTTTTAATAAAACATTTTAAATAAATTAGTGTTAATATATGTAAGTGCATTATAAAGTGTATTAGAGTGAACTTTGCGGTATACGGGTATTTTAGCGCTTTAAATTGACTTTTTCGGTAGGTGACCTTTTCACCTTTACCGATTTATTATTAATAAACTATACATTCTCGCGCCCTATGGTTTACATTTTAGTGATCTATACGAACCCCCCCCCCTACCCCTCGAAAATAACAAAAAAATTCCAGTCCTGGCGCGAATTTTACACATCATTAATTACATTATTTCGACATTTTAACTTTTCGACATTTTTTTTCGACATTTTAACTTTTCGACATTTTTTTTTCGACATTTTTTTTTCGACATTTCGTACCCAACCCTTACTGTGTAACCTAATACAAACGCAAGTCGTCAATTAACGCACGCACGCAAATTTTTTATAAGCGTTCAACCGAAATTGACTTGCGTGCGTGTACAGATAAAGAAATAGAAAAATATAGAAAATCAGAGAAAATCTTGTTATTTTGCGGAATATGTATCTAACACACACGATATCAAAAGCAAGTGTCAATTTTTTTGCAAACAATCACCCACAATGCTTAATTTCAACTGTCACGCAAAACAAAAATTGGGCGTCTAGTTTGCTTTTTACGCACGCCGTTCAATTTCGGTTACTCCCATACAAGTTGTATGGGCATGAGAAATTTTTGACAGTAAATTGACGGCGTGCGTTTGTATTAGGTTACACAGTTAGGAATGATGTACGATATATTGTCGTCAGTCGTGATTTGTTGGCGAAAAAGCCATCGACATTTAGATGTTTATTACTGGTTGCCTAATTTGTTTCGCCATGACTGTTATGTTAGCGTTTTGTACTAGACTAATTTTCTCCAACGTGTCCGCACAGAGCCCCAATTTACGAGAATATACCGTGGTTCGGAGAACTGAACAAAAATTATCAAACTACATGTTTGGATAAACCTCGACCTAGGCATACAAAATTGGCTATGTTCAGAAACGCAGCATGAAACGCAAAACGGCAGTAATTATTTTTTGATGATTGTGATGAGCGACGCTTCATGCAAAATTTACGTTTATGAACGCTCTGCTTCTACTACAAAAGCAGGTTGCGCTTCAAACTGAGTTTCTGAACAGCCATTATCAGCATTTTGGTGTGGTTGCCATGTGGTACCACCATTTAGTATAGTTCAATAAAATCCACCTAGACCATTAAAGCCAATTCAAAATTTTTTAATATGCTGTTATGTATTTTAAATGGAGTTGAGATATGCATCCAATATTTGCATCTCTGCCAAACATGGCATATTCTTTATTTCCAAATTTTCAGTGTTCCTTATTTAAAGCATAAATAAGTGAGTGTGATACAAGTTTCAAATGCAATACTATGCAAGATCTTAAAAACTAATTCTATGTTAAATTTACATACATATATTTATAAATATAGATACTTTCGAAAACTTCAAACCCGTAATTATGATTTCACTTTTTGGCAAATGTAATCTTCATAGCATGCGACGGTGTTATCTTGAAGCCTTGCAGTGCCTCTTTGGCGGCATTACTTTGCAATTCGGTTGCAAATTCTACGAAGGCAATATCATGACGATTTGGTACTAAGCGTACCTCCTTAAATCCAGGAAATTGATTGAACAACATAGAAAGCATCATTTCGTTGGTTTCCTCCGGCAAGTTGGTGAGGAAAAGAATCTGGTTTGGCGGTTGTTCAGTCTGTGTATTGGGGTTAGTATTTTCAGCATTGGCCGCCTTCTTCTTTTTATCCCTGCACATACAAATAAAAATTAGTTGATGTACCTTAAATAAGACAAATGAATATACGTACTTCTTATCCTCTACCGGCTGCACCGGCTTCGGTGGCTTAACCTTCTTCGGACGTTCTTTGAATGTTCCCTTTATTTTAGCTACTATATCGCTATCTGTTTTAGAATAAGCTATACGCATTGGCTTGTCATAGAAGGGAAAGCCTTGCATTGTACGCAACGCATTCGATGCACTGCCAATTTCCTTGAAGATCACAAAAGCCTGACCACGCATTTTGAGCGTCTTCAATGCTACTATATCCAAAATTTGTCCAAATTGTGAGAAAATGGCGTACAGTGACTTTTTGAGTTCCTCCTTTTTAATCTTTTCGTTTAGATTATTAATGTAAATAGTTTGATTCGGTCGTACATCCATTTTATTAAACTAAATTGTATTATTTAAGAGAAATTGCTAAACAAATTCTATAAAACGTTGTTGGAACGCAAGCTGAGAATTTCGTTTTTGACGTTTCCTTTTGTTTTTGTCGGCAGTGTTCCCGCAACCTCAAAAAATTTGGTATCAAAAATTGATACCTTCATGGTATTTTTCGTATCACCGAACATTTTTTGGAAAAAACACTTCAATTAATCAAGAAAGCTGTTTTCGAGCTTTTAATCCGTATAAGAGTTTGATACGTCCATTTTTTTTTTGTATCAGAAAAAATTTTTTTACAAAAACCCTCGATTTCTTTGTATTTCGGGCAATGTGCATACATGAAGACGCGCGTTTTCTGCCGTCATGTGTGGCTAGCTTTAGTAAGCCGTGCTCATTCCTTCCATGGGCAGTGATGCCTACTATAAAGTTTTTTGTATTTTCAAAGACCTTCACAATACATGTTTTTCGTGGCATTCACAGGTTGTTAAAATTTTTAAGAAAATCTTAAAAATGAAAAAGAATCGGTTAATATTCTTTGATTTTGATTAAATTGTATCAAAGTTATTTGAAGCGGATTAAAAATGTATCAAATTTGTTCTACGGCAAAATAAAAAGTATCTACGTATCTTCGGCTTAAAAAAGTATCACATTTGATACGATTGTATCAAAACGGCATCACTGTTTGTCGGTCGCCGAAAGACAAGGTTTATCGAAATAGAGGTTATATTACTTCCGTTTTTATGTGTGTGTTTTCTTTAAAAATGTCAATGTGAAAGAGAAGAGAAATGAATTTCAAAGTAAAATTTTTGCCAATTCGTTTTGTCTGACATTCACACTTTTTAGTATACATACACAATTCCAATCAGCTTATCTACTGCGATATTCTTCTTTAGATAATTCTTGCCGAAAGACGATCGGAAAATCAAACTACAGAGCATGATGCAATAATAAAATGGTGGACGCAGCAGAGGACGGCTATTTTGTTTTTGGAATAGTAAGCTGTCAAATTATCGTCTTTTGTTTTGATTTTGCCCTCTTGCACGTGTTATTCGTGGAAATAGCTTGTGTGTTCGCTTGTATGTTCGCTGGCGTTTTTTCTGTTTTTGACATTCTTATCTACGGCCGTTCAACGGTAATCGCCTATTCTCTTTTGGCTGATACGACCATATAGAATTATTTGGTCATGCTACGGAGTTGCATGCTAATTATGTAATAGCCCCGACACAGCATACGTCAATCCGTCTACGTCGACGTATGTGACTGACAGCTCAGGTACTTGACGGAGAGGTCGCCACATAGGAAACGTTGACGGATATACATAAATCAGCTGTTTGGTTAACCTTTAACTACAGAGGTGGTGGCAAAAACTTAACTCTTTAGAATATTTTGTAATTTCTCTTTTAAGTTGGCCTCTTGAAATTCAGTTTTCAGTAACTTCGCATCTCCTGATAATTATTGACCATTTTGGTTTTATGGAGGAATGTTTTACAAATGAGAAAAAACTCGAAAAGTAAATTGCAAAAACAGTGAAATTCAACAGTAGCTAAAGGTCAGCAATCAGCTGACATAGCGACGGATTGACGTATACCAAAAGTTGACTGTTGGGCAACTTTGGTACGTTGCGGCGACGGATCCGTCGTACTTGTGACGATGTACATTTAGGGCCTTTTCACATTACTCGGTACGACATCGGATCGACATTTTTTGCTCGGTATTTTCGGCTTACCGAAACCATTCCGCGTTGCTATGTTTTTCACACTTGTGGGAATACTTTCGGTGCGTAATCGGCAGAAAATAGGAAAACAAACATCGAAATTTGCAAAACAAAATTTTTAACTTCAACAAATCACTCAATAATAACAATAATGTCTTCTAGCGAAGACGAAGACATTATAGGTTAGGTTAGGTTAACCTAAGACATTATAACTTGCTACATTTATTGCCGAAATGAGTTTTTTACTGACTTTGTTCTTCTTCTTTTATCACGCCGCAAAAATGTATGCAGTAATTCCTCAAATTTTACTGACCGGTCTTACCGCGTTGCGGTATACCGAAATTAATCCGCTCCGATTTCATGTATGCAACACTAATGTGAAAGTGCCAATTGAAATACATGTGGTCAGTAAGGTTTCGGTATACTTTCGGTAAAAACCAAAAATGTCGATCCGATACCGCACCGAGTAATGTGAAAGCGCTCTTAGGTTACTGAGCTGTCAGTCACATACGTCGACGTAGACGGATTGACGTATGCTATGTGACGGGCCTATAAAAGAGTTATTGAATATTTCCCAATTGAAAAAAATCGTCAAACATCATTTTTACCAACGCTTTAAGCTGATTCCACATAAAACTTTTTCCGCTTTGCGTTACGCCGCTTTCTATGTCAAACAACGCAAAACTGAAAAACTATGCCACAATGAACGCTGCAACATCACTCAAAAAATATTTATTTTCTGAAAAATCTCTCATTCTCCGCTTTATTTACAAAAAAGTAAATAAGAAAATAAAAATCTATTAAATTATTTTTCAATTGTGTGAAATTTAAATTTGTTTATTTACATTTGAATTAAAGTGAAACTGAAAAAAAATTTCAACGCCCCCAAAAGTTGAGATTTGGGCAACTTTGTGCTTTACGTAACTTCGGCGTTGCGTTACTTTTTGTTATGTGAGAAACCTCATATAGCTACATGTATTTCAATCTCAGCTGTCACGCAGAAAGTGTCACTTAGCGCAACACAAAATTCTATGTGGAATCAGATTTAGAGAGTAATAATAGCATGTTCATGGTGAGCCTGCGTTTTGCGTTTCGGAGGCATTTTTGCGTTTAGTCCAAAACGCAACATTAAGGGCCGGTTTCACCATCTCCGGTTAATTTAATCGCTGGTTAGTTTGACGTAAATTGTATGGCGAGCTGTCAAATAAATTGCTTAACCGGGCAAAAATCTCTGGTTAAGTGCTTAACCGGAGATGGTGAAACCGGCCCTAAATGTTACATTTCTCCATACAAATGCCACCACCAAAATTCAACTTAACGCAACTATTTTTTTGCGTTTTGAATGCTAACGCAGAAAGCAACCCTGAAATCTTCGAAAAAATTTGCCATTGTCGACGTCCAAACACGGAGACACGAAGTTGAGCAACCCGCTGCTTTTGTTCGTTTGTGGGTGAGAAGGCGACGAGGAAAGGAGGGGGGCACCAAGTCGTCGGTGCTCGGACAACACGCTTTGTGCAGCAATTCTTATCGCCAGTGACCAATCAGAGCGTTCGAAGAATGCCAGAACAAAACATAATGAACAAAAGTTGGCCAGCGACGAGTTGATGTGTTTGGACAAATGGAAGACAGAACAGCGGCACAAAAGAGAATCGTTGGATAATTTCGCGGCAGAGTTGCTGTGTTTGGACACGGACATTCGAATGGAAAATAGTGGCAACACTCTGGCAATACAAGAACGAAATACCTACAAGATTACGCATATAGAGTAGCATGAGCATGGGCACACGAGCTCCATGATGACGTCACTCTACATGTAATGAACGAAAGTAAACAAAACAGAGATCAAAATTAATACCAAAGCGGTTGGTACGTTTGGTTTGCAAAATTTGTGTATTATATTATTACATATTTTGCAAATTCTTGTTCTATTTTTTTAATTAGACAAAACAAAAAAATAAACCTCAACACCTGATTGCGTAATCTGGGATATTAGCTCCGTTTGTTTCGAACTTCTCAAATGCGCATTTACAAAACGCGGCAGCATGACCACTTTTCGAAAAGCCATCTTCGAAAATGCAAAATGTTGCGTTTCAAATCCAGCATGAACATAGTATAAACAACAAGCCCATGGATACGGATTGTGCATGCCATGGAAACAGGAATGTAGAAGAATTTGAAAGGTCGAGCCCCCTATGGAAATGCTTGTGTTCGTGTGTTTTTGAAGTTTGAAGAAGAAGTCAGCTGATCGCCTGCATACTCCTTCGTAGTTCCTTCATGGATTGTGCTGACTTCAATTGTAATAAGTGAAGAAATGCTAATTCTTGTGGTATATATACATATATATAAATTATACTTTTATATTTTTCGCATTTAATATTCCACATTTCGGGAATATCTTTGTAGCAATCTATTGAATTTGCCACTCTATTTTCAACGCAATGTGCGCGATGCTTTCACTTCAACGAGAAAAAAATAATGAAGTTTAACAAACATATCCACTAACCTTACAATTTATTAGTCAACGCGACAAAATATCAAAATCGTTTGATCTTCTTCCAATCGTCTGTCAAACTTATAAAACAAGCCGACTAACGTGACGATTTGTTGTATAACGAGCCCAAGTCGTACGGTAAATTGGATGGTTAGTGGGGCCTATAATGATTTGATAAAAGTACCAGTTCACAATAGACATATGGAAATCTTTTACAATTTTGAATAAATTTCTCCATTGTCATTTTTATTTTTTGTTGTTGAATTTTTGCCTTTCGTTCCATTATTTTTAACCATTTTTAGGTTTTCTATTAGTTTTGTAAAAAAATCGTGTGAATAACAATAAAAGTTTATATAAAAATTACGCAAGTTCTATTCTAGTGTATTGGCATTTTAATGCTATAAAATAAAAATGTCGAAAAGTAAAGCAAATTCAATGGCGACCGGAGAAACAAATCTGATAGAAGTGAAGTCAAAGGTGAATACAATTAATTACATATATTAATATGCATACAACCATTTACAGATTAAAGAACTAACTTTTTTTTTGTATTTATAAAACATAATAATTTATGCTAATAATAGCATGAACAATTGCCCCCAATTACTTAACTTGTGTATTTGCACTGGGCAGAACATTGTGATTCATTCATAAGCATCGCCATTGTCATTTTCCCCATGGCATCTATGTATATCTATCAGGTGCTCACATTACATTATATATATAATATATATGTAATTGCTTAACTGAGCTCGGCGGTTGCAACATAGCCAGTAAATTTAACACTGAAAATCATTGATTATGAGCAGGTACATAGGTATATATGGGTTTGTGTGTATGCCCGTTATCGACCGACCAACCAATCGCTTGGTTGCATAGAAGCAACAGGCGTTATTAGTTTTATGATGGGTGAAATGCACAATAGTACTTTCGGGTATCCAAGTTATTCTCTAAAAATATGTGTCGAATATATCGTAACATCGTACATATAAAATGTATACTTATATATCATTTATGTTATGTTCTAATTAAAAATTTCTTACATATCGATCGGTATTAACAATTTTATTTATGTATACACATACGTACGTATAAGCGACCTCGATTGGTCATAAATGGTAGGTGAATAGTTATTGTCATACTGATACCTGTACACAATATTTGTATTTAATTCCATCAATACGTTAGCAAGTGTGCATTCCCTAAGTGAACACATTACTTTTTTCTCGTTTACTTAGTTTGATGCCGAATTTCGTCGCTGGAGCTTTAAACGTCATGGAGAATTACAAAATTTTGAGGAATTTTCCGCCCTTATTGAGAAACTGCATAGACTGCATAGCATACAATTTATTATTTTATATATTGATCCGAGGGATAACGATCTATTGCCAATTAATAATGATGATAATTTTGGTCGGGCGTTGAAAATTGCAAGACCGCTGCTCCGCATAATCGTTCAACGTAAAGGTGGGTATGGTGAAAGCAGATATGTACCTACATATTATGTAAAACATCACATTTTTACGGTCCATTCATTTACTTTGTTCATTTCCTTATTCAGATGACTTGGAGGAGTTTCCCGGTTTTGGTACAATGAAACCACGCAACAACATCATCAGCAGTATACTAGGCCAAACGCCAGTTAAGGCTAAAGCACCAACCATATCAATACCACATGATTTTCGCCAGGTATCGGCTATAATTGATGTTGATATTGTGCCGGAGACACATCGCCGTGTACGATTACTTAAGCATGGCAGTGACAAGCCGTTGGGATTTTATATAAGGTAGTACATATTTCTTATTCGTTAAATTTGATATGCAAGTGAAACGATTGATAAAATTTGGAAATATATGCTTTCTAAATCTCGTTTTAATTATCACAGGGATGGTACGTCCGTGCGTGTTACAGCAAATGGCCTTGAAAAGCAACCTGGTATTTTCATATCGCGTCTTGTGCCCGGTGGTCTTGCCGAGAGCACAGGACTTTTGGCCGTGAACGATGAGGTTATTGAAGTAAATGGCATTGAAGTGGCAGGAAAAACTTTAGATCAGGTGAGATGAAAGCTATTTTAGTTTTTCATTTGTTCATTTATTTTTTGCTTCTTTATATTTAGGTCACTGACATGATGGTCGCAAATAGTTCCAATTTAATAATTACCGTAAAGCCAGCAAATCAACGTACGCTAACCTCTCCGCGACGAGGCTCATTCTCGCGCAACAGTCAATTATCGGGCGGCTCACATCAAACAAATCAAACGAATACATCCGATGAAAATGAACAAGATGAGCAAGATGAGATTGTCGATTTGACTGGCGTTACACTCGATGATCACAACAATGTTAATCAACAACAGCAACAGTCCACAGTGCCTTCACCAGCATTGATAATCACGTCACAACATCACCAAACAGCCTCAACAGCTTCCACCGTCGCCAGTGGCAGCGAGTCAAAGGACAGTGGTGTATTACATCTTTAAGAAGGAGAAAAAAAAAAAAACATTAATATTATAACGGTGGTTTAAAGAAAAGAGAGCGGGTGTTGCACGTTTGTATAAGTATTTGGTTATGTATGCTTGCAACACAAAAAAATTAAAGCGTCAACATTTCCACAAAAATTTTAACACAAAAAGGCCTATAGTGATGTCTTCTAAAATACATTATACAGTGATTTTGTTCTTTTACTTAGTTTAGTTGCTTATATTTTATAATCCAAAAAAATAAAAAAAATTCTGAGATTATTATACTTCAGCTAAACTTTTACGCTATGAAAAAATATACATACATATATAGAAAGTTCACGTTTTTGTTAAATATTCACGCTTGTTTCGCGTTTTGTTAAAATTTAATGCGCTACAAAATTTTATTTGACATTTGGTAACATTTCTTTGTTATATCTTACCAGAGTTGATGCAACACATTTTATTTATTTAGTTTTGAATTTACAGAACAATGTAGCTTACAGCCTAGTAAGAATTTTAAGGTCTAGTATATATGTATAATAATATAATCAGAATTTATCTCTTCTGAAAAACATTACTAAATTGGAAAAAAAAAATCACTGTATACTTGTATTTTGACGCTCACTGTTTATATATGTATATGAAAAAGTTTTCATGTTTCATGTTTTAATTATTGTTTATTAAATATTTTGAACATTCCAAACTCGTGTACTATGTATTTAAAAATATAAATTTCATGTGTAAAGTTAATTTTATTAATTAAGCGAATGAAAATTATTCTAAATTTTGTTAAAATACACTTTTTTAACTTCGCAGTAGCATAATCACGCAACACGAATTGTATTATTAGTCACATATATTTGCATATATGTACATGCGTACATACATGCGTAAGATACATACACGTCTGTATGTCAATCAAAACTTATATGTATTGCTAATATTTTTTAATCATGTTTTATTGTAGTAAGTGTTCGGTTATTTACTTATCAAAAAACTTAAGTTTTAAAAATGTTAAATTACTATCTATAACTTTATTGAAACCTATTATGTATCTATGTATCCCAACTGAATGTGTGTATAAAATTTATACTTGTCGTTTTCGATTCGCCATCACACAAGCGAGGTCGGATCGAACAAAAATGTTTGAATCCATAATGAGTAGTAGCCATACTCGCTAACTGGTCGATAAAAATTTCCCTCTGCTCGCTATCATTCACATATAAATTTGACAGAAGGAAATTTATAACCAGCAGAGAAATTGTGAATCGAAAGCGGCTTCTCTAACTGGTCGATAAAAATTTCCCTCTGCTCGCTATCATTCACATATAAATTTGACAGAAGGAAATTTATAGCCAGCAGAGAAATTGTGAATCGAAAGCGGCTACTATAAATAAAGCAGCTACCTAAACTGACACATTCCCATAACTAAAAATAAATTAATGTGATCTTATGTATTATTTTGTAGTTAACATTTATTATGTAAAGAGAAAAGTAAAATGATAACACATCCGAAAGTTTTTAAATTGTTTTTTCGTGAAAGTTGTGAGTTTCTCTTAAAATCTTTTTAATCCATATACATATTATTGTGAATTCTGTTAAATAAAAATATTCCATTGGAAAAATATATATGTATAAACCAATCGAGAACAAAATTGCTCAATAACATCAAGGTTTTAAATAGACAAGCAAAATTGCATAAAGGATCTACCGTTTAAAAATTAGTACAATCCCATGTTCTATATTGAATGTGCGATTGTCAAATTCTAAAAGCATATAGCCTACTTACCTACATAAACATTAACTAGAAATAACTGTAAAAAAATACACACGGAGTATTAACCAAGGCTTTGAAATTCAAGTTATAAAGGTCGCAAAATAAATAACGTTAAACTTGAAACATTCCAAATATTGCAAAATTTTATAGCTTCACAATTTTGCAACTTCTATGACTTGAATTTAACATGCATAGGTATCTCCCATGTTTGCATGTGTCGTTAAGTCTTTTAGCAAGCTAAAGTACTTATATAATTTAATACTACATATGTATGTACGTACATACATACTACATAATACATCCTACAAATATATGCAATTTGCATACATATAAAAATTAAAACATATTTTAGTCCTATTTTACGCACGTCCATTTAGCTGTTAGAGCCGTATACATACATACATATATACAGACAGACATAAATATTTGTATATGTAAAAATAACTTTTTACTATATAAAACAAAAAATATAAAAGAAAAACCTAAAAACAATAAAGTTAACATACAGGCTTTGTTCAGAAACTCAGTTTGAAGCGCATTATGATTTTGTAGTTCAAGCACAGCGTTCATAAACGTAAATTTTGCATGCAGCGTCGCTCATCACAATCATCCAAAAAATAATTACTGCCGCTGTTGCGCTTCATGCTGCGTTTCTGAACATACCCACAGTTAAGACTTGAACATCATGCCTTCGTATTTTATTGTTAACACGAAACCCGAAATCGGAAAGAAATACTAGCAATTTAGACAAAAATAAAACTTTACGTAATTATGTTTAAACTTACAAAGTTGCTTTTTATGTCCCAGAAACTTTTGTAACACCGCCGCTTTATTCTTAAAGACGTATAAAGTGCTCTTTATAATGTAGAAAAAGTCAACATATTTTATATATCCAGAGAATCAACATATACATATTTATTTCAAAACATCATATACAGTGATACGTTAAGTGGAATTGTTTCATGTTTAATAAAGCCAATTAAGG
The DNA here is from genome assembly GCA_960531455.1 of Urophora cardui. Classification (NCBI taxonomy): domain Eukaryota; kingdom Metazoa; phylum Arthropoda; class Insecta; order Diptera; family Tephritidae; genus Urophora; species Urophora cardui. The sequence continues at coordinate 144,330,215 of OY482671.1, read as the reverse complement.
CAAATAGTATTGAAAAATGTTTGTTGTTTTACTTACATATACATATAGAAGAGAACTACAAATGAAACAATAAATGCAAACAGTAATTACTTAATTCATTTAATTTAACGAGCACGGGCCCAGGTTTTATTTTTATTTTTTTATTTTTTAGAAACTAGACAAAATTTTTTAAGCATGGATGTAACTACAGCTATTTCAACTTAGATCCCTCATCAGGTTACTTTTGCTTCTGCCAAGAATCGAACTTGCGACCTTTGCAGTACAATGGCTACAGTTTTAATTTCTATCAAATGCCGAAGATGCAGGCAATGGCTCAGCGGTTAGAACTGTAGTCATTGTACTGCAAAGATCGCAAGTTCGATTCTTGGCAGAAGTAAAAGTAACCTGATGAGTCTTAGAGCGATCTGTGGTGAAACAGCTGTAGTTATATCCATGCTTAAACTTTTTGTTTCTAGTTTTTAAAAAATAAAAAAACTAATTACTTAAGTTTAGTGTTTTTCCACATTACTTTTTGCCATTATTAACAGCTGTCGTCACATCATTGCTATTCTTCTTTTGTGGTTTGAGTACTTCTTTATCCAAGCTATTCCAAATTGTTTTAGCCGTTGGCCTATTTTCAGCCAATTCATTTGTACAACAATAAAATAGTTCTACTATAGAATTAAAATCGTCTGTTAATTGAAATGCCTGTGGCAGTGGCGGTCTTGTACCACAAGCTTCCTCGACAGCGTCTACAAAATCACTCTGTTCAGATACCGAAATATTACTCTCCTCTAGCGATTTGTCATTTGTAGAAGTATTATTAGTTAAATCGTTGTCATCTTCTTTATCATCCGCAGTAAAATCGTCATTCAGAGTTAAATTGAGTGTGTGAGGCGGCACAAGCGCAATGCTTTCATAAATGACGAGTCCAAAACTGAATATATCAGCTTTACAATCAATGACATCCGAGTCATTTATAATTTCGGGTGCACACCAAAGATTCGTGCCTAAGGAGATAAGTATGTATATCATATCATTGTGCATGATTTAAGTTTCTACTTACCAACATATCGTAAATTTTTATTTTTTGAAAAATCAATCGATCCATTTTCGTCTAACGGTAAGCTTACACCAAAGTCGCATAATTTACAAATTTCAAATTCGCCCTTAACCAACACATTAAACGATTTTAAATCACCATGCAACAACTTGGCTATGGTATGTAAATAATCGAGACCGTGCGCTATGTCAACAATCATTTTTAGCGTATGTTTGGCTGGTAATGGCCCCAACTCTTCGTCGTGACGTTCCTCCAATATTGAGCCTAGCGACGTTTTGCAACATTCCAAAGCCAATGTTTCAACACCATCTTCGCTCTTTGTCGCACCGCGAAAACCAACAATATTCGGATGTGAGAGTTTTCTATAAAGAAAATTATTTTTGTAACAAAATCTATGAAGAGTCGTGTATTAAGATAAAATCTCTAGCCTACCTTAATATTTGTGCTTCTTCATGAATTCTAGAATTGAAAATTTCCGCATTTTCATTTGTGCGAATTCGTTGGGAAATGCGTTTTACTGCCCATGGTGATCGTATTTGTCCGCATTTCGGTGAACGCTCTAGCCTATAAACATTTACACCAGTACCACAGCCCAAACTCTTCATAAATGGTGATGGCGGTATTCGCAATGGTGTACTTAGTTGCTGCACATTTTGCAAATGTAAATTGCGTTTTATACGTTGTGGTGTTTCCATTTTATTGTAAGATTAATTATCAACGCGAAAATTTTTAATTTGCTCGTTTTTCAGTTGATCGCTTCGGATTTCGATTTCAAAAGCTGTCAAAGTATGGAAAACGCGCCTTGGCCTTGTCGAATGACGTTTTTTAACCAGTGCTGCCATCAGCCTTGCCGTTTTGGTTACTTTTACCAAATTTGGATCAAATCATGATCCAATTAACAGGTCGGTCCATGATACATACACACAAACATGCCGTGAGCTGAATGTCAAACGGAATGTCAAAACTAAAAGGAGAACGAAATAGTTTGACATTCAGCTCACGAGCGAATGATGGAGAAACTCAGAGAACGAAGAATTTGACCAATAGTAAACACGAATGTATGTATAGAATATACAGAAGTAGAGAAATTGGATAGCTGTTGAAGAAGAAGAAGAAGTCAGCTGATCTAAAGAGCCGACCTGTATAGGTGGATCCTGGATCAAATTTTTTCGTTTGGTTACGTGCAAGACCAATCTATATCCAGGTCGTCTTATGTGAAGCAAAATAGGTGATTACAGTTAGATGGCGTCTTTCAAGAATGTCAAAAGCAGAGAAAACGCGAGCGAACACACAACCGAACACACAAACGCACAACCGAACACACAAGCTATTTCAACGAAAAACACGTGCAAGAATGCAAAATCAAAACAAAAGACAATAGTTTGACATAAGCTACAAACTCGCGTAAGAAGAGCTACTCTCCCTTGCATGGACCTTCTATAGTTAGGTTATGGTTACGTGGTTACTTTCTGCCGATTTTGGTTTCATTCAGGGTCCATGTATTCAGAACATCATATGGTTACATTGAAGGTATGTCTATACCGGTAATATAAGCTCAGCAGCTGATTCAGTTTCATTTTGGCTAAATTGTCAAATCGTATTGCTTTTATTTTGTTTACTTCCCTCTTGTTTACATTTTCGTACGTGCTTTTTGACGTTTTAGACGAGGAATTTTCAACATGGCCGCCGTGCTCTTACCTTCATAGAGCTGCCTTGGTTACATTCCATTTTTAGGAATACACTTTTAATTTTTCCACACTATAAAAATTTTATTGTCCAAATTGTTTTGTTGAATTGTTTCTAATCAAAACCGGACAATATTTCGCCAGGCGATGAATCTGTTTAAGAAAAAATTCTTTGAGCATTTCTTGTACGTCATGGAACTGTTGCGTTTCTTGTGAGGTCGTTACAAAGCTTAATAAGGCTTAATTATGTAAACAAGTCATATATTTTCCTTTATGTTGACCGTGTAACTTGATTTGCTTGAAATAAATAGCTCTAGCGTTAATGGAAATATTCCCATATTATTAATTTATTATGGTTATGTTTTTAGGTTAGGGTTTTTAGACGCGGAGCATACGAAAAATTCCTTGCTCCGGGGCACTGTTTATTGTACTCTAATCTAGTGGCCGCTGTGGTGCAGTGGGTAGAGTGCTCGCCTGCTATGCCAGAGGTCTCGGGTTCAAACCACGGTCCGAGCCAAACAAATTTTTCTAATTAGTAAAAATCCAATTATTGGGTTTTTTAAGAGCAGCGGTCACCTATCGGCAGTGGGCGGCATACCCTCCGAGAGTATTTCTGCCATGAAAAAGCTTCTCACAAAAAATGCATTCGCCGTTCGGAGCCGGCATAAAACTGTAGGTCCACCCAATTAGTAGGAAAAACAAAAAGGAGCACACCTCGAATTGGGAGAGAAGCTCGGCCATAAAACTCGTCAGAGTTATAATAGCGCCATTGTATTATTATTATTAATCTAGGGTTTACTGTGAACTCTGCTCTAATCTATTACAATTATGTAAATCTAGTTGACATTGCTGTCATATTTGACATTTGTTGCCATAATTGTCATTTGCTATCATCTGTGCTCAATAGAAAAAGACCAACATCAGCCATTGTAGTATTTACGTAATTTGTTTATAAAAATTTAACAATTTATAGAAATTGCTAATTTCATTCATATAATATTTCATTGTCAAATGTAGGAACAATATGGGTAACGCCTACGCACGTGCCGTTAAACCAGACGTAACACCCCCCCACGATTGTGTACCCACATTTGACCCAATGTTAGGTTTTGAGTCTCGGAAGGAGCGTGTAATGTACGCAACCGAAGCGGAGATGGTATCAGCGAAACTAAAGCCCTCAGAACGTGACTACTGTGCACATAAGCTATTAGAATATCGTGCTTGCCGTTCCGATGTATTTCCGTTTGTGTACAAATGTGGGCATGAGAAACACGAATACTTGACATGCGAATACGAGGATTATGTCTTGCGCATGAAGGAATTCGAACGTGAACGGAGATTGCTGGAACGCCAAAAGAAAATAGAAAGGCTGCAAGCTGCCTAAGTTTTAGTTTAATTAATGCTACAACCAGCAGCTACAGTAACAGCCTGTTGAAGGTACATACACACAGTTGTGTAAGATTTTAAATTAATTCGATTCGCTAATTGTTTTATTCTCAATATTACAGTGCTGTTGCCCATATTATAGCTGTGCTTTACTCTTACAGGAATTGTCACACGGGGTCATGTAAAATTTTCAAATACTAGTTAATAATGAAGTTGTTTGATGGGAGTATTCAAATAAAACGGAATGAAATAAATCGCACATATTTGTTAAGGTATATATTACATATAACTACAAATTCATATTTACTATTTTCTCATTATAGTAACACGACATATCAAAATGTTTTAAACTAAATTAGGGATTTCATAGATGCCTTAGTCTTCTTGCTAAACTTTATTTTCTTCTTCTTTGGCTGCTCCTTATTATTCGCATCTGCAACATCCTCAAGGCGTTTAATGCCACTGTAACATACAAAAAAAAATTTTTTTTTTAACAACAATTGTTGGCGCAAAACCCACGCATAAGTATTTACCTTTTAACTGATATAAGTTTTGTTTTGCCATCTTTATTGGTTAATGCTTTTGACCAGTCCTCATCGGTACCCTTGATAGCAAACTCCTTTAAACTATCCATTTTTAATTTTTTTAGCTCCTCCTTTTGCTTTTTAGACAATTGCTGTGCAGTTTCCTCCAGCTCGTCGTTGAGTGACAGCGATACCGGCACGAAGTCATCGCCGCGATTCAACTGGCTTTCATTCTTCATACTGCTCTCAATATGCCCCTCAATAACCGCAAGCAAGTATTTGGTGGTTTTCTTGAGCAAATCATAGAATTTAGCCAATACTTGATTTCCGGGCATATTGAATTCGGCAGCAATTGCATCAACTGTCTTGCCTTGCACGCCCATAGCAAGCAATATGGCCTGTGAAAATGAAACAAGGAATAGTTATTTAAAAATTAATATAAAATTAGGCACGTTGTTGTTGTTGCAACGGTATAAATTATGAACAAACCTTTTGCAAGGTATCAATTTGTAGCTCTGGCATTTTGCCTTGGAAATATATGTAACTTATGTCGGTTACTAAATCCAATATCAACCGAAATTCTACTTGATTGCGTGAATATGCCTCCAAACGCTCAAGATCATGTGGCAAGAAATAAACATCGATGGTTTGTTTGTCAAGTGCTGAAATTAAAAAAAAAAAAAAACAATAAAAAGGAAACTGTAAAAAGAAATGGAATTAATGACAATATTTATAATCATTACCTTTTTGTTCAATCTGTGTCCACTTATTATCGATTAAGGATAGTGCCAAACTGGTAGCGAATTCGCGAAATGTTTTACCCGACAATTTGATGATTCGCCGTCTGAAATCGTTGAAGTATAAACTCAGCCATTCAGCGCATTTTTTGTCTCGCGTACTGCCTATCTTATCCAGAGTGTGAAGCATAATGCAAGAATGCTCACCAGTCAAATCGTTGGCTTTTTGGCTAGTTATGTGAAAGAAAGACTTGTAAATTGTGAGCATAATACCAGACAATTTCTTCTCATTCGCGGTTAAAGCCGCTTAGTTATACCTAACATATATGGGTACGAAACCCAAGTTTTTCCAGAATTTTAATAATTCTTGTGTAAGTCCATATGAGGTACCCAAATAGTCTATATGCTCTGGCGCGCGCTCATTCAAACGCTTCAGCAGCGTGGGAATTTTACGACGTGGTCGTATTTGTTCTTTTAGCAGACCCAGTTCTTCCTCCTCAACTTCTTCAATGCCTTCAAAGCAGATAACTATAAATTAATTAAGTTCTTCGTTTTTGTTAATTATCTTAAATACCATTAGTTTTATCCTCAATTGGAGTATTTTCGCTAAGATCTGTAAATTTGCCTTGATAATAATCACGCAGAAGCTTAATAGCACGTTTACCATAACCCATCTGTAAGGGAGATTGGGAAACTTAGGATTTGCTATAAACAAAGGCAAAAATTATAACGAAAATTTATAATTTACCCTTTGATAATTGGGATGTGTCGCTATTCTAACCACTCGTACACCGGCCAACTTAGGAAACTCTCTATCGCCAAATTGTTCGGCAACATTCCATGGTATTAGATCACCACTTGCCTTCTTGCCACGACCCAGTGAGTCGCTTATAGTTTGTGAAGAAATTTCACCTTCAAGCGCCACCTGTACAACAACAAGTATTTCCGGTAGTTGATCCGTGCGTTGTATGGGCCCCAGCAAACAGAAGAGATGATGTGCCGGCGCATCACTCATCATTTGCAAATCATTTGGACTGTTCTTATAATGTGAGGCGACGTAAATCGAAACTAAACGATGCAGAAATGATTCGGCTGCTTTGTGGTATGAAAATAAAGCATCACGATCGATATAATAGAGTTCGCAAACATCTGGCGTTGGACAACCCGAACTGATATGCGGCACTGTAGTGGCATCCAAACAAAGCAAATTGATTAACCAGGTTTCGATGTCATCGCCTTCACTATAACGTATGGATTCCTCTAGTTTTATCTAAAATAAAATAACAAATAGATTAGAAACTATTTAAATACTATTTGTTTTTTTAACAAAATAAAAAAATACCCACCGGCGGTGGAGCATTATTGTCTTTCTGCAGCTGCGACATCAATTTCAAACTGAGCGATCGTCCCGTACCCTCGTAACCATTTATGGTCGAAGCCATAAATATTAAATACGGACCCATCATTTTCTTTACCAAAGGCAATGGTATAGCAGCCGCTTCGTCTATCACCAACAAATCGGCCGCATTTAGTAAATGTGCATCGGTGGGTGCTATGTATTGAATAGTTTGTCGATTGGAACGTGTTATGTTTATGCGAATTATAGCCTTTTTGTAGTCGGGATTGGTGGAACGTATTATTGTATAATCGGCATGTTCTTGATAATCGAGTGCGTCGAAACCTTTTAGCACGAATTCGAAAAGCGTAATTAAATTCTCCGGATGTGGCGATGTTACATAGACGTTGACATAACCAAAAGCTATAGAGGCTGCAATAGATAAACCCATTGCGGCAGATTTACCACGACCACGTGCTGCTGTCAATGTTGTGGGTGGTCTAAAATGAAAGTTTTTTTTTTTGTTTTATGAGTTGAGTTGAAGATGTTATGCTAGCGCAAGTAAGCCCGACCAGACCAGCATATACACATTGGTATAGCCAATTTTTACTTACTTTAACTGTTTCTCAGCTAATGCTTCAATAAATTGTGCAACAGCCCTTGCTTGATCGTATGTACGGCATTCATTTACTAACGGCCCTGCTGGTGGTGTATCACGTAAGCTTTCTTTCAGCTCTTGCAACAACTCGCCATTTTCAGTTTTGCCAACATCTGCCGGCTGAAAGTGAAAGAAAATGTGTTTAAAAAGAACAATAAAAAAACAAATGGAAAACTCATAATACGAAAATAATTACATTAACAGGCTCCACATTAATAGTTTTTGAACTCAATGGCAGCACAGTCAAATCATCATTTACCACCAAGCAACGCTTGCAATCGGCCAGCGACAAAATCAAACGTTCATTAAAGCGACATGTAACAGTTTGATGCGATTCGGTGCGAAAGCGCTTATGTACATCCATACTCATCGTATACAGCTGTTTAAGCGATTTGAGAGTTTTCAACAATAATACAATCAAACCGCCGCCCTCCACCGTTTCCACTGTACGTGCCAATAGATTGGGCGTAAGTGCCTCGAAATCTTGTAAAACGCAAACGCCGTAAGTTCGTCCCAAAACAGCATGGGTATCGGCATAGTAGCGACCGTGGATGGTTGTGGACACACGAAACGTGTCAAACATGTCCGCTTCGTTGACATCAATTTTACCGGCAGCAATCTTTTTGGCGCGTTTACGGCCATGGCTGTGTGTGGAGAAAGAAATATAGTTTTATATTTTTGCTACTTTTATTCCATAAAAAGTGTAGAACATATGTACTTCGATATGGCTTCGTCTTTATTTTTGTAACACCATAACACCGTTGGACGCGCTTTCACTGTTGATTTTGTTAGGATATCATAAAGTATTGGCACCTGATCACGTCCCTTATCTCCAATGATTATGAACATGGTACGATGGCCCAACTTGACACCATTTTCAATCATTACACGTATGCGATTGTCGATCTTCTTTTTAACCATGTTTAATGATATAATTGAAATAATAAATGCAAGAAATCTTTTCGAATGCAAAATAAACAACCCAGCGAAGACACGTGCAACATTAATTTTTTTTGACAGTTTTCCTTTTTTGTTTTGACTACGTTTTTTTTAAATTACTTTTTTTTTGCTGAAGGAAAGAACGTAATAGATTTCTGTTTTTTCTGTGCGGCAGCCGGTGAAATTAAGCTATTGTCACACGCAGCAAGGCATCAGCGAGTAAGAAAAGTGAAACCCTTCTTGTAACTGCAAAACAGTCTATGAAGCAGGAGTGGCTGTCCTTCTTCTTCTTGATTGGCGCTTAACCGTCTAGACGATTTTGGCCGAGTCCAACAGAGCGCGCCAATTGCTTCTGTTTCGTGCAGAATGGCGCCACTTGGGAACACCTAGGGAGGCAGCATCGCTGTCCACCTGATTTTCCCAACGCAGTGATCTCCCTTTTCCTTTGCGTTCAGCGGGTTTCGATAGAAATACTTTCTTGGCCGGAGCGCCTTCATCCATTCTCATGACATGACCTGCCCAACGCAGCCGCTGGATCTTTATTCGCTGTGGCTGTCCTGAGCCGGATGAAATTCCGAGTAACTCGGTACTTAGATCCGACTGCCGTGGTTTAATACCAAATGAGAGAATTGCTTGGTCAAAAAGTGAATTGGGCCAGGAAATATTTGAATACACTATGGGAATAAGCCACAGGTTTAGCGGCTAGACAAATTTTAGTTTTTTTTTTCTAAAAATATATTTCATATTCATAAAACACATAAATTCATTTTTTACGTTCGTATTTAAATTTAAATACCGGCGGCGCATCCTTTGTACCTTTCTTTACTTTTTTGGGTTTCAGTAAACGTGGTTGCTTCAGAACACGGCGTATTTGCAATTTTTGCTGTGCCACCGCCAATTCCTTTTCACGTTCTATACGTTTTGTAAGCTCTTGGTATGATTGCTGCTTCAGCGAATTCGCCTTTCGAATTTCCTATTAAGTTGTGAGAAAATATACATGAGTGTAATAAAGAAAAAACTAACGATTTTTTCCACTTACCTCGGGACTTAATTCTGGCAACTGCATTTTTTCCAAATCTTGTATACGCGGACGATTTGTTTTGCGCTCCACCAGACTTGGATGCGTTTCTAAACGCTTGGCAAGTTCCATCTTATCCAATTCAACGCCCACGACTTCTTCATTCTCTTCATCATCATCACTGCCCTTCTCTACAAAAAACAAATGCTTATTTTTCACTGTGTTCGCAAAGTCGATCATGTGTAGCTGCGATTGCAGGCGTTGGATTTTTTTCGCTTCCATTGTACGCTTCATTGTCACATATTGCATATCCTGTGTTTCCATTAAGGCCTTTTGTACTTTGCTATGCTCATCCGGTTCCTTCTCTTTTTCATGATGTACATCATCCTCCAACTTGGAATTAATCATGTGATGATAGAATTCATCGGGATTCTTTTCTAGAGCTCGTTTATGGAGCAGCTTCAACGTGCGTTCCTTATGCTGTTCATAGTTGGCACGTTTTTTGTAATCCTTCTTCTTTTCAAGCAAACCAAGATGTTTGCGTGCTTCGGGTTGATGACGTTCCCTATGCACCTTTTGATTACTTTTCGAAGCTTTTTTCCAGGACGACATCGGAGTTGATTTTGTTAAAAAATATGCCTAACAAATAAAAACAAGCACATTTCGTAGATGCAAGAAATGTATGCAAAAGAAAAACGTCACAAATGTGTCAAAATATAGAGTTGTAATAGATCACGGTGGTGGCAGGGTTGCCAATTAACACGCGTTTATTGTTATTTAACAGCGGTGTTATTGGCTTTGTTCAGAAACTCAGTTTGAAGCGCAACCTGATTTTGTAGTACAAGCAGAGCGTTCATAAACGTAAATTTTGCATGAAGCGTCGCTCATCACAATCATCAAAATAATAATTACTGCCGCTGTTGCGCTTCATGCTGCGTTTCTGAACATAGCCATTATTAGCTCTTTTCAATAGCAAAAACCTCACGACTTTCCATATGAAAATTACACCAGTTCTCCATATGAAAACTTTTTATGACCGACGATATGACCTAACCTATGAAAAACGGGTTTTTGGCCCCTAAGTCCAGATCTTGGGATTGCATTGGAAATTCTAAGTATGCAGGCATTTTTTTCATATCGTCTCAATGAAAAGTCCTTGAAGACTTGTAAAAAATTTATTTGAAATAACTATAATGGAGAGATTTTTAATATATATATATATTTTTTTTTATATATAAATCTTTGAATAATTATAATAGAAGATTTTTATCATTTTCATCACCAAAAAATATTGACAACGAGTTTTATGGTTCTGAAGAAAGTTTCTAAACGTGTTTCTGGCAGAAGACCGACGATATGTAATAATACTATGCTTCAAAATGAGGGTTCATCTTTCCGTATTTGATGAAACGAAAAGAAAAGGAAAGCTTACCCCTCTAGTAACAAAGCCCCTTAATGCGTTTTTGGCCTGTAAGTCTGCTTTCATTTTTATTATCCTGTGTTTATGCCTTTTCCCTTTATTTAGCAGCAATATCAATAACATTAAAAAGAACAAAAGCAACAACATTTCGTCGCCCGGATAAATTAATGTCGTATGTTGCATTTAAAGACTTTTGGGAAAACAGATTTGAAGTTTGGAATTGCATTTCTCCAAAACGTTTCATTAGTTTTTCTCCAAAGTCTGGTAGTACACTACTAGACCACAAAATTCTTAAATTATTTTAATTTTGTTATATACTGTTTATTATTTTGGAATTTATAAAGGATTTTCTTCAGTAAAATTTTGTCGTATGTTACCTTTAGCAACAGTTTTGCAGGAAATTTGTATGACGTACGACAAAATGTACTCTCAATTTTAACTAAATTAAAGATTTTTTAAATTAGTTAAATATTTTATTTTATTTCTCATAAAAGTAAATAAATTGTATAACTGACAGCAATTAAAAGCACATTGGAAATTAGACGAAATCGCTTGTGACCTTGCACAAACGACAAAATTCTGCTCAATATCTCTTAAACTAAAAGAGATAGAAAAAAACGGATAACGTCATTCGAAAGATCTTGATTAGTTTAGTATAACTGTATTATTAACTCAATTCGGCCAAAAATTCACATACGACACTAATTTATCCGGGCGACGATTTATTATGTAATATCTTTTTGGTATCTGTTTGCTCAATCAAAGCCAAAAATCCACTAAAAATGCGCCTCCAGAATTGAGCAGTACGAATACCGCGCAACATGTTGCCAGAAACATTGTGATGTCTTAGCAGCATTGTTTTTCTGATGCTTAAAATGTACCTGCCATTGTAACACAGCGCCATTTCATGTAAGGATACACATCATAAATTACTCCTTTACCAAAAACAGTAAATTAACATACATCTCGTAAGAAATTCTTCCAATTTATTAAGCTTTGATCATTTTTCCCTATAGGTACATATCACAAAAACAAAGTTCGCCGTAAATATCCAGAAATTTTTTTAATTTTTTTTGGACGTCGCTAGACGTCGCTAGAATAGATTTTTTTCATAATTTCTGTATTTATGGTCCGATCCCTAAGTTTGATACACCTATCTCTTTGGCATGAGAGGAGGATTTCTACTTTATAATTGCATTAACCCTTTGTGCGCCATTGGGATCACTTCCACCCATTACTTAGTTTATACCACCTTAATGTTACTTTTTTTGCATGTATGTCAAACACCATGGTTTTGACCATTAATTTTTTGCAAAGAAATATTTCGAACGCTTCAGTAGAACAGGAAATAAGACACATTTAAGAGTCCGAGGAATATAAGTGTCTCCCTTCCTGTGCTCTTTTAGGCTCATTTTACAAAGATTTTTTCTGTGGAGAACCGTACCGAAATTTTATGGCAAATAATTTTCTAGAACAGATCGACAAACTTTCCAAGCAAATATGGGTTACCATTCAGCGAATAAAGATCCGGCTGCGTGTGTGCAGGTCATGTCGTTGGTAAGATCAGGTGGACAGTGACGCTGACTCGCTAGGTGTTCCCAAGTGGCGCCATGCTGCACGAAACAGAAATAGCTGGCGCGCTTTATTAGTCTCGGCCAGAATCGTCTAGACGGTTACGCGCCAATTAAGTAAGTAAGTAAGACCGCCATACTATCAAGAAGGGATGCATTAAAAATGAATAAAACACGAAGAGGATCACTAGCTCTAAAATAATGGATTACATTAAGAAAATGCACCAAAGGCAGGATATATGTATAAGGTACCGTTTTAGAGAATTTTACAAAGAACAACCGAAGATTTTATCGAGAATTCTTACAACACACGGCAGTATTATTACCTTACGCATAAGTTGTCCATGCTGATCTGGACAAACATCAAAGTTCAAAATTAACTAAATACGTAATTATAGGGTTTAAAAAATGGCAATGGCATATCATCCGCGTGTGTTTTGGGCATGAAAAACCTTCTAATAAAAATCATTTTCATTGGTATGTGCTGTTCGGAGCCGGCATAAAATTGACGTTCTACCCCAATTAAGCAGCATAGCGCGAATTGGTGTAAAAACTACCAAGTACCCATTAAAGTTCACCAATTTAAGCTTATAATTAGGGAATTTGAGAGAAAATAGGAAAATATGCCATAACCCATAATTACATAGTTACTACGTATGTATGTAAGTGAGCATGAGTGCATTGCTTTGCTTATTATGTAACAAATAAAACCCTAAATTTGTTGTATTGTTTGACTGATGAATCAAAGGTGTGAAGGCACTTTGCTGTCAGACCAGGCAGTACTGCAAGTGACTGACACGTGACAGCCGCCTCGAAGTGAGTATGTGCGTTCATTGCTCACGCTCTTACTTGATTCACAGTTGGCTAAACTGAATTAAGATGTTTCGCGGTGAGAGCACTCTTTGGCAAAATCAAAATCAGTGCGCAGTTGATATTTAACTCGCATCCACAAGGAATATTTTATGCAAGCCGCTGTGACGAGTATTTGGTTGTGATTGCAAAATTTATTTTTTATGTAGATAACAAATTGAAGTGAACAAGCATGTGACTGACTAGTAGTGAACCGTACGGCTCGTCCTTTTCCGCATAGTCATAGCTGGAACGCCTGCCCGCCCATTTATGAACTGCCGACGCATTGATGCAGATGACATGTCGCTAATCTGGAACACGTAGTAGAGTAGTATTTCAAATAGTGCCTCACCTCGCCATGTCCTCCGAGTCCTTTTTTGTTGGTTGTTTGTTCACTATAGCAGTTGGTGTTGTTGTTGTTGTTGTTATCTTGCTCTTATCAAGTGACACGTGTCCGGCACATGACTCTTGCTTTGCCATTCTTGCCATGCAACACGTGCAACAAAACGCTGCCGTGGTTGTCGCGGTGTTGCAGAGGGCATACCGCTATTCATTTGGTGTTTTGCTCTTGCGATGATAAGCGAATAAATTGTGTGTGTTGGCAGGCTTTGCTTTATCTTTGATTTCGCTTATATACCCGTCGAATCTAGAATATAGTGAAACAAGTGAGCAAACATTAACAGGAAATAGCGGTTGCCAATCGACAATGGTCGCCATACACACCAAATATGTTTCTGTCATCAAAAAGCCTTTCGCGAACTTTAGAAAACAAATAATAATCAGGAGAATACCGCGAACTGGGAGCGAATAGCACTGAGGTTTACATTTTTTCAAACACACATTCCCTTTATTCTAGAAATCCGAAGCTGGGTATACGAGTATAATAAGCCAGCAAACCCGAACTTCAACATTCGGAAATTTGCCCATGCTGTAAGCTTCCTTTTTACTGTAATTTGAACTGTTGGCGTTTGTGTGTGTGTGAGCGTAAATGCCAATGCAAGCTAGCAATCCTGCAGCGTAGTGATCTCGCACGTTCGCTTACGTGCCGTAATGCAACACAAAAGCGGAAGTGGGCGTATTCTTCCGCCCAACTCTTTTAAAACATTTATGAGTTATGTAACACATTCAGGCATACACAAGTACATGAATACAATACACTTAATAACATAATTTACTTGCTGCTTTGGACGGTTGTTTGGTTGTGGGTGTGGTTTTGTTGAGTGCGTGTCGCCCACATGCATAGAAATTATGTGATTACGCGGCTAATCAAAAAAGAAAGCGCTACAATGCAAAAACAAACAAATGGTGATTCTGCAAGGGCTTTGCGTTTGAAATCAAATATTATTCACTCGATATCAACATGGTTGCGGTTGGACATATGATGTCACATCAATAAAGTTGCTGTTATTGCCATAGCTGTATATTGGCCCTTCTTAGTGTTCCTATGTACATATACATACATATAACTGTAAAACTAACCGGCATCGAGATCATCTCATGAAACGCGCAGTTTTAACGGGGATGGTCCAGAGGAAAAGGAGTATTGTTGTTGTTGCAGCCACCAAGACACTCCCCGAAGATTTTGGGGAGTGTAGGGGAAGTAACAGTCCTTTGCCGTATATCCGGTACGCTCGGGTACTAGTCCCTTCTGACACTAGCCCGACTGTCGTGCGAACGTTTTTTTTTTGGTGATTATCAACCTTCTAGGCCAGTGGATTTTAGTCGCCTCTTACGACAGGCATTCCTTACCACGGGTATATTCTAAGCCCCCTAACCCGCTTCATTTGCTTTATTTGGACATGTACTTGGAATCGTTTTATATATGTATACATATAGGTATGTCTGGGTGGATTCGGCATCTGTAATAGCTGGAACAACTACATAAACTTGATAGAAGTTTATCTACAGAGGAAGTTCGTATAACACTAACAGCTCCCATGTTGGTAGAAGCTGTCTTTCTGCCTGAATGCCATTGTATCTGATAAATTTTGGATTTCACTTTTGAGTTCAAAAATATGGTTGGGTCCATGGTATAATGTCATAATGTCACGCGGTTTTGCACTTTAAACGACGATATGTATGTACACCACCATACCAAGTGAGCATTTCAGTCTATATATGTATGTATGTACATATGTCCAATCCAATTACAAAAATATATGTACCCTAGATTTTAACAATATGAGTTGCTTATTTCCGCGGTGCAATAATACCAAATATGGCGACGATACCCTTTATTCGCGGAGAGTGGATGAAGATTTGTGGAGTGAGCGAAGAGGAGCTACCGGAAGTTCCATAAATCTGCTCACTAGTGCCCTTTCTATTTCTGTCCTTTGATTCCTGAAATACCCAAACTTTCACACAAAAATCTACGCATTCAAAAAATAAAAGTCTGGCATCGCTATACTCCAAAACTGACATAAGATCAAACTTCAAAAATCTGCTTTTTAATCAAAAAGGCAGCGTCAAAATGACAATGCACATACCTGTATTTTTTATACCATGGGTTGGGTCTAGTGGCTGTTCAATGCTCTATGAGAATTACTTTTTATGGATTTTTACATGTCTTGGAGGTCGCATTCAAGGTGTCTGTAACATCCCAGCAGCAACTGTTTATTGAATATTAATAGCGTTTGTTGACGGTAGAAAAGTGAATGAGTTGCAGGAATTTTACCACAAAAGAGCGAGAGGATCAGAGGATGTGAGCGAGAAAAAAGTCTAGCTATTTGTAGGAATCCGCACACAGAATTTGTGTGGGTAATTTCCTAGAATGTGTCAATTTGTAAACAGTGTTGCCACAGCCTCCAAAAATTTGGTATCACAAATTGATACATTCATCGTTTTTTCGTATCACCGAAAAATGTGTGAAAAAAAATTAAAATTAATAGAATATGCTGCTTTTGGGGTTCTAACCCGTTTCACAATTTGATACCTACATGTTTTTTTCGTATCACCGAAAGATTTTTCAGCAAAAAATTAAAATTAATAAAGTAAGCTACTTTTGTGGTTTTAACGATATTAATAATATAAAAATATAAAGATAATGCTTAAATTTTACCGAGTAATATAAAAGTTCTATAAAATGCAATGTGTCAAACGAGCTGGGTGGAATTGATTTGGAGTCATTGAATCTGAAGTGAGTTTCTGTAACAAAATCGCGAAAATTGTCGATCAAAATGACGTCACATTAATACGTTCCACACTTTGTCACCACCTAAAAAGCAAGAGAGAATCTATCGATTGACGTCATTATGACGTCACTCGGTCGAAACTATTGATAGAGTTCAGTTACAGAAACTCAGTACAGATCTTAAATATTTATCGCGCTGTCCTTTAAATCCAAATGCCTGCTATGGGCAGTGGTCCTACCAAAAGTTTGATAAAAATAAAGGTGTTCCACGCAGGATTACTGTGGATGGGTACGTAGATTTTGTCCCAGAAAGAGGATTATGTGGTCTTTTCAACCAGTTATGCACCAAAATAAAGATATTTTGAAAAAAAAAAAAAATTTATATTTCGAAAACTATCGGCCTCCGGACTATTCCGACTTCAGACATAGGATCAGAGGGCGGTGCAACGCCCCTTTTTTAAAGGGTTTTTACGCCGCCTGGATCGGTAGAAGAAAGCGTGACCACGAAAAAAAATCATGAAGGCATCAATTTGTGATACCAAAATTTTTGAGGTTGTGGCAACACTGTTCCTAAGCGACATTTCTGACACTAAATAGCATTTCGCACAAATGCGTTTGTTGAACTTCTCCTATCATCTTCAGTTTGACATAAAATAGCATTCTACCCAAAATCTCACCAAACAGACCTATTGTGTTAGTGATGATCACGCGACATTGGGAGTCATCACATAGCTGTAGAGAAAGCAGCATTCTGGCAAGCTTTGGTGAATAACTCACTGGGTTGTGTTGATTATCGGCGACTTATAGTTCAGGAACAGCTAACCGATCGTCCCTAAGTGTTTCCGGCTAGTGAGTTGACAGACTTAATAAACTATAGACGGATATCAGTGTATATATAGCGTTTTGAATGGTTATGGTAGGACACTATTCATAAAATAGGACCTTTTAACTAAGCTTATCAAACTAGGTCAAAAATCTCTTAAGTAAGAGTAAGTTCTAGATGTACTATCTCTAACAATTTTTTTATTTTAAAATTAAAATTGGATTATGTATCCTTCATAATCGCATATGTTAAGATTAACTCTATTTACAATATGGAGAACTGTAATTTGCATACTTACCTGATTGTGTCACGTTTTAACTTCATTATATGCGAAAAGTTGGATTTGCTACTTATGGATGTATGATTGTACATTAAGGTGCAGTGAAAACATATGGAGATTTTTTTTGTTTTTTTTTTTTGAACGTACCAGCAATGAAAAGTTGCCTTTATACGAGTTAATCAACCTCACAAAATTTGATGACGATAGGATGACGTTTTGAACTGCCCCCAGCCCCGCAAAGTTGAAAGCAATAAGCACGATCTGGTATAAATATGAAATTTTAAAAATTATAAAATCAAAAAACGAAGTATAAGTATTGATAAACATGGCTAAGCTGAGTATTAAAGTTAATTTTTTTTTTGGATTTATAATTTTTGAAATTTTACATATGTACCAGATCATGCTATTTTTTTCAACTTTGTGAGGCTGGGGGCACCTCTAAACATGCGAGTAGGTCAATAAAATTTTACAGGCTTATTTCTGGGCTAGAAAGGTGCAGTTCTGGCTTTGGAACAAATTGAATTTCCAAAAAAAAATTTTCACTCCACCTTAATGTACATATGTATGTTCATACATATATACGATAAAATCACACACACTTGTTTTTCACATTGCAAGAGTTTGCAATTCAATAGATTGTCTATGTCAAAACGCAATCAACTGGCTAATCTCCACGAACTCCATTATCTCCCACACCACCAACCTTGTGCCAAAAAAAGTTTCGCATTACTTGCCAATGATGGACATTGGATGAAAGTGCCTAGCACTATCGAGAGTTTTATCTAGGATGCTCAACCATCTCGGTTATTGATTGAAGCTCAAGCCGCAAGGTAGAAGTGTCGCCTCTGAGCTGAGTCAATCTTGAAGCCTTTCCATAGATTAGCAAGCATTACAAACAAAAGTAATATGAATAGATCAAAAAAAAAAAAAAACGCTGGGTCCTAGAACTTATATATCCCTTCTTAGATGTACATCAACGTTAAGGTACACATTTTGTCCGACAATGCCAATTGAAGGCTAGACTATGTAAATTAGATGAGTAACTACATCTTTTCTTATTCATAGTATTATTAAATCCTTAGAGTATATTAAGTTTCACACCACCGCCCTCTCATTATGCCACAGAAGTGCATGTGAGAAAAGCATATCACACCATTTTGTTACAGCAACAACTACAAAAATTAACATGAAAGATAATGTTGTGTTGACATTTCCGCCAAAGCAAATCTATCAAAATGAACGGCTTTACATACTCAAAAACATACATAACTAGGTACAACTCACAATAATAATAATAACAACAACTGCAATAATATCAGCTTTACAAATTATAACAACCCTAATCGGATGGATAGTTAACGTTGCACCTCATTGAGTATATCTATACTTATGTATGCAAATACATTCATCCTACAGGAAGGGTTGGATTTAGTGGAATTATGGTAAGTTTGATGTCACCTATGTCAATCGCGTGTACTTACATATACATATGTATCTATATGTATAACAAAAAAAAATCAATTGTCAAATCATGCGAAACAACTAGCAATTATAAAACAGAAATTGTAACACGATAACTAGTGATATGCTACACGAACTGTGTACGGTCAATAAGTTGATTTACATAACCCGACGGGCCGTAAGGAAAATGATTTAAAAAAAAAATGTTTTTAATACACAGTACACATCGTCGTACCATACGAAAACTAACATCAGATTTTTTGTGGCTGACGAAAAGTAAAAAGTTCAAGTTTTGGCCGACGAAAAGTAATAAAATCGAGTTTTGGCTGACGAAAAGTAATAAAATCGACTTTTGGCTGACGAAAACTATCAATTTCGTTTAAACAACAACAATTTTAATGTAAAAACAGTATATAATTACTGATACTTTTCGTCAGCCAAAAGTCGATTTTATTACTTTTCGTCAGCCAAAACTCGATTTTATTACTTTTCGTCGGCCAACAGTCAAATGTTCTACTTTTCGTACAGAATTCTTTTATCGATAGCTTTCGCCAGAAATTTTAAATATGTTAGTTTTCGTATGGTACGACGATATGTACTATATTGCTCCGGACGTTGCCAACGAACATTTCCCTCGAATTTGCTATAACTCTTTATATTCTATTCTATACATTGGGTAGAGTACTCGCCTTCCACGCTAGAGGTTGCGGGTTCGTACCGTGCCCGAACCAAATATAATTACACTGAAAAAAATTAACCAAAAACTGGTTAATAATTCTATTTTCAAATTTGAAGTGGTCGGAGTTTTGAAAAAATGAACTATGTAATATATAACTGAATCACACTTATTCCATATGAACCAATTTTGGGTTATTTTTTTGTTTCCAAAACGAAATATTGCATATAATCAGAAATTATATTTCAAACAAGACTCTGGTTGATTTCATTTTAAATATAAAAATAGTACTATTAACCAATTTTTGGTTAATTCTTTTCTCAGTGTATAGTTATATTCGCGCCGGTATATTATATATTATAGTAGGTATTCTTGAGGTGACCTCCACTGCGTTGGGAAGATCAGGTGGACAGTGATACTGACTCCCTAGGTATTCCCATGTGGCGGCATGCTGCACGAACCAGAAATAGCTGGCGCACTTTATTATACTCAGCTAGAATCGTCTATACGGTTACGTTGCCTATTAAGTAATTAAGTATTCTTGCGTCCTGAGTACTCTACATACATATATATATATATACATATGTATGTAACTAATAATGGAAACTCTCTGAAACTAGTTTTAGCAGCATCCGCAGAAGTTTATTTCTAATAAAAATAAGTGTTTGGGTATGGAATTAAGAACCGTCTACTTATCCAATCGTCAATGATGTCGTGCTTTGGAATTTTGGAATAAAAAACTGCCTTTACAGCATTTTTCTTCTTCTTCTTTGAGCTATTCGCATTTCTGCGCAATACCAATATAAATTTTTACTATTTGCCAACCAAATCACACATTATACAAACCTTTTGTAGCGTGCCTATGTGACAAAAAACACATTGGCTTTTGTAATGTAAATTGAGATGGTTTTAAAATTCACACTACCCTTACTAGTAGGGTGTTTTCAAGTTCGTGTTCTTCATTTCCATTTCAGTTACACAATTTTAATTTTTTTTTGGATTTGTGTTTTTGGTCTTTGTTTTTGCATTGATGGTACCTCATTGAGGTAACACTTAAACTGGCAATCTGCAATCAAATTGATGTTTAACAACATATTTTGACTGCGACAACAATAAATGGTCTGGTGTGTGTGGACAAAATAAATAAAAAGGCTGGTTATGAATTTGAAGGCCGGCCAAAAGCGTAAAAATTCTTTGGGGTTGACGGCAAAACATTGACTTGCATTCATTCAAAATTTGTCCTGTGTGCTTATGTTTATGTACATATGTATGTATGTTCGCACAGTGGCATAGAACATGCAAGGACTTAAATACAGTTTGTTTATGCAAGTTACCTAATCAAGTGCTTACTGGTACGTAAAACATTTCCTATGGTTGCTCACAACCCCTAAATTGACTTTAAAACTCCCAAATGCACAATTTATCATTTTGGCACGATAAGTAACGATTACGAATTAGGCAAGCGCATATCGAGTGCTGTTGCAACATGATCAAACCCAACAAAAAATCGAAGCCTTATTTAAGAATTAAAACAGCAGATTTAAAGGCTTAAGAAATAAGGCCTGAAAATTATAAGGGTAGCAAATTTGTATGCCGTAAGGCTTAAAAGAAAAATCGTGTTCATGTCATCAGGCCATAAGGAGTACTCTCTGAGAGCATACCTTATTCCAAAGGCTTATCCGTCATGCGAAATAAGGCCTATATAAGTATTAGAAAGTTAGGAGCAGAGAGAGTGAGTGCATAACAGAAGCAGCGCTGGCAGCATACCCCTTTTTAGACCTGATTTGTCAACAATTTTTGCTGGGAATATGTATGTATGTAACACAAAAAATATATGAGACACAAAAAATAAGGTATGTAGATATGTATATGTGTCCTTAACGGTACACAGAATTTAAATACCTACGCCCATTCGTACGTCTGCCTGTCAGACAAACTGTCAATCCTTTGATATGTTGCCACATCAACTCCAACCAACCGTTCGATGTGAGTACTTTATTGTCGTAAGTTATCGTCCGTGTGTTATTTAAACATACAATGCCTACATATGTATGTACATGTGTAGCATTTCGTATACACTCCATTTTATGTGTTTTTGTTTTCGAAAATCTGTATCAGATATGACCCAATGGTATAGTTGAGAGCATTTTTTACGATTATCACTGGTGTCATTACCCGAAACATTTTACATCCCTCACGTCCATTGCCTTTTGGGGTTTTAAATGGAGCTCTTTCTTGATTTGTGTGTTTTTATGTGTTCGCCTTGCCTCTTCGTTTTTTTACTTCTTAGCATGTTTCCCTTTGTTTTTATTAGATTTTATTATGTATGTATGTTTGCTTATACTCGTAGTAAGAAATTTCTTGTCGTTTTGGTTTTTATGGCTCATAACTTTCTTTTCTTTCTTTTTGAATCATAACTGTTGTTAAAAATGTTCAGATTCATGTTTCTAATGCACGCAATTACTTCCCTTCAAGGGTTAATAATATATATATTTTTTTTTATTTTGCAGCATTTTGTCCTCATATGCCACAGGTTGCTTTGCGTAAACTGCCGATGTGGTGTTGGACATCTTTTGTTTGAGTCGTTAATATATAAAGCAGTTGAACTTAGTGGGGAGAAATATGCAAGCATAGGATAAGGTTGTTTAAATTTTAACGAATAACACTGTGCTAAATTTTTTAAGGGATCTGGCGGTAGAAGGGTTCAACATTGAGATTGGGTCAGTAGAATTCCATATCGAATCAAAAGTTTTCCATTTGCCGGTGATGCCGAAGTGCTAGCTAAACATCTTCATCTAGAAACTTAATCACTTTACATAAAACTGCAAAATTACCTTAAGTTCACGTGTTCAGAATGTACAAATTTTAGGACCGCGTTAACACGTTTAAAGACTTCATAAAAATTTAAGACAGTTTTTAACATTTTCAACTGTACTAAATTTACTACTTAAAGAAAGTTAATTGAACCATAAAAGGAAAGTCATAAAAGCCAACTACTAATTTAATGCATGTTGAATACAATAGCAATTGACTATAAACTCTACTATTAAATGGATAACTTGTGTCGGCATTGATAAAATACGCCTTCTTCCCTTCTACATATATTAATATTAACGCTTGTGCATGAATTTTGACATGCCTACACGTACTACATAGTACATGCACATGTACATATGTACATATACATAAATATGTATTTTCGTAAGGCTATAGCTAATCCCAAATTAGGTAACTTTACTTAATGATGTCAAGCAAAAATCAAACTTAGCGAGAAAGTCTTGCGACAATCCACAATGAAGACACTGGCCGCAGCTAATTTATAATGTATGTTCCTACATATACACATTTTACCATAGAAGATGATTTTCAACGCCTTCTGTCTAAATTTGTGTTAAACAAAACAAAAAAAAAACAAGGGAAAACAAAACTAAACTTACTCAGCCGCAAAATATGCCACAAAATGCTATAAGAGTTAGAGGAGTGTATCACAAAAAAGTCGCCTTGTTGTTGTTGTTGTTGTTGTTCGTAAATTGCTTTTGTTGCGGTTCTTACTAAAGTTCCTTTTTGTTACCGCTTTTTCTAGCATTATTATTATTATTATTATTAACTATCTTCATGGCAATTAAGGTAGTAACAATGTTAACAGGCCATAACATAAGAAAAAAGTTAACGCCTTATGTCCGGATGAGTAGGGCTGCAGTAAATACATATGTATGTACATATGTGCCTACATTTGTTTGTACGAATTAACTCGTGACAAAACATCTGTGAACAAATAAATGCGAAGGTGACAAAAACAAACAATAACTAAAATTATATATAATTATTATTGAAGTAATCATTTCATAATCATATTTTGTGTTCACCCCAGCATGTCGTACTAAGCTCGGCATGTCGTCACACAGCCAGTGCAGTGCAGTGCAATGCGCTCGCTCACCCATTGTAACAAATTCGATACGAGCATTGTTCCTTCGTTTGTCACACACAGCGCACAAGAGGATCACGCCCACCACGCGAGCGTTCCTGCTGACTTTCCTTTTGAGTTTGAATGTTGAAAAGGGGACGACGCGCATATGCACAGTGATTCATTTTAATCGTTCAACTATTCATCTAGAAATAAAACTAAGCTTTTGGACGTCAGTGAAACCGCAAATGGAGAGGAATAATGCAGTTATTCAGGAAAACATGATTTAAGAGATGTGGTTCGTTTTAAGAGATGTGGTTTTCGGAATCGGTTCACTGTGAGCTGCTACCACTGTAGTAATCGTTCAAAATCAGCGCTATTCTCTCTAATCCAGAAGGAAAGCTTTATCAATATTTTACAGGAAAATCCGCTTTAAAGGCTTTAGAACTTTTCAGTATTCGCATTTAATTCTATCTGAAAAATTATAACCAACGTAAGATGACTTAAAATCGGAGAGATAAGACTATTTTATTTAAATTTGTATTGTAAACTTCAGAAACTTCAATAGATAGTAATAGATACTATACCATCTATTATTTTGTATGATCTATTCATTACTAAACACTGTATTCCAAAACCGTCGCCGGTTTCTACCAGCAATCTTTTTTTTCATTGTTCCTCGATTATTTGCAATTTTTACCCTTCAACTCAGCACTCAACTCACTGCTGATTCTTCGATCGGTAACATTTGTAAAAAAAGGTACAAAAAAATAAAAAATACTATTACCGCAGCAGTAAAGAGCGGCAACACCAGCAGCAGCAACAACACCAACGAACCAACCAACTGTAACATCAATGGCAACAATATACAACAGTTGCAAATATGTTGTCTAAAATAAAAACAAACATACATACATATGTACGAACTTCTACAAGATCTATTATGTATGATGTATGTATGTTTGTATATCTGTACCTTTGTTAGCGGATGCGACAGATGCGTTTCTCATTCGATTTTTAATATGCGGCCAATCTAACTGTAATTGGTTTGTTATTGTGCCCGCTAAAGTTTCAACGTTTTAAACGACAAAACCAGATATGTATGTACAAACATAGGTATGTTCCATGGACCTGCTGCTGTCAAAGGTTGCCCTATTGCCATTGTTGTTGTTGTAGTTGGCAGTTATTATTTTTATGCGAAAGGGGAAGCTTGCAGACAAATGTTATTTGCTTTGACTCTTGCGGAAAAAGGCCTCAGGAGGCTATTCGAGTTTTCTCCCTTCATATTCGAGTAGCGCTACCTTTTTGTGTTGTTGTTATGGGTCTTTGTACATCAACTTTAGCGTCACTCTTTTTGGGTTGAATTTTTGCGAGAGTTTGCTGATGGTTAGCCCGCCCGCTGTGGTAGCGGTGCGGCGAGACCAATGCTATACAAACAAATTTATGTACATTGTAGGTATGTATGCACATTAGGGTGCTCCCCAAATGTATGGAGAGAAATTGTATAGCAAATTACCTCACCCCTTAGATCGATGCTTATATAATCGAAGGTATCACATATGTTCATATAAACTCGGGGGTCAAAGTTTAGAAAGCTCTATGGAGATTCAAAAAATTAAGTTTATATCTAATGCCCAAAATTGAAAAATACCAAAGGCAAATTTTGGTCCCGATCGCAGACGGTTAAAGGGTGTCGAACAGGGTTCTCATATGCTTATCTGAATTTTTACCCCTTTGCGACATCTCTTAACCATCTCCGATCGGGACCAACATTTATATGTGGTATCTTTTATTACAGCAGTATCGATTTTGGGCATTAGATTAAAAAAAAATAATAAAATTATTTTTTTGAATCTTCATGCGTTTATATGAACCTTGACCCCCGTGCGAGACCCTTTATCAAACCGTTCTGCTACCGATGTAGGGGGTGAGGCCGAAGAAACTCGCTAAATTGATTTTAAGGACCACCCTAATATACATATATATGTATGTGCGAGTGCCACGCCAGGATAGTAGGGCAATAGTCATGTTCGAGTTGTAATTTATGTTGTTATTGCAATTGTTAATGTTAAACGTATGAAAAATGATGTTCACACTTCGTAGAAATAAAGTTTTTTTTTTGTCGCAACAGACAGACATAAATACTTTGTACTATATTTCGATCTTGTTAGGTATTGTTTGATGAATGAGAATTTATATGAATGTGGTTCTAAGAATCAATTTCGAATTAGTTTAGCAGATTTTAATAATAAAAATAAAAATAACAATTGTTACCATGAAAATTAATAAGGCTTTTAGGCAGCACCGAACTTACATAAGGTATGTTAATGTATTAAAGATACCTGTGTTGATGTACTGGGAACAATTTAAATATATCTTTAATAAATATGAATTGGTGAAGAATAAAACATTTAGCGGCATAACTGTTAAAGTTAAATTTCTAAGGATATAAAACTGTTTTGTGTAATAGATCTTTGTATTTAGGTAGTATATTCTACAGAAATGTACAGTACAAAATATTGAAATCCGGACCATGCAACATTTCTGAAAGCCCCCAGTCCTACTTGTTCATTTTTATATGCAAGTGGTTTTAATATCTCAAGTCTATTTAAATTTTTCCCAAAATATATTCCAGATATTAAATTCATGCACACATACTCTAGCAGTGTGTGTGTTTTTATGAGTTTTTTACTTCAATAACGTTCAATTCCAGTCTACTCTACTGTTGAAACTTAAACCAGCTTAGGGACATAAATTTTTTTTTGTGAGAAAAATTGAATAGTTTTCACGATTTTAGGGAAACTTAAAGACGTCGCAATAGGAATAATCATGAATGATGATTATAAAACATTGTACAAAAATATTCTATTACAAGTAACGGAATATAATGCATTAATAAGTGTTTCTGTAACACCAGATAGATGTACATACATACATACATACATATACAATAACAACATTTCAGTTTTTCCAAACATCACACAACAAACCCAAGAAGTGTCCTTTTCGTACAGTTGTCAATATTTTGCCTTTTTCTCTGTTGTTCAGTTGAACAGTTCGCTTAAGTTTATTGATGTGGAAATGATATTGAGTGAAATTATCTGGACCAGCGCAAATCATGCTTTATGGTTCAATCACCTGTGGTATACTCATATTGCGATTGTGTCAACGTCAATGTTATCTGAATGATCCAATGTTAAATATCCTTACATGCATATATACATGCATATGTACACTAGAGTGCGTTTAATTTGTATGGAAAAAATTAAAAGTTCATAAAAAGACTGTATCACCACCTCAATCGGTAGTAACATGGCCAAAGATATCACATAAATTTTGGTCCCGATTGGTGGCGGCTAAGGCGTGGCTTATGAAAGATAAAAAAAAAAATCAAAATATGTAATTTATTTAAAATTATCTAATACCCAAAGTCAATACTTACTTCTGTACCCAAGAATAACAAATATATATTTTGGTTCCGATTGATGACGGTTTAGTGGTGTTTAACGGGGGTCAAGTTTCAGATTGCGATAGAAGACTTAAATTTTTAGTGTCGCAAAATAAAAATGATCTAGTTTAAAACGTGCATTATAAAAAAAAAAATTTATTTTCGATTTCTTTTCTCTGAGTGTATGTGTGATATTTTGAACAGGGGGCGATACAGTAAAATAACGTTAATTTGAATTTCAAACGCACTCTAATGTACATACATACATATCTACATATGTATGTATGTTAAGTGTATTTACAATGAATGTCATCAAATGCTTGTAAGTTTTCCCCCTTTCCGCTAAAAAGAAGGAGATACTTGAAATTTCGCATCAGCTTCATGGAGCAAATTCGGCTTTAATATATAACTTTAACTTGTCATTGTACGTACATGTACATGCATATATACATACATATGTATGTATGTACCCAGCAGTATTTATCAGCTGGAAAACAGCACATATATCCTACTGAATTTTCAGTAGAGCTGTACTTAGTTCTAAAATCTGAACTTTCCCTTTCCTTTTTATATAGAGGTGGCGTTGAAAATCAACTACCTAAAAACTACCGAACGAGAAGGAAGAGTTTCTGTATGAAAAAAGGCCTGAATACGCAGGGAGAGCTTCCATAGCATATATTTCAATACCACTGATCCCTTCACTGCGTGTTCAGTTATTTTTTCAGTAATGAATTTTGAACTCAGTTTCAGGGTATTTTTCAATCTGAATATTCTACTGAGTATGCACCTGCTTACCTCAAATACTGTTGGGTATCTATAAATATTTGGGGCGGATGTGTGGATTCATGTATGATGTGAGCAATTTCGACTGTTATCAATCAAACCACACGTTTATACATACATATGTGCATGGATGAGCAAAATTATGTACACCTGTACATTACATACATATATAAATATATTTATACATATGTATGTATGTACATTAGGGTGTCCCGTTCATGTATGAAAAAAAGTTTTTTTCGAGCTACGCTATCGCAAGAGGTATCAAAAGTTGCGTAATTGAACACAGATCACAATAAAAGTAAAAAACCCGGAATTGAATTCGATCTTGAGGGCTCTACCGAGATCTGAAATTTTGTTAATTTCATATATTTAGAAACCTAAACTTTAGAGCTAAAATAATAAAAATTTCATACTCAAAAGTTATTTTATTATTGAGATTAACCATATAAGTACAGAGAAACAAATTTATTGCATTTAATTAATTTAAAAAACTTAGAATTCAAATATATTTTTGTGTCCAAATTTTGGTATTTCTGCTTGAGATTGCGACTATAATATTCCTTTGAACCAGTGGGGATATTTTTGGCTTCCGTCCGCGTGTTTATACTTTTGGATTATATTTTTCAGCATTTTCCAATATTATTTCAAAGCAATTTCACATTTCGTCAATTTTCCGGCAAGAAAAACACTTATTTTGGAGATTTTTTCTTTTTGTTATAAGTTGAAAGTGCAGGGGTTTCCTCGATCCATTCTGAGTCCCTGATGGCATTATTGGGTTAAAATCCTAGTATATTATAAAACTTTATTTGATATTCAGTGAATTAGTTTTTTATTATCTACAAAAATCTCCACCCTTTCGAAAAAAATTTTAATTGAAGTTTGGTGTCCCTATTATTTTTCACAAGCTGAAACGAACTCACTCCACAAAATCATCAGCCAATATGAAACGACGCAACAAATGGTCGATTAAATAACTGTTCCTTACTTCGGAGACATCTGAGCAAGAAATCAATCTATAAGTTTTGACCATTGTTTAGAAATTGAAGCAGGATCAATATATGTATATTTGAATTTGATGGATTTTTTTGCATGTTAGAAATAATAAAAAATAACATATCGTTATGAAGTTAAAGCATTTTATTTTATATGAAGTTTTAATAGTTTTTCCCTGAGATGATACTTAAAAACAATATACATATATTATTCTGTTTTTACGATCCAAATTTTCTTGAACTCGCGGGAACACTGAACGTATGAAAACCCATTTTGCGGTGACAACACTACATACTAGTACCTTCGCCCAGGGATTGTAGTCTCTTCTAAATCTTTTCTGATTCCAGAATATTCGTAACGTTATAAAATTAAACTTTAGGCAAATAAAAACTTTATGGTTTAGTTAAAGAACCGTATTGTTTTTTTATCGAACTGATTCTCCACGATTGAAAGGCAAATAAAATGCAGAAGCCGAATCAAACCCATTGTAGAAAATATGTGTATGTACGAGTATTTTCATTGTAACTACATGGAATTCAAATTTTTGCACTTAAAAGTAAGTTGCATAAAAAATTAAGCGAATAGAACTTGTAAGAACGAAAAGAATTACATAGTAAGCATGCTAACAATATGCGGATGTAATATATGTTGTGGTGAGTGGGCGTTCTGCATGAATGACAAACCCGCAAAACTTTGAAGATCGGTAGAGCCCTGAAGATCTAATTGTATTTAGTTTTTAAAACTGGTTTCGTAATTTGCGATCAAAACCGCAAATTTTGAGGGGTCTTGCGTTAAGGAAATCAAAAAAAAATATTTCGGGACACCCTAATGTACATATATATGTACCTATATATCTATAACAAAACCAACAACAACAGTACATACATCAATGTCATATCAAAATACACACAAAAAAACATTACATTTCAAATAACACTGGTCGACAAAATTTCAACAAATTTTTGTTACAGAAATAAAATTCTACTTTTCTAAAGGATTTCGGTGCGCTGAATCCAAGTCTGAAGTCAGATTTTCTGTAATACGTACAGTTTTTTAGATATTCATGCCCAAAGAGGCGAAAAACGCGATTTTTGGCTATATTCACTCCTCAATATCTTTTAAATTACTTACTTATTTTAAAAATTGATTAAAGCTATTGAAAGCTCGGTCATTTCTCTTGAAGACAAAGTTTTAATTTTTCGGATATCTAATTTAGGTATATAGTAATATATGTTTTTGCACAATAAGGTATTTTTCGTCGAAAACAACGGCAGCTTTTGTAGTATGTTATAGGCGCAATCAAATTTTGTAGTTGCTTAGAAGAATAATTTTTTTTACGAAGCCACTTACATACGTCCATGATATAATAAACTGCCTAAAAGCGTGCTTCAAAAGTTTTAATTATATATGTATGGAGAAAATATTGCAAAACTAATGAAGCTTAATATGCAATATTGCAAGTTACAAGAAAGATATCTGAAATATTAAAACGGTTTCTTCAAGAGAAATGTCAACGTTTTCAATAGTTTTAGGCAATTTTTAAAATAAGTAAGTAATTTAAAAGATATTGAGCAGTGAATATAGCCAAAAAACGTGTTTTTCGCCTCTTTGGGCATGAATATCTAAAAAACTGTACGTATTACAGAAAATCTGACTTCAGATTCGGATTCAGCGCACCGAAATCCTTTAGAAAAGTAGAATTTATTTCCGTAACAAAAACTTGTCGACCAGTGTAATTTTCCTAAGCAAAAGGGATATAAAACCTAAGCTAAAGATTCAACATGGATCATTAATCTAATGCCAGACTACGAAACTGCTTGAGTCGCGCGGTGCTCATAGTCATGTTGGCGTGGGTAAGTTTAGGTGTCACTGTTTGGTTTTGGTTATCTTTCTTGCCGTTTGCTAAATCTTTTCCTTTTTTTCATTTACTGCTTTCTAACAGCAAAGCCAACGTTGCCAACGTTCACTTAGGAGAAGTGTTAAGCTTTATCGTTCGTTTTCGTTTTGTTCATTTGAATGTTGTTGTCATTACGCTGGTGTTGGTTGATTTGGTTGAGATGATTGAATGACTGATCGTACAGTGCACAAAAACAAATTCCAAATTATCAAAATACTTAGCTCTCTCCTTTTTACCTATTATGTCCTATAATATGCGTATGCTGTGCGGAAAGGATATTATCTATTTGAGTTACAAAAACAAAAACAACAACAAAATAGTAGCAGTGACAGTAACAACGAAAAATTATAAAAAACTTTAGTCGAATTTTAATCCCAAGGAAACCAGAAAAGGTAGAAAAATTCGATTTCGGAACTGTTTACTCATCAATTTTCATTAGTAGGTACACGCTACTCACGCTTTCATTTTTTTTGCTACGTTTTGTATACATACAGTGGCTCTCAGAAGTATTTTGCATAATTCATTTATTAAGAAAACGTTAGAAATTCGCAATTTTTTCGAAATCTTTTGCAAATTTTTTTAATATGGTATATATATGTTAAAATGTGAACACTCTCGAATAAAAACACTTCCAAGTTTGTGTTCAAAGCTCCGATATAAGAACCAATCAAAATTTTTAGTCCTGTCTTGAAGATCGTGTGAGAAAATCGAAGATTTCCCCAAAAAATAATCCAAATGCGGTTTTGGACGAGGAATGGGACAAAAAACCTTCGGAATTTTGCCAAAAATTAGCAGAGCCCATCCCTAGACTCTTGGAAGCCATTTGGAAAAAGAACGGATATCATAAAAAATATTAAACAGGTTGTGGATGCATTTATTCACCAAAATTACCAATATGCAAAATACTTTTGTGATGAAATGCATTTTGGTTTTTTAATAAATGTGTTTTTGTAGTATGAAGATTCAGCTATAATACCATATTAAAAAAATTTGCAAAAGATTTCGAGAAAAGGCGAATTTCTAACGTTTTCTTAATAAATGAATTATGCAAAATACTTCTGAGAGCCACTGTACATATTTTTTTTTGTATCTATCAGAGACGCTTAACGAACGAACGGATTCTATTTCGTTTTGTTAATTCACAATGCTAAATTATCAAAATGGTTTTGTTTCGTTAATTCGCAACGCTAAATTATCAAAATGCAACCGGTAACGTTGAAACGAAGTAAATCAACAAAAAGATTGCCTGCACGAGACGCATACATACACAGCTGTCACTCAAATCGTAGCAGTTCGTGTGCATATGCATATATGTACATATGTATGCGAGCACTCGGCCGATTGTTCGCGACGGCATTGCGAGCGCACTAAGCATTTCAACGTTATAAATTTGGTTATGATAACGCTAATCAACGAAATGAAATTATTTTGATAATTTCTTTTCGATAATCAACGAAATGGTATTATTTCGATAATTTCATTATCGTTATTTTGCGACTATAAATTATTTTGATAATTGCGTAAACGGTAAAAACCTCAATAGTTTCAACGGAAACGATTGCTTTTTTTCGGTAAACGATAATATTAACGTTACGATGCATCCTTGGTATCTATTATCTTGAATCAAATTAGTCTTTACATTTCTAAAATAATAATTTTGTCTTTATTGTTTTATAATTTCTTTCCCAATTTAGTTTATCTTAAAGCCTCTTCTGGCACCGATATTGCTTTAGCTGAAATTTTATTATCCCACAACCTACTGTTTGTTCCAACCACAATGTCTGACAACGCTGTAATCTTGTTACTCTACGTGAATTAGGAGTATATCGATTGCCAAAGCTCGCACAGAGTAAAATCCACATCAGATAAAATACTTACATATATACATATGTACATATATATGTATGTAGGTACTAAAGCTTTGATGATTTCAACATATGTACCAGCAACGTACTTATATATATACATATGTATGTATGTATGTATGCACCTGAAGTGGTGGGGATCCTGGGTGGAGTATTTTTATGAAGACCAATCGAAGGTAGATAAGCCATATTCTCAGTATAAGCTAACACACAAATATATGTACATATGTATGTATAACAAACATACAAAGAGTACAGGATAGAAAAAGAAAACAGCGTTTGTGGAAGGGGGTGAGCATAAAACTCATACATACATATGTATCTCTTTCGTTATGTTTTTTTTTAGTTTTGGGTTTGCATGAATTTAACCAGTAGCACCTTTGGGGAGCATTCGTACATACATATGTATGTACATATATTTGTAGGCAACCCATCTTTTGGCATACTAGGTACATATTAACTGTGTGTTGCGCATTGCCTTGTGAGATTTCATAAATTTATTTATATTTTCTTTTGTATAACAACGGTAATAATAATATTTTTCACCATATTTACATACAAACATACAACATAAATACATGCATACCCCTGCAAAAATTATTGGATCACTTAGTACATTTGCGCCACATTCAACTAGCGATAAACTTGTCACATGTAGGTAGTCAATCATTGGGCTAGTGCCATGCAGCTACACTAGCGTATTTTGCTACGATCATCGCTCTTTTTTTCATAATCATTGCTCGTTTTTTCACGATCATTGACGATCGCCCTGCAGAGACACAAGAGACTAGCCAAAAACCAGAAACATTTCATATAAAAAATATTGGTCCAATTAACATTGCGATGTCCTAGGGGAGTGGTCCGATCTCTCGATCGCATCAAACTAGTTTATAAACCAGCTACTCAATCCCGCTCTCTCTATTTGTGATATGAGCGCATGACAGGAAATTAAGCAGCGTTGCCACTTAAAAAA
The DNA here is from genome assembly GCA_960531455.1 of Urophora cardui. Lineage (NCBI taxonomy): Eukaryota > Metazoa > Arthropoda > Insecta > Diptera > Tephritidae > Urophora > Urophora cardui. The sequence goes on along the minus strand of OY482671.1, from coordinate 144,296,814 downwards.
TTTTTAATTTACCAAAATGCAAAATAAAAGTAAACAAAACTAGAAACAAGTAACCAAAATAAATTAATATTATAGGCATATGTATGTCCCATTAACGTTAGGGCTATTTATTTCGTAGGAAAACAATATAGGTATACGGTTAACAAAAACTAAAATATATCAAGTCTTAAAGTGCAGACATTGGTGACTTATCTGTAACCTTATAAAACAGCTGATTCAACCAACCTTACGACAAGCTGTGTTACTAGTCATTGGTGCCTTATCGTAATTCTGTAGCTGTATCCTTAACTTACAGACCAATTGGATTTTGGTTAGCAACCCTAAATCCGTAAACAGCTGACACTTGTGAAAGCAGATGTAGGAAGGTAGGCGCATTAGCGACTGCAGAAACTTCTTTTTTTATTTACAAAGGTAGATTATAATATCAAAATCAAAGCGAATTCACATCATGGCCAATAGTAATGGGCGAGTGCCAAGCGAATTCAGATTTTTACAAGGAGAGATATTATTTTGACATTACAATCTACCAATTACAATAACAAAATACATTCTTAATTCGCCTATGCGCCTACCTTCCAAGATCTGCCTCGACAAGTGTCAGCTGTTTACAGATTTACGGCACCACTAACAGCTCACATGGATAGCGATAAATTTACAATAAGGTTAACGATACTGAAATACTTACAAGTCACCAATGTCTGAACCTTTAAACAGATTCAACGTCGTAGCGTTCTATCAACATTTAAAAACATCGTCCAAAGAAAATTCGCCAGAATAGATTTATTTCTAATGCGGTCCTGTCAAATAAACTAATTGGACTTAAAAGCTTTTTATGTAGTTCTTAGCACGAAAATTATTTTATTTATTATTTTTTTATTGTTGGGGGGGGAGGTACCTACCTAAATGGAAAAATTTCAACAACTATTTCCAGCGAAGGTTCAGTATTAGCACCCTTTTCGATCATTAGCACCCTTTTCGGAAGTGAATGCTCCTCACGGGGATCGAACCCGTGATACATTCCATCTTCAGCCTCAATGTAACCATGATGTGCTCAATACATGGACCTTGAAGGTAACCAAAATCGACCGAAAGTAACCACGTAACCAAACGAAAAAATTGTAACCAATTTTGGTAAAAAGTAACCAAAGTGGCAACGCTGAAATTAAGTATTAAAACGTTTGGAGCAGAGAGAATGATTTCATAAAAGCAAGCAGCTCTGCCAGCGTATTTCATTTGAATAGCTTCGGCTTCAGCTATAAGCCTATCCTTTTTGCTGGGTATGTACAATATACGGATATAAGGTACCACGGTAGCACGCTATTTAATAGTCAGCCTTTCGCTGCCAGCTATCAGTGTAATAAAAAAAAATACGCAGGCAAGTAAGGCAATTCAAGTTCGTCTGGAATAAAGTAATATTTATAAAGGACTATTCGAATTTATCACAGAGGATGGTTACGTTCATATCCCATTTACAAAGTGGTTATTATTAACGTGAACTATTTTACGAAACAGAGTTTAAACAAAATCTGCATAATCTTGCAAAAAATACATCCTAAATAAAGTCGCTTTATCATATTTGAAGCAACAACATGCCTTGAAAACACCGCGCAACATTCTAGTAACATGATGCCAGCAACATTTGGTACGCCTATTTACATAAATTGTTCGCGCAGGAAGCTCCAAAACTTCCAAAATGCTGATAAATGTAGTAAAATTTATTGAAATTAACTAATATAATTAATTATTTTAATATTTAAATTTGTTCAATCTTCGGTTTGTTGTTTATTCTCAACAAATGTTACGAACACTAGCAACATTTTAAGGGAAACCAAAGCATATTGCATTTCATGGCTTAGCATCCCCCAACATTTTAATGTGGATAATCATCTATATATCTATATATACCTATACATACATACATACATAGGATGTATATAGGTACTGATTCCTTTATTACAAAGAAAGTCATAATATATGTCTGCATTCGGGTATATAAAATAATGTTCACGTAGCTGACTTGTACCAACAAAAAAATAAAAAATATCAAATAAAAAAAGATGGCATAAAACAACATCATCTATTCCACCCATATTCAAAATGGCTACACAGTTCAAAAGTAGCTCTTAAGCTTCTCGTCGTCACATAAAAACCTTTACTAGCACGAGTCAGCATGTACGTGACACAATGCACACTGGTCTCATTTGTATGGAGAGTGGGACAAAACTCAATTTCTTGGAAACGGATGGACCTACCGAAACCAAATTTGGCACATTGGTGTCCCACTATACGACTCATCTTTCAGAAAAATTAAAAGCATATATGTTGTAATCCACGCCCACCACTAACGCTAGTTTACAGCCAAAAAAAAATAAGAAAACCAGGAATGGGGGAGGATAGGAATTGACCTGCTGAGTTTGGAACTATTTTTTTTTAATTTTTTGTATAGCTAGGTTTTTGAGATAACGGTAATTTTGTGTTTTTTTGTTATCACTTCATTCAAAAATTATTTTCTCTGGAGTTACAAATGCGATAAATGCAAGCAGTTTCTCGTTCGAAAGGCAATTAAAATACGCTTCAAACGACATACAACTTGTAGTGGTCTATTAAAAACTCGCTGAGCGAAAGCTGGTCAAAATTTTGTGGATTTTTTGCGATTTTTGAAAAAATTTTGATTTTCAAATTAAGTTTTTATAAAAAGTTGTAAAAATCTGGAAAGTTTTATTACTTTAAAAATTTCCGCGTTTAATTGCAAAGACTTTAAGCGTAATATCACAGAGATCCGATAAATATTTTATTTTTGGCGATTTTTTTCTTGTGAAACAAAAAGGATATTTTGGGCGAAAAACTTGGTTAGGTGACTTAATTATGTGAAAACGACTTCATAGGTCAAAAGGACATTAAAAGAAAATATAGAGCTTCCAAAGACTAAACTAATGACATTTCGATTTTAAAAATCCGATGTCAAATAACAAAGTTACAATAAAAAAAATATTATTCCGCGATATTTCGCGGGATCAAAAAAAAAATTGTATGGAGAGTGGGACCGAACTCAATTATTAAGATTTTATCGAAAATAAAGTTTTATCGAAAACAGTCGATATAAATATGTACAAAAATCGTAAAAAGGAAACAATATTTTGTATAGACTAGCTACATTTAATATGATATTTTAAGAAAAAGGGAAAAAAAGGGAAAAATGTATAAACAGACTTCTTAAGAGAAGACTTGAACGAACTCAAATCTGCTTATAAGACCTGGTCCAGAGTGGTCCTTAATTGTTAAAAGTTTAAATGAAAATGCTAATGCTTGAAAATTACGCTCATAGAAAAGCCAAGATTTCTTCATCTTGTATTTTGCTAAAAATAAATTGTTTTCATTGTTTCCTTTCGCTAAATCATGAAACATACGTTTTTCTTGCGTTTCCATAGTTATCCGCATTTTTTTTAACACTCAAACTTGAAATATCGCAAAAATCATAATACACTTAGTTACATAAACTTTTACCAGAAAAAATTTTTTTCAAATGTGTTGACTTTAAATGAGCCAAAGTAACATTTAATGATGGCTATTGCGTATAGAAGGAGGTTTTCCATAAAATTCAATATACCTCCCACGGAAATGCATGACAGAAGTTTCTTTTTCAAGCACCAACGTTTTTGACTTTTGTGTATGGGGGCTGACCAGTGTGCAATGGCTATAAATGTACATGCATATGTATGTATATATGTATGTATGTACACTCAAAAAAAAATTACTCAGATCATGGAAAAGTTGGCATGATTCGGCGCTAAAGACAGTTTTCATTGTTTTGATGTACAATTTTCTTCAAATCAAGGAATAAAAACCACGTTTTAAAGAAAATTGTACATCAAAGCAATGAAAATTGTGTTTAGCGGCGAATCATTCCCACTTTTCCATAATCTGAGTAATTTTTTTTTGAGTGTATGTACATAACTTTGTTTGTATGAATGCATGAGTGAATGTGGGCGTTTGCACATAAAATGTGGCAACCTGACAGCAGTCAAAGTAGCCTGTATTTTCCTCTAGTGCTGACTGTTGATAGATCCCACAACAGAACAACTCGATCCGGCTTTATGTGTGAGTGCCAGTTATGGGTGGATTGTTGTTGAGTGGGTGGAATGCTCGATTGGTTGTTTGGTTGGTTCGTTTGTTGGTTGAATGGATGGTTAGATGCGTGAGTTGGGAGCAGAGCTTTACTAGAAAATCATTGTTTGTTTGCCGGTACGTGACTGTAGCGTTTCGACTCGTATTTGTTCAAATGTGACATCTCCTACCAAACGAAACATACATATGTAGGTACATACATATGTATGTAGGTACATATTATATGTGCGTACTGGCGTGTACCTCCACATCGGGTTTGTTGCTGTTGTTGGAGTATTCTTTGGTCTTTTGGTTTTGGTTGGTTGAATGTCTGTTTCGCTTGGTCGCTTGGCGTTGGTACGTCGCGACGCGTCGGACATTTGTACGACGGACATTTGTACATTTGGACGTTTTGCTCGTCGTTCGATCGTTATTCCTTTCATCTATTTTATAGTCAATGTTTGCCTGCTGTTCGCTGTCAACGGTGCCATCGCATCATAGGCACATGTACACCAAAAAATACATACATAACTACATAAATTCAAAGTTATTTACATATTTTTATATACAAAAGCTTGTATGTTGCTATTTTGTGGTATGTATGTATTGAAGATATTTCTTTGGATTTTGCCAATGATAAAAGTATATGTAGTTGCTAAATATATGTAGGTATATAAAAGCTTCACTGCCATTCTCGTTTCCTTCACATCAATTCTTTCCATACAAAGCTTAGTAACACAAGGACTTGCGTTGGCTTGCTTGGTTCTACGCAGAGGCGGTCGCTTCATACAAGCCGAGAAGCCCGGCTTGCGTACACATTTTCGTTCATTTCATACGAAATTCTTTAAAGACTGGTTATTTTACGTTTTAAATGTGTTTACTATTTAAGTTCTCAATAATATAGTCCCCACTGTAACATGCCCCTAAAAGCCTGCTAAGAAAATAGCGCAAATACACCACCAATCCACCTCACAATGTGTATTTTGTTTGTACAGCCAATCACAGCACAGTAAGCATGCTTCAACGTTTCCACACATTAGCTTTTACGTGGCTTTCAAAACAGAATAACATAGCTTGTTTTCTCGCTTTCGCTAAGGAGAAACCAATTGCTTATTTTCAGAATTAAATTGAAAAAAAAAACTAGCAAAGCACTTTTTTATTTTTCACATAAAATTTGTATGCGAATATGAAGCTGGCTTCGGCATTCAAAAGCAGGGACCGATTTTAATCGTTATTTTCATTTCTTCGGATGAAAAAATCATTATGAAAACTTCGTTAACAATAAAATGCAAGTATGCCGATACAATGATTTTAGCACATTCTATCCAAATACGAGCTCATCTTTATTCTAAAGATTTTTATTTTTTCAATTTTTAAATAACCATTATTTACGATTTTTATTTTTTCGATCAAAAATAATTTTTATTATTGAATTTAAATTTTTCCGATGAAACTTGATCGATATTTTATGATTTTTATTTTTTCGATCAAAAATAATTGTTATAATTGGATTTAAATTTTTCCGATCAACTTTAATCAATATTTTTAATTTTTTCTCCGATCATAGTAAACTTTTTCAAACGTTAGTGAATCCTATATTTCATGGCTTGCAGTTGACGATTGTGCCAACATTGGCGCAGTTCTATTTGAGAACCAAATTTGCAAAAAAAAAAAAAAAAAAACAAGTTGTTAGAGTTCATTATAATCGGAAAAATTTAAATCCAATAATAAAAATTATTTTTGATCGAAAAAATAAAAATCATAAAATATCGATCAAGTTTCATAGGAAAAATTTAAATCCAGTAATAACAATTATTTTTGATCGAAAAAATAAAAATCATAAAATATCGATCAAATTTCACCGAAAAAATAAAAATCAAATTATAACGATTAAAAATGATTTTTTTTATAAAAATGATAATCGTTACGGTCCCTGTTCAAAAGTTCAGTATTCACAACCATATGCATATTTGATTTGATTTTCGTTTGCATGTAGGTACATACTTATGCACATAATTTCTTACATCTGCGTGTGCATGCAAACATAAATATCAAATACCAGATTATAAACGGGTTGATTGTGATTTTTGGCGACTATTGGCACAATATCAAGATAATTGTAAAAAGCGGTGGAAATCAAATTGGACCTCAGTTTTTCAAACACTAAAGCACCCATTTTTTAGGCAATAAGCAAATACACTTGCTACTGCTGAAATTTCCGTCGGTATAAGGAAACTAAAAATACCTCTGCGCATTCGTGTAAGATTTCCCTAGCGCACGTTTTTATATTTAAGAATTATGTAAATACGAAATTTTTTATTTTAAAAATGTTCAGAGTAAAATTGCAAAATCAAGAAAAAACAATTTTAATTTAAAAATGTTTCTTCTTATTTTAAGCACTATGAGATTTTGAAGTAAAAACTTTCGTTTTTATTCCATTAATTTTAATTTTTAATTTAAACATGTTTCTTTTTAAATCCTAAATACATTTTAATTTAAAAAATTTAATTTTTAATTTAAAAATTTTCATTTATAAAATAAAAATAACTTGGTTTAAAACGTGCATAATAAAAATAAAAATTTAATTTTTGATTCCTTTTCTCTGAGTATACAAACAAAAAAATGTGTATCAGGAAAACAAAAATAAAAAATACATATGAAAAAAACAAAAAAAAAAAAAAAAATAAACGAGAAAAACGATCTTCAAAATGTTCAAATGCCCGTACAAACATACGCGTAATAAACAAACAAACGAGCGTTCGAGCATTGAAAAGCATTTATTCGGGCCACTCGAAAATGTTAAAAAGAAATCGAGAACTCTAAATCAAAGTCAGTGACGGAACGCAATCAGACTTTTAAATAATACAGCAAAGGAAATTACATAAATGGCTAATGGTTATGCTTCACACATAGGCTTACCCAGGCAATTTATGCTAGGTCCGCCACTGGTTCTACGGTTCTATCTGCCTTTTATTTTTATTTTCTGATTATCATTATTGTTATTTATGTATTATGTGTATTTATATTTTAGCATATTTTTCTGTGTACTGAGTCTGTTTGGATATACAAACATACATATCGTCGCCTGAGAAAACCCATGTCGTATGTAGCAAAACATAGTTTCGAGAAAATCGACTGAAGTTTAAATTTTTAAATTCTCAAAAACTGTACAACAGATTTTTCTGTTATTTGGACGAGCTGTAGAGAGTATTATATATTTTGACTTGCAATTTGCAAAAGTTGGATATCTTTAAAATTATGGGAGATAAACGACTTTTCATTCAGTATGCATTTGTCGTATGTGACGTCTGAACAGCAATACCTCTTTATAATAGCACATACGACAAAAATTCTTCTCTTTTTTCAAATCGGAATGGTTATGAGGCTCACATTTTTTGAGATATCGACTTGAAATTTGGCAGTTGCATATATTTTGATGATACTTTGATCATTTGTCGGAATCCACCACATCGGACTAATATAAGATATAGCTCCCATACAACTGATTGTTCAGATATAGCTGTTTTCGGGTATAACTTCTTTATTTGAGGAGATAACTTTGAAGTAGTTGTACCCATATGGACCTAATAAATGTCACTAAAATTTGTTAAGATCGGACCACTATAGCATATAGCTCCCATACAACTGATTGTTCAGATATGGACATTTTGGGATATAACTTATCCATGTAAAGAGATAAGGGCATGAAACTTTGAAGTATTTGTACCCATACGGACCTAATAAATGTCACCGAAATTTGTCAAGATCGGACCATTATAGAATATAGATCCCATACAACCGATTGTTCAGATATAGCTGTTTTCGGGTATAACTTCCATATTTAAGGATCAAATTATACTAAACTTTGCAGTAATTGGTATTATACTACAATAAAATATGTCAGTGAAAATCATTCAGATCGGATCACTATAACCTATAGCTCCGATACAATATTTTGGTTTATTCTCAGTAGCTCAGCGGCACATACGACATTTGTTTAAAATAAACAAACACGAATTTATATGGAAATTTGTCGTATGTGTGTTACATACGACAAAAGCTTACCCAAATGGTAGTAATTTTGTAACATATGACAAATGCATACTAATTAACTCAAAAACTAAAAGAGATAGAAAAAAATGGATTGGAAAAATTAAAAGATTAGGTCCGATTTAGTTAATCTGCATCAAAAACTAGAAATCGTCGATTTTCACATACGACATTCGTTTTCTCAGGCGACGATATGTGTATGTACCTACCAGAGATCAGCAGCGGTGCACCGCATTTTCTAAAGCACCGCAAAAATACTCATTTTTAAGTGGCCCAAAAAATAAGTACCCAGAAAAAAAATTCACCGCCACCGCATTTATTGAAAACCTAAATGATATTGCGGTATTTAGTGTTGTTTACACCGCATATCGCAAACACCGTATATCGCAAACACCGTAAACACCGCATTTGTTTATTTGTATACTATTCAGTGTTGTCGGTAATTTTTCACACACTGCAAAGGTATAGGCAATTGAAAATTCATTTGTACATAAATACATACATAGATATGTGTTACTGATTATAAGATATACAGCAAATTTATTCTCATGTATTTTTTTTTTATTTTTGTGTGCTTTGTTTTTTGTGGCAGTTTTTTGAATAATAAAATATTTTTCAATAATGAAATAATCAAAAATTCATTTTTGAAATCCAATACGACAAATAGGGCGATCAGAATAAATACTTTTCCGTCAAACTAGCAATCCGTTTAATTGACAACATAGCTAAATTAAATGTATTTAAATGACGATCGACACATTCAGTACTTCAGCCTTGCCGTAAAAAAGACATCTAATTCAACTATGTTTCTCAGTTAAACGATTTGATAGATTGACGGAAAAGTATTCATTCCGACGGGCGCATAATAAAATGTATAAAAACAAACATGTGTATTGTTGTTGCTCCAATAAAATTACAAAAACTTCGGTTTCAATCAATGTATCGTAGCCAATTTTGTCGATTGTGAAAATTGAATGAATGCCTCGTTGGAAAATAAAGAATTATGTCACAGACAAACAAAAATGTGTAAACAAAACTTATGTGTATTACTAAGAAGCCATAAATGTGATTCAAGTATTTTAGGAAAAAACTCTATTTCATGTAAATAGGACATATTTTTATCTTGAAATTCATTAGTCAAATTATTTTGAATGTAAACAAACTCTAAATTTTAAGAGGCCCTTTCAATGAAAAAAATAAAAAAAAAAACCAATCCTAAGAGTTTTCCTGTATAGATATTCTTTTGTTAAAATCAAATTGTAATCAGTAGTATTTTTCATCAGAAATCCATAAGACGGTAAAAATTACACACAAAAAATCGCACTGGCAACATTGTAAATATCTCTATTTGGGAAATGCGGTGTTTGCGGTATGCGGTGTTTGCGATATGCGGTGTTTGCGATATGCGGTGTTTGCGGTGTTGTGATATCCATACTACCGCATACCGGAATTGATGAAGAAAATGCGTTACTATTGTGAACAGGGCTTTATATGCCAGCTTTTTTACTTGACTTATGTCAGCTGTCAATTACCAACGGAAATAAAATACCCTTCTTCTTAACTCTGCACTGAAAGGTATCGCACGTGTCTTTTATTACAACAGGTTATGGGCCCAGTCCCAACCTGGTTATTAATTCTATAGATTTTATTAAATCGTATAACTGAAAGCGTTTGTCGCATTTAATTATTTTGAAAGTATTTGCGTTTGTCGCATTTAATTATTTTGAGAGAATTCGCGTTTGTCGCATTGTTTAAAACAATAAAAAATTCTTCAAAATGTCAAATTCAACGAAAGGAGACTTCGTAGTCGAAAAACTAAAGGGCGGCGACAATTTTCACAATTGGACATTTGCAATGCAGAACTTATTGGAGCTCAAGAAATTGGGTGGCTGCATAGTTCCATCCGATGATAACCCAAGCGTTTGCAAAGAGAAGTTGGCAGACAAAATAAGTTCGACAAAAACGTTGCTGGCATTAAGCGTAGAGCCGGAACTATTTGTGTATATAAGAACATGCAAAACGGCATTGGAGATATGGACAAAGTTCCAGAACATGTATGAAGATCGTGGATTGATGCGAAAAATCGGCTTGTTGCGCACTTTAATCTCGATTCGTTTAGAGGAATGTGAAAACATGCAAACTTATATTGATCAGATAATGACAACGTCGAGTAAATTAAATTGTATTGGTTTCATCATCGACGATGAGTGGTTAGCTGCAATTATGCTTGCAGGCTTAACGGAAGAATACAAACCACTTATTATGAGCTTTGAAGCATGTGAAAAAGTAAATGCAGATGAAATAAAAATGAAACTGTTAGACACTCAATATTCACGTGAAGGAAAAACCAGCAACAATGCATTTATTGGGAAATATGCGGTTAAGCAAACAACAAAGCAACAAGAAATCAAACAATCGTCGATCGGTAAAATGCTATTCTTGTGGGGGCAAGGGACATATTAGCTCTGAATGTAAGAAGAAGGAGCAAAAGGAACAAAGTAAAACGAAGAATAACCACACCGAAATGGCGAAAAGAGCATTTACAGCGAAATACGTAACGAGCAACGATACAGGTGAATGGTATATAGATAGTGGTGCGTCAAGCCACATGACACCGAATCAAAATTTATTGTATGATTGTACTTCATCGAATGTTAGAGAGATTACGACTGCAAATGATGAAAAAATGAGAGTAAATTGCGAAGGTAAATCGAAAATGGTGTTGGCCAATGAAGAAGTTGCTATTTCGAATATTCTGCACGTTCCTGAACTGTCGGCAAATTTGTTATCAGTATACAAAACTGTTCAAAAAGGGAATACAATAGTCTTTAACAAAAATGGATGTTCCATCTATGATCAAAATTTGGTTGAGTTTGCACATTGTAAGCCAGAAGGTGGCGTTTATAAATTAAAAGCATCGGGTGAAACATGCATGTTATCTCACAAAGAAGAAAATGACGCAATTACATGGCACAGGAGATTTGGTCATCTCAATTACGCAAGTTTATGCAAAATGCGTGATGGGGCGGTAACTGGGATGCAATTTTTTAACCGACAAATCGGATTGCCAAACTGTGAAATATGTGCCGAGGGCAAACAATCACGGGCACCATTTAAGCCAAGTCAGACCCAGACGAGTGAGTTATTGGAATTAATTCATTCCGATTTAGTTGGTCCAATGGAAACAAAATCAATTGGAGGTGCAAGGTACTTGTTAACGTTTATTGATGATTTTTCAAAGAAAGTTTTTGTTTATTTCTTACATGAAAAATCTGAAGTATTAAACACGTTCATTGAATTTAAATCACTTGTGGAAAAACAAACCGGTAAGGCGGTAAAGATACTTCGCAGCGACAACGGAACCGAGTACTGTTCGCATAAATTTAATACATTTTGTCGTTCAAATGGCATTCGGCATCAATTAACAAATGTATACACACCGCAACAAAATGGAACAGCAGAGCGTATGAACAGAAGTATAATCGAACGTGCTAAATGTATGTTATTTGACGCTAAGCTTGATGATGTGTACTGGGCAGAAGCTGTAAACATGGCGTCATACTTAATCAATCGTTCAGTATGCTCAACCTTAAAAGATAAAACACCGGAAGAAATGTGGACTGGTTGTAAGGTTGATGTTTCACACTTACGTATATTTGGATCCCCAGTAATGGTGCACATTCCCAAACAATGCCGCAAGAAGTTAGATCGAAAATCAAGTAAGATGTTATTTGTAGGATACGACTCAGAAAAAAAAAGGCGTTCGTTGCATTGACCCGTATACCAAAAAGTTGGTGGTGAGTCGTGATGTGATATTTCACGAAAAAACTAATGCATCGACTTTTGAAGTTGACGTAGATGCAGAGTTTCCAGATCAAGTGAGGGACAGTGACGAGAGGAGTGCGGTAGACTCACCAAACACAGCAGCAACAAACTTGAGCAATCAGCACACAGACGATGAGAGAAAAAATGTTAATAGCGATGAGAAAAACAGTTCCTTTCATTCAACGGAGGACTTCGCAGATCCAACATACTTACCTGAAGAAACCGTAGAAGTGGATAGTGGTCAAACACCACGACGATCAGCTAGAACACCGAAACCAATTCAGCGTAATGAATATGTAAGTTATTTAGCATGTACTAACGAAGAGATTGATCCACTTACAGTTGAAGAAGCCATGAATAGAAATGATTCTGAAGAATGGAGGATGGCGATGGAGAGTGAAATGGAGTCGTTCAAAGAAAATAATACCTGGAATTTGGTGCAATTACCACAGGGGCGTAAAACATTAAAAACGAAATGGGTGTTCACTACCAAACGTGACATGGATAACAACATCATTAAATATAAGGCTCGTCTAGTTGCAAAAGGATGTAGCCAAATTCATGGAATGGACTACAGCGAGACGTATTCACCAGTCGTACGCTACTCAACAATTCGATTCCTAATTGCGCTAGCTGTTAAAAACGGGCTAAAAATAGATCAAATGGACGCGGTTACTGCATTCTTGCAAGGTGAATTGCGGGAAGAAATATACATTGCACAACCAGAGGGTTTTTCCAATGGCACAAATTACGTGTGCAAACTAAATCGAGCAATGTACGGATTGAAACAAGCCGGAAGGCAGTGGAATTTAAAGTTGGAAGCAGTGTTAAAATCGTTTGGACTACAAAAATCGAAATTGGATCCATGTGTATATTTCGATAAAGATTGTTCATTGATATTGGCGATTTACGTCGATGATATACTACTATTTTGGAAGGACGTAGATACATTAGCAAAAATCAAAGCATCACTATGCAAATCATTCAAGATGAAAGATATGGGGCCGGTTAAGAGTTGCATTGGTATTCGAATCACACAAACAGATGATGGAGTAGAGCTCGACCAGAGTAAATATATCAACGACATTTTGATCAGATTCAACATGGAGCAATGTAGACCGGTTTCCACCCCAAGCGACTACAATCAAAAATTATCTATTGGTATGATTTCTGAGAAGGCTGATGAAAGTGAGCTAGCAAAAATTCCCTATCAAGCTGCTGTGGGCAGTTTATTGTATTTGGCGCAATGTACGCGGCCGGATATTGCATTTGCGGTGAACGATGTCAGTCGATTTAACTCAAACTACAATAGGCGCATTTCTGTCGTACCGTTTTAAAAATAGTCGAGTTGGTGTTGTTGCTTTGAATGTAATTTTATGAATAAGCGAGTATTCTTTTCATGCTTGGGTACGACAGAAATGCGCCTAATATTGCACATTGGAAGGCTGTAAAGAGAATTATGCGTTATTTGAAGGGAACAAAGGACTACAAACTAAAGTATTCGTCGGTTGGTTCTCCAAACTTGCATGGTTACTCCGATGCTGATTGGGCATCAGACGTAGATAAACGTCGTTCTTGTACTGGCTACCTGTTCAAGATGTCAAATGCAGCAATAACTTGGGCCAGTAAGCGTCAGCCAACAGTTGCATTGTCAAGTACCGAGGCCGAGTACATGGCAATCTCATCGGCTATTCAAGAGGCGCTATGGTTAAGGCAATTATTAGAAGAATTGGATCACGGTGACGGTTCATCAATTCAACTGCAGTGTGATAACCAAGGAGCTATCAAATTAGCTGAATCTGATGGGTTCAGACCGCGATCTAAACACATCGATATTAAATACCATCATATACGTGAGACAATCGAAAAGGGGGTCATATCAATCAAATATATACCAACAGATGAAATGGCTGCTGATAGTCTCACCAAAGCTGTGGCTAAGAAGAAAAATGATTTTTGTTCACGCACAATGGGGTTGTATTGAATTTTTAATTAACTTCATTAATCATATATAACTGTTTTGAAACTTATAATCTAGAGACAAGAAAACTGAATTCTGAACATTGTATGAAATTAAGTAAATATTCAATAAGTGAGGGTATTGTGAACAGGGCTTTATATGCCAGCTTTTTTACTTGACTTATGTCAGCTGTCAATTACCAACGGAAATAAAATACCCTTCTTCTTAACTCTGCACTGAAAGGTATCGCACGTGTCTTTTATTACAACAGTTACGGTGTTTATTATGATTGCATATTTTGCGGTTGCGGTCATACTCCCACCGCATTTTTTATGAGTATACTCTAAATCACAAAAAACGTATCGCATGCTGATCTCTGGTACCTACCTTGCTGATTTTGACGTTTATTAAAGTAAATAATATTACCGATGCAAATTTATACAAAAATTGATTGAAAACAAGCTTTGGATGTACCTACAACCTATGTATGTGACTTACTGCATCTCTTCACTTAATCTATACAGTTTTTGGAAGGACCTGCAGCCATATATTTTGACCTCAAATGTCCAGTTCAAGATAGTTTGCTTTTTACAAGGAACATTGTTTTCTACAGCAAACAAAATTTTTGCTCACAACTGTCAGCAACTTTGACGGTGGCGGAGATGAAAACTAGTACTTCAGCATGACAGTCAACGCTATATTCCACATTTACAGGTCGATAATAGATGGAGATGATTCCGACTGCGACTTTTAGCACTTCGCGAAGTTCAATGACGGATTTTGGAATAAGTTTCACTTTGTGTGGTGTTGAAACCTCTTCACCACTGTAGTAAGAAATTCCCTTTGGTAGGCAAGTTTCTAAAATCTGCAAGATTGCGAAAATCATTGTAGTCTAGCTGAAGTGCCAAGTGAAAGAAAATACATATGTATTGTCCAGACAATTGGTGGCTGTCACAGCGAAGTTATCGGTGCGCTAATGGTTTGAGATTTGAAAATACACAAATGCAAACAAGTCTCAGTAAAATATGTATCGCGGATTTTTTATCATCATATATCTTCAACTTTTTTACTCAGATGTACCAGTAATTCCCCACATTTTCTACTTCATTTCGTTGTACAGTAGAATCGCACAAAAGTTAACCAAACGGTCCCAAGGGCATTTAACTTTTCCGAAATATTAACTTTTCCAGGTGGATTTTAAATCTGATAGAATACGGTAATAAACATAATTTTTGGGATATAACATATCAAATTTATTTGAATATCTCGGTTTTAATTATTACAAAGCAGAAACTTAGATTTAATTTACGTACCTACATAAGATTTGCTAGCCATCCATCACAAGCATACAAATTTTTTCCAGGGTACATTTTGGCGAATTCAAGCTTAACTCCTGATTTTAAAATTGGACCACTAATTGCGCAATTGCGTTGCCTTTGGTTCAAAAACCATTTATACAACCTTGCCTCGAGAACGGGATATTCCGACTTGTGCAAAGTTTTCTTGGTTGCCAATTCCTGTGTGCGTGCAGCTGACTTCAAAATTTCATATCGTTTTTTCTTTATTTTTGAGATGGCCTCTTTAGATACATTATAATCTAATGCCAAGCGGTTTCCGTTAATACCTTCATAAAGTTTTCTTAAAATATCAGCTTTTTGATGTAAATTCAATCTAATTTGCGATGATTTATTCCGCTTTGTTGCCATTTTTAACGCACAAACTATGTTTACACCACTCAATAGTTCAAACTAACTACATTTGTACCTCGTGACACCGACAATAATTTTTTACACAGAAATTCGGGGAATGCACGCAAATTCCGGGAATACATAGAAACAAGGGGAATGGGCTTGTTTTTACTAAGATATAAACGGTTGGATTGGAAAAAAATTCGATAAGCTCAGAAAAGTTAACCAAGAGTTAACTTTTTAGAACCGTACGTGGACGCTTAAATTTGGTTAACTTACCCGAAGGTTTAACTTTCTCGCGAGTTAACTTTTGTGCGATTCTACTGTATTTCTTTCAGAATTTCATTCATGCTTCAACTTTGTTGAATTCTTTTGATTACATGAACTGAATCTTCATTGTTGTTGTTGTTGTTGTTTTTGCTGTATTTTCTTATCGCCTTGGTGAATATGTCTGTAGGCTGTCATTTTCATTTTCATTTCGATGAATATCTCGTTAAACATACATACATAGGTATAAACTCAGTAGCCTATTGAGTGTACTTTGAGCTCTGTATGGTTTCATGTAGCCACTTAAAATTGCGATTTACGAGCGTAGAGGCGTAGAAATGATGATGGCGCGTGTCAAAAAAAGAAAAAAAAAAAAAAAACAGTTTGGGTTGTAAAAATGTACTCAATCGCATTCCGCGGGTTTCTTTGTAAGCATTATTACCAACAAAATTTTTGATTATCTTTAAAGTTGAAATCTCAGTCTTATTTTTTTATTGGAAATTAAATATTTTATTTCCCTTTTTACCATTGAACTGATTTTCATAAAAAAATTTAGTAGCATAGGATTATTTCCAGCAGCAAATTTTGTGGTAGAAAATACGTGGTTGCTCATACGACATGATGAACATATAAATGCATACATACATACATACGCACCAGGTAATACTTTAACACTATAAACATGCGTTTCTACGCTCTCTTTTGCAGATTGGTTTTACCAAATATATCTGTTTTCAAGGCTTATTAAATAAGGCCTAGCTATTAAGGAGCTTAAGGGACTGGCTAAATCTGTCGAAGGACTGATCTGGTCTTAAAAACTAAAAAATGTGCTGGCGATGAAGTTACGAGCAAGGGACTGTCTTCTGCAGTGCATATCAAAGTGCAGATTTATGCAAATTAAAACAAAAACAAATTAATTTTTGTATATCACCGAAATACGAAAATGGTTATAATGCGTAATTATTTTTGTAACTCTATATACCTAGTCCTACGACTTTTCATCAAAATCAAGCTTAAGTTAACTTTAAGTTAACGCCTTAAATTTATACCTCTACTACCCGCATAACAACAACCATTTGCATTTTGTGAAACAATACTTATTAAAGAAAAAAAAACGACAAATAAATGGAATCACTGAGCGGAAAATTCCAAATCAGTCAACTGAGAGACCATCGCCATCGCCATCGTCATCGCATGTCAGTCAGTCAGTGGTTTGTTGGTTCAACCAGTATGCATTCCCTCATCAGCTTAGCGGATAGCCAGTCAACGCGAAACAACAAAACCGCTAAACAGCAGCCAACAAAAAAAAAACGAAAAACCAAAAAAGACAAACAAAAAAGTAAAGCCGCCACATTAAATCGCAAAGCAATCCGCTTACTCTGTGAGTGGGTGAGTGTGTGTGCCATGATGCCCTGGCCATCGTTCGTTCATTCGTTCATTCGCTCAACGTTGGAAAGTATTACAATAATTATGATAATCTAAGCTATAAAAAGTAAAGAATTACCATACTTTTTGCTACCAAATTCAAAGTTACAAAAGTTATTTGAAATTTATGCAAAGTGCTCAACACCATCGACAGCGCATCAGACACACCAGCCCAACCAACACACAAACTGCGTAATCACCCACTTGAGGGTTGAAGTTTGAAAAACAACTGGAGACTAACATTTAGTTAGCTCTTGCTTGTTGGTTGCTTGTTAGCCAAATGGCTTGTTTGGCTTGGATGAGGTGATCTCTGTTGGCTTGTGGCTGCTGCCTGTTGTAGGTTGGAGGTTGACCTGCGAAATTTTGTAGGCAAATTATTTCCTTACAGCAAATGTGAGTAGTACGTTATGTGTTTGGGATCACTACCAACTCACATTCCACTAATATATGAATTGATGGCCCCTTCATACCAAAACGGAAGCAAGTAGTACTAGTGGTACCTCCCCGCTGTACCTTATTTCGCTATCCAAGTAGATTAGTTTGAGACTCCTCCCTTTGGCGATTAATCCCATAATCTTCTGCAGTGTTTACATGCACGTGCATGCGTATAGATACCTCCGTGTTCGTGGGTGTTTATGTCAACTACGGATGGGAATGACATGTACCTTATCTCACTTGAATATCAAAAATAATCACAACAACAATGACTAAAGCAAAAGTCACAAAGTAAAATGTGTTTGCGTACAAATGCGTTGTATATTTATTGTTCTGTTTTAAACGCTCAGTGCAAAGAGTGGTGTTTGTACGTGACATTGAGTAGACGAAAAATGATGAAGATATCACGGTAGGTATCTAGTCAAAA
Source organism: Urophora cardui (assembly GCA_960531455.1). NCBI lineage: Eukaryota > Metazoa > Arthropoda > Insecta > Diptera > Tephritidae > Urophora > Urophora cardui. The sequence continues at coordinate 144,278,633 of OY482671.1, read as the reverse complement.
AATATTATGCAAATGTATATTTTGACTGAACATTTTCGAAATAAATAATTGTGATGACTTTGGGATGACTGAAACGTCATCAACTGGATATTTTTGGTGCAGAGGGCAATTTTTGGCTCTGGGCTGTAATCTCGATAAGGGTTAGGTTAGGTTGGCCAGGATACAGTGATCTCTCACATAGAGCACATATCGACGCTTCCAAACAAAACTGTACTAAGTCTGAAAACTGCACTCAAAAAAAAATTACTCAGATTATGGAAAAATGGGAATGATTCGGCGCTAAAGATATATTTCCATATTTTGATGTACAATTTTCTTTAAAACGTGGTTTTTATTCCTTGATTTGAAGAAAATCGTACATCAAAATATGGAAATATGTCTTTAGCGCCGAATCATTCCCACTTTTCCATAATCTGAGTAAGTTGTTTTTTCAGTGTGTGTTTTGCAGGAGAAGCTCTCAAAGTTTAAAGTCGATATGAAACTTCGATTGTAACTTCTGTTTGGATTCAACGATCAACACCAAAACACGACAATATCAAAGTCAGAGTACGCTTTATATAAAACCGTAAGAAGAAATAAAATTTTGCTACGTGGTTTTTCATGGCGAGCTCTCAAAGTTTTTATTCTGTAAAAATCTCGAGTTGTATTATATGTACACTTGTTCTTATAACTTTTGATTGGATTGTCCGATTGATACCAAAATTAGACAGCTTCTAAATTAAGACACGTAATACTTGAAAACGCTAAAAACGGGAAAATGTACTAAGTCGACTTAGTACAGTATTGTTTGGAAGCGTCGATATGATCCTTAGTGTTGTCAACAGCGCATTGGAGGCGTTATATTAAATTTGGAATGCAAGACTTCGCAAGTTTTAGTATTTCGTGTATTTCCAGCTCCAATGTCTTCTAGGGACGAGAAATGTACGGAACCGAGGCAGTAAAGGCGGAGTCTGCCAAAAGTTGCACATTGACAGAGCAGATCTTCCAGAGTGCCAACAGCACCGGGTTCGCTGCATGCCGCGCACGCCTGACTCTGCACCAGTCCCATTTTGAATGCATGAAATGGTGTGAGGTGGTGCCCGGTTAGCATGCCGATCGCCAGTTTGCAGTCTGCTCTAGCAGATGTGAGTAGATAATTTGCAGTTTTTATGTTGTATGACCGGTGCATGATTTTTGCAATCTTGTAGGTTGACATCTCGATGGAGAAAACTTGTGAAAATATGAGTATATGTTAGAAGGAATATAGCATTATTGAGCTGTACAACTAGAAAAATTCTAGAGCTCCTGAGAGAATTGCTGGAAGTTGGATAAAGACCGTGACTTGATGCGTCCATTCAGAAACTTTATTCGGTCACACTGCTCTGTGTCAAAGGCATCGATTACAGCGATGTTGTAGGCAAAAAAACCTCCAAACGAACGAAAAATAGCATAAAAATTTCGAAGGCAGGCAATGACTCAGCGGTTAAAGCTGTAGCCATTTTACTGCAAAGGGCGCAAGTTCGATGAGTCTTAGAGGGATCTAAGGTGAAACAGCTGTACTTACATCCATGCCTAAAAATTGTTTTCTAGTTAAATAAAAAATTATAGCAAATCGCGCGCTCTTACATGTGCACTGTCCTGGCTATACGCGTACAGTTATCTGCTATAAAATTGGAACAAAAAATCTACCTAAAGACTAGAATTGCTATAAACTCCACATAGGCCCGAGCTTTGCCGTACTAGTTTTCAGAGTTGGGCAAAATTTATTCGAATAACGAATAATAGATGAATAAATTTTTTTAATCTTTATTTGAATAATAAATAATTTTGTTTATTCAGAAACCAAATTATTCGAATAATAGATAATTTTCATTTACATATATGTAAAAACAACCAAACATACAAACAAAAAAAAAATAAACAAAATTTTTTTTTACTATTACTCAGTTGTTTTTTTTGTTGTACCCTGTGTTTTTATTTATTATTTGAAATAACGAATAAACCTCAGAATAATTATTCGTAGGGAATTCATCTGAATAAAATTTGAAAAATAAATTTTTATTCAAATAATTATCTAAATAAAAATTTATTCGAATAATGCCCAAGTCTGCTAGTTTTATGTACTAGAGCGATTTTATTGCTATTTTCTTTTATTTCTAATTTCTACTTTTTGTATAAGATTTTTTTTTGTACAACTAAAGATATGGTAGATAATAACCACCGATTTTCTGTCATATATCTAGGGTCCCTTTATATTCAAATTTATTCAAACAGATATGCCTATATCATTTCGAACATGTAGAATAAAAAAAAATAACCCTCAACTAAAAATTGTCCCATTTAAACCCATATAAAGCTGCTTAAAGTCTGCACCAACATTGCCTTACTTTAGTTGCTGCACTAAGGCTTCACATTTGCATGTCCATTTTTTATGCAAATTTATTTATGCATGTATGGGTTGTTGTTGTATGTGTACGAGCTTTTGTGTGCATGCGATTGTTAGCTTGTTAATGCGCCTGTCATATGCGCGTTCGTTGAGGCGTTCACCTGGAAGGAGTCCATTTCTTGCTTGAATTCAAAATGGCGTTTGACTCTGTACTTTGCATGCTATTCGTATTAGATAGGAAGAAGGAAGACAACTGTCACCAAACACATAGCTACATAAATCTACATACATATGTAGATGTAGATGCAATGCAATGACCTGCAGTGCAAAAATAAAATTTATAAAACCATATCGACGCCTCCAAACAATACTGTACTAAGTCGACATAGTACATTTCCCGTTTTTGGCGTTTCAAGTATTACGTATCTTAATTTAGAAACTGTCTAATTTTGGTATCAATCGGACAATCCAATAAAAAGTTATAAGCAAAAGTGTACATATAATACAACTCGAGATTTTTACAGAATAAAAATTTTAAGAACTTGCCATGAGAAACCACGTAGCAAATTTTTATTTTTTCCTACGGTTTTATATAAAGCGTACCCTAACCTTGATATTGTCGAGTTTTGGTGTTGATCGTTCGGTGCTGTGATTTAATCCCAACTGGCATAGCCCCAATTTTAAAAATTGGGATTATGTCACACCATGGTGAGTGACATAATCCCAATTTTTTTACTTGGGATTATGTCAACTATGTGGGAGTGACATATTCCCAAATAAAAGGGAGCCAGAATACCAAATCAGTCGAGTAGGTACTAGTGCGAAGCAAAATCGCGATTTTTGCTTCCAAATTTTTATTTTTTATAGACATATGTATATACATATGTATATACCTATCGATCTAATAAAAAAAAAAGCGCCGCAGGCTAAAATTTGGAATCAAAAATCGCGCGATTTTTTCTTCCAAATTTTCATCTTTTTATAGACATATGTATATACTTATAGATCAATTAAAAAAAGCGCCGCAGGCGAAAATTTGGAATCAAAATCGCGCGATTTTTTCTTCCAAATTTACATCTTTTTATAGACATATGTACATACATATGTATACACCTATCGATCTATTAAAAAAAAAGCGCCGCAGACGAAAATTTGGAATCAAAATCGCGCGATTTTTTCTTCCAAATTTTCATCTTTTTATAGACATATATACAATGTACACAAATATTTATATACCTATCGTTTTATTGAAAAAAGTCTGTATATATGTAAATATATTTAATTTTAATGTAATTTTTTAGTTTTAAAGTAATTTTTTGAGAACATGTGTATTTAAGTACATACATATACTCAATGTATTATTGTATAACAACATTAACTTTATTGTCAGCTTTAATTTTTTTGCTTAATGTAATAAAATCTAAGAAAAAATCTGAAATGTTTTTTTGGGCTTGAAAATGACATTATCCCAATTGAGATTATGTCACTACGTCTGGGGTGACATAAGCCCAAGTAAAAAAGTTGGGATTATGTCACCCTAGGGGGAGGGACATAATCCCTAATAAAAAATTTGGGATTATGCCCCTTGGGATTATGTCAGGGTACCGATCGTTCAATCCAAACAGTTACAAGTATTCATATCGATTTTAAACTTTGAGAGCTTCTCCTGCAAAACACAGTTTTCAGATTTAGTACAGTTTTGTTTGGAAGCATCGATATGATGGCAATAACTACCAGGAACTGGTGAATGAGCGAATTTTTTCGTTGCTAATGGCATTACTGGGCATTTAAGTTGGTATCTACTCCATCGGCTTTGTATAGTTTTGTAATTTTTAAAATTTTTACGAGATATTCGCAATTCATGAAAGAAATTCGGTGAGTTGCTGCTCTCGGGCACTCTCGATCAACCAACTTAGAGACACAGTGCTCTACACCCTTTTGAAAGTTTCAGAGCCTGTAGTACCCGCTCAATTCGTCTAACTACTGCGGTAAAAGCAAATCGCCATCGAATAGCTCGTCAGAACTGATTCCCTATTTTTATTGCAAAATCCAGGATGCCCATAGAGAGGCTGAATATAGTAGAATATTGCCGATTTAAGAATAACAGTTGTTAAAATGGAAAAAAATATAGATGTTTGGCTTTTTGGTTGAACTGCATTGAAAGCTAGTATTGCTGGCTGCAGGGTATATACATACATAATTTGCTATTTCGGCGAGGAAGTGGCTAAGCGTGTGACATTTGTATGTTTGAATGCTGAATATTTACTAGATACAAACATAGATACATAAATTTATTTGCATATTTATATACATACATACATACATCCATATGTAAGTTTATGCATAGAGTGCACTGCAGTTGTAGCTCTGCAGCGATTGCCATTTGAAGCGTAAGCTTTAACTTTCTTATCAGATCATTTTATTTAAATTTCAACTCACTGCTAAATATTTATGATTTGATTTATTGTGTGCAGTTAATGCATCCTCTTGTCATTTTGATTTTGATATTCTTTTTTTGTATCACTGGATTGCATAAATCATATAGATTATTTACTTACATATGTATGTATGTATTTATGAATATTTGTCGGAAGGTAAGTAGATTTCTATGTGCAATATAGGAAAAATCTGCATGAGCGCACACACCTATGCAAATTAAACCGTAAACGATTTTTTTTTTACAGAAACTGATAATCGAAGGAAGTAAGTAGTTTTTAGGATTATATTTACTGTTTAAGAAAAATTGTAAAGCATAAAGGAGTATTATTTATTACTTTTTGGTTTATTTGGTTGATCAAAATTCTTTGCTCGATTTAATTTGAGCGTTACTAGGTTCTTAAGCCAAACTACTTAATATGAGAAAATTCGAAAATTTGCTTCTTCGATTTCGTTGCAGAAAATACATACTTACTAGGTACTAAATGAACATTTTACAATTTAACTTTATATGCAACAAAACATACGGTTAGCTGTTACTTTCATTAACACCCACACATATGTATGTATGTATCTACGAAATTCTTTTTTCATTAGACGATTTCGCAACAGGGAATAATGCAAAATTATAAACGCATGGGTACATATGTACAAAAATATGTATTGACTATGATAGATAACTCCCACGAGATCATATCGCTAACCAAGGATAAGCAATTTACCAGATGTTACAATATTTTATAAATTACACAAAAAGAGAAAAAAAAAAATGTCTTTAAAGGACGAATTGCGGTCGCTGTCATGATTAAACATTTCGTTGTGGAGTGGGTGTTAATGAAAGTTCGTTGCAATTCAGGCAAGGTTTTTTGCAACTCAGAAAGTTTTATTTTTTATGAGTTCTTTATACTGCTTTGCAATGAATTTTTAAACAAGTTAAACCCATATACGCTTACTCGGATAATATATTTTAGTTAAGGTATTAAGCCAAGAGTTAGTCTAGTATTGCGGTTCTTGGCGTTAATCTACCAGTATCCAAAAATCTAAATTAGTCAACGCTATCAAGATTAAACTTTTACTCATCGGACAAAATAATCTTAAATGGCGCAATATCAACAGAGACCAATTAGTGGTATGTAAGGTTTTCTCAAGTCCTGGGAGAGTGCCATTAGCATTCCCTTTTTGTTGAACGAACATTTCTGAGTATCAGGTCTTAGAACGTGGTGGAAGCGCTGTCTTTATGGCAATGCAAAAATTTATTTTGCCAAAGAAATTACCGAACTTTTTTTTTGTTTATTCCCACATAGCATTTTATGAATTTTTTGATCATATTCCAGTCCTTTTCGATCCCTATGCACGTTTAAAATAATGGAAAATGCGCTCAATTTCTGAACATAAAAGAGCCTCTCCTCTGTAGAAAATGGTACCCTAAGTCCAACTCTTCTTGGGGAGTCATTTTCGAGTCTTATTTTAATCGTATTTCAATCATTTTCGAGTTCCTTTCGATTTTATTTCTTTCGATTTTATTTCTTTCGACTTTGAATCTTATTTTGGTAATTTTTGAATCGTTTTTGAATCTTCTTGGGGTAATTTTTCTTCGTTTTTCTGATAATTTTTGATTGGATTTCCAATCTTTTTTGGGTCATTTTCGAATCTTTTTTGGTCGTTTTTCAGTAACTTTTTGGTCAATTTCTAATCATTTTCTAATACTTTTATACTCATTTTTCTATCATTTTTGGGTCAGTTTACAACCGCATTTCTTTCCCATCTTCTCTCCTCTTACATATTCTACCTTTAGCCTTACCTTTACCAATATCGCAAAAAGAACTTCCACGGTCACCCTCAGTCCACATTTTGGTTTGAAATTATTTAAACAGATTTTTAGCCTACAATAATATTAAGCAAATAAGGGGTTAAGATATAAAAATTTCAATCCATAAATGAATTCCTATGAAAATGCATATGCGCATTTTGGTACTCTCATATACGGAAACACGGAAGACATACATTCATATACACAACAACATTCGGAACCATCAATACCGAAATCTAATATAAAATTCTCTGAATTTTTTTTTTGAAAAATGATAGCATTATGTACTAGGCTTGCTAATACCGGGGACAGACATCTGGTATTTGCATTTTGGTAAATTTATTGTGGTATTTAAAATACTACCATAATGACAGACAGTAACTTGTTATTTCAGTTCTGATAAAGGAAGTAAACAACATAAAAATGGAAAACATTTCCGAAGTAAATTGTTACTTTCTTCAATGATTTTTATAATTATTATCTCATTTTTACGCAAATATTTTTCTGCCGTTTGGCTGTCTCTTTCGGCGAGCTCCAAACCTTTTTTGGTTTTGCAGCTGTTGATATTGTTGGTATTTCTGCAGCTGATCTTGTTGATGTTGATCCAGCTGGGAACGTTGAAATTGTCATCGATGAACTGGGTGATGCTGCTCGGCCTGAAGCTCTTTGTCGGACAGCACAATGTTGTGCCGCTTTTGCAGTTCTGCGCAACTATTTTGATAGATATGGCCGTTCATATGCACACCTCTCAGTTTTTAAATGTTCTCACGCCACATATCTTTGATTAAATGGGTTTCATCACTTTTATGTACATATACACGTTTATTTTGTCCATTTGTAAGTAATTTGTTTGCTTTTTTAATTTTTAATTTTTGTTTTTTTGATTTTTCGAATAAACGTTTTTGGTTTTTTGATTGACATTTGTCACATTTAGGTATGTTCAGTGGGAAATGCTAATTCACAATGAGAATACCACAAAATTACAACCTATGGAAATTTGGTTTTTTTACTACAAAAATACTAAGATGCTCGTGTAGTATTTTGAAGAATATTATAATATTTGGTGACAGATATATGGTATTATGAAATTGCTACGAAAAAATACCAGATGTCTGTCCCCGGTATAAGGAATATTTCTTTTTTTCTAAAAAGGCAAAGTAATCGATCACATTCCGATCTTTAGCATGATCAATTTGTGATAATATATTTTTTTAATCAGCAAAAGGGATCGAATAGGGCTCAGTTAGGTGATGTTTATATGACAAAAAGTAAAATCACTTTTCAATCGCTGGTGTGACTCATTTTCGAGTCTTGTTCTAATCGCAGAGGTGATAAATCAGTTTTTGATCATCAAAGGGGATCGAAAAAGACTCGGTACAGTTTTCATAAAACAATCTTCCAAAGGCTATGTGGGTTATAATAATAAAAATAATTCGATTCTATTTCCTTTCCTAATTTTTTTTTTGTGTAAATTCAGGTCCAAAATATGAATACAAAATATCAAGTTATTATGCCCCAAACGATTTCCCGCTGCTAAGCGTTGAAGTAACCCGTCGAGCTATATATTGTGCATGGATTTGTGAAGTGCGTGTAAAGCGAAAGCTCTGTGCGGCCTTTCGCGTGACATGTGTGCAATGTTGTTGACACTTTTGTTTTAGGCCAACCTACTTTGTGTGCGCGGATGTTTGTTTGTCATCTGTTTGCAAACCTCACGATAGACGTGGCTGTTGCTATTTTCCAACAAATGTCCTCTTTTGACTGCCATTCTTCTTATGTTGCACTGCGATTTTGCGTCTGTTGCAGTTTTCAGTTTCCAGTTTTAAGTTCAAACTTTCAGCACGCCTGTTGGTGGGCTGTCATTGTTGCACCGTGACACGTCGTCATGTATGCTGCTCATCGGAAGTAATCATTTTGCGCAAAAATATGTACATATGTATGTAGGTTAGATAGGGTCGAAAAAAAATGTTGTAAAAGTCCGGCCCTAAATTTGAAGCTTATGTTGAGAGGGTTAAGGGACACAAAAAAATTTTTTTTTTTTACCCCGTGAAATACCGCCGAAATTGTTTTTTTCTTGTAACTTTGTTATTTATCATCCGATTTTTAAAATTGATACGTCATTAGTTTCGTATTTTGAAGCTCTACACTTCCTTCTAATGTCCTTTTGAGCTCTGAAGTCGTTTTCACATAGTTGGGTCAGCTAACTTATTTGTATATCCACGAATTATCCTCTTTGTATTGCCAAATGAAAGTGCTTCAAAATTCATGACAATGTTGCCTTGAAACGGTTTTACTAAATTAATAAACAAAGAAGTTACGTCACAAAGAAGTTATTTAACGTAGATATTATTTAACTATTTTTTTTAAGCAATTCAGTATATCTAAAGTTGTAAAATTCCGACCCTAAATTTGAAGCTTATATTGAGAGGATTAAAGAAAAAAATTTTATTTTTTTTCTGATCCCGTGAAATACCGCCGAAATAGTTTTTTTATTGTAACTTTGTTATTTGACTTCAGAGCTCAAAAGGACATTAGAGGGAAATGTGGAGCTTCGAAATACGAAAATAATGACGTATCAATTTTAAAAATCGGATGTTAAATAACAAAGTTACAAGAAAAAAACCATTTCGGCGGAATTTCGCGGGATCAGAAAAAAAATTTTGTTTGTCCCTTAATCCTCTCAATATAAGCTTCAAATTTAGGGTCGGACTTTTACAACTTTACATATATTGAATTGCTTAAAAAATAAATTAAATAATAGCTACGTTAAATATTCGTAGTGACGTAACTTCTTTATTTATTAATTTAGTAAAACCCTTTAAAGGCAGCATTGTCATGAATTTTGAAGCACTTTCATTTGGCAAAACAAAAAGGATAATTCATGGACATACAAATAAGTTAGCTGACCCAACTATGTGAACATAACTTCAGAGCTCAAAAGAGCATTAGAAGGAAGTGTAGAGCTGCAAAATACGAAAATAATGACGTATCAATTTTAAAAATCGGATGAAAAATAACAAAGTTACAATAAAAAAACGATTTCGGCGGTATTTCGCGGGATCAAAAAAAAAATTTTTTTTTTTGTCCCTTAACCCTCTCAACATAAGCTTCAAATTTAGGGGCGGACTTTTACAACTTTTTTTTTTCGTATGGGGACCAACCCTATCTAATGTAGGTACATGTTTCCATATGTATGTATGAATGTATGCATGACCGTGTATAGCAGTATAAACAAGTGCTCGAAGCGTTTAATGGCTACGGCCGACTGTTTGCTTACTCGCAGATCCGCAGCTTCACAGACTCGCATATGTACAATGTACATATATGTATGTATGTACAAAATATTGCAAGCACTCATGGCAACTGGCTGGCGCGCGTCCTGAATTCGATTCACTTTTTTTCAAATTGCTATACATAGGCACATATTTATGTATGGACATGTAGAGGGTATTTGTTACAGTTTACTTTGTAAAGTTTGTTGGTTTGGCAGCTTTCGCTTTATACAAATATAAACATTAGGGTGGTCAAAATTTTATGAAGAAAATAAAGTTCTCCCGAAATTCGCGGAATAACCTGAAATGCGGGTAATATATATCGACAATTTGGCCTTCTGCTTTTACCCCGGTAATAATTTTTTAGAAAGTCCTTCATGAACAAGAACGATGTTTTTATTAACACGCTTTTATTAGTTTCACCTGTATGTATGTATGTACATATGTATGTATGTATGTATGTAAACAAGTTACGTATAGGCAGTGTAGTTCACTGTATGTTTGCTTGTCCGCATTTATGTAACCGAGTCCCTTTTGTATTGCATAACTTAACGCAAAAGCGTGTGTATTCATACACTGAATGGAAGTTTTTCAGTGTGAGATGTGCTTATTTCATCATTAAAAAGGGAACACATATCGCACCCTAAATCAAAAAGTGGCACAACTCAAAATCTTTCGAAATCGATTTTTTTTCATAAGCGGGTATACGGAACATATCTCTAGCGATTGCCAAAAAAAAACTTTTGAATAACTCTCTTTCAACCGAAAAATAACCATTATACCTGGCCCTTTGCCATACGATTGCTTGTAATGAAAAAAAGTTTTTTGGCTCTCCTGAAAATTTTTGAATTTTGAGTTATGTCACTTTATGATTTAGGGTGCGATATGGTTTTAGGAGTACTTACATTGTTCCGCAATGAATTTTTCGGTTTTAATTTTTTGGACCACCTTAATATATGTACATACATATTGCATTCGGAGGGTTGTTGTAAACAATTTTATTTGCTTTTGCTGCCCTCCAGCCAGTCAGTGATAACCTGAATAGCCGTTGTTGTTGTTGTTGGTGCTCATTCGTCAAGGACCTGTACGGCTCATCGAACATCATCATTAAGAGCAGGCATGAATGGAAATTTTTATATACATACATCGCACATGCACGAGACTTAAAGCTCTAACTGCGTGTTTAATTTACCGTCTAGTGCACTGAGCTTTTGCTATTTTATGAGGTAAGAAAAGGGCAGGATTTTATTGTTTTTCAAATTAAATACCATAAGTTACTTTAATGAATCTATTAAAGCGACCTTAAAACGAAAATCTACCTTTCGAAGAGTTTCTTTCTACGTACTGAAGAAAGGACCTAGACATATCTGACTTTATATGCGGAAAATATCAATCGCAAATGTGAATAATCCTCTGGGCGCACTAATTTATCTTGGGACTTGTGATATCGTGATTGCATTGAAGTAACAATGCGCATGTATGTAACTCTTAAGGTATTTGCACCTACAGTCGCAGACCTTGAAACATCTGAATAATAATTCGATGATATTAATGATGTCATCAGTTGACTCTGATCTCCTTTAAGGGACTGAAATTTATATTTTAAATTGCAGATTTCACATAATGAAAATTGCTATATTGACTAATATGGTAATTCTGGCTAAGATTGTCAAAAGTCTCTCGTAAGAGTGGACCTACCTAGCTATTTTAAAAGCTCTTTCAGTCTTTCGAAAGATAAATTAAAAGATTTGTATACAGAAGATCTTACGAATTAAAAAGAAAGAAAGTAAAAGCCAAAATGTAAATTTTTTTCTTTTCGAATAATAGTTGTTTTAGGAAAAAACAGTTGCCAGTACAGCCCTGCAAAACAATTTAATGAACTTGTAGTCAATTATCGGAAGATACATACATACATATGTATGTATTCCTAAACAGCTCCCTCTACATACATATATAATAATTAGAGCATGGAATTTCATGTACTAAAAAATAAAAAATATGCGCATAAAAAATGCAACAAAAACTGAGAAATATGCATGAAAAATCAAAAAAAATGCATTAATTCAAATTATTTCAACTTCAGATAATTCATGTTTATTGAAGTTACAATAGTTAAATAAATTAGGTACAAACATTTTTGATGTGTAAACATCTTTGCTGTAGCTACGAGTGATTTCGAAACACAGGTAAAGTTTACGCGTAAACGTAAATGACCTTTGTGTTAGTGCACTGCTATGTCCGTGTGAATCGCTTGGCACTGTCAGTGGTAGGTAGGTAGATAGGCATGTACTTACAAATGCTTGCATGCATAGCCGTGCAAATGCAAATATCAACAACAACAGCAACGAAGCGAAGTGAAGTTGTTGTTGTTATTGTTTTCTGCAACAATTCGACAAATAGGCAAAATAAAAAGGACCAACCTGTTTGAACATGTATGCAAATGTATGGATATGCATACCTACATCTACCTATCTAATTTTCTGTGCAATATTGGTATCGAATGAAAGGTTTTGAGCAGGATTTCGATATGAAGCTCTTTTCATTGTGACCCCTAGGCCGGGTCTCCAGATATGGGTCAAAACGAGGACCCGCATGATCCTTCAATGTTTCTGAGCAAAATTGGTATCAAATGAAAGATCTTGAGCAGGCCTTCTTCAGGGAGCTCTATTCTTCATGGTTCCTAGGTCGGGTCCGGAGATATGGGTCAATACGAGGACCCGTATGATCTTGCATGTTTCTGAGCGTTATTGGTGTCAAACGAAAGCTTCTGAGCGGGGATTCTACACGGAGCTCTACTCTTTATGATTCCTATGTCGGGTCGCGAGATATGGGGCAATACGAGGACCAGGATGTCCTTGAATGTTTCTGAGCAATATTGATATCAAACGAAAGGCCTTGAGCATGGATTCTACAGGGAGCCCTATTCTTTATGATTCCTAGGTCGGGTCCCGATATATGGGTCGAAACGAGGACCCGGATGATCCTTGAATATTTCTGAGCAATATTGGTATCAAAGGTGTTCAACAGGGCTTCTACATGGAGCTCTATTCTTTATGATGTCTAGGTCGGGTCCCGAGATATGGGTCAAAATGTGACCCCGGATTAACCCGGAATGTTTCTGAGCAATATTGGTATCAAATGAAAGGTGTTGAGCAGGCCTTCTACACGGAGCTCTACTCTTTATGATTCCTAGGCCGGGTCTCCAGATATGGGTCAAACGTGGACACGGATGATCTTGCATGTTTCTGAGCAATACAAAACAAACAACATAAAAAATCAAAAACCAAAAACCAAAACAAACAAAAACAACAAAATAGTAGCAGTCACAATGACAGCAAAAAACTACAAAAATTATAGTCGCATTTTAATCCATAGAAAACCAGGAAAAAAGGAATAAAGAAAAGGGAATAAATATCGGTGACAGGTAACAAGGTCAATGGAAATAAGGTCAATTGACCTTATTTCCCACCCGGTTGGGAAATAAGGTCAATTGACATTATTGCGTTTTTGGAAAACGCAATAAAGTCAATTGACTTCATTGCGTTTTCGAGCATTTAGCTTCGCATCGGTCCGTGTCGGTTCGCGTCGCTGCTGTTATTAGAAAAGTTAAGCGCCGCAGGCGAAAATTTGGAATAAAAAATCGCGCGATTTTTAATTCCAAATTTTCATTTTTCTAAACTGCTTTTTATGAGAAAAGAAAAGCGCGTTAAAGAGATATACAGGATTAAGTGGAGCCATTGGCCAAATAGCGGTAAATTGCCGATATCTCAAAAACCTTCCCATAGAATTAAAAATGAACCGGATTTTCGGAATCAGCGACCGATTTTACATATAGATAGGATAGTCGCGTCCAAAGTACAGACAAAAAATTTCATTTTGTGATCCAGTGTATTTAATCAGAACTTTGAAGTAAATATAAGTATTATTTTGCATTCACTTTATTTTTTTCATTTAATTGGCTTGGTTTCAATTCTGCTGGGAGAGATTTATGAATAACTTGATCAAAAAGGGCTAAAAAAATAATAAAACTGATTTCAATAATCTAGTATATTACATATTTCGCACTTGTCCCAGGAGTCACAAAAACTTGTCCCAGGAGTCACAATTTTAAATATTGAAAATAGTTAATTGAATTTTAATATATAAATCATTTTTATAGAATATGGGATTATGCAGTATGTTTTTTCGACCATATATAAATTGTAAGTAAAAGTTGAATAGTTGAACTAAAAATTGTATTCGTGCTCATAAAGGTGCAACAAAGGGATTTTTCGGTGTCCCAGGAGTCACACTCATTTACTGAGTAGTTACAAAGCTATTTGTTATTATTTAGCCAATTCTTTTAATGCATTTGTTGTATTGGATATTTATCCATGTCGATAAATATATTTCATAGCAATTTAAGTCCCGATGTCAGTTTTATAATTCAAAGTTGACTAAGCTCTGAAGTCAAATGTCCCAGGAGTCACGATGGAATGTCCCAACTATAACTTTTATTCAGAGAATAGACAATTTTTTATTATTCGCATTCATTAAGATGGACTCTAAAATAATGGTTAGCAATACGGTAATCAAAGACTTTTCTTTAGGCTTCATAGGAATAAATTTTAGCGGAACAACGTCTGCCGGGTCAGCTAGTAATAAATAAAAACTCAGGGTACAACAAAAAAACAACTGAGTAATAGTAAAAAAAAAATGTGTATATTTTTTTTTTGTTTGTATGTTTGTTTGTTCTTACATATGTAAATGAAAATTATCTATTATTCGAATAATTTTTTGTTTGAATAAACGAAATTATTTACATATTATTCAAATAAAAATAAAAAAAATTTATTCATCTATTATTCTTATTCGAATAAATTTTGCCCAACTGTGCTACAATGTTTGAAAAAAGGACTTACAAAATTTGCACTCTAAGCTAGCAATATGTATGTATGTTTTTATAGATATGTACATAAATTCAGTCTTGAACATTTCATAATTTTCTAAAGGTTGATCCTTATTTAACGATTCATTAGCATACACAATGAAATATTTTTTCATATTCTCAAAAAGAAAACTTTGCCGATTCGGTCGAAAAAAGCTCTTATAAATAGGAAACGAACGTTCTACATCCACAGAGGTAATAGGAGCATGTTTGAAAACGGCTCTTTGTCGACAGGTATGCACCGTATCGAAAATACTAATAATAGCCGTATTCACACGAAACTATTCGTCGTCAGATGACCGTTTCCCAACTATCACAAATAGTCGTTGAAACGTAGCTACGACCAATGTTTTTACTTTAAAGTGTTGTGGCACCAGCCATAGGCACGTAATAGGAACGTTCTTATTACGTGTTTACGCCCAAAATGGGGAATGATTTTCGGTAACCACAACGTTCCAAAGTCGTCGCCGCAACGTCCGTCTGTCCGTCTGTCCGTCCGTCCGTCTGTGAGCACGATAACTCGCGCAAAAATTGAGATATTTTGATGAAATTTGAAATGTAAGTTGGTATCAAGACAGGAACGGATGGTATTGAAAATGGGCGAAATCGGACATTGACCACGCCCACCTCCCCTATATAGTAAAAATCGGAAATTTTGTATCTCAGTCACTAATAGAGCTAGAGTGATAAAATTTCACACACGTATTGAGCTCAGGCCCTTATGAAGAAATATGGTGAAATTTTGGAAAATGGGCGGTGCCACGCCCACTTATTAAGGGGCAAACATTGAAAGTTTTATGAGTCATAACTCAGAAACCGTTGAAGATATATCGATGAATTTTGGTAGGCGTGATATACTTACTTAGGCAAATGTTGTGACGAAAAATTGCCAAAATCGGTTGACGACCACGCCCACTTTTATATATGGGTCTTATAAAGTGACCTAATTAAAACATTTTAAGCGATATCTCTGTAAAATATAAAGATATATCATTGAAATTTTGTGGGATGTGTCCAACTACGGACATATAACAAAAAATAGAAAAATTTCGGAAAATGGGCGTGGCACCGCCTCCTTTTAGAAGCAGGAATATACGAGATTTCTGAGCCCATAACTCGACAAATAATTGAGATATTATGACGAAACTTGGTTCATACACTTTTATAACTTGTGTTAATAGACACGCAAAAAGTTATTGAAATCGGTTTATGACCACGCCTACTTTTTAACAAAGATATTTCTGGAACACCCTTTGGGAATTTTTAACGTGACATCTTTGTAACTCATAAAGGATGAAATTTTGCACAAAGAATAATATTCATAAGCTTAGTTGGATGACTGATAAAAATTTAGAAAATGGGCGTGGCTACGCCCACTTTATGCAGCACTCGAATTATATATAAAGTACCTACACCGTGTTTCCATCAAACGCAAACAAACAATGAAAGCATACAGCTGAGTATCTAATGTTCGATTCCACTCGAACTTAGGCTTCCTTACTTGTTTTATATTTGTTTCATTTTATATTCAGATACATGTATGTGAAACTTGTCCATTATTTAATTTGGAAACTAAAATGGCAACATAATAAATTCGTATTAATAATAATGATAATGAAAGGAATGGTTTTGCGACAATTTGCATGAAAAAACTAAGGCGAATGAAAATCTATTGTGAAATATGGTGAGATAGGTTTAAAATTTTCACGCGCCATTCGAATTTTAATTTTTATGAAAATTTTTATTTTATTGACGTCCACCAGAATGCAAAAAAATCGCATACCTAGATGCCAAAACACTGTTTAGTGGTTCTTTGGTACTTACAAATAAATATTATTTATTAACCTAGTAATTTCGGTTCATAAATTATAATAATATGGCATTTTTCAATTTATTAATTCAGTGACTGTGTCATATTTACAAACAAATATGGCGGATTTTATAACAAATAACTTTGTAGTCGTATTAACCAAAAATCACGACCTCAAAGTTACTAAAACTTGACGATAGTGACGACTACTGGAAATATGTAACTTCAAAGTTATATTTCCCATAAAGTAACAAATGCCACTATAATGTGACTTCAAAGTAGCGGAAAAGTTATGACTACCTAATTGGAACTTGCTTATATCAACTCTGTGCTTATATTTTTTAAACACGGTTGTCACGCACCTCGCAAAAAATCCAGAATAAAATACCAACAGGTTCAAAATGCAGTCATTGATTTAAAAACCAATATGCGTAGCATTGTAAATTTATTGGTATACTTTTGATTGTAAATATTTATGTACAATCAACAATAATTATCTCTCGTATAGGTGGGCAAACTTTTTCACTCATTCTTTTTTTATACTCAGCTGTACTAGTACACAGAGTATTATAGTTTTAATCACATAACGGTGGATTGTAACAGAGTGAAATAATCGAGATAGATATAGACTTATATATATCAAAATGATCAGGGTGAAAAGAGAAATCGATTGAGCCATGTCCGTCCGTCTGTCCGTCCGTCCGTCCGTCTGTAAACACTCTAACTCGCGCAAAAATTGAGATATTTTGATGAAATTTGAAATGCAAGTTGGTATCGAGACTGGGATTGTTGGTATTGAAAATGGGCGAAATCGGACCATGACCACGCCCACTTTTCCTATATAGAAAAAATCGGAAATTTGGTATCTCAGTCACTAATATATGTAGCTGGAGCGATGAAATTTTACCCACGTGTTGAGCTCAGGCCCTTAGGAAGAAATTTGATGACATTTTGGAAAATGGGCGGTGCCACGCCCACTTATTAAGGGTCAAACCTTGCAAGTTTTATATGTCATAACTCAGAAACCATTGAAGATATATCGACAAAATTTTGTACGCGTAATTTACTTACTTAGGCAAACGTTTGGGCGGAAAATAGTTAAAATCGGTTGACGGCCACGCCCACTTTTATATATTTGTATTATAAAGTGACCTAATAAAAACATTTTAAGCCATATCTCTGTCAAATATAAAGATCTATCATTGAAATTTTGTCGCATGAGTCCAACTATGGACATAAAACAAAAACCACAAAAATTTTGGAAAATGGGCGGTGCCACGCCCACTTATTAACGGGCAAACATTGAAAGTTTTATGAGTCATAAATCAGAAACCGTTGAAGATATATCGATGAAATTTGGTACGCGTGATATACTTACATAGTCAAATATTTGGACGAAAAATTTCCGAAATCGGTTGAGGGCCACGCCCACTTTTATATATGGGTCTTATAAAGTGAACTAATAAAAACATTTTAAGCGATATCTCTGTCAAATATAAAGATATATCATTGAAATTTTATAGCAGGAGTCCAACTGCGGACATAAAACGAAAAACACAAAAATTTTGGCAAATGGGCGTGGCACCGCCTCTTTTTATAAACAGGAATATACGAGATTTCTGAGCCTATAACTCGACAAATGATTTATATATAATGACTAAACTTGGTGTGTACACTTTTATTACTTGTGGTAATACATGTTGAAAATTTTAGCGAAATCGGTTGACGACCACGCCCACTTTTATATATGGGTATCATAAAGTGGCCTAGTAAAAACATTTTAAGCGATATCTTTGTCAAATATAAAGATAATTCATTGAAATTTTGTGGCATGAGTTCTACAATAGATCGGAAACAAAAAATAGACAAATTTTGGAAAATGGGCGTGGCACCGCCTCTTTTTAGACAAAGGAATATACGAGATTTCTTAGCCTATAACTCGACAAATAATTGAGATATTATGACGAAACTTGGTTTATACACTTTTATAACTTGTGTTAATGGACACGCAAAATTTGTTGAAATCGGTTTATGACCACGCCTACTTTTTAACAACGATATTTCCGGACCACCTTTTGGGAATTTGCAACGTGACATCTTTGTAAGTAGAAGTCATAAACGAATGAAATTTTGCACAAAGAATAATATTCTTATGCTTAGTTGGATGACTGATAAAAATTTTGAAAATGGGCGTGGCTATGCCCACTTCATGTAGCACTCGCTTTTTATAAAATACACCGGGTTTCCATCAAACGTAAACAAACAATGAAAGCATACAGCTGAGTATCTAATGTTCGATTCCACTCGAACTTAGGCTTACTTACTTGTTTTTATTAATTTTAAGGTTAATGCCTGAATCACAATGTGGCGTTCGGTCGGTCGCGCTTCTGACAAGTGAGTAGAAATGTATGGAAATATATGAAGCAAATCGCATTGATCGTAAAATTTTTGTAATATCGTATGTTCGTTGCAACCCTGTATAACGCCTGAGTTGAACATTTCTCTACTAAGTCGGGAGTTTGACATTAAAGCTGATTCCACATAAAACTTTTTCCGCTTTGCGTTACGCCGCTTTCTATGCCAAACAACGCAAAACTGAAAAACTATGCCACAATGAACGCTGCAACATTACTCAAAAAATATTTATTTTCTGAAAAATCTCTCATTCTCCGTTTTATTTATTTAAAAGTAAATAAGAAAATAAAAATTTATTAAATTATTTTTCAATTGTGTGAAATTTAAATTTGTTTATTTACACTTGAATTAAAGTGAAACTGAAAAAAAATTTCAACGCCCCCAAAAGTTGAGACTTGGGCAACTTTGTGCTTTACGTAATTTCGGCGTTGCGTTACTTTTTGTTATGTGAGAAACCTCATATAGATACATGTATTTTAATCTCAGCTGTCACGCAGAAAGTGTCACGTAGCGCAACACAAAGTTCTATGTGGTATCAGCTTAAGTAATTAAAATTGTTTTTTTTTTTTATGAAAAATTTTGAAATTTATGAAAAAATAAAAAAAAATATATTAGTGGCAGTGAACATGTTTACAATCCAACATCTAATACATCAACGCGCGACCGACCTAACGCCAAATTGCGATTCCGGCATAAATCTGAAAATTTTAAAATACGATTTTTTTTTCCAAAACGCTTGCACGTATTTTGGTACTTAAACAAATTTAAAAAAATCCCACAAAAGTTGGTAAAGTTTGTATATCTCCCTCAAATCTCAATTTGATACGATGACAAAACTACCATATAAAAATGTATAGAAAACTCGGGATCAAATTGTAGATACCGTAGAAGTATTATTTTAATAAAAAAAATGTAAAAATGGATGTCAAAAATAAATTTCTTGACAACAAAATGAGAGCATACCGTTATTCTCTTGAAAAAGCGGTTTTTAAGCTTTAATTTTTACTGTAAATAATCAAGAAATTTGAAATTTTCCTTATAGTGCTATCGGCTAGTAAAATGTTTTTCACCCCATATCTGGCAAACATTTACTCGTCGTGTTCTTTTCTACCGATTCACACACGGCCTTAGTAAGAATTTTAATAGCGCATTTGAAAGTTACGAAATTACCAACGGCGAAAAAATTACCTACTTTGGATGTTAATTGCAGTGTGGCAATCGCGATTAAACAGACGCCATTACGAGACCAATTTCGTTTGTAATACTCGCCACTAAATAGAATTTTTTACTTCGTGGTGAGCTTAAGAAGTAACATGCACTTTGTAGTAGCCGTTGGCAATTACGTGGTGATCTATAGGTAATGGATACCTTATTATCACCACCGAATATTACCTACAAGTTTCGTGACATTAAGCGGGCAATTAACGTCCCAAAACGTAACCGAAACTATTACTGTTGCTATAAAGTAGCTGGCACTTTAAAGTTGCATTTAAGTAACATGAGTTTGTCGCCGCTGCCATTATTTGCCACGTATAAGTTTTAAAAACTTCGAGGTACTTTTACTAGTAACCACGACGTTTCTACTACCGGTAATGTCACTAAAAATCCACTTAACTTTAAAGTAACAATATAGGTAGAAATTACCACGGAGCGACTGGGAATTTGTCAAACAAAGTTAATTTCTCACCGAAGTCGTACATTTAGTGAATGCTCCGTAATTGCTACACACCTAATGTTATGTTCAGACACAACCTTAATTGAACATTAAGAGCCTTCATTCAATTTTCAAGCCCAATGATTCTCAATTTACCATAAAAAAATTGGCCAAGTTAATGCTTCATTAGAAATTAATGAGTTGTTAGTGAAGAACAATTCTGAATGCAACCCTGTTAAAAGGCTTGTTTCATAAGTAAAATGAAATGTCATGAAAAGAGAAATGTGATTAGCGTCAGTGTCCACTAAACAGGTTGGTTCGTCAGATCAGCTGTATTCTTGTTCTTCTTCATCACCTATCAAATTTGTTTTTATTTCTGCTTATTTTATACATGCATTCGTGTTTACGACAGGGCCGTAGCTAGATTTAAATTTAAGGTAGGGCAGCGTTGGTTTAAGGTAGGGCGGAAGTAAATAATGTATCACAATTAGTCTTACATCGCACATAGGTAGATTTTCAACTTTTATGCGGCCAAAATTGAATTTTGTAAAGTTGTTACAATTGCAGAAAAAAACATACCCACATATTGGAAATAGACTGGGGAACAATAATTCATCGCTTTTTTCCCGACCCCATACTCTGCACTTGCTGCCAGATGGTCGAAACTTAGCATATCTAAAGTAAATTTTTTAGTTTTTTTTACATAATTTTAAGTGATAGTTTCAACGTGAATATTTATTATTTAAAGCAATTCATTTAAGTAATCGTGATGGATCCTAAAGCTTCAGGTAATTATTAACACTTTTCAATAATATCCTTGATTTCCAATAATTCTAAGTTTATAGTTTTAAGCTTTTACAGTTGCGATATTTAAAAAAATTATCACTCTTTTTCGTGTTCAAAATTGATTTTGTTATGTTGCTCTGTCAGACTCAGTCACATTAACCCTTGGACATGATATCTAGTACAATTAATATTTTGCCGACAAAAAATTACGTCGAACAAAGCCGCACTTCACTACTAGATACAGGGTTTTTCTTATGTACCTACAATAAAATTCTTTTTTGTGTTTTATATTTGATTTTAATGTTTATATTTCTAACGCATATCTTGGTTAATGTAGGTGATGCTCGAAAGTAACCGAGATATTTATCAGCGATTATTGTTAACTTCCTAGGCAGTATTTTTAGTATTTCCAATTTTTCAAAGTCAAGGAAATACTTATCATAAAAAGGGGCTAAGAATTCTGAAGCTACATTTTTTTAGAAGATTTTTGAGTATGCAGTTTTGCAGCTCATTCAATTGTAATATAATAATATGCAACAGAATTCTTTGAAATAAATTTAGAAACTATTTCGTATGATTTTTTTTTGAGTCACTGTATATATTTTTCAATAAAATCGACTTTTAACACAAATTATTAAAACTTTACATTAAACAAGCAATTTTGAATAGATGTAGACAATAAAATATTTATTTTATTTATATTTTAAAACTTGAAAATCTACCTATGTGCATGGAGGCATGGCTTCCAAAATCAGTCAGCATAAATATCACTTTTCTCTAGGTCAGTGACGTACATTGGCTCAGATTTCCATCTGTCTACCGAAAGGGACGGCTTTGCATTAAGGAACCACCGTCCGAGAAAAATGACTTTCGAAGAAAAAAGATGTTCTACACTCATATATACATATGTGCATGTTTTTATAAGTGCCTTTCCTCGGTAATCGTACGCAGTATTGGGGGTTTGTTTGGTAAATTTTACAACTTACCAACATCTGCGGTCGACGGGACTTTTGAATTTAGAATCAGGAGGACCTCCTCTACAACCCCCAATGACCTTTTTTCAACGCGTGGTAAACTGTTGGAAAATTTTCCCCGTACTTTTAATACCTATTTGTTGACACATAATTATTGTGACAGTACATAAGCATACTCATTGAGAATAAGCCAACAAGATGGTACAGCTTCCAATTTAGGTGTGGAGATTTGGAGATCTTTAAATTTGGTATGTGGGTCGCCTGTAGGTATGCACGCAATCAAGGTGAGAAAAAAACTCTCGAAAATGATTAAACGATAACCATAGATTATTTTTCCATCGAGTAAAATGTTTTAGATTAGCACACAGCTTTAGAAATCGATTCCGGGCTTTTGGTGTTGTTCGCTCACAGTGAGATAAGTTTTTGTCAGAAAAGTGCCGGAATGAACCATTCCTTTAAACAAACTACAAAAATTCGATGGTCTTATTTAATTATATATGTGATGCAGGGTGGATTCTCCATATCATACATTGAAACCGCAATAATTTTTTATCTCAAACTATGACAAAAAATTTAATTATAATAATTCATCTCACTTGTTGGCCTTTTTAAGGTAGGGCATTCTAATTTTAAGGTAGGGCATTGCCCCACAATGCCCCCCCCTAGCTACGGGCCTGGTTTACGATTGGTAAAAATTGTGAGATGAATGTCAAATTATTTCGTCCTCCTTGCAATTTTGACATTTAGGTCACGAGAGTTTGATATTCAGCTCACGGCGTGTATGTGTGTATGTATCTTGAGCCGACCTGTTAAATGGGCCAAGTAAATTAAATATGTCTGAACACCAAATCTAAAGATGTTCAATCAACCCCAATTGAGTTAATTAATTTGTATGTCTGAACATGATATAAGGTTCCCGTATCCGTCATTGTTACTTAGGTGCTAGTTGGGTTATTCATGAATTTCGTTTGTATAAAACTGTCAACTAGCAAATTTCAAAAATAGGCAATATAATGCGAAATATGTAATAAAGAAATGCAAACAACGCAAAATATGTAAAAATATGCATATATGACCAAAATATGCAAAATATGCAAAAACATTTGAATGCCATTTTTAAGACAATTTCACGATTCGCAAAGATTGTTTATTTATTTTGCTCTACCTAAATCTAAGAAAAACATGTATTTGCATAGATTTCCATGCCCTAATAATAATCCAATTACTTGTAACACAAATCTTAACCTAAACTTCAACAGCGATAGATAGAGATGCCACATAAAGTGAGAGTAGCAATAAAAGGGATGTACATTAAAAACAAAAAAAAAAAAACAAGAACGCGTGACAATCGCGGTTAAATGCCAATTCGATTTTAATTATCAAAATGCAATTGAAGCAACGAAATCACAAACCCAAATCGAATACTCCATTGTATCTACGATTAATATCGAATTACCATTCAACTGCAGACAGATGGGCATTGAAAAAGGGCAACAAAAACACATGTACGTACGTATGTACATACATACATATGTATACCAACTAGAGCTTACATACACTTGATGTCAATTGTATATGCTTTGAGATAAACAGTTAAAGAAGTAATTAGAAGTAAGAGTGGTTTGTTTTTGATATGCGTAATTTCTATCCTTTTCTAGGTCTAGGTTCCGAAATTGAATTTTGGCCGCCACTTTCCAGTCCATCAGCAATTCATTAATGCACTATGCCAACATACCTATATATGTAATATATGTACGTATAATTCTTGCAGACACTGTGTGCAGTGTTAACTGACAACGACACCAAAGCAACGCAAATAGGCTAGGAAAAGCAACAATTACCTGCAACATGCATCCATTTAAAAGCAAACGGCCAGAGATATACATAAACATACACATATACGAGTATGCCTAGAATTGGAAACAGATAAACATTAAATCAAAAATTCAGTTGACAATCAAATCGAATTTAGTTAACTCGCAATTTTACATACCCACAAAAAAACAGACCCACCAAAAAATCTAAACCTTATTTAAGAATTAAAACAGCAGATTTAAAGGCTTAAGAAATAAAGCCTGGAAATTATAAGGGTAGCAAATTTGTAAGGCTTAAAATAAGGCTGGTTTTCCTGTGTTGATTCATCAGGCCATAATTAGTAGGTACTCTCCCTCTCTCTCTGAGAGCACACCTTATTCCAAAGGCTTTTTCGCCATGCGAAATAAGGCCTAGATAAGTATTAGAAAGTTAGGAGCAGACAGAGTAAGTGCATAGCAGAAGCAGCACTGCCAGCGTACTTTTTTTAGGCCTGATTTGTCAACAATAAGCAAAACTTTTTTGCAGGGCACACACACACATGTACATTAAAGGGCTGCACGAATGGATTCGAAACGACCAACAAAATATTCGCGGCCGTCCAATTACAGTACCTACTTGTTTCTGTCGCTTTAGAATAAGCGCAAGTAGAGCACAACCATAAACAGAACCAATACAATACTTATTCTTAGCGACAATTACATGGCCTTAAAAAGGTTCTACAAATAGTGTACACTACTTGCGAATACTTCGAATATAATCGAAATATATGTATGTACATATTTTCATATACACACATTCAGACGTTGTGTTCTGCAAAATTACGCTGCTAGTGTGAGTGTGTGTATGTGCATATGCATACACACTAGGGCGGGTCGAATGGTAGGCATGCTCTTCGTTTTCCTTTTCTTATGTGCGCCTACTTAAAACTAGGGCTTACGATTCGATCTCGAGCAGTGTCGAGAAATTCGAGGATTGAGAAAACCGAGACTCGGGTTCTCGATTAATTCTCGTTTCTCGGATTTCTCGATAACATATTATGTGTATTGTGTCAAGAAAAAAATGAATATCAAAAATTTCTCGTAGGTCATCGGTAAGAAAAAATTTTATATTATAAAATTTCAATTGTATTTCTCTTGGAATTTTCTGAAATACATCTGGGAATGGTGTAAATGGCACATATGCATACACATGTAAGTACATACAAGCAGAGCAAGCTACGAAACAGCATAGTATGCTTATACCGCTATTTCTGCGATGTAGTTGAATGTCGAGAAGCTCGCGAGCCTTTCGAGATTTTCGAGATTCGAGAATCTCGCGAGAAGCCGAGTCTCGCGAGAAATCTCGTCTCGCTCGAACTCGAGAAATCGTAGGCTCTACTTAAAACTTAACAAAAGAAGGAACCTTTTATATTTAAATCCTTTTAACTTGATTTTCTTTACTTGCTGCTAATTGCATGCACATATGTACATACATACATATGTATGTATGTCATATGCACATTCAATAAACAAACAGGACATTTTTTTGCTTGCCACATCGCATGTATGTCATATTAAGGTGGTTTTATGAAGGAAATAAAGTTCTCCAGAAATTCGCGGAACACCCCGATTTTCATGCTAATATAATACGGAAATCTATACCTAAAATTTTGCCTTAATATATTAAAATTTAGAGGTCGTTAAATGCCTCCAAATTTCTTTCTCCTTTTATATCAGTGATGATACATAATTTTTTCCACAGTCCTTAATGAACAAGAAAAACATTTCTTATCATTAAAAATGGAACATAGGTTTATTGGGCTTTTATTTTTTGTCCACCTTAATGCCATATGCACATTAAATAAACAAACAAACCAAAGAGGCAACAAGGTTTTGCGAATACTTCATAAGATGGTTATTATTATATTCTACTCGATCGTGGCGAATAGTGTACACTAATCGCTCCAACAGAGCAAATAGAAATAGTATTTGTATTCCAAATGAAAAGTATGGGTTTTATTCGTAGCTGCATTGAAATTGTGCTGTGACTAATTGTACAATATAGAGTATTCGCAAATATAGAAGAGGCAAATGGTATTGTGCAGAGGTCTAATGTACATATCTATAGAAATCAAACAAATAGATGGGCGACTGGCTGTCTTGCTGGATTGATGGATATTTGGGTGTTGGATGTGAGTGGTTGAAATGACCGACAAAGGCGTTGAGCGCCAACAAAACAGGCAATTTCCGACAGGCTGGCAATAAATACATACATCTATAAATGCAAAAAAAAAAAAAAAGTACAATAACAACAACAACGAAAAAGTCAAACAAAAGTCGATATCAATGCATTGTAAACAACAAATCGAAAAGAAATAAAAATATAAATCGACAAGATAAACTAAACAGAGGCAGAGGCAGTCAATCAGGCAAAACAAAGCTAACCAACCAACCAACCAACAATGCTAGCAAAGCGCAGAAACACAGTTCACGGAAGCTGCACAGGGAAACACTAAAGGCTCAGACATTGGTGACTTATAAGTTATTCTGTATCATTAACCTTATTGTAACTTTATCGCTATACATGTGAGCTGTTAGTGGTGCCGTAAATCTGTAAACAGCTCACATATGTCGAGGCAGATCTTGGAAGGTAGGTGCATAGGCGAATTCAGAAATTTCCCATGTATTTTGTAATGTCAAAATAATATTTTTCTTGGTTAAAATCTGAATTCGCTTGGGACTCGCAAATTACTATTGGCCATGATGTGAATTCGCTTTGATTTTGATATTATAATCTACCTTTGTAAATAAAAAAAGAAGTTTCTGAATTCGCCTATGCGCCTACTTTCCTATAACTGCTTTCACAAGTGTCAGCTGTTTACGGATTTAGGGTTGCTAACCAAAATCCAATTGGTCTGTAAGTTAACGATACAGCTACAGAATTACGATAAGGCACCAATGACTAGTAACACAGCTTGTCGTAAGGTTGGTTGAATCAGCTGTTTTATAAGGTTACAGATAAGTCACCAATGTCTGCACTTTAAAACACCCTTGTTGGCATGAGGGCGCGGTTGGTCGGCAGACGGGGTGGTTCACGCAAAGCAATAGTAACCAAACGGACTGAGCATGTGAGCTGTGTAATTAGATGATCCCAAAATCAGCCGCTAATTTTTCCGCAATTTGTTTAGTAATGCAATATAAATACAAATACAAACTACAGGGACAAAATTGTCGACGGGGTATGAAAGTCATAGAAAATATGGAAGGGAGGGGGATTTTCACTTGCAGTCAACCAAATCGTGATCCTTCCATTGTCGAAAGGGGCTGCTCATGCTGCGGAAATATGCGTTCAGCTTGAATATCTGTATGTACATATGTATGTATGTATGTATGTATGTATGCAGATATCGATGCAAAGGTAGAGATATATTTATATACATACATAGTATATCCAAATATGCCCTGGGGTGTTGCACATGTCCCTGATCAGAAACAAAAACAAAAAATATTAGAAAATTAGAGATTTCTGTGGTATATAAACTTATACATACATACATACATATGTACATATACCTACTCCGCTGTGTATGTTTGAATCTGATAAAGAAACTTTCATCCATTTAATTCTGCTTACCAAGCACAACTGGGTATAAAAACACGCAATTAACCCTGCTGTGGGAGGAAGGAAAGATAGTGGTGCAAAACCTACATACATATCTACAAGCTGATAATCTTGAAAACACGCGCTGAAGTCGAGCTAGTAGAGCAGGCGCATCCTTGTGATCCCAGCGGGAGTTTTGAACATTTCGGAAATCACTTCAAACCAATATGAGTGCAAAAGAAGTATCACATATGCGTGTAGATAAAAAAAAAATAGAAATTTGAGAAAAAAATATGTATGTATAACTCCATGAGTTAAAAGTTGAGGGCGCTTGAGCTTGAAGCTTGCTCGTGCTCAAACTGTATGACGAACGCATATGTAGGTACATGCATATGTACATGTTCAACCCGCTGTGCGTTTGTATGGTACTTTTCTTTAATTTTTTGAATGAATGCGTACCTACAAAAACACTGCGTGAAAATGTATACACGCACACTTCATAGACACTTGGCTTTTGTAATGTGATTATTGAACAATTTGATTTGGCGCTAAATGCAATTTTACTTCGACAAAACATTTGAGCCCACAAAATACATACTTACATATATACATATGTATGTATGCAGATGCTTATTGCAACAAAGAGCAAAAGAGGGAGTTGACATATGGGCAAATCCTGGGCGTTGCGGACGTTACGTTCGCACGATTTTTTGAATTTTTGAGGCAGAAATATCGCGAAATATTGTATCGTTTTATTATATAGGGAATGATTTAGGCCACATCTGATGATAAAAATATGTTGGCGACACAAATTTAGTTTAATACCTTTGTTTTAGCCACTTAAACTGCGTTGCGGACGTTACATAAAATGGAAGTGCTTTTTAGGTTATTAACTAAATCAGCGATTTTCTGCGAATTTCGAAGTATAAATGATAAAATTCATTAGAGAGGAATTGAAGAGAAATGTCAAGGGTTGTTAAAAGCCACCACAGAAATAAGCCAAGAACAACATCTGATTAGAAAACGTTACATATATTGCGTTGCGGACGTTACGTTGCGGACGTTACATTTTTTGTCTATGATATATGTATATAGTACATATAAACACACTCATATCCATGATAATCAGTAACTAATATCGCCAGAGTGATGAAATTTCATCCGTGTACTGACCTCGTTATAAAGAATTATGCGAAAGTTTCGAAAGTGGTGGCTCTAATTAACGGAAAAATTTTGAAAGTTTTCTTAGTCATAACTCAGATACCGTAGGAGATATATCGACGAAATTTCCTACGCGCAATGTGCTTGCTAAGACAAATGTTTGGACTAAGATTTGTCCAAATCGGTTGACCAACACGCCCACTTTTATATCTGGGTATTATAAAGGGGCCTAATAAAAACATTTTAAGCTATATCTCTGTCAAATATAAAGATATATCATTGAAATTTTATGGCAGGAGTCCAACTACAGACATAAAACAAAAAACACTAAAAGTTTTGAAAATGGGCGTGGCACCGCCTCTTTTTAGAGAAAGGAATCTACGAGACTTCGGGGCCCATAACTCGACAAATAATTCAGATATTACGACGAAACTTGGTGCACACCCTTACACCATTTCTGGTAATACATGTGCAAAAAGTAATCGAAATCTGTTTACAACCACCCCTACTTTTCAAAGAGATATTTAAAAAGCGCTCTTTAGAAATCGTGACTTGATTTCTCTGTAATTAACAGTCATACAGAGATGAAATTTTGCATTAAGAATAAGATTTATAAGGTTAATCTAATGGTGGAGAACATTTTTTAAAATGGGCGTGGCTACGCCCACAGTTTTCCTATTTACAGAGCTCTGCATAAAAGTATACAAGCGAGTATCAAATGATCTATATTTTGTATATTTATACTGTTTTTTGCGCAAATAAAGAAGTCAAGTGCGTTATTAACATCAACATTTTTGGTTCCCACTATATCCCAAACTTTTCGTTTGACATAACCATAGTTAAATTAGCCATAAGGCAAAACTTCCTTTTTCTTATAACACACCGTTGCGGACGTTACAATTTTCACAAAATATTTTTAGGTCAAAAAAGCGTATTTTCGCGAAATCTTTTTATTGTTATCTAATCACAGAGCAAATCGCTGTTTAGGTATATATAACATTTAATATAAATGCTATCGGTTTCCTAAAATAAAAGAAAAACTGATTTTTGCGTTGCGGACGTTACACCTCAGGAAGGGATTTAAAATTTCCGAAATTTCCGCGTAATTACAAATACAGGCTTTGTAATATAGAACCATAACCTAACTATTACAAGTCCATGCAAGGGAGAGTAGCTCTTCTTCAGCGTTTCTGCAGCTTATGTCAAACTATCGTCTTTTGTTTTGATTTTGCATTCTTGCACGTGTTTTTCGTGGAAATAGCTTGTGTGTTCGGTTGTGCGTTTGTGTGTTCGGTTGTGTGTTCGCTCGCGTTTTCTCTGCTTTTGACATTCTTGAAAGACGCCATCTAACTGTAATCACCTATTTTGCTTCACATAAGAGGACCTTATAGATTGGTCTTGTATAGAACCAGGGTTTGAATTTGCTTGCTGCAAAATAGCAATAGCCGATGTTTTTTGCTTATTGCTGAATTCAGCCGAGCCAAAAACGAAAACACGAATCATTCGCTTCAGTTTTCAGCTGAGTCGTGTTTGCTTGTATAGTTAAGCCAAGCAACTCAATTTGAGAGGGTTGCTTTTACTTCCAGCAATTAGTTGAGTGGTAAATTTTTGCTAACAGTTGCTTATTTTGCTGAAACTAGTTTTTAAGCAAAATTCAACATGAAAAGATGTTTACAAATGGATATACATACATATTATGTGTACATACATACATACATAAGTAAATATGTATAAAAAATCGAAATATGCGTAAACAAATAGTTTCAGCAAAATAAGCAAAAGCAGAAAAAATGCAAAGACACAACTAATTGCTGGAAGTAAAATGAAATCCCCCAAATCGCATTGCTTTGCTTAACTATACAAGCAAACACGGCTCAGCTGAAAACTGAAACGAATGAATCGTGTTCTCGTTTTTTACTCGGCTGGCCGAGTTTGCTAATTTACTTTTCGTTAGCAAAAGCAAAGCAAAAGCAAATGCAGCAAAAGTAGCTAAGCAATTTCAAACCCTGTATAGAACTCAATAAAGAATAGACAAAAGATGTGATAAATTAAAAATTGGCAACAAAATCTCTTTTCTGAGGTTAGTGAGAGCTTAAAGAAAAAGACGAAAAAATAGGGAAATACCTACTTGGCTTTGAAAAGTGGACATGAGCATTTCCATTTTTTCACTAAACATCAAGAAATATAGTAATATTTGCTCTTTTACAAGATAAATTAAATACTAAGCTCCTTTCATAACAGCAGAACTGTACAATTAAAACAACTTTAAATTTTCGTGCTTGGTTGACTTTTCCTGGGAAATGCCCATATAGCGGCGATGAAGGCGGAAGGAAACATATGTACATATGTATGTATGTATTTATGAAGGCAGTGGTGGTGGCGCTTAAGCAGGAAGCATGCACGCTTGCACAAATCACCATGTGGCAGGAAGTTCCTGCGGCTAAACGATTTTGTGTGTGGCATGAATTTTGCAATATGTTGTATTTTTTTCTTCTTTTTGTACTGTACTAGTACATAGATTATTATAGTTTTAATCACATATGGACTTATATATGTATGTATATAAACATGATCTTTACCTGGATTCTAGGAATGCCATCGCTAAATGAGATCGCCAAAAATCGCTAAATTTATATCAGACGCGCATGTCGAGAAAATATTTTTTTTTGGCACCCGCTAAAAATAATTAAATTGCAGCAACAACAACTTCCTTATTTGATGTCGGATCTCTAAGATATTTACGTCGTTGAAAGGATCTCGCTTAACCTTAAACAAAAAAGTTATAACGTTGCAAAATCAAACACTTGTGTTTTTATGAAGACTTACACAGTAGAGCATGGGTCTTCACTGCTACCGCGCTTCCGCGCTTTTTGTTTTTGTGCCGCGCTTAAGCATAGGCAAGCGCGCCGAAAATCACCGCCACCGCGCATTCTATCATCTCGCCTACAAACGAATTTGAATGCTATACCCATTAGGAACAGAAGCGCAAAATTACTGTTAATTGGCTAGCGTAGAACTAAACTGGTCTATCTAACATTTTTTCAGAAATCGAGTTATGTACATTTTTGAACTTGAAAATCATAAATTTATCCATGCAAAATTGATGTAGGTCTTATTTCTGCACCAAAGTGTCCAATCGCTAAAAATGTCACTTTAGAATTCACGTCCTTTTGTCATTTCAAGAAATTCTAAAGTGGTCCAACTAGCATAGACTACCATACACCAGTATGATCTTACACCAGATGAGTGGATGGAATTGGTTAAAAATTGTAGAAAGCATGCTCTTTTTGATGTTAATAATATGGTGGGGAAATTTATGTCATTTGACGAACTACGCCAATGTTTAGGGACTACCAGAGTATAGTAGACGACGGCGCAAAAGTTTCCCAAATGCCAAAGGCAAAATTTGTCAAGGGTGAATCTGTGATGCAGTTTAATGATGATTATTTTGAAACATAAATCCGTCGATATAAAGAAATCTAGCATGAACCTACATGATTTCATAGAGTTCTTGCAGAATTTTACACCAGATCAGGGCAGCGACATACGCGTTTTGAAATTCAAAAAAATGCAGGACATAAAAAAAATGTTGAAATTTGTACCACCGATTCATCACCCCTTTTACCTGTCTCTCCACATGTAAGCCGCAGAGATGAAACAGAAAACAATCTAGAAGATTTTCTACAGCCCGCCGTGGATAAAACTAGGTTACTGTTACTTTTAATGCAGAGGTGATCATTTACTTCCTTTCACATATTTTTTGTTGTTTTATTCATATAATTTCCAATTTGTAGTTCAAACTTCCTTAAAAATTAAAAATTCTAAAGTGGTCTATGTAACAAGTTTTCTTGTTACAAACAAATATTATATAAAAAATGTTTCTATAATAATTTTTTTTTAATGCAGAATCTTAAGTTTACTATTAAGCTAACATAATAATTTACAATATTCACTTAACATACATCAACAATCGCACACCGCATTAAAACGCGTTTCATCTGTTTTCTCCACTTTTGTATTTTGTTAGATAGACCAGTTTAGTTCTACGCTAGCCAATTCATGTAAAATTACATATAAAGGAATAATTTTGGAATTTTTTTTTTTTATCAAACAATTTTTTCACTATCACACCTGGAAGACAAATTATGGTGTTAGTTTATTTTATTATATTGAACACTTTTAAAAGTATTTAATGAAACCTGAATTTTCAAAGCAATCAATTCCGACGGGGTTTGTGTACACGCCATTTTTGGCTTCCATTTTTCTTTATTATTTTCTGCAGAAGCGGGCTACAGCGAGTCGCCGCCTACACACTGAGACGAATTGTTGTAAATTAAGATTTGATATGGAATTCAATAATGTGATATGTATGTACTTATGTAGATTTTTTTAACCCATTTTTATTAGCTTCACCTGCATGCATATAAGTTATTTCTTTGTGCCTAAAAATACGCAATATATTTGCTAATGAGATTAATTCAATCAGATGGCGCTGTTTTAGCTGTAAAACTTATAGTATAAAATTTATAGTACCTATGTATAAATTAAACTTTAACTATTAAAGCGTGCGCTAATAATGAAAAATATAAAAACGCACAACACCAGCACCATAAAAAAATATCAATTTATAAATTTTCGAAATTTTTCGGGTGTACTTTCAATAATGGAAGTGGGCGGCCGCGTACTCCACTATGATCCACGTTTCATATTAAACTGCGTCCAATTAATAGGGGTGGATATAAGTATATGCATACGTAAATTAATTTAAAGAAAAGGTTTATTTTAGGCGGAACAATGTTTACGGGTCAGCTAGTTAATATATAAATTAAAAATAAAAGTCACTACCTACATATGTAAATTCGAGAAAGAACTTGTTTTTTTTTTTGTGAAAAGGTTTCATTGAGATATATTAAGTTGCTATACCCTTTTGTTAGTTTATATCTTAGTCTCTATCTTAGGAAAAAGCACAAAAAGAAATCTAGCTCTTCCCGTTGAATAAATATCGGTTTTGCGCATAAAAGACCCACTGTGCGGCCTCAAGCTCTATTTTATTTGAATACCTATTTTGTTATTACCGGAAGGCCTATAAGGAATTAAAGGATATAAAAAAATAAAACCGCAATATGACAGGCTTTTGCAAAATCAATGTTAAATATGTATTTCACATAGCTAGTTTTAAGAGAGTAATTTTTCACATAACTAGTTTTGATACGCCCTTATATGAGGCGACACCAATGTGTGCCAGGGCGTATGAGTGACCTATTTTAGATAGATACTTTTGAGTGTATAAATGAAACATAGAGACTTTTGAAAAATAATTTTTTTATTTAGTGCTTTTTTTCAGAATACGGAAGGGTTTTGCAATAAACTTTTAATGTGCATTGTACAACTTTAAATACTGGTACACAATCCATCAAAAACTCTATATCGAAAAAAGTTTCACATAGACACATTTGAAGGTGGAATACTCAAATGTTTGTATAACCAGATTCCAAAAAATCAAGTACGAAAACTTCACTTTCAATCACCTGCTGAAAAAGCTGCATTAATTGTTTTTAAAGAAAATGGTGGTCATGCTGCTAGTGTTTACTTATCTAAGAAAATATGCGGATGTTTAGCTGATGGTGTCGGACAATGACGATGACGATGGAGTTGAAGATGACGATACCGAATGTTATGACGACGGTGATGACTATGTTTTTGTTATTGTTACTTTGCTCGTCAGCTATAAGCTTTCCGCTTTTGCTATTGGCAAAATAATGGCATCCATAACAACTGCTGAAATGGCGATGACAAGCAATATGGCTGAATGATGATTTTTTATGGAAACCTTGGGAGTACGAGAGTTGACTATGATAAGAGCAATGTTTGTTCAATGTATATACATCCATACATACAAAAAAAGGGACGTTTGAAAAAAAAAAAAACTTTTAGCTACAGGAATTGAATATTGTGGGTGCCAAGGATTGGCTTAAAATGGTAAAATTAAAGTTTTAATGCTTTGGGTGCATCGTTTGGCGCTGCGGGCATATATTTAGCACATTCATACTTTCTTTTGAATGTAAAAAGGCCAAAAATGTATGCACATGTATGTACCTACTACATACATACATAGCTGCAGGCGAGTTTTGTAAAAAGCCAACGAATTGAGTTAACTTTACGATTGTTTGAATTTTTCCTTTCGTTTTAATGAAAACATTAACTAAAATCTACATTGAATGCTTTAAAGGTGTAAAATACATACATATGTATACAATACATATGTACATAACAGTATGTAAATTACATACATAAATGTACACAAATATATACATATGTACATTAGATGAGTTTTTTTTAGATATTCTCTCCGGCACCGGAATATGAAAATAGGATGTTTTAGAGTGAGTAAACTGAAAAAAAAATTTCACTTTTCCAAAAACTGGATGGAGCTACACCGAAAACCGCGCAAATTCCCAGAATTTCAAGGTATGTTTAGATTTATGTCTGAAAAAAGTTAGGATTTTGCACAAGAAAAAAAATTGATACCCACCCATACGAAGAATTAACCGCTAAATCGAATGGCATATTCAGTTTTTTGGTACACTACCCAGGGAAGGTAATAACGCGGCCTAAAGTGACCATTTTCTTTTTTTTCTCACGAATCTTCAACTTCTTGCCCTATACTCTTCCCGAAAGCGAACGTCATTTTTTAACTAAATCACACGGTAGGCTGCGTTATTTAATGCGCTTTCCAGAAATGTATAGCTATTAAAAATCGAATAATATTTGGATGAGTTCATCAAGTTTAAGTGAAGTAAAGTCGGGTATAAAAGGGTAACATACCTTAAAATTTCTCAATTTTTTGTTAAATTTTGCTCTTGAAGACGGTTTTTTGTGTTATTGGTGATTGTTTTATTTTGTTGGATAACTCCACAAATGTAAAAAAAAAATTGGAAGATCGAGACCGTGGATAGCGGAAAAAACCGTGGCCCCGGATGGCGCCAAAATATTATTGGGCAATATTGGTATCAAATTAAAGGTCTTAACTAGGGCTTGCATATGGAACTTATTACATGCCAATTTCTTAGCCAATTTCTGATATACTGGCGAATAAGTGGTCCAGGATGACTACAGAATATTTTAAAGGATATCGGCGACATTTGAGTCTAATTTTTGACTTATATGTGTCGAAACGGTGGACACAGCAAAATGGATTGACTTTACATTAAAGTCCTAGGTAAAATCTTTATTTTGATACCCATATTGCCCACAAATGTTTTGGCACCATCCGGCTCAACTTTTTGTCCGTTATCCGCGGTCTCGGCCTTTCTATTTTTTTTGCATTTGTGGAGTTATCCATCCACATAAAACTATCACTTAAAACCCAAAAAACCGTCTTCAAGAGCAAAATATTAAAAAATTTAAGAAAGAGAGAAAAAGAGTGCATTCTAGTTTTCCTATACCGGAGGATAAATTAATATTTTAAAATATTGCTTATATATTGTATTGACCTATCTTTAAGAAATTTGCAAAAAAATTTAAGATATATTGTACACAGCAAGAGATAATCGCGAAAATATGCGATTTTCGTCATTCAGCCTCCATAACCGGAAATCAGGCTATATCTCGAAAACAGATCATCCGATTTTAATTCTGATTTCACATATGAATCGTCTATTTTCAAAACCGGCCATCTCCACTCAATTCGTTTGTGAGAAAAATTCAAAAAACTGCTCTTAAGAACCAATGGCTAAAACGATGTGTGTTTATTATTATTATAGAGTAATTTGACTTGAATATGGCAGGTTTTGGTTAAGAAATTGTTTTAATATTAAATACAGGTGATGTTTTAGAATTGGATCTGATACCTAGCTTAAAAAAATTAAAATTTTGGAGATGGCCGGTTTTGAAAATAGACGATTCATATGGATTCAGCATAAAATTCTGCTTCAATTCGATGTGAATATTGGCCTGCTTATTTTTTTGTCGATTTTTGCCCAATTTTTATTTTCAAAAAATCCGTCTTGGCCCATAAAAAGCAAATTCCGGAACATCAAAATCAATTTTAGACAAATGTCGTGAGGCGTTTTCTACTCAGAAAAATTAGAGGAATCCGAATTTCGGTGGCGCGGTATCGATTAGTGAATCGCCCCACCCTAATGTTTAGTCGAATTATGTTTTCAAGTCCAGTAATAACTAATAGCTAAGCTTGTCCAGACGCGTTTTTAGTGTGAAATAAAAGTGTTTCCTAATAAAACAAAACAAAAATTGATATAAATTGGAAAATAACTGCATTTTATTTAGTGCCCTAAAATTGCGTTGCGAAATCTTTAACAAAATCAATTCAAATCAATTTAAAACATTATTTAAAAATTATGAAAAAAAAACAAAAAACTATAAATTTTGAAAACTGAAATGTTCATGCTTTCAGAATACGTGATTTTGTCACCGTGATTTTGGAAATCAGTCACGGCAGTGACCAATTACTTTTGAGGAAAAGTGACAAAATCGCAGTTACGCCAAATATTTGCCATCTCTATGTGACACCATAAATTCAAAGTGCTAGTATTATAGACGAACCGGAAGCGCCGATATGTATGTATATAATGTATGTATGTATATAATCGTATATCCGAAAAATGCTCCACGGAGCTACTTTTTTTTGTACATATGTACGTACATATATCGGAGACATTATCACAAATGCTGCTGTCTTTCACATCATTAGAAGAAAACTTTTATAGCATTGAAAGACAGCAGCGCCAATCCGAAATATCTAGCTAATTCGGAGCTAACTTGAGAATTAACTGTAGGTAATCGGGAATATCTCTTGAGTTAGTCCTCAAAATTTTAGCGGATTAGGGCATTTTCTAATGACATCTCTGGCGAGAAATCTCTATTGTGAATGAAAGTGAAGAAAAAGAAGAATCCAAAGCAGATCTAGGAAGGTAGGCGCATGGGCGAATTCAGAAATTTCCAATGTATTTTGTCATTGTAATTGGTAGAGTGTAATGTCAAAATGATATTTCGCCTTGGTTGAAATCTGAATTCGCTTGGGGCTCGCTCATTTCTATTGACCATGTTATGAATTCGCTTTGATTTTGACATTAACACCCTACATTTCGAAATAAAAAAAGAAGTTTTTGAAATAGCCGCTGCGCCTACCTTGCTTCAGCTGTTTTGTTAATCCGAAATACTTGCCGTCTGTCGGGGTAAATTTTGAAGCGAATTAATTGTTGCGGTAATAGGGATTATCGCTGCCGTCTGTCAAGCTTATTAGACTTCAGTTCGCGTTAGAACTTATGAGGGTTCTTCCACCTGTCGACCTCCATAATTTTATATAGTATATGTTCCATATTCAGTGTTTCTAAACATGTTCTAAGTTTAAGCCGTATCTGTTTTGTCTGTCTGCCTTTTAAAGCCCATTTGTGTAACTAAATGTTCTTCAAGATTTTACCAATTCACGGAGGTTGTGTAGAGAATTGCTGTGGCTGAGAGTAGAGTTCAATATCATCCATGCCACATATTAGCAGTTGTAGGTACAAAGACTTTTCCAGATTTTGCAGCAAAGAACTCGATGTTATTTGTATTTTAACAGTTATTTTACTGGCTCGTACATTTCTATTCATTATGCCAGCCACGATATTTTTCCATTTATTTGCCACATTCATTATTGTTGTTATTGCATTACGTTTCTTTGACAATTCATGTACGCTACCGTTTGCCTTTGCTTTGACTTCACTGCAAAACATAAAAGGAAAGCACAGGAGAAACGAGGTAACTTTTATCGTGCTATCTGATGCAGAAGTAGCTACATATGTATGTATGTGCACTAGTGCTGGAAAACCATCGATAGTGGCCCCATCGATTGACCATCGATAGTTTTAAAGGCAACCATCGATAGTATCGATGGTTTAATATATGTACGTAGGTGGCCCGTTAGAGGAAAAGGTGGTATTCAAATATTTAATGCACATATACAGACATATGTACAGAGTTGGGCAAAATTTATTCGAATAACGAATAATAGATGAATAAATTTTTTTATCTTTATTTGAATAATAAATAATTTTGTTTATTCAGAAACCAAATTTTTCGAATAATAGATAATTTTCATTTACATATCGTCGTACCATACGAAAACTAACATCAGATTTTTTGTGGCTGACGAAAAGTAAAAAGTTCAAGTTTTGGCCGACGAAAAGTAATAAAATCGAGTTTTGGCTGACGAAAAGTAATAAAATCCATTTTTGGCTGACGAAAACTATCAATTTCGTTTAAACAACAACAATTTTAATGTAAAAACAGTATATAATTACTGAACAAAAGTCGATTTTATTACTTTTCGTCGGCCAAAAGTCAAATGTTCTACTTTTCGTACAGAATTTTTTTATTGATAGCTTTCGCCAGAAATTTTAAGTATGTTAGTTTTCGTATGGTACGACGATATGTAAAAACAAACAAACATACAACAAAAAATAGACAAATTTTGTTTTAACTATTACTCAGTTGTTTTTTTTTTTTTTGTACCCTAAGTTTTTATTTATTATTTATTTATTATCAGAATAATTACACTGGATCACAAAATGAAATTTTTTGTCTGTACTTTGGACGTGACTATCCTATCTATATGTAAAATCGGTCTCTGATTCCGAAAATCGGGTTCATTTTTAATTCTATGGGAAGGTTTTTGAGATATCGGCAATTTACCGTTATTTGGCCAATGGGTCCACTTAATCCAGTATATCTCTTTAACACAGTGAGTTATCTTCCTTAGGGTGACACCAAACGAAAGAAAATTAAATTTCCTTTTTACGGTTCCTATAACATTTTTCTCTAACTCGTATAGTTTCTGAAATATTGACGATTAAATTTGAATTTTTTCGATTTTTTACGATTTTTTGAAGAAAAAATTTTTCTTTGTCAGGCAATATCTTTAAAACCAATGATTTCACCTTCGGTTTTACTCCTTTGCGTGAAGCTCCATTCCATTTCCAAAAAAATAAGCTATCAACGAAGAAAATCCATGGTAAACTGGAAAAGTTATAGGCGATCAAGTAAATACAGCC
The DNA here is from genome assembly GCA_960531455.1 of Urophora cardui. Taxonomy (NCBI): domain Eukaryota; kingdom Metazoa; phylum Arthropoda; class Insecta; order Diptera; family Tephritidae; genus Urophora; species Urophora cardui. The sequence goes on along the minus strand of OY482671.1, from coordinate 144,238,581 downwards.
AAGTCGCGCAGTGCCTCTGCACGGGTATATTCTATGCATGTTATACCCGTAAACGCGCTTGTATCTACTGCGCTGCCAATGTGCTGCTACTGCAGATGTGTAGGTATTGGTACAATATGCATAGAATGTACCCGTGCAGAGGCATTGCGCGACTTGGTTGTATTTACTTGATCGCCTATAACTTTTCCAGTTTACCATGGATTTTCTTCGTTGATAGCTTATTTTTTTGGAAATGGAATGGAGCTTCACGAAAAGGAGTAAAACCGAAGGTGAAATCATTGGTTTTAAAGATATTGCCTGACAAAGTAAATTTTTTCTTCAAAAAATCGTAAAAAATCGAAAAAATTCAAATTTAATCGTCAATATTTCAGAAACTATAAGAACTAGAGAAAAATGTTATAGGAGCCGTGAAAAGGAAATTTAATTTTCTTTCGTTTGGTGTGACCCTAAGGAAGATAACTCACTGTGTTAAAGAGATATACAGGATTAAGTGGACTCATTGGCCAAATAACGGTAAATTGCCGATATTTCAAAAACCTTCCCATAGAATTAAAAATGAACCCGATTTTCGGAATCAGCGAGCGATTTTACATATAGAAAGGATGGTCGCGTTCAGAGTATTTTGTGGCTGTAGAGCAGTGTTATTCGTAAAAATTTGAAAAATAAATTCCTATTCAAATAATTATCTAAATAAAAATTTATTCGAATAATGCCTAAGTCTGCATATGTATGCATGTCTGTACATACGTTCTCATATTTAAAAGAAAAATATAAATTTTTATTAGAAACATATTATAAAATTAATAAAAATCAAAGTTTATGTAAAAAGTTCAATACAAAAAATAAATCAATAAATATTCAAAGTAAGAATACTACATACACACATTTGTACGTATACAGTTGTCCACAAAATAATAGGAGAGGCGAAATCAAAACCTAAATTGCTCAATTCTCAGTAAAAAACCGCTTTATTTGCAAGTTTTTTCATAAAATTATTCACTAATCTTTTATTTATATATTCACAGCCCACATATTCCAATCAAGTACCTTAAAAATTATAAATCTCAGTTTTTTTGATTAATTTTTTTAACAGACGTTGTAGTTATGTACCAAGGGATAGTGACTAATGTCTGCATTTCAAAATTATTTTGGGACAAAATTCTGCCAAAAACTAAAAAAAATTCTGCGCGACTTAATAATTTCGAGTCAAAATTCTGTATTCCAAAATTCTGGGTGGACATAATGATGAAGCGTCATAATCCTGGAAAGTAAAATTCTGTTTTCCAAATAATTTTGGACAAAAATTCTGGTTGTTTTTGAAAATAAGCAACTCATATTCTGATTTTTAAGAAACAAATGTGTAATTCAAATACAATTTATTTTATAATATATGTATGTATGTAGAAAAGAAGTTATTAAACAATTAAATTCTTAGCAATTCTTTTTAGGAAACAAAGTGGTCTTAAATCACACAATTTCTTCGTTATTCTTCTAATTCTTGTATGCTTGTTTACTCGTCGTGCACTGACCAAAATTTGGGTGATATTTCGGTTGCGTTTTGGCTCCGTTTATATAATTTCTTTCGAACCATGAGCAAAAATTCCTCATATCCGTGTCATCAACAGTATTATACAGATGATTATAGTCACTGTTTAAAAAACAGGCATAAGTTTCATTTCTGTTGATTTTGATTCCGCTTTTAAAAAAACAGAAGTCGCAGTTAATCAATATGAAAAAAATATGAAAATGAACGATTTTGCTTGATTTTGATTTTGCGCTGATTTCATATTGCTCAAAATCAAAAGCAGCCAAATATCAAAATTAGCCATTTTGCCTGATTGTAAATTAACGGTAACACTCGAGTATTTATTATGGGTACACTAAACTGCAAATTAGTTTCATATTCTGATATGACAAGGCGAAATACATATATGTATTTTGTTTAGTAATTTATACATATGTATTTTTTTAGTTTGTGATGATATAAAAATATATTTTCACTAGAAGTCTCGCCTAGGTTTTTTTTTTAAATGCTGTATTTAAAAATCGGAAAAGCATATGTGCGCACTTTTTTTCTTTATCCATATGCTTTTCCGATTTTTAAATACAGCATTTAAAAAAAACAGAATTTTGACCATACAGATTTTTTGTATACAGAATTATGAAAAACAGAATTTTGAAAACGGCATTTTGACATACAGTATTTGGTAACACAGAATTTTGAATCCAGAATTTTGGAAACAGAATTTTAAATGCAGAATTTTGTCTCATAATCATTTTCTGGCCAACCCATAATCTGGCCAATCGATAATCGCTATGGCATCGGCCCCATCGATAGTATCGATAGTTCAATCGATGGTTTTCCAGCACTAATGTGCACAGCTTTCGTAAGAACTGGCAAGAGAGCGAAAAAAATAATCAAAGTTGACAGATAAAAAATAATGCAAGAATTCCCCCGAGCTTTCCTTTGTATGCATGTATGTAGGTGCAAACTTACAAAAATTTCAGTGCTTAAGCAGAATCACAAGCTTCCTTCAACTCCACCCACCAACAATGTCTTTGCACAGCCTCAGGATTTGTGTTAGTCGCCATGTTGCCGTTGCCGTTGCTGTTGCTGTCGCCATGAATTTGTTGCAAACCATTCGTCAACGAATAGCACATACTTACATACACACGTGTATATATAAAATAGCAGGTATGTATGTTTGTACATACTTAGCCCCATCAGTGCTGCGCGCATGACACAACCATCTTTACCTTTTGGGAGCGAAAAAATGCCCCAACTCTTAACGTTTCGTACCTAATGCTTATGTCATCTTTCTACCAGGTAACATATTGTTGTTTTTGTTGCTGTTGGTATTTATGTATGTATCTGGCTGTCAGTTGTTGTAGCATAGCAATTTTTCTTGCTTCATTTCATTTCCTTCACCATTCTATCTCCCCACTACAGCGCTCGTTGCTTTAGCATGACTGCCTCTTTTATTTTTTTCTCATATTTTTCCACATTTCATTCGCCAACCCATTCCCCATCCCACCCTAAAATTGGTGTACGCTTTTCCTTACGATTTACATTGTGGAACATTATTTATCTGTTTGCACATCAAATGATTTAAGGTGCGCCCATTTCCACTATACATTTTTTCCGTCGTTTCTATTGTGATAAAAGATAGGACACAAGAAATTGGGTTTGAATGCAGAGCATTCCATTTTTTTTCCTTATGTTCCTTTTCTTGTACTCATTCATAGCATTTTATTTTTTTATGGCTACCTGACAGCAAGTTAAGGTTTGTTTTGCGACTTTTTTATTATAAAGCGTTGTCGGGATAGGAGGTTGGGTGAGGAATAGATTGAGTCTCTTCTATTTCTGTGTGTCTTCGTCTACTAATCATCGTGTTGGTTGAGTGGTTCAGTCTATATTCCAGCTTCTGTGTCCGACGTTACATACATATGTTCATATGTATATTCAACCCATTCAATTTCTGGTTGAAACCTTGAAACCTTATGTGATATATTTAAAAAAAAAAAAAATGTATGGGCAATTTGTTCTTTGACCCGCTGCTTATTTAAGTTAGTTTTAATATTGTGAATACAAAAATATGAATAGGCATTTAGGAATTTTGGAAGGTTCTGAAATGGTCCAAAACTACAAAAATTATCTCAATAACAAACAACTGGGTATATAAAGTTCTGTTTTACTCCAACTGCCAACTTCCTCGCTCATGTTTCGTTTGCTTTCTTTCCGTATTTCTTTCGTTCTTTCACTCATTCGCACACACTTGTGTGTATTCATTCCTTTCGCTATCTTTTGCTTTGTAAAAAATGCTTCCTTTTGACGTTTTGCTTGTGAAAAGCAATTTAAATATTTGTACAAGTACGCTTTTCGAGTGCTTAGGATATCTGCCAAGAGTCTTTCAGTAGTTCTTACATATACAAATACACACTTTTTTGTTCAGGTGATGTCTGGTTTTAATACCCGTTCGCTTAATACATCGAGATTATTATTGACTGAGCAAAGATATCTGATAACTTTAAGATTGCCCTTACTTTTGCACTATGATTTAAAGCAATGATCTCAAAGTTAGCCGTATACCTACTCTTCAAGGATTATTGACATGTGCTGTAAACTTAGCTGAACACGTCCGACAGAACGGACATCTGGCTCTACTGCATTTTCAGATCTCTTGTACCTCAGATATGTATCTGCTACCGGGTTTAGCCAGTCTCTATCTGAAGATATAATCGCAGATATATTTGTTTGTAATAATTTGGCACAAACACCACGAAAAGTCACCTCCCGCAGAGAAACTGTAGTTTTTCATTTGATTTGAAGCAAGAAGTGAAATAATAATAATAATAATAATAATAACCCACGCCCTCCAATCCCGCCCGACCGCACGAGAGGCGCACCCGCATGACGTACGGCAGGCGCGGATCCAGGATTTCGGCAAGGGGGGGGTTTTGAAAATTTTTTTTGGAAGATGTTTTTAAGGGCAGACGCTGGTGAAAATATGGACTAATACCACTTACTATTATTATTCTATATACTAGTTGCACCATTTCCCGCACCTTAAAAACACCAAACTCAAAACCCTCCAAATTAACAATATCTATGTCATCACATAAAGTGCAGGAGATTTCAATTGAAGTTCTAAATAACATGTATAACGTACATGTATTTAATAAATTCATAAATTAAAAAAGCCGGCATATGCGGGTGTTAGGCCTTCAGATGGCTCTGAAGCTACTTTATTATAAACTTGACCACTGCGCGACACCTAGTGAAGGGTAGCAGTTATTATATGATATAATTTGAAGCGCGAGGTCGCTACTGCGTGTTCAAAATTTTCAAACGTGCAACCAAAGAACGTATGTTGTATACTCTGAAAAAAATACCCGTAGCTAAACCAACAACTTTCCGCTGTTGAATCTCCGTCTTTGATTCAACAGCAAAAGTATTTGTTTTTACAGCAAAGTTTTTGACCCAACAATTTATTCAAAAACGGCCGTTGTTGTTTCAAAAACTTTCTTGCTTTTAAAATATTTTTTGTGAGAAAATATTTTTTTGTGAGAAAACCAACAAAAAAAAAAAAATTATGGAGAGAAGACGAAGAGAAAAATCCAAAAAAAAGTTTATTTTTAGCAACAATTTTCTCCCCGTTGTTGATTTAAAGGCAAAAGTATTTGACCCAACAGTTTCCGCTGTAAACAAAACTAATGAGAACATATTTTTTTTAAATTTTATTTTTACAATGATTCAAATAATTCATGGATTCTTTTTTAGGAAATGGAAGTATAAATAGGTTACTACAATTCAATATAATGTTGAATGTTCCACTATGTGATGATTGAATAGAATTTCAGGTTGATGTCATTGTTCGAATCCGCAGGAGAATATAAAATAAAGAAGAAAAATCAGAATAAGAAATAAGGATAGCAACCAGTGAATGATAAGAAGGAGAGAAGAATAGGAGAACAAGCGGAGGCTACATATTTGCAGTTGGGACCCGGGCGGAGAGAAGATGAAGAGTAAAATGCAAACAAAAATTAATTTTTAGGTGAAATTTTTTTCCAACAATCTCCGTTATTGACTTAACTCAACAACGCTCGCACCTTTGAAACAACAACGGAGCGTTGTTGGGCACATTTCAACTGCGGAAAGTAGTTGATTTAACAGCGAAAGTCTTTAGATTTACAACGTTTTTTTTTCAGAATAGGTAGGGAGCCGGGCTGCAAATTTTAGAATTTTATAAAAACCTTGATCTGATGAAAAGCTCTGTTGCCACTTTTTTTATCCTTTGTTGAAACATTTCAATTTTATGAATGAATCGCTTGTAGTATTTTAACTTCGTACTCGTTTTATTTCTTGTTTTTTGTGGTTGATTTGATTGTATAGTACGCGCTTATTGTATTAGATTTAATTCCTCTAATGTTTACTTGAAAGAGTTTTTTAGTGCTCAGCACGAAATTTTTATTTAATTCAATTTTTAATTGTTGGGGTAAGTGGAAAAAAATTCAACAACTATTTACAGCGAAGGTTGAGTGTATAGCTATTTCACGAAAAACCATTTTCGAACATCAGCACTCTTTCCGGAAGTGGATGCTACCGGGGATTGAACCCGAGTACATTCCATCTTCAGCCGCTATGACCCAATGCATAAACATATTGAAAATGAAAAAGGCAAAAGTGGGGAAATTTTCTATTTAACTATAAGTTGTAATTGTATGTTATTATTGCCTACAAGGACAACTATTTTAATGAACTGATTCAATTGTACCTGTTCCACCTTGTGGATATGTGCATATAAAACATAATCTGAAAATAAATGAAAATAAATGTCGAGTTTTGCCTTTGGACAGCTAAACCCATCCAACCATTGCTTTTGGAATGATAGACTTTTCCTTGATCAGTTTGGGAAATTTGGGCGCAGAATCTATAAAGGCATTAATTTGGGATCTATGATAAACCACAAGGGGGGGGAGGGTTTGAACCCCCAAAACCCCCCCCGTGGATCCGCCACTGACGTACGGATATTTTTTATTTACATAAAATGCCGAGGTGTTGAGTGGCAGGAGTTTGTTAAGCGTCGAGATCTTAAACTGCTCAGCTACAGAGAAATAAAATCATCAGCTGAGTATAGTACAATTGAAGTTAGTCTTGAGAATTATAACAGAATAATCGCTACTATGTGTTAAGATAAGACAGTATTTTTTCCCTTATAATGAAAAGTGAGTCCGAAATATCTAAAAAGCTGGAATAAGAATTAAAGCTCTTACATAAACCCCGGAAAGGTTCATTTAATTCAAAGTTTGATTTACACTGCTTTAAGTAGATAGGGTTGAAGTGTCTTGTTGAACGAGAAGGAATGTTAAAGTTTATTTCAGCTAGCAAGAAAGGAGAAAGAATTAAGCCATTCAAGAGCTTAACGATAAATATTACCCCTAACATTTCTCGTCGACTTGCAAGAGTCGGAAGATTAAGGAGTTTTAAACGGCTAGTATACGGTGGAAGATTGTAACCAGAATCCCAAGGCAAATTTCTTAAAGCAAAAAGCAAAAACTGTTTTTGGACTGACTCTAAGCGATCAGAGTGAATCTGATAGTATGGATTCCAAACTATGGAACCATATTCCAATATAGGTCTTACTAAAGTTGTAAAGAGTGTTTTAGTTATGTATGGGTCGCTGAATTCCTTTGACCAACGTTTTACAAACGCTAAGACACCTCTTGCCTTATTTGCTGTAGCATTAATATGAATGTTAAAACTAAGTTTGCAGTCCATTATTACACCTAAGTCCACAAACTCATTTACTTGTTCGAGGCCTAAGCCATTTATTGCATAAGAAGCTGGCTGTACGGTTTTCCGGGAAAAGCGCATGAATTTACATTTATTGAGGTTAAGTGGCATTAAGTTAGTGTCACACCAAGAAACTAAGGAATTTAAATCTTCCTGAAGCAAAGTTCTATCATCAAATGAAGAGATTGATCTAAAAAGCTTTACGTCGTCCGCATACAATGAAATTTTTGAGTGTTTAATTGTAGTAGTTATATCGTTAATAAATAGCAAAAACAGAATCGGGCCAAGGTGACTGCCTTGAGGAACTCCTGAAGTAACATTAATAATAGACGAGTAAGCATTTTTGAAAATCACCCTTTGTGTCCTATTTAAAAGATATGAAGATATCCATTGCAAAAGGCTGGGCTGAAAGCCAAGAAGATCAAGTTTAAGAATCAGCAAGGTGTGATTGACTTTATCAAATGCTTTGCTGAAGTCCGTGTATATAACATCAGTGGGCAAGTTTTGAGAAAATCCATTTGAAATACTAGTGGTAAACTCCAGTAGGTTTGTGACCGTTGATTTACCCTTACAGAACCCGTGTTGGGAATCACAGATTAATGAGGACGTTGAATGAGACAATCTATTGGTAACTATTGCTTCAAATAATTTAGGAATAGCCGAAATATTTGCTATACCTCGATAATTTTCTATGGAGGACCTACTCCCACTTTTATGAAGGGGGATAATGAATGACTCTTTCCAGAGCATAGGGAAAATGCCTTGTTCTAAGGAACTATTGAATAATGCAGTTAGTGGTTTAAACAGGTTTATGGGACATTTTTTTAGAAAGCATGTTGGTATCTGGTCAGGACCATAACTAAATGACTCTTTTAATGATAATAAAGCTGATAACACGTCATCTGCAGATATATATGGTTTGTAAATTGATGTATTAGGAGATAATCGATATGGATAGGGTACGAAATGGAAGTTCTTCTATGTTGGAATAATTATGTTTGAAAAATTGTGCAAAAAGATTGGAAATTTCTTGACTATCACTTGAAGTGTTGTCTTGATATCTCATAGCAGACGGAAACCCATTAACTTTTCTCTTGGAGTTTACGAAACTGTAAAACGATTTTGGATTACGAATAAAATTAGACTTAATTTTACGTATATAAGCTCTATAGCATTTTTTATTTAACACAAAGTATTGGCGTCTAAGCTCAGCATACTTTAAGTAGTCGGCATGCAAGCCCGATTTCTTGTATGATTTGAAAAATCGGGATTTCTTATTTTTTAAAGTTTTAAGCTCTTTTGTGAACCAAGGTTGTAATGGCTCACTGTACTCACGAACACGTTTAGGCACAAGTTTTTCAAATAGGCAATGAATAATTTTATTAAAAAGTAAAACGTTTTGCTCGACATCGTTATTGAATTTTGGCCATGTTAAACTAGCTAACTCATGATTAAGTTTTTTAAAGTTGGCCTTGGAAAAATTATAATATGTACTTGTGTTAGCTGAACTAGAAATGCAGCCATTAATATTGTTTACAATTTCGTATGTAATCTCTAGAGAAGGGTGGTATAAGTCCTCCGGTAGAACAAGAGGGTCACAGCGGTGAAGGACATACTTAGAGCTATCATCTACAAAAACTAAGTCTAAGATTTTCCCGAACGCATTCTGAAATATGTTCACCTGGTTGAGGGAAAGATCGGCAATCTGATCGAAAAAGCTATTCATGTCCGATCTCGATGAGTTCGGAATAATATTCTCCTCTGAAACGCTCCAAGAAATGCACGGAAGATTAAAATCGCCTAACACAAGCATAGAGTCAGAGGAGTTCATCAGCGCGTGTACATCTTTAAGCACAGATGCTAATTCCATATACACGCTTATATTGCAGGCTGGCGGGATATAGCAAGCAAATAAATAAATCCAATCCTTTCCTTGCTTAATTCGAATGCAAATCGACTCCACACCACCAATATTAGGTGTACTGACCACCTCAGAATGTAATGAGGACTTTACAGCAAACAAGACACCACCGCCGATTCTGTTTACGCGATCATTTCTATATACCTGATAATGGTTACAAAAGATTTCAGAATCGAAAACATGAGGCTTAAGCCATGTTTCGGTAAAAGAAATTACATTATAGACGCAGTCAATCGTTTTTAAATAAAAATCACTTAATTTGGTGTTCAGGCCCCTGACATTTTGATAGAAAATATTTAATGCGGAATTTAAGGTTATACTCAGTTTTTTGAAGCAGTACGAGAAATTTTCGCCGTATTGTGACCATGTATTTTAGGCCTGTTTTCAAACTCGCGAACAAAAGCACCAGGTGGCCAAAATGAACTGTTCAGTAAAGTTTGATAATCTTGAGGAGATACATCAATTTTAAAAGAAGAAATGTCTCTTGTGTATGAAAAGTTGAATTTTTTGATAAAAATATTTCCAGTAGAGATTTTGGACGAAATATAGCCCTTTAGATCATCCGCGGTTGTGTCTTTATCAAACCTAGATACGAATATTGATTTCTTCGGAGGAACGACAACCAACTTATTAACAATTGGTTCAGTCGTTTCGGGCATAGTTGATTGTACCGTAATACTTTCGAGAGGTACATTAGAAGACCTAGAATTAGAAGATGAGTCCTTTGAAGAACAAGATCCCACAGTATGCGGATTCGGTGAAGCTAAGTCAATAAGTTCCTCCTGTGGTTGTACAGGATTTAACTGAAGATTTTTCAACATTGGCACATTACGTGGTCCAGAAGTGGAATCACCCGTCGTACCAAGTAAAGAAGGTAAAGATGCCGATGATGAAGAAGAGAGTTCTAGGCATTTAAATGAATTAAACAGATTTTCGTAGTGCTTGAATTTTTCAGTCAAAGAAAGTAGCTCTTTTCCAATCTCAGAGAAACCACTCCTCGTTTGACTGAAAAGTTTAGAGAGATCTACTTCGGTCGACCTACAATTCACGCATGACCAACGCAAGCCCTTTCTGTCATTAATCAAATCCAGCATTCTGCCTATTATGCCTGCACATTTTATATGAGCTAACCCATCACACAGCCAACAAGACACGAAACGCTCGGACTCACTTTTAACAGAACAGTTTTTATAAATGCAAGACATATTTAGAGTATAAAATTCTATTACAGATAATAAAAGTAAACAATCAGAGAGAAATTAAATAAGTGTCAAAACGAATGATAGAACCGAAAGGGTTAATAGCTGCGAACAGTTTGAAAGACTGTAAAGTTAGTAAGTTAGTGACAGTTTGGAAAGTAGTGTAGTGTATATGACAGTGAGCAGTTTGAGATGCACAGCAAGACGCTTAAAAAGCAGACGCAAACAGCTGTGACAATAGAAAGAGAATATAAAAATGTAAATGAAAAAGTGCAAAATAAAGAACGCAAAAAACACAAAAACAATTTATGTTAAAAAGATTAGCCACACAACTGCAACAACAATATGCAAAATGACTCGGCAATCACACTTGAAATTTTAAATTAAAAATATTCAATAAATAATTAACCAAACTCTGTTTAACTTTATTGCTTCTGTAGTGCACTAAATTAATCACTTTTTCGCAAAGAACTTTTAAATTAAAGTAAATTATTATACAATATTAAAGCACAAAATTAAGGAGCAAAATAATTATCGATCACGCAGCTTTGACGTTTGCGCCAATAATATAGAAATGAAATCCTTAATCGTTTTAAGGTCACGAGACCACGTTCGGCCATTCTAAATGTCGAGGAAAAGGTCGGAAAGAGCAACCGCTTCGCAAAAACAGTGAATCTATGCTAAAGATATAATTCAGATCATCGTTATTAGATTGATAGTTTATCTCGAACTCTTCGCTGAGTAATTAGGTACGTGGGCTCTGCGATGGACCCAAAAGTTGCACCCATCATAATCAATAACTGTCCGTTTCAACTTTTCTCACACAAAATTTACCATTTAAATTCAAACCAAATTTATTATTAAAGAAAATATGTACATTCGAGCACACGTCAAAAATTTTAACTCTAAAGGAGCGCAATGGATTGTGTATTCCCCCCCAATAGCATGCTACTCGGCAAAAAGGCAAAAACGAGTAAACCATTTAAAGCTCCGAGTGAAAACTCATAAAACAAAATCCTTAACAAGTATACGTGCATACATATATATGTATGTACATATCTACATAACTTTGCAAAAGTCCTTGTTGTTATCGTTATTACTATTATTCTTGTTGTTGCTGTTGCTGATATCGCCTGTGCTATTCGTCTACTCTTTTCATGTATCAGAAAATATTCACACTAACGGCAGCAACAAAAAAAAAAATGTCGGTCGGGAAGAAGCAGCAAAAAAAAAAATTAAGAGCGCACTCCACGTGCTGATGGAGTGAAAAAACTCAGTGCTATTTTTTCGAAAATTGATTTGAAGAAAATAAAGTTCATATAATCGAATATAAAAGCAGATTAAGATCATGGTATGATTTTTTTTATGTACATATGTTGTTGCAATAAACCGTTATTTGGCAAAATAATATTTTTATAACTCCGAGAAGAAGGTTGTTGCAATTTTTATTGATGTTGTTGTCGTGTGGCTCCCTTATGCTTAATTTGTGGTCACCTATGATCTAGACCAGTGATATGCGTTTCATAGATCAATTGATTGCGCTCAAATCACACAGACACGTTATGCTCTTTCTTTTGGAAACGATTTAGTCGTCGCTCAGCAAGTGGAGTAGCAACATCGTGGGTAGTGATGGGCGAGTCTGAGATGTTTAGACAATCGAGAGAATCGCCATCGTTGCAAAATCACAATCGAGTCAAAAGTTGACTCGCTCCTCGACTACACAATCGGGATGTTTTTGCGATTGTTCCGAGTCGGCGAGTCGGAGGTTGTTTCGATGACATCTCGACTGCACAAGCGAATGAACTGAATGAGGTTTGTTGATAAAGAAAGTAGGATTTTAAATGGAAGCGAGGCAAATACATAAATAAGTTAACCAAATTGGAAAATATGCTATTCATAGACGCTGCATTATTGCAATCACAACTAAAGAGTGACGTGCATAAAAATAATAATTAATTATTTAAACATTAATCAATTTTCTGAAGTGAGACGCTTATGAAACAATTTAATTTTACGAATAGCAACAACGGCAATAGATTTGTACCACTCTGTATGTTGTTTAAAGCAATTTTAATATTCAAGCGGGAACAACAAATATTATGTATTTTTTGCAGCGAGTCCGAGATGTTGTAGGGTTGCTTTGAAAACGAGAGGAATCGTTGGCGAGTCCGAGATGTGTTAGCGATTGTTTCGACTGACGGCCATTTACGACTTGACTCGAATACGAATGAAAACCATCGAGAGCATTCGAGATGTTTCAACAATCGAGAGAATCGAATAAAACATCTCGGACTCGCCCATCACTAATCGTGGGTGAATGTCGCATGTTTGCGCATATTTATATATGTAAAAGCATAATTACTTATACATATGTACGCATGCTTGTCGTTTTTATAAACGACCAAGTTCACTGAGGGCCAGCAAGCGACTAAACGAAAACGAACCAATTGATTTGCGCTATTACGGCGCTCTCACTAAATAGTTGCATTTCAATTTTGCATATCACTGATCTAGACCACCGTCTGGATCTCGAATTCATAAAAATTCAGCATATAACTAGTAAATTTTTTAATCGAATCCAATTATCACCTTATCCACATTCATTCTCGCAGCTGAGACTTGCAAAGAAAGACTCGTTTACTTTCTCTAGTCGACCTGCCATATTTTCATTTGATAAAATATGATACATGCTACATGGAATTACACGTAAACGAGCGTAAATAAGTTTCACTACTAAAGACCAACAACGAAAAAAGCGCTTGTCAAGCTGAATTGAGCCATAGTTGAGTATAGCATAGCAAAGCAAAAATAAAGTAAAGTCGGACAGAATGACACAGAGCTTATTTTTATATAGCCTACGTGTTGTCATTGGAATACTTTATGTTTATGTATGTACCCTCCAGTCAAATCAAGTAGATGTAAACTAATTTACAGCTCAACTAGTCAGCCCTATATGTATATGAATTTTCCTCATACTAACTAGTCGGTATTCACACCAAGTCATACCACTTTGCAGACCAGTCAGTGTTTCATAGAATTTTCAGATGTTTGTCGCGTGTACTTGGCTCTGAAATGAGTCGAATCATTTTGTGGAAGCTGAAATTATAGACTTTATAAATGCATGCATATTTGAAATATTTTATGAACCATCTAAGAATTGGTGAATTAAGCAGAGTCGAACAAGCAAAAAAAATTATACAGCATAATTCGGATGATCTGCATCAGCATTATACCACTTTATTGACTAGCCAGCCCCTGCATCGACATCATACCGTTTTGTTGAATAGTTAGTCAATTTGCGTAAAGATTCTAGTTAGTTATCTGGTATTTTGGCTGACTAGTTTGAGCTTTCACTGCAGCGTAGTTATGTAGGTGTGTGTATAACATTGTTTATGTGTGTACGTGCCTACAATCCATCCACTGCATCTCCATGCTGTAATGGCATTTCGAGCTTATTTCTAGAACATCCTATCGACACATAGGCTAACCAAATAACAAAAACAACCATCCTATAGTATCCACGAGAATGAATGGCAAGGAGTTGAGAAAGTAGAAATAGTAGAGGTACCTTGTGCGTGTGTATGATGTACATTAGATAGGGTCGAAAAAAATGTTGTAAAAGTCCGCCCCTAAATTTAAAGCTTATGTTGAGAGGGTTAAGGGACGCAAAAAAATTTTTTTTTGACCCGCGAAATACCGCCGAAATTGTTTTTTCTTGTAATTTTGTTATTTATCATCCGATTTTTAAAATTGATACGTCATTAGTTTCGTATTTTGAAGCTCTACACTTCCTTCTAATGTCCTTTTGAGCTCTGAAATCGTTTTCACATAGTTGGGTCAGTTAACTTATTTGTATGTCCATGAATTATCCTCTTTGTATTGCCAAATGAAAGTGCTTCAAAATTCATGACAATGTTGCCTTGAAACGGTTTTACTAAATTAATAAACAAAGAAGTTACGTCACAAAGAAGTTATTTAACGTAGCTATTATTTAACTAATTTTTTTAAGCAATTCAGTATATCTAAAGTTGTAAAATTCCGACCCTAAATTTGAAGCTTATATTGAGAGGATTAAAGAAAAAAATTTTATTTTTTTTCTGATCCCGTGAAATACCGCCGAAATAGTTTTTTATTGTAACTTTGTTATTTGACTTCAGAGTGCAAAAGGACATTAGAAGAAAATATAGAGCTTCGAAGTACGAAAATAATGACGTATCAATTTTAAAAATCGGATGTTAAATAACAAAGTTACAAGAAAAAAACCATTTCGGCGGAATTTCGCGGGATCAGAAAAAAATTTTTTTTTGTCCCTTAATCCTCTCAATATAAGCTTCAAATGTAGGGGTGGACTTTCACAACTTTACAAATCCTTAATTGGTTAAAAGAAATTAGATAAATAAATATAATTAAATATTCGTAGTGACGTAACTTCTTTGTTTATTAATTTAGTAAAACCGTTTCAAGGCAACATTGTCATGAATTTTGAAGCACTTTCATTTGGCAAAACAAAAAGGATAATTCAATACAAATAAGTTAGCTGACCCAACTATGTGAAAACGACTTCAGAGCTCAAAAGAGCATTAGAAGGAAGTGTAGAGCTGCAAAATACGAAACTAATGACGTATCAATTTTAAAAATCGGATGATAAATAACAAAATTACAAGAAAAAAAACAATTTCGGCGGTATTTCGCGGGGTCAAAAAAAAATTTTTTTTGTGTCCCTTAACCCTCTCAACATAAGCTTCAAATTTAGGGGCGGACTTTTACAACTTTTTTTGTCGTATGGGGACCAACCCTATCTAATGTACATATGTACACAAATTTGTATGTACATATGTGTGTATGTATGTAGCTTGGTATGAAAATGAAAATTCAGTTATGAATTCATTTCGAATCGAGGTAATATGATTACCGTTATGATGCTCATCCGCTCATTGGAAATAAGAGTGCGTTGTAGTGGGGGTGTATTTGGGTATAGCTGTTTTTGTTGTTGAGGTTGTATATTTGTAGGAGTGGCGCTGAAGGACTGTTGTTGACTACCCTTGCTAGGCTGTATGAGATTTTATTCGTTAAGCGTATTTTTTATACATCTATGTATGTATGTATATGTATCTATGTAGTTATATTTTTTGTTTCAGCGTTTATTTACCGCTTGTCGTAGAAACGACAAACAAATACAAGCCGACAACACATCCTGGCTGCTTTGCCTGTTGGGGATATTAAACTGATGGACATCAAAAAACTGAGATATTGGAAAAACCCCAACAGCAATAAAGACCCAAGTGGCAGTGCTAACAAGCGCAAAAACAGCAACAATACATGTTGTACACGTGTATGTATGTATGTATGTAAGTATGCACGCTGTGAACATGAAGCATCAATTGTTGGGAAAACGGTAATGGGGTCGTCGCGAGTTTTTTGATGGGCGTGATTTTTTGTTTCTTCTTTATTTTAAGGGTAAATAAATTTATGTATACATATACATACATACATACATATTTTCAAAACATTAATAATTTCCTAGTACCTAGTGAAGTTCGTATATTTCGAGTAAGTAAGTAGGTAAGTATATGCACCCGGAAAGTTGCCAATTGCCGAGGTGGTCGTCATGGAAAGGAAAGATTCTCAGGGGGCGTGGGGACTTTATGTGTTCTACTTTGGTTAAAATATTTTTCAAAGATTCCGCCTTGGGAGATCCCAGACATTTATTAAATAGTATTGCTGTTACTTTTCATCGGCCAAATGTCAAATGTGCTACTTTTCGTACAGAATTTTTTTATTGCTAACTTTCGGCAGAAATTTTAAATATGCTATTTTCCGTATGGTACGACGATCAGGGATGCCACTTTTGGGCTTTTTCTACCAAAACTGGTAAGTTTTATTCCTTTTGGTAGGTTGGTAAGATTTGAAATTTTGGTAGGTTTTTGCCTTCGTTCAACTAACATCACTGATTTGGCACATTTGGTCACTTTGCCACAACACTGTTGAGAAAACGTGTCTTCTCAGTAGAGTTTTGTCATAAAATAGAAACGTTTTCTTTGAGCTTCATGTAAACGTGCCCCCACAGACGCAACTGGAGGAGATTGAAAACAGAAAGGCAAGATGGTTCGTCTACATGGTGTGTAATAAAGAGCTCCATGTGGTATCACAACAGACCATTAGGCCTACCTAGGTAGTAAATGTGTTTGCTCTACCAAGTGGAATCAATGTCCGCTGTTTCCCTCTATAAATCTTCTTAAGTTTCCTTCAGGATCAGTTGCTTGCCCTCATTATTCCTCAAATGTTATTCCACAAAAGTGAATCCTGATTTCCTCCACAATGGACGAGCGGTGGCAGCCACTAATACCCAATCCAACCTTGTCCGAATATCATTTAACGCCAACTCAAGTTTTTGTTTATCCGGAAACTGCTGCTTCCTCCTCTTTTCCTTCACATTTTTTATCACTCATTCCTCCTCTTTTCCTTCACATTTTTTATCACTCTAAATTAAGTGAAATTTGTACAAATAATATTAAATTTAATACTAAAGTTTTCAAAAAAAAAAAAAAATAAATAAAATAAATTTTTTTTTTTATTTTAAGCGGTGTCCGGTTACTGCAGGGTGGTCGGTTACTGGCACAGTCACCCTAAATGAATTTGTTAAATATGGTTAAATCTCACATAAAAAAAAAATTGGTAGGCTCTAAGCCATTTTAGTAGTTTTTTGGTAGGAAAAAAATTGTCTTGACACAACTCAAAAACATGAAAAGTTTTAAAAATGGGCGTAGCAGCACCTCTTTTTAAACAAAGCAATCTAAGAGATTTCGGGGCCCATAACTCGACAAATAATTGAGATGTTATGACGAAACTTGGTGCACACACTTTCGGCACTTGTAGTAATATGCGTGCAAAATTTTATCGAAGTCGGTTTATAACCACGCCTACTTTTTAACAAAGATATTTCTAGAATGCGCTTCAGAAATTATTAACGTGACATCTCTGTAATTAAAAGTAACAAATTGATGAAATTTTGCCTGGTCTGATGATAAATAAATACAATTTTTGAAAATAGGCCTGGCTACGCCCACTTTATGCGGCCTCCGATTTATATAAAATACACCGTGTTTCCATCAAATGCAAACAAACAATAAAAGCATACAGTTGAGTATCTAATTCCACTCGAACTTAGGCTTCCTTACTTGTTTAACAATAAATTTTATTTTTAAGCATTTTCTAGCTATTTTTCAGCAAGAATCTAGCTATGACTTCGAAATTTTTCTGGCAACACTGTTGCTTACTGTTCGCGTTTAGGCGCGTATGTAAAATCAAGTAATTAGATCAATAAGATTTTTCTGTTAATGGTGAAGTGGACTTTCATGCTAAAGAAAAGCTGCTCCTCTCTTCTTCTCTAACGAACGAGTAAGTGTAGTTTACCAATTATAAAAAGAATAAAAGTGTTGTACTGTTGTTTTTCATAAAGGTAATAACTAGTACGTCTGTATGTCAATTGAATACTACATACATAGACTCTATTGAGATATGCACATTTACATATGTAGATATGTGCATATGTACATATGTATACCAATCTAGCGCCATATTTAAATGCACTACAAACACTTCGTTTGTTTATTATTTAGCTGCATTGGTTATATTTAAATATTTGCACTGCGTTTAGCTGACAAATAAATCGTATTCCCTCACATTACATACACACATACATTTATGTAAATAAATAACTAATCGAATGGTATTTGTTTTCATTGCACAATTTTGCAGACATTTGTTTGCAAATAATTTTTATTTTTATTTTTAGTATTTTACAGATATGTAGGTATGCAAATACGGTGTTCAATCGCAATTTTTTACTTTCATATTTCCAATTTCCATTAAATGGATTTAGTGTTTACAATAATAAAATATTTAGTTTGCTGTGTATGAGTGCCTCACGCGACATTCGTATGACTTTAAAATCAAATCGTCATTTGAAAACTGTAGTGAATTATAAGGAAAATTAAGTAATTTCAACTTTTTTGTCTTTAAGCTCACGTAACCAATTTCATAATCCATTCTCTCAGTTGTTTCCTCATCTAATCATTTGAGAATTACTGGAACCTTTGATTTTTTTTTAATTACTTGATAAGCAATATGTAATATCTAGTATACTAATAAAGATTTCTTTATCACATTTAAGATGTCAGGAAGATCTCTTGGTTTCATGTTTTGCATATTCACGCAAAAGCTGGTTGCAAAGCAACAACAAATTCTTAACATTTGCCAAAAAGCTTTGACATTTCCCCTCTCTACTACTTACAAATTAGCAACCATGGTTTGGGAATTTGCTATAGCTGCTGGCGTCGATGATGGATCATTTGCTTTAAATAAGATGAAATCCAGTAGCAGAACGAAAATCTAAATGAAATTGAAATGAGGTGCATCAATGACAACAACAACCATAAAAACAGGAAACATATACATTTGTAAGTATGTATGTAAGCAAGTAGTGGCAATAAGAACTAAAGAGAGGATCAAACGATCAACGAATAACTTTGAGAATGTACATACACATGGCAGAAAAAGTCTGCGTTCACCCACTTTATTTCAGCATTTAACTCAAAAAATTTATGCATCTTAAAAATTTCGTTGAATTCTTTTCTATTAGTTTAAAGCCTAATATTTGATGAGTGTATGTGCAAAATTTTGTTGAATTTAAGCAGCAAAGTTCTTAGTTAACGGTATTGTAGTACCGCTACTCAAGTAAATTGAGCAGAAAAAGTGTGCGTTCACTTTATATAGCGATGGTTTGTTGCATGGAAAGTACACATTATTTAAATTCTATTTAGTTTTAAATCATATACGATAATTCACGGAGTTAAGAAGACAGCCAAAGCGGGTTTAATTACAGGATATATACTTTTTTGTAAATATGGACCAAAAGAGAAAAGAAATAGATATTGGCGAAAGAAAAATTATTGTTGGTTTGTGGCAAAATGGTAAGAGTTATCGGGAAATCGCGAAAACGGTTGGGAGACAGTATTCCTCAGTCCAGAGAGTAATCAACAACTTTAAACAGACAAAATCTTATGAGTCTAAGCCACGTTCTGGACGTCCAAAGAAACTGACGGAAAGAGAAGAGCGCAACATAACCACTCTTGTGAAGTCTAATCCGCGATTGACAGCAAGCCAAATTTCAAAAGACATAGAAATGAAATACCAAAAGAAGTTATGTCCAGATACGGTACGAAAAATTTTGAAAAGAGCCGGATTTCACGGCAGAGTAGCCCGAAGGAAGCCCTTCATATCAAGAGTAAATCGACTCAAGCGGATGGCCTTTGCGAAAGAGCACTTGAACAAGCCTCCAGAGTTTTGGAATAGCGGTATTTTTTCAGATGAGAGTAAATTCTGCATCTTTGGCATAAAAGGTCGCAAGATTGTTTGGAGAAAAAACGGAACAGCATTGGATAAGTAAAATCTGTTATAGGCCCGTCACATAGCATACGTCAATCCGTCTACGTCGACGTATGTGACTGACAGCTCACGTACTTGACGGAGAGGTCGCCACATAGGAAACGTTGACGGATATACATAAATCAGCTGTTTGATTAACCTTTAACTACAGAGATGGTGGCAAAAATTTAACTCTTTAGAATATTTTGTAATTTCTCTTTTAAGTTGCCCTCTTGAAATTCAGTTTTCAGTAACTTCACATCTACTGATAATTATTGACCATTTTGGTTTTATGGAGGAATGAGAAAAAACTCGAAAAGCAAATTGCAAAAAAAGTAAAATTCAAGAGTAGCTAAAGGTTAAGGATCAAAAGCAATCAGCTGACATAGCGACGGATTGACGTATGCCGAAAGTTGAGTGTTCGGCAACTTTGGTACGTTGCGGCGACGGATCCGTCGTACTTGTACCGATGTGCATTTAAATGCCCACAGTTTACTGAGCTGTCAGTCACATACGTCGACGTAGACGGATTGACGTATGCTATGTGACGGGCCTATTACTTACGGTAAAGCACGGTGGTGGTGGTGCTATGATGAGGGGGTGTATGGCAAGTTCGGGCGTTGGAAAATTTCAGTTTATTGAGTCAATAATGAACAAGCATGATTATCCTGATATCCTAAAATCAAATTTAAAAGAAAGTGCAGCCAAGCTGGGACTCGGTCAAGGATTTATTTTCCAACAGGACAATGACCCGAAGCACACGGCAGAAATTGTTAAGCTGTGGTTGCTGTATAATGTTCCTAAACAACTTCATACACCCCCGCAATCACCTGACCTTAACCCTATTGAACATTTATGGGACCTACTAGAAAGAAAAATTAGGCAGCGTACTATAACCAGCAAGGAAATGCTTAAGAACGTGATTAGAGAGGAATGGGAAGCTGTAAGTCCAGAAACAACAGCCAAACTAGTTGGATCTATGAAAAACCGACTTTTAGAAGTCATTAAAAGACGTGGATATCCAACTAGTTATTAATTTAATATATTTTCTTTAACCATTATAATTTTATTCCATTATTCCTGAAGTGAACGCAGACTTTTTCTGTTTGGTTTGAATGACCTTTTTATTTTAATATGATCTCATTTTGAATTAGATTTCGCTATTGCTACCTAATTTTGTGAAAAAGTTAATTTAAGATGAACTAAATAAAATACTGTAAAAAAAATTCCATGATAAATCTATTATTTCCTACTTTTCATAGTGCAAAGAAAATTTTCGTAGGTGAACGCAGACTTTTTCTGCCATGTGTATGTATGTAAATTTTTCTAGCAATCGAAGAAAATTAATCAGCAATTTATTTAACAAAAAAATTGACTTTTGTACTTTTACAGTAGAATTCTAAAAAAAGAGTATAAAACAAAACAGCCGCGATTGTGGGCACGTTGAATAAAATGTTGGGTTCATGAGCCGGAGATTTCAAGCATAGAACATAATTTTTATTTTTTTTCTTTCAAAAGAAAAATATCTGTAATGTATTGCAACTAATATTTGCTTGGTTGGAATAACGTTCTACTTACTTCCAGTTGCAGAAAAGTTTTATATATGTAATTATTTTATTTATCAAAAGAAAGTTTGAAATAGTTTACGAATGTGAATACGAATCCAAATAAAAACACCGCTATTTCTTGCTTGAAACTGCTATGATTATGAACACCACTGTACATACTACAAATACATACGTTAGGGTGGGGCGATTTGTATGGAGGGAAATTAATCGATAGCGCGCGATAGAAATTCGGATTACTCTCATTTTTCTGAGTAGAAAACTCCTCCACGACATTTGTCTAAAATTATTTTTGATGTTCCGGAATTTGGTTTTTATGAACCAAGACGAATTTTTGAAAATAAAAATTGGGCAAAAATCGACAAAAAATATCCAGGCCAATATGCACATCGAATTGAAGCAGAATTTTATCCTGAATCCAGATATGGAATCCGAATTAAAATCGGATGATCCGTTTGCGAGATATAGCCTGATTTCCGGTTATGGAGGCTGAGTGCCCAAAATCGCATATTTTCGCGATAATCTCTTGTTGTGTACAATACATCTTAATTTTTTCTGCAAATTTCTTGAAGAGAAGTCAATACAATATATGAACAGTATTTTAAAATATTAATTTGCCTTCCGGTATAGGAAAACTATAATACACTCTTTTTTCCTTGGCCCAAAATCACGGTATGGGTTCTCTATGTTATAGTCATCCGATACCTATGATTTTCGCCGACAGCGCTTTGTGTACAATAAATGCTCTAAATACAAAATTTTCAGAATTCTAGCTGAAAAAATTGAAGCCTACGTTTTAGGGAATAACTCTTCAATTTTCGCAGCTAAAATTCTGAAATTTTGGATTTGGAGCATTTATTGTACACAAAGCGCGATCAGGCGAAAATAATCAGTATCGGATGACTATAACATAGAGAACCCATACCACGATTTTGGGCCAAGAAAAAAAAGAGTGAATTCTAGTTTTCCTATACCGGAAGGCAAATTAATATTTTAAAATACTGTTCATATATTGTATTGACTTCAAGAAATTTGCAAAAAAAATTAAGATATATTGTGCACAACAAGAGATTATCGCGAAAATATGCGATTTTGGGCATTCAGCCTCCATAACCGGAAATCAGGCTATATCTCGAAAACGGATCATCCGATTTTAATTCGGATTTCATATCTGGATTCAGCATAAAATTTTGCTTCAACTCGATGTGCATATTGGCCTGGATATTTTTTGTCGATTTTTGCCCAATTTTTATTTTCAAAAATTCGTCTTGGTTCATAAAAACCAAATTCCGGAACATCAAAAATAATTTTAGACAAATGTCGTGGAGGAGTTTTCTACTCAGAAAAGTGAGAGGAATCCAAATTTCGATGGCGCGATATAGGTTAGTAAATCGCCCCACCCTAACATACGTACATATTTTCATACATATAGAGGCTTTAGAAGGCCTTTAAACATCAACTCAACATTTGCTCTATGTGCTATATAAAGTTTATGTGGCGAGTATCTGGCTGCTAAAAATTTGTGTACGACCGACATAAATACATATGTACATACATAGACTATCATCGCATACATTCTGCGCCACCGCCCAGGCTTCGTACCAGCAACATGCTCCTGCTGCAATGAAAGGTAACGGTGAAGGGAAATTTAAGAAAATTATATTGTAATTATGCGCAACGATATTAATTTCATCAATTTCATCAACTTCTTCATCAAATGCAGCAGAAGTCTGACAGACTGTTGCTGTTTGGTAGTGAGGAAGCAAACTAGCAGACAGGCAGCCAACAGATAGCCAAGTAGTCAATAAGGCGTTGTCAGGGCCGCGGAGAGGGGGGGGGGGCAATCGCCCTGGGGCCCGGAAAGGCAAAGCAGTATTGACAGTACTCGAACTAGGATTTCATAAATACATACATAGGTATTTTGTTGCTACAAAAAATTGTTTTAAAATTGAAGTGTTTAACTTAACCAAATCACCAAACTAAAATTATAAGCATCCAATCAAATATTTACCTTGTTTATACATGGGCAAATCCTAGAAAAGTGAGTTGAAATTGAGGAAAATCGACTTTGATTTAGAGTTTCCAAAGTACCGCAATTGGCAAGGTGGTGAACCAAGCTTCTCAGAAATATTTACTTTTTAAATGAAAAATGTTGGTGACCTTGTTTAAATTGATTTCAAAGAGTTAAGGTATACAAAATTTAAAAAATTATTAAAAACAATACCATTATCTATCTACTATTATTTCCATGATTTTGTAGTTAGATACTAGAGTTATTACCAGGAACAAGTGCAAGAAGGATTAAATAAATAAACTGACATTGCGATTAAATTTAGTTTTTTGTGGAAGTATCAGGACCTGTCGGAAGAAGAGCTCAGAGAAAAGGCAACGGCATTCTGCACGATTTATGGCATAGATATTTCTACGGATCTAATAGATGAAATCATTTATCTTAAAGCCATCCACTTAACAAATTTGGGATGTGATTCGCTGCCACCATTACAACTTCTGAACAAACTTCATAACTTGAAGATGGAAGTATTATTTCCTAATATCTGCATAGCATTAAGAATATTTTGCACACTTCCAGTTAGTGTGGCTGAAGGGGAGCGTTCTTTCAGTCTATTGTCTCGCGTGAAAAATTTTTTGCGTTCTACTATGAGCCAAAATAGCTTGACAAGCCTTGGAATATTGGCATTGGCGTCCAGCCTTGCTCGCAGCATTAGTTTTGACTCAGTAATTTCCATATTCGCAGACCAAAAAGCACGGAAGGGTTTCCTTGGATAATGCAAGCTCTCAAAATGTATGTATCTAAAAAAGTTTATCTAAGCAAATCAAACAATGAGATCTAACATTTCATTTATGTATGTATGTATTGGGGTCTATACACAGTGCGTCTGACTCGCGAGTCATCTGTGTACGTGTTGACTCGCTGTCATTCTGGGCTCACTTGCGTCATTCATTTGTGAATAGTTTTCATTGCAGAAGGTTCGAAATGAATATCTCAGACGACCTGTATACTTCGATGAATTCAAGTAAAAAAAATTTTATCTTCCTCAATATCGAACTTATTGGCAAACATTTTTGAAAATAAAATATATTTTTTCTTTTCGTTATTTATTTTTTAAACGGTTTGGAAATTAACTGACAATTCGAGGTGTGCTCCTTTTTGTTTTTCCTACTAATTGGGTGGACCTACAGTTTTATGCCGGCTCCGAACGGCGAATGCATTTTTTGTGAGAAGCTTTTTTATGGCAGAAATACTCTCGGAGGGTATGCCGCCCACTGCCGAGAGGTGACCACTGCTCTTAAAAAACCCAATAATTGGATTTTTACTAATTAGAAAAATTGTTTTGGTGTTTTGCTCGGACCGTGGTTTGAACCCG
The DNA here is from genome assembly GCA_960531455.1 of Urophora cardui. Lineage (NCBI taxonomy): Eukaryota > Metazoa > Arthropoda > Insecta > Diptera > Tephritidae > Urophora > Urophora cardui. The sequence goes on along the minus strand of OY482671.1, from coordinate 144,213,790 downwards.
AGACCTCTGGCTTAGCAGGCGAGCACTCTACCCACTGCACCACAGCGGCCACAAAGAAAGATCTGTGCCACTCAATAAATTTTACATGCAATATATGTATGTACATACATTAGGTTGGAGCGGGTTGGGACTTTTTTGAAATCATTATTGGCATACCTGCAGAAAGTTGCCTTTCTAGCACAGAAGTAAGACTGCACAATATTATTGGCATAGTCCTCTAAATAGAGGTGCCCCAATTCCATTAAGGAATGGATAAAATGCTCCAGATGCATAAAATTCATTAGCTAGATAAAATTAATTTGCTAATTTTTCATAAAAATATTCGTAATTTTTCGATGAAAAATTGTTAAATCAGTGTCTCCAAGCTTATACAAAAATTCTGAAAATTCGAGAAAATTTTTTGAAATTTTTGAAATTCCGTATGTACATATATTCCCATCTAAGTAACTTTGCATCAAATATCTTTTTGGGATCTGATAAATTTACAAAGCGAAATTCGTTAAAAATTAATGAATGTCGTAATTTCGCAAAAAACAAACTTTGAACATTTTCAAGCACAATCTAATAAAAATTTCTATGTACATTGTACATATATGCACATACATATATTTGCATTGCTTGGTTGCCATCAGTTAACCGAATTAAATGTTGAGTAACCGAAAATAATTGTGACTTCATCACCGAAATTCTTGCATTGACATGGTGCATTCAAATCATTCAATCTAAAACGAGTAACTTGCGATCCCAATAGAGGTTTTATGCAACTGGATCATCATAAGTTGATTTTTATGTATGTACATCAGTGGCGGACCTAGCATAAAATGGCCTGGGCAAGCCTATGTGTGAAGCATAACCATTAGCCATTTATGTAATTTCCTTTGCTGTATTATTTAAAAGTCTGATTGCGTTCCGCCATTGACTTTGATTTAGAGTTCTCGATTTCTTTTTAACATTTTCGAGTGGCCCGAATAAATGCCTTTCAATGCTCGAACGCTCGCTTGTTTGTTTATTACGCGTATGTTTGTACGGGCATTTGAACAATTCGGGTATTTGAAGATCATTTTTTCTAGTTTATTTTTTTTTTTTTGCTTTTTTCATATGTATTTTTTATTTTTGTTTTCCTGATACACATTTTTTTGTTTGTATACTCAGAGAAAAGGAATCAAAAATAAAATTTTTATTTTTATAATGCACGTTTTAAACCAAGTCATTTTTATTTTATAAATTTTTTTAAATTAAAAATTAAATTTTTTAAATTAAAATGTATTTAGGATTTAAAAAGAAACATGTTTAAATTAAAAATTAAAATTAATGGAATAAAAACGAAAGTTTTTCCTTCAAAATCTCATAGTGCCTAAATAAAAATAAACATTTTAAATTAAAATTGTTTTTTCTTGATTTTGCAATTTTACTCTGAACATTTTTAAAATAAAAAATTTCGTATTTACATAATTCTTAAATATAAAAACGTGCGATAGGGAAATCTTACACGAATGCGCAGAGGTATTTTTAGTTTCCTTATACCGACGGAAATTTCAGCAGTAGCAAGTATATTTGCTTATTGCCTAAAAAATGGGTGCTTTAGTGTTTGAAAAACTGAGGTCCAGTTTGATTTCCACCGCTTTTTAAAATTATCTTGATATTGTGCCAATAGTCGCCAAAAATCATAATCAATCCTTTTATAATCTGGTATTTGATATTTATGTTTGCATGCACATGTAGATGTAAGAAATTTTGTGCATAAGTATGTACATGCAAACGAAAATCAAATCAAATATGCATATGGCTGTGAATACTGAACTTTTGAATGCCGAAGCCAGCTTCATATTCGCATACAAATTTGATGTGAAAAATAAAAAAAGTGCTTTGCTAGTTTTTTTTTTTTTCAATTTAAGTCTGAAAATAAGCAATTGGTTTCTCCTTAGCGAAAGCGAGAAAACAAGCTATGTTATTCTGTTTTGAAAGCCAGGTAAAAGCTAATGTGTGGAAACGTTGAAGCATGCTCACTGTGCTGTGATTGGCTGTACAAACAAAATACACATTGTGAGGTGGATTGGTGGTGTATTTGCGCTATTTTCTTAGCAGGCTTTTAGGGGCATGTTACAGTGGGGGCTATATTATTGAGAACTTAAATAGTAAACACATTTAAAACGAAAAATAACCAGATTTTAAAGAATTTCGTATGAAATGAACGAAAATGTGTACGCAAGCCGGGCTTCTCGGCTTGTATGAAGCGACCGCCTCTGATGTACATACGTACATATATATGTGGCCGCTGTGGTGCAGTGGGTAGAGTGCTCGGCTGCTATGCCAGAGGTCTCGGGTTCAAACCCCAGTCCGAGCAAACACCAAAAAAATTTTTCTAATTAGCAAAAATACAATTATTGGGTTTTTTAAGATCAGCGGTCACCTCTCGGCAATGGGCGGCATACCCTCCGAGTGTATTTCTGCCATGAACACGCTTCTCAAAAAAAATGTATTCGCCGTTCGGAGCCGGCCTAACACTGTAGGTCCATCCAATTAGTAGGAAAAACAAAAAGGAGCGCACCTCGAATTGGTAGAGAAGCTCGGCCATAAAACTCGTCATAGTTATAATAGCGCCATTGTATTATATTATTATTATACTATATTACATACGTACATATGTATTTTTGTATGTACATATCGACGCTTCCAAACAATACTGTACTAAGTCGACTTAGTACATTTTCCCGTTTTGGCGTTTTCAAGTAGAGCGTGCCTTAATTTAGATGCTGTCTAATTTTGGTATCAATCGGACAATCCAATCAAAAGTTATAGGCAAAAGTGTACATATAATACAACTCGAGATTTTTACAGAATAAAAACTTGGAGAGCTTGCCATGAAAAACCACATAGCAAATTTTTATTTCTTCTTACGGTTTTATATAAAGCGTACCCTGACTTTGATATTGTCGAGGTTTGGTATTGATCGTTCCATCCAAACAGAAGTTACAAGTGAAAATATACTTAGCATACAATCGAAGTTTCATATCGAGTTTAAACTTTGAGAGCTTCTCCTGCAAAACACAGTTTTCAGACTTAGTACAGTTTTGTTTGGAAGCGTCGATATGTATATGCTTTTAAAAACATAAATCGTATGATTGACTTATCTTATCTGATCGACTGTAAGCTTCGTTAACAGTTGAGTGGTTTGCTGTTTGCTTGCGAAATAAGCTTTGGTAAATATATTTTGTTTGGCATTTTCCTATGCAAAATATGTAAGTAGAGTGAGTAGGTATTCATGATATTTTTTTGAACCCATGGAATGGAGAGATCAACAACTATGTAAATGGTACAATTTTGACAAATCTGTGGCTTACTTATTACTAAAATTTGTTTTTATACAAATCAAGAATTGTACTTTCCAGGTGAATATACATGCTTAGAGGACTATAATAGGCCCTAATCCGTTGCTTTATAATTTCCAACTTTCTAAGAAAAAAAAAAACGCCCTACAAAATAGTAAGCTTGCCTGGCGATAGTGGCCTGGAATTTTGTTGAAATGCTTTTAATAACTACTAGGAATCTAGGAACTAGGAATCGATTGTATTTACGTGCTGTAATAAGTTTGTATCTACAAAGGGATTTCTGCTCATTGAGAGAAATATATGTATATATATTTATGTTTTAATGTAACAATGTGTGTGTTCTTGTAAGTTATGCCTGTAAGTAAGCGTGAATAATTTAATAAATTACATTGCGTTACGCCTTAATGTTTCGCATCGAAAGTATTTGGAGCATATCTGAAAATGTATGTTTTTGTAAGTGGGGTGAAAAGCTAATAGGTTTTATGTAAGTTACTGCCAATGCTGCGACTGCGGCTATAAAACAAAGCAAAAGCATTGTTTTCAGTACATACAAATGTACATAATTATTACATGCATGTGTATGTATGTGTACATTGTTTTAATAAGGCAATTTATATCGTTAAGTTTCCTTGTAAATTTGCGTGTATTTTAATATAAGATTGCATAATTATGCTAAAATGTCGATGCTCAGTTATAAATTTACTCTTTCTCAGGGCATTTAGATGCTTTTTGAATCATCATTCATTCATATTGTTTCATTTCATGGATGTGAAATATTTTATAAGATTTCTCTTTCTTTTACTTTGACTTTATGTTTTGTAATACTGTAATTCACTACTAATTTATTTACTCGGCTTATGTATGTGGGTATTCAAAACTCATATCCATAAATACATACATACATACGTATTTATAAGTTTCTCTCCATTTTCGTGCTATTCAATTGATCCCCCTTCTTCTATCGATTGGTTTTATCGGCAAATTTTATCAATTTCTAGCCTCTCATTAATTATTAATTTGTATGCACAGCATACAATACATATTGTTTTCACATTTATGTATGTACTACATACCCTGCAGGGAACTCAATAACTAGTGAGCAAAATTTCTAGTTCCGAACAAGCGAAAAGGTGTCAAAAAGGAACTAGATCAATTTTAGTTAGACTCTCACCAGTTCAGAAGGAGTGAATAGAGTGACCATTATAAGACACACTTTGATTTGTATGCAATTTCGAAGTGACAAAAATTCTATGGAAATTTTTCGTTCGTTCAATTGCCGTAGGCTTTGTATATTTCTGCAATTCTCAGATGTTTAGTGAAACATTTTATATAAAGATTAATTATTATTATTAATTATGCTTTTTCGATCCATCAGGCTTATTTTTAATTTTTTTTTATTTTATTACTTTTTAAATATTATTGTAAATTTTTAATTAATAAATAAATAAAAAAATATTAGTTAAAAAAAAAATTATCATCCAACTTGACACCGACAGAATTCGAACCTGCGCCCCTCAGATTGAAAGGCACATGCGTTAGCCAGTCTTTTTTTGCATCTTGTATGAAATGAAATGTTCCCCTAATTATGCTTTTTCGATCCATCAGGCTTATTTTTAATTTTTTTTTTATTTTATTACTTTTTAAATATTATTGTAAATTTTTAATAAATAAATAAATAAAAAAATATTAGTTAAAAAAAAAAATTATCATCCAACTTGACACCGACAGAATTCGAACCTGCGCCCCTCAGATTGAAAGGCACATGCGTTAGCCAGTCGGCCATCGCGCTACTTGCACGAAGTGTGTCAAAGGCTGCACTTAAGCGGCAGATGTAAAACTGTAGAATTTGTAGGTACTTGTAGCTAGTTCAGAACTATCAAAATTGTGCCAATAAACGAACTAGTGGAAACTGTAGAATTTAGTACTAGTTCGAAACTATCGAAAATGTAGTGCAGAGAGTGCCAATTGGCACCGCCTAGGACATCGCCGTGTTAAATTCGTCAGTTGATAACATGCAAAAGAGATTTAGCTCGCACTATTAGTGTCGAAAAATGCACTAGAAGCGACCTAGTTCGGAACTAGAGATTTTCCCTGCAGGGTAACAATTGCTTTGGGAATATTGGATATAATAAGCGTGAAAAATTGTTAATGTAAGAATACGCTCACTCACATTATATTGGGTTAGACCAAAAGTCGGAAAAATATGCCATTTATTAGTTATGAATCTTTTTCTTACATAAATGAAAACACAAACGAAATGATCAAAAAAAAAAAAAAGGTGTGCTGGTGTGCTCCCGAGAAGATGTCTGATGATGAAGAAAGTGGTTTTTCTTCGAAATAGCTATCACATCTACCATCGCTGTATGAGCTAATTGGATTTTTCCGCTTATTCCAAAGTATAAAAATTAAAATTAAAAATAATAATTTCGTGCTAGACACTAACATACCTAAAAAAAAAAAAGAATTAAAAATTAAGTCACAGTAACTTCAAAATCGCCAACTTTTAAAGATTTTCCCAATTAATTAGCCACTCGTGTTTGTTTCCTAAGAACATAATTTGCAAAAGAACACTCAACAACACTGAAACAACAATACAACTCTATTATAAGGCGTTTTCATATATGTAATGTACTGTATATGTAATGTTAATAATTCTTACTCAAACTTCTAATAAAACGTAAATTGTATTGTTTGCCATTAGTTCCAGTAATTCACATTTCTATTCATACATATGTATGTACATAGTATGTACATAAATTACTTCATTTATTAAATCTTCGATACAGATAATTTCTGTTTACAATTTTGTTTATGATTGGAAGAGTTTTATTTGCTTGGCTATGTACCTTTTACATTATAATGAATAAATGAAAAGTTGTGGATTTTGCAGAAAAATTCCAATGTGTATTTGCCTGCTTGTTCTATTGACACGATTCGACATATTGTTTTCGGCTTTCTTAATTATGAATTGGGAAGGAAACGCCAAAATCTCATTAATTTGAATTCGCTTTTTTTGCTTTATTTGTAAGTAGTATTTTATACTGACATACATAGATCTGAATGATCCACATCTTGTTTCACAAACTTCCTTAGCCGTTGGTCCTGCACATTACCTTCATTGTTTTTTAAGATGATTGCTTGAGACACTGATGGTAGCTCTCTATACTAAACTACCCATCTTATTCAGTGACAGATACAAAGCTGAAAATCCCAAATCTAAATGTGTGACGAATTCATCAAATCCGTCTTCGTATTCACTACGGATACTCATTTTTTAACAAACGCTTACTTCTTACCTCTAATGTGGTGGTCAACACTAAACCATACGAAACTGTGACAGTTCATAACAAAAGAAAAAAAAACAGCAAAACTTGTGCAGCATTTTGTTCGAAACTTTAGTGCTGAGTTGTCAATGGGAGAAGCGTTAAAATTGTGGGCAACGGAGCAAAATATATCGTAGAACTCCAACAAACTACTTATACTTTCAAGCCACTCGAAGTAAATAAATTCAATAAAATATATAAAAATTGAAATGTTTTAAGACAACCACGCTGTTTTACGTAAAGCTTTCACTACTATAAAGGGCTGGATTTTGCGATTCAAAACGTAGAGAAAATACATCGATTAACGAAAGCTCCATTTCATAATGACTCTCGAATAAAAAAATAACAACAAAAAAGAGAAGAAAAATAACCTTTTCCACATTTATTATCCACACAAACTGAGGCTTGAAAATATACATAATTAGCTTTCCAATCGTTTGTTTATTGTTTATTGGGTGGTAGTATAACAAAAGGGCGCAATAGCTAGCTTCAAAACGTAAATAAATTAGCTACTGCAGTACACTGATACGTATAGAATTTATCAGAAATATACCTATAATTACACAGAAACTACGATAGATTTGATAGCTGACAGTCACAGTGGGGGTTGTGGAATGTGCGATTTCCCAAAGACAGAGTAACTTCGCTGCACAGCTACTGTCTTTGGTGGTCAGCAGATTCGCGAATTGGCCGAATGCATTTACAATTGCCTGAGCACTACTGTTTTTTGTGGTTAGTTTCCCACACGCACGCAAAAGACTACAATTTCAGATACTAAGTGCAAAGGAACCTTGGGGAGGTGGATGTCGAAGGCTTTGGTGTAGCGCATTGACAGCAAACGCCTTCGATTTCGAATGAAATTCATGTTGATGTCAGAGTCGGGATTTTTTTTTGTGTTATACCTAGTAGTGGAAAAATAAAACTTACTTTTTTGCCAGAGATTTTGGGCGAACAATTGCGGTAAAATGTAAATGTGTAACATGGTTAGAGATGGGAAACGGGTAAATACCCAAAAGGTAAATACCAGGTAAATTGGGAAAATTTGGGTAAAAAAGGTATATACCCAAATATTCACCCAAAAGTTGGGTATAAATAATTTTATAGAAACTAGTACTTTTTTAAACCAAATGAGTAAGTTTCTTTACAAATTTTATTAAAACAAGTAATGAATTAAATACAAATTTAAGTTTAACACAATATTACGTTAGAAATTAATTATTACATCTATATATATAAAATCAAGCATATTTTTTGTCGCCGGCTTTCGCCCAAATGCGTCAAGGGATTTTGACCAAATTTAGAAAGTGGGTGGATGCATTCGGCTTTTCCCTGAATATTTTTGGTCGATATTAGTGTCAAATGAAAGGTATTGAACAGGGAATTTACATAAAATAGTACTCATTGTGATTCATATGCCGGGTCCCCAAATATAGGTAAAACGGTGGACCCGGATGACCCCGAATGTTTCTGGCTGATATTGGCATCAAATGAAAGGTATTGAGGATGACTTGAACATAGAACCCTTTCAATTGTGATGCCTAGACCGGGTCTCCAGATATGGCCAAAACATGGACCCTGACCCTCAAATGTTTCTTAGCGAAATTATTATCAAATCAAAGGTCTATATGAGGACTTCGACACAGAACTATTATAATTATGATGCATAAGCCGGGTCCCCAGATATGGGTCACAACGCGGACCCGGATGAAACCAAAAAGTGGGATTCATGGCTTCAATACAGGATATGTCCTAGATGTAATGTTCAACCTGGTTCCCTGGGTAAAGGGCAATAAAAAGGAAGAGGAAAGTCGAATGGAGTGGGGATGGGAGGGTAAGGACACGAAAATAGAATGGGAGAGCGAAGGGGAGAGAGAGAAATTGGGAGTGAGAAAGAGGCGACGAATAAGAGGTGGAGAGAAAAGGAGTGATAAGGGAAAGGAAAGGAAAGGAAAAGGAAAGGAAAGGAAAGGAAAGGAAAAGCAAAGGAAACGGAGATGAAAGAGAAAGGAAATAAGAAAGTATAGGGAAAGGGAGTGGAAGTTTAAGAGAGGTCAGGTCTCCAGATGTGGGTCAAAGTGTGGACCCGAATGACCTCGCAATATTTTTAAGAGATATTGGTATCAATTTCTATCGAAACCCGCTAAACGCAGAAGAAAGGGGAGATCTCCACTGCGTTGGGAAGATCAGGTGGACAGTGATGAGCTGAAAACTTCAATGCGCTGGTTTAGTTTTTCCGGTGAAATCGTATTCTTTTTACCAATCTCACTTTTCAACGCGGTGGGCCACTTAAAACAATTTATTAGATGTTTCGCCATTTTGTTGAATTTTGACCATTTATATATCGTATCGCAGTATTTGATTTTGTGTTACTTCCATTTGACGTGAAATGCTTCCATATATTTTGGTGTTTGGATCTTCCTATAGCCCAGCCTTAAACTATTCAATTCACGATTATTAATCAGTACTAGTATCGCCGGGTGGTCGAAATTCGACCATGCAATTTATTTTTTCAACTTTGTATTGGTACAAAAATTATTCCTTTTCGCGGAGATAAGCAACACTTTCCAAATTCCAGTTGTACCGCAACACTGATTTGCCCTTTTGATCACGGTCCGACGCGAAATCATGGTCAAAATCAAGGCATATCTAGGAAGGTAGGCCCGGTGGTGAGCGCTTTTAAATTAAAGCGACTCTTCAACCGTGTTTACGATATTTGTAAACACGTTTACGATATCTATTTATCTTAACCAAAAATTTTATTTATTAATTATAAAGAAATTAAATAATTTATAGAAAAAATTATATGCCTATGCACTGCTCCTGACTCATACGAACACATCCATATCAATTTTATGTGGATATGAGTATGTTAAATGTGCAAAACAGCCTGGCAATTGTTTGTATGGAAAAAATGTTAGCCTATTAATATATAGATAGTGGGCGCATTTGCCAACAAAGCAAAAACGAAGTAAATCAATAATGGTACAAAACTAAAAACTTTATTTATTAATTATAAAGAAATTAAATAATTTATAGAAAAAAATATATGCCTATGCACTAGGGCTGATGATTTGACCCGGGTAATGAGATACCCGGGTACCCGGGTAGTGAATGAAGCCCTACCCGGGTAATGCCCGGGTACCCGGGTTTTTTATTACCCGGGCAGGCCCGTTCGGCCCGGGTAGCCGGGCATCGAAAAATTACCCGGGTACCCGGGCGACCTCGAAACTGTTAGAAATGAAATTTTAAAGACTCCGTATGTATAGAAAGATCGTACAATATGAGTATCAAACGAAAGGAGATGGCTTCTGGTTTCATTTGGACTTCGATATGTTTCGATAAATTAATCGATAACTGAGTTATCGGTCAAAATGTTATTGCCCAAAAACATTAAAATTATACTACAATATGGGTGTCAAACGAAAGGGGATGGCCCCAGGTTTCATTTGAACTTCGATATATTTCGATAAATTTATCGATAACTGAGTTATCGGTCAAAATGTGATTGCACAAAAACCTTAATATTACCTTACAATATGGGTATCAAACGAAAGGGGATGGCCCCAGGTTTCATTTGAACTTCGATATATTTCGATAAATTTATCGATAACTGAGTTATCGGTCAAAATTCGATTGCACAAAACCTTAATATTACCCTACAATATGGGTATCAAACGAAAGGGGATGGCCCCAGGTTTCATTTTAACATCGATATATTTCGATAAATTTATCGATAACTGAGTTATCGGTCAAAATGTTATTGCCCAAAAACATTTAAATTATACTACAACATGGGTATCAAACGAAAGGGGATGGCCTCAGGTTTCATTTTAACTTCGATATATTTCGATAAATTTATCGATAACTGAGTTATCGGTCAAAATGCGATTGCCCAAAAACATTAAAATTATACTACAATATGGGTGTCAAACGAAAGGGGATGGCCCCAGGTTTCATTTGAACTTCGATATATTTCGATAAATTTATCGATAACTGAGTTATCGGTCAAAATGTGATTGCACAAAAACCTTAATATTACCTTACAATATGGGTATCAAACGAAAGGGGATGGCCCCAGGTTTCATTTGAACTTCGATATATTTCGATAAATTTATCGATAACTGAGTTATCGGTCAAAATGCGATTGCACAAAAACCTTAATATTACCCTACAATATGGGTATCAAACGAAAGGGGATGGCCCCAGGTTTCATTTTAACTTCGATATATTTCGATAAATTTATCGATAACTGAGTTATCGGTCAAAATGCGATTGCCCAAAAACATTAAAATTATACTACAATATGGGTGTCAAACGAAAGGGGATGGCCCCAGGTTTCATTTGAACTTCGATATATTTCGATAAATTTATCGATAACTGAGTTATCGGTCAAAATGTGATTGCACAAAAACCTTAATATTACCTTACAATATGGGTATCAAACGAAAGGGGATGGCCCCAGGTTTCATTTGAACTTCGATATATTTCGATAAATTTATCGATAACTGAGTTATCGGTCAAAATTCGATTGCACAAAACCTTAATATTACCCTACAATATGGGTATCAAACGAAAGGGGATGGCCCCAGGTTTCATTTTAACATCGATATATTTCGATAAATTTATCGATAACTGAGTTATCGGTCAAAATGTTATTGCCCAAAACCTTAATATTACCCTACAACATGGGTATCAAACGAAAGGGGATGGCCCCAGGTTTCATTTTAACTTCGATATATTTCGATAAATTAATCGATAACTGAGTTATCGGTCAAAATGTGATTGCACAAAAACCTTAATATTACCCTACAATATGGGTATCAAACGAAAGGGGATGGCCCCAGGTTTCATTTGAACTTCGATATATTTCGATAAATTTATCGATAACTGAGTTATCGGTCAAAATGTGATTGCACAAAAACTTTAATATTACCCTACAATATGGGTATCGAACGAAAGGGGATGGCCCCAGGTTTCATTTGAACTTCGATATATTTCGATAAATTTATCGATAACTGAGTTATCGGTCAAAATGCGATTGCACAAAAACCTTAATATTACCCTACAATATGGGTATCAAACGAAAGGGGATGGCCCCAGGTTTCATTTGAACTTCGATATATTTCGATAAATTTATCGATAACTGAGTTATCGGTCAAAATGCGATTGCACAAAAACCTTAATATTACCCTACAATATGGGTATCAAACGAAAGGGGATGGCCCCAGGTTTCATTTGAACTTCGATATATTTCGATAAATTTATCGATAACTGAGTTATCGGTCAAAATGCGATTGCACAAAAACCTTAATATTACCCTACAATATGGGTATCAAACGAAAGGGGATGGCCCCAGGTTTCATTTGAACTTCGATATATTTCGATAAATTTATCGATAACTGAGTTATCGGTCAAAAACCTAATTTTGTACGATATATCGACCAAATTTTTTGTGTCACTTTATATACTTTTGTTGTAGAAACTAAGCACATTGTATGCCAAAAAAGCAGTACTATATTAATTTGAACTCTTTCCTATATAATACAGCCAGAAATATCATAATCTTTGTAAATACCCAGCAGTATTTGAGGTAAGGAGGTGCATATTCAATAGAATATTCATTATGAAAAATAGCCTGAAAGTAAGTTCAAAATTCATTGCTGAAAAAATAACTGAACACGCAGTGAAGACATCAGGTGTACTGAAATACATGCTGTGGAAGTTCTCCCTGCGTATTCAGGCCTTTTTTCCTACAGAAACTCTCCCTTCTCCTTCGGCAGTTTTTAGGTAGTTGATTTTCGACGCCATCTCTATATAAAAACGAAAGGGAAAGTTCAGATATTAGAACTACATCTCTACTGAATATTCAGTAGGAAATATGTGCTGTTTTCCAGCTGATAAATACTGCTGGGTATGTTCTGAGAAAAAAAACCCGCATGTAGCACAGTACACGTGATGGAAGTTAACTTATTACATTAAGACCAGCCACAAATGACAGCAGAAAACGCGCAGAACTTGGGCAGGCAGAAAACGCCGGTTTACAAAAACCCTCGATTTCCTTGTACTTCTGCCAATGGGCACACATGAAGACGCGCGTTTCTATGGCTTTCTGCGCAAGTTCTGAGCGTTTGCTGCCGTCATGTGTGGCTGGTCGAAGAGTAATTATAACGAAAAAATCTGAAGTAAAATGACGTCTAAGCTTGTTACTTTGTTTTGCTTATTAAATTTTTTAAACCATGTTAAATTAATCCAAAATGAAGTAAGATATCCTATACAAATAAAACGCTTAAGGTTTCAGACAAATCGCAAAAAATAGCATACCTTTGACCCATATCTGGCTGCCCGACCTATGAAAAATAATCAGTACATCCTACGTGAAAGCCCTGCACAATACCTTTCGGGAGCATCCCATGGGAAATGGTAAATTTGTCCCGTACAAACATTTCGATTTCTCACACATATACCAGTTTTTCAAATGCAAGCTTCTGCTTTTGTTTAGAAATTAGCCACAAAATATTGATGAACCAGAAACTTTGTTTGATAACCTTTTGGCTTGTCGGTAAATTGTAAATATTTAAACCATTTGTCCCGTACAAACAATGTAAAAAATTACATTACAGCATTTTTAATTCTTTTGGAATAAACTTATTTCTAATATTTTTTCTGTTTGAATAAAACTTGATATTAGTGCTACCACATTTACTTTTTTATTTTTATCGAATACAATTAATTTGCCAAAAATTGCTCCTGGTTTGCATAAACCAAGGATCATGGTAGACCAGTCCTATCACGTACAAACACATAACTTTTTTAAGATTTTGCATGCATACACGAATATTTCAAAAGCAAGTTTCTGCTTTTAATAAGAGTATTATCAAACAGTAATAATGCACCAGATATTCTGTTGGTTAACATTTTGGTGTGCCTTTAATTCAAATCGAAAACTGTAAAAATTCGTACAATTTGTCCCGTAAAAACCTTCATTTGATACCAATATTGCTCAGAAATATTCCGTGGTTAACCAATACCCGCATTCTAGAAATTGCCATCGCTAAATGAGATCGCCATCCCCTTTCGTTTGATACCCATATTGTAAGGTAATATTAAGGTTTTTGTGCAATCGCATTTTGACCGATAACTCAGTTATCGATAAATTTATCGAAATATATCGAAGTTCAAATGAAACCTGGGGCCATCCCCTTTCGTTTGATACCCATATTGCAGGGTAATATTAAGGTTTTTGTGCAATCGCATTTTGACCGATAACTCAGTTATCGATAAATTTATCGAAATATATCGAAGTTCAAATGAAACCTGGGGCCATCCCCTTTCGTTTGATACCCATATTGTAGGGTAATATTAAGGTTTTTGTGCAATCGCATTTTGACCGATAACTCAGTTATCGATAAATTTATCGAAATATATCGAAGTTCAAATGAAACCTGGGGCCATCCCCTTTCGTTTGATACCCATATTGTAGGGTAATATTAAGGTTTTTGTGCAATCGCATTTTGACCGATAACTCAGTTATCGATAAATTTATCGAAATATATCGAAGTTCAAATGAAACCTGGGGCCATCCCCTTTCGTTTGATACCCATATTGTAGGGTAATATTAAGGTTTTTGTGCAATCGCATTTTGACCGATAACTCAGTTATCGATAAATTTATCGAAATATATCGAAGTTCAAATGAAACCTGGGGCCATCCCCTTTCGTTTGATACCCATATTGTAAGGTAATATTAAGGTTTTTGTGCAATCGCATTTTGACCGATAACTCAGTTATCGATAAATTTATCGAAATATATCGAAGTTCAAATGAAACCTGGGGCCATCCCCTTTCGTTTGACACCCATATTGTAAGGTAATGTTAAGGTTTTTGTGCAATCAGATTTTGACCGATAACTCAGTTATCGATAAATTTATCGAAATATATCCAAGTTTAAATGAAACCTGGGGCCATCCCCTTTCGTTTGATACCCATATTGTAGGGTAATATTAAGGTTTTTGTGCAATCGCATTTTGACCGATAACTCAGTTATCGATAAATTTATCGAAATATATCGAAGTTCAAATGAAACCTGGGGCCATCCCCTTTCGTTTGATACCCATATTGTAAGGTAATGTTAAGGTTTTTGTGCAATCAGATTTTGACCGATAACTCGATAAATTCTCGTTTTTGAGGAACAAAAGCAAACGTCTGAACATCCAAACATCGCTACATATGTACATTTCTCGTTCATCCATAAACGAGCGGCCTATTGTGGTAAGCAGCGTTTGTCGCATTAGCCGGCATCAACAAGAATGCCCGGGTACCCGGGTACCCGGGCATTACCCTGCTGCCCGGGTAGTAATTGGGCCGGGTACCCGGGTACCTGGACAATACCCGGGTACCCGGGCAATACCCGAAAAACCCGGGTACCCGGGCATTACCCGGGTACCCGGGTACACGGGTATCATCAGCTCTACTATGCACTGCTCCTCACTCATACGAACACATCCATATCAATTTTATGTGGATATGAGTATGTTAAATGTGCTAAATAGCCTGGCAATTGTTTGTATGGGAAAAATGTTAGCCTATTAATATATAGATTAAGCTATCTAATTCATATCTATCTTTTATATAAATTCCATTCAAATTAATACATATGTATGTATCTTACAGCACAAGCTCATAAATACATATATAAATTTAATGATTTTGCAAGCAAATGATTATGATTTCAGTACAGATAAAGTAAAATTTGCTAAAGTTATTAAATTATTTGCGTTTTCCCAAATATACCCTTGAGTTGGGTATTTATTTGGGAAAATACCCTTTTTTACCCTTAAAAGGGTTTTTACCGGGTATAAACCCATCTCTAAACATGGTGCATAAGTACGGATAGTTTTTATTTTAAAATAGTAGCATTTATCAAGAGTATTAAGAGTGAAGCACACATATTTCAAAGCTTTCCAAATTCGCCTTTTTCTAAATCCTCAATTTTGTATGTTTAATGGAGAAATATATTTATTCATGAATTTCTTTACATGAATCGGGTAAAGGCCTTTGGCCACTACTGGCAATATTGGTTACCGCTTCAACTGAAATTACCTTACATATTTGTTAACGTGTATCATTTGTTCGGTTATCAAATATTAACACATTTGCTTGTTAAATCCCAGCGTGTTCCTAATTGCGTCACGTGAGCGGTGCTTCTGTTGTTACGTACATATGTATGTGAATGCCGCTGGCTCGCCGCTTCGCTAAAGAGTAAAATTACTCCATTGACATAATCGGGTGTTGGCTATTGCGTGTTACCGCTGATACATGCAATGCTTGAAAGAATACTGTGACCACAGAAAATCTGCCACCAACAATGTCAACAGGAGCTAGTAGACGCAATCAAAGAAAACAAAACAAAAAATAAGGGTCTACACGCAACGAAACTCTGACCGCTGAAAGGTACCTCCATTATACATATATATACGTATGTACATTTGAACTCAATATACACTATCAAATCTTCAGCTTAGTATCGGCTTGCGTGTCCTCACTCCGGGTTAGTATGTCGTGTTCCAGCTTGCTGTGCAAATCACTCACTTTGTGTCACTCATTGCCTTGGTAAATCGCAAACATACATACATATGTATGTAAAGTGGCGTCCATATTACGCCTCTTTTACGCGGCTAGGCACTTTTTGAGGCTGACTAGTGTTGCCAGTCTATTATTTCAGCAAAAATTCGGTAGCAATCACAATTTAATCGAGTGTTGAGAGAGATTTCCAACAAGCAATCCATATCATTTTGTACACGATTTGCAAAAGAACATTCGTTTAGGCTCTTAATTACCTATAGACAAACCCAGCTCGTATCTATTACCATGTCTCCACATAACGCGTTTCGCTCTTTTCATCGGCATTCGCTCTCTCAATCGTCGTTCGATATCGAAACCAGTGCCGAAACGCGCTAATTCCATACAAATTTCTGGGAGCGAATGAAGAATGAAACGCGTGATTCGTTCTCAATCCTTTTGCCAATCCCGATAACATCGATGGCTTCTCTAATTTTGTATCGAAAATCTATCGAAATCTCACGCCAAACGACCAAAACAAAAACGCAAAAATAAGCAAACACAAACATTTGAGAAGAACAAGAAAGAGAAATGTCAAACTGAATAATGATCAGCCACATGGAGACGGGTTATTTCGCGATATGTTTCGCTACATGTTTCGTTGGCGAACCAATTTATGTGGAGACGGGCTTTATGGTAGATAATCAGAAGGGACTTTCACTCTTATAACGACCTTCGATTGAGATTGGAGTACTGCTAAGTTAAATTATCACACCATTGTAACTGAAAGTGGAAGGAAATTGTTGGGTTGTCATTTAAATGTCCGAATTTTGCTTATTTTATTTTGGCTGCTTTTCTGACAGTTCACGACGAAATGTGTACAAAATCGTACGGCTGTTGTAGTATCTGCACAATATATATATATACATTCAATAAACTAGAAAAAAATCGCATTGGCAACACTCCTTTCAACACCCAAACGACTAAGTTCAATTATGCAATTGTTCTTTTAACATCCTTCGACGTGTTTAGTCTCCACTGTCATGTCAATGCGTCGCATTGCGTGTTATTCGTCCTGACTTTAAGTATTTGTTGGCGTGTCTCTAAGCGTTTCGTTAAAGTTCCCTTTTACAAATAAAAATATACATATATCAACTGGCACATACATACATGTGTATGTATTTATTTATGTATATATTTCTTATACACCTTGCTAATTATTTATTATTGTTATCTCTTTGTAACGCTTATTAAAAATTTTGTTTTACCACATTATTATCACGCATATTTGTATATTGTATCATCAGGTGTATAAAAAAACGCTTTAAATTGAGGTGAGACAGACGCTGGTGGAAACAGTTTATGTCTAATTGAAAACATAATTTTACAAATTGCATTAAATTGACTTATTAACAGGGCCGCGGAGAGGGGGGGGCAGCCAGGGCAATTGCCCTGGGGCCCGGAAGGTTTTTGGGGGCCCGGAAAGGCAAAGCAGTATTGACAGTACTCGAACTACGATTTCATAGATACATACATAGGTATTTTGTTGCTACAAAAAATTGTTTTAAAATTGAAGTGTTTAACTTAACCAAATCACCAAACTAAAATTATAAGCATCCAATGAAATATTTACCTTGTTTAAACATGGGCAAATCCTAGAAAAGTGAGTTGAAATTGAGGAAAATCGACTTTGATTTAGAGTTTCCAAAGAACCGCAGTTGGTAAGGTGGTGAACCAAGCTTCTCAGAAATATTTACTTTTTAAATGAAAAATGTTGGTAACCCTGTTTAAATTGATTTCAAAGAGTTAAGGTATACAAAATTTAAAAAATTATTAAAAACAATACCATTATCTATCTACTATTATTTCCATGATTTTATAGTTAGATACTAGAGTTATTACCAGGAACAAGTGCAAGAAGGATTAAGTAAATAAACTGACATTGCGATTAAGGGTATGATCAGAAACGCAGCATGAAACGCAACATCGGCAGTAATTATTTTTTTGATGATTGTGATGAGCGACGCTTCATGCAAAATTTACGTTTATGAACGCTCTGCTTGTACTAGAAAATCAAGTTGCGCTTCAAACTGAGTTTCTGATCAAAGCCAAAATTTAGTTTTTTGTGGAAGTATCAGGATCTGTCGGAAGAAGAGCTCAGAGAAAAGGCAACGGCATTCTGCACGATTTATGGCATAGATATTTCTACGGATCTAATAGATGAAATCATTTATCTCAAAGCCATCCACTTAACAAATTTGGGATGTGATTCGCTGCCACCATTACAACTTCTGAACAAACTTCATAACTTGAAAATGGAAGTATTATTTCCTAACATCTGCATAGCATTAAGAATATTTTGCACACTTCCAGTCAGTGTGGCTGAAGGGGAGCGTTCTTTCAGTCTATTGTCTCGCCTAAAAAATTTTTTGCGTTCTACAATGAGCCAATAGCTTGACAAGCCTTGGAACATTGGCATTGGCCTCCAGCCTTGATCGCAGCATTAGTTTTGACTCAGTAATTTCCATATTCGCAGACCAAAAAGCACGGAAGGTTTTCCTTGGATTATTCAAGCTCTTAAAATGTATTTAAAAAAGTTAATGTAAGCAAATCAAACAATGAGATCTAACATTTCATTTATTTATGTATTGGGGTCTAAACACAGTCCGTCTGACTCGCGAGTCTTCTGTGTACGTGTTGACTCGCTCTCATTCTGGGCTCACTTGCGTCATTCATTTGTGAATAGTTTTCATTGCAGAAGGTTCGAAATGAATATCTCAGACGACCTGTATACTTCGATGAATTCAAGTAAAAAAAATGTTATCTTCCTCAATATCGAACTTATTGGCAAACATTTTTGAAAATAAAATATATTTTTTTCTTTTCGTTATTTATTTTTTAAACGGTTTGGAAATTAACTGACAAAATTTGACAGGCGAGTCACAGCAAAATATCAAACTAATTTTGATTTTCTTGAGTCATGCCAGAGTCATGTCGGTGTGACTAGTACTCTTGAATCAGACGCATCGTGCATAGACCCTATATGTAAGTGCTCTAGTAAATCTTATTTTATATGAAATAAAATTGACAATGTAAATTGAAAAATTTTTGTATGTTATTTTTTTACTAGATTGAATTTATTTTTTAGGGGGTCCGTAAACGCGAACTGTCCCAGGGGCCCGGCTCGGCTCTCTGCGGGCCTGCTTATTAATGCTGTGAATTGTGTGTTGAATAGTAAATAAGTATTTTTGTTTGACGGATATACATTAGCGTGGGGCGATTTACTAACCTATATCGCGCGATCGAAATTTGGATTCCTCTCATTTTTCTGAGTAGAAAACTCCTCCACGACATTTGTCTAAAATAATTTTTGATGTTCCGGAATTTGGTTTTTATGAACCAAGACGAATTTTTGAAAATAAAAATTAGGCAAAAATCGACAAAAATGTTAACAGGCCAATATGCACATGATCCGTTTTCAAGATATAGCGTGATTTCCGGTTATGGAGGCTGAATGCCCAAAATCTCATATTTTCGCGATTATCTCTTGTTGTGAACAATACATCTTAATTTTTGTTGCAAACTTTTTAAAGATAAGTCAATACAATATATTAACAGTATTTTAAAATATTAATTTATCTTCCGGTATAGGAAAACTCGAATGCACTCTTTTTTCCTTGGCCCAAAAGCGCGGTATGGGTTCTCTATGTTATAGTCATCCGATACCGATGAATTTCGCCGACAGCGCTTTGTGTACAATAAATGCTCTAAAAACAAAATTTCAGAATTTTAGCTGCAAAAATTTAAGAGTTATTCCCTAAAACGTAGACTTATGCTTCTGAAATTTATTTTTTGCTTCCAATAGTACGCTATGGCGTATGAGTAACCTTGAGTTTTTTTTAGAGTTGAGTAAAGTAAGTCCCAAACAGCATACGTCTACGTTTTTATCTTTAAAAAGTTTGCAACAAAAATTAAGATGTATTGTACACAACAAGAGATAATCGCGAAAATATGCGATTTTGGGCATTCAGCCTCCATAACCGGAAATCAAGCTATATCTCGAAACGGATCATCCGATTTTAGTTTCGATTTCATATCTGGATTCAGCATAAAATTCTGCTTCAATTCCATGTGCATATTGGCCTGGATATTTTTTTGTCGATTTTTGCCCAATTTTTATTTTCAAAAATTCGTCTTGGTTCATAAAAACCAAATTCCGGAACATCAAAATTAATTTTAGACAAATGTCGTGGAGGAGTTTTCTACTCAGAAAAATGAGAGGAATCCGAATTTCGATAGCGCGGTATCGCGTAATTTCCCTCCATACAAATCGCCCCACCCTAATATACATATGTACATAAGTACATATTAAACACATTTCCTTACAGGACATGCATGTTTTTGAAACGATCTACCTACAAAGATTTGTTTTTTTTTTTTTTAATTTGCAGATAACAGATAAGAAGTTAGAAAAATAAAAAGGCTGCATGATTGGTCCTGTAGGATTTGTGGGTATCATTGCATCATCAATGATTTTCATTAAGGATTATATTGGCCGGAATTGTTCGAACTACGAAAGCAATATAAACTGGTACTACAAGGCCGATTTGTAAGGTGACGCGCTGGTTATTCATGCCAGGATACTTGCTTTTTTTAGTTATGCGGCAGGTGATCCTAAAGTATGTTAACAGTCACGTACAAATTGAGCACATATTATTTCTCCACTGTCTAAAATAGGAGTTAAGAAGATAAAGCCGAAATAAGTAAATTTATATGAATGGAGTACATAACAAAGTTAAATGGTAGAGGCAGCTGTATATTCAGCACTACAATAATGCTACTATTCATGCTGAATAACTAACAAGAGTATCACAACGACCATATGAACAAGTAAGGAAGCCTAAGTTCGAGTGGAATCGAACATTAGATACTCAGCTGTATGTTTTCATTGTTCTTTTGCGTTTGATGGAAACGCCACGCCCATTTTCAACATTTTGATCAGTCATCCAACTAAGCATATGAATATTATTCTTTGTGCAAAATTTCATTCCTTTTTGACTCCTAGTTACAAAGATGTCACGTTCCAGAAATATCTTTGTTAAAAAGTAGGCGTGGTCATAACCGATTTCAATAAATTTTTGCGTGTCTATTAACACAAGTTATAAAAGTGTATAAACCAAGTTTCGTTATAATATCTCAATTATTTGTCGAGTTATAGGCTAAGAAATCTCGTATATTCCTTTGTCTAAAAAGAGGCGGTGCCACGCCCATCATCCAAAATTTTTATATTTTTTGTTTCCGATCTATTGTGGAACTCATGCCACAAAATTTCTATGAATTATCTTTACATTTGACAAAGATATCGCTTAAAATGTTTTTACTAGGCCACTTTATGATACCCATATATAAAAGTGGGCGTGGTCGTCAACTGATTTCGCTAAAATTTTCAACATGTATTACCACAAGTAATAAAAGTGTACACACCAAGTTTAGTCATTATATATAAATCATTTGTCGAGTTATGGGCTCAGAAATCTCGTATATTCCTGTTGCTAAGAAGAGGCGGTGCCACGCCCATTTTCCAAAATTTTTGTGTTTTTCGTTTTATGTCCGCGGTTGGACTCCTGCTATAAAATTTCAATGATATATCTTTATATTTGACAGAGATATCGCTTAAAATGTTTTTATTAGGCCACTTTATAATACACATATATAAAAGTGGGCGTGGCCATCAACCGATTTTGGAAATTTTTCGTCCAAACATTTGCTTAAGTAAGTATATCACGTGTACGGAATTTCATCGATATATCTTCAACGGTTTCTGAGTTATGACTCATAAAACTTTCAATGTTTGCCCCTTAATAAGTGGGCGTGGCACCGCCCGTTTTCCAAAATTTTTATGTTTTTTGTTTTATGTCCATAGTTGGACTCATGCGACAAAATTTCAATGATAGATCTTTATATTTGACAGAGATATGGCTTAAAATGTTTTTATGAGGTCACTTAGTAATATACATATATAAATGTGGGCGTGGCCGTCAACCGATTTTAACTATTTTCCGTTTTGCCTATTTTCTATTTGCCTAAGTAAGTAAATCACGCGTACCAAATTTAATCGATATATCTTCAATGGTTTCTGAGTTATGACATATAAAACTTTCCATGTTTGAACCTTAATAAGTGGGCGTGGCACCGCCCATTTTCCAAAATTTCATCAAATTTCTTCCTAGGGGTCTGAGCTCAACACGTGGGTAAAATTTCATCGCTCCAGCTATATTAGTGACTGAGATACCAAATTTCCGATTTTTTCTATATAGGAAAAGTGGGCGTGGTCATGGTCCGATTTCGCCCATTTTCAATACCAACCGTCCCAGTCACCATACCAACTTGCATTTCAAATTTCATCAAAATATCTAAATTTTTGCGCGAGTTAGAGTGTTTACAGACGGACGGACGGACGGACGGACATGGCTCAATCGATTTCTCTTTTCACCCTGATCATTTTGATATATATAAGTCTATATCTATCTCGATTATTTCATTCTGTTACAATCCACCGTTATGTGATTAAAACTATAATACTCTGTGTACTAGTACAGCTGAGTATAAAAAGCACGCGGTTTGGAATGGAAGGCCGACGCTTACGAACAATTTTCACTTCATTGCCTCTTTTACTATACAAAGTCATTCATACGAAGGCGGCCATTGTACATATACATATGTATGTACATAGATACATACATACATACATAGTATAAAGTTAAAGAAATTCATAACAAGAATCATTTTGGCAGTCATAATTTTCCTAAGTAATTCATTTATGTATGCAGAAAATTAGACGTTTCACTATTATTATGTGCAATCGATATTGCTCAATAAATGCAGTGGACTACACTCTAAAAACTGCGTGTAAATATGCTACCAAAATATATGTAATTTTTAGTTGAAAATTACATTTTTTTTCGTAGATTTACACTACAAGTGTGTAATTTACAGTTCTAAACGAAATTTTACGCACTTTTCACGCATTTTGGATTAAAATTGCATACAGAAATTGTAATTTCAAATATCGTGCGCGAAATTACAGTTGAGTGGGGTAAAATTACATAGTGCATTGGTAATTTTGTTTAACTTATGTATATGCGAAATTACAATTTATTACTCGATTGGTGTTTAGATTTAAAGATTGTTTGTGTAGGCTTTACACTTTTATTGTTTAAATTTAAACAGCTTATCTGTTGAAATTTTCAGTGTGCGATTTTGCGCATAATAAGGTAGGAAAAAAGTAACCTACCTTTTTGTATGCAAAATTACACGAAAATTTTTAAGAGTGTAGTATTTTGTGCATATGTACATTTTCCACACATGTATACACAAATATACGTATGTATGTACGTACATAATATTTCTGTATTAATATACCATTTTATATGAAATTCGTATTACGTGATGACAACAATTGTATGTAATATTTATATCGGTAATCCGTTTTGATCGTTACACGCCCCAATTCAACAACTTTGACAGCTACAACAATAATACAAATATGTAATAACAAGAACAATAGTCATTTACAAAGGACAACGCAAAGAATAGGTAATTATTAGGGCAACCAAAAATATGCTTCAAAAAAATTAAAACATGCCACAAAAAAGGCAAAATATGCCAAAAAATATGACATATAAATCAAAAATATGCCCCAGAAAATTGCAAAAATGCACAAGACATCGGAAGTGCGTTTCTGTAACAAATTCGGGAAAATTTTCGTTAAATTGACGCCACAGTAATATGTTCCATACTTTTTCACCACCTAAAAATATGGTGCGGTGTCTGTTAAACATAAGTAGTTCGAAGGCTTGTCTCACATGGTATTTTCTGGGAAACCCATTTTTCAAAAAACTGCACTAGATTTATGTTACGTATTTTATATAAGGGTATATCTGCACATACAAATGCTTTACACAAATCCTTTGCGAATTCGACATATGACGGTGTCAAGCTATTCGCTACAAAGCTTTGTGATTGTGGCAAATTTAGTGATCGTTTGAGTTTGATGTGCTTTTCACTCTGCACATGCTGCTTTACAAGAAATGTTTTCTTGAATAATACGGTCATGCTGCATAACTTGCAAATCAGCACCTCACCGTCAGTTTGAAGATCAGGAAATTCCTTAACGATCTGCTTCAGCTTTCCCGAAATAGTTTGTTTAGCTTTTGGCATTATCTGTAAGAATTTGCATATGTACATACATAAATGTATATATTTTCAATCTTTATTTCAACAAGCACTTACCGTTTCTTAAAATAAGAAAACGCTAACAAAAAACAAAACCAGAGAATGCAAAAACAACTGAAATTTTTCAAGTGCCGTTATAAAATGAGATTGGCATAAATGTTTCGATAGTTCGAGAATTAAATGGAAATATGTCCAAGGACATGGTTGCATTTTTGCGCACTAATTCTGAAATTTTTTTTATAACTTGGCAGAAATAATATGGCCCGGATTCACCAACGTGACTAAAGCTAAAACTAAGTTTTGACTTAAGTTAGCCCAGATTTGGGGCTAACTTACTTTTGGGTTTCACCAACTATTCTAAGAAAATAGTTTTGCAACCAGCAACCCTGCCAGCTTTTATGGCAAATACTGTTTTTTTGGTTGTTTTGGTTGCTGTATTTGCTCATTTTTTTTGTCATATTCGCTCTTTTTGTTGTTGAATTTGCTAAAGCGACTCAAATTCTTAGTTTATTTTTAGTCAAGACAAAAGCTGACTAACTTGTGACTTAGCTCAGTTGCATGGTGAAATTAAAAACTTAAAGAAATCGGCTTAATTAAGTTGAGACCGGTTGGTGAAACCGGGCCTATGATTTTCCTCAAAGATGTAAAATATGACAAAATATGCATTTACAAGTAAAATATTCTGTCATTATTAAAATATGATAAAATATGAAAAAATATGCTCTAAAAAATATACGTCAACCACTTGTTTTTCTCTAGAAACAAATTTATAAATTAAAAGTTTTTCAATAGAACGAATCAGAAAAAATATGACATTGCATATATTTGGTTGCCCTAGTAATCATGTTGGCGGTACAAACACATATATATATACATAGGTCTTTCATATACGCATACAGTGCGCGACAAAAAAAGGTAGATATACAAATTACAAGATATTCAATTGTTGGCGTTATGTGGAGAAGGTCTGCACTAATCTTATTGAAGTACATACATACATAAAAATTTTCCATTTTAAAAAATGAAATTAAAAAAAAATTTGTGTACATTGGATGTATTTTCGCTGGTTTGGGATAAAAACTTCCTGGCATAGTTAATAGCACTGCTCTACAGCCAAAAAATACTCTGAACGCGACCATCCTATCTATATGTAAAATCGGTCGCTGATTCCGAAAATCGGGTTCATTTTTAATTCTATGGGAAGGTTTTTGAGATATCGGCAATTTACCGTTATTTGGCCAATGGCTCCACTTAATCCTGAATGTCTCTTTAACGCAGTGACCAAGGTTTTACTCCTTTGTGTGAAGCTCCGTTCTATTACCAAAAAAATAAGCTATCAACGAAGAAAATCCATGGTAAAATGGAAAAGTTATAGGCGATTAAGTAAATACAGCCAAGTAGCGCAATGCCTCTGGACGGGTATATTGTAACCGAAGGTGAAGACACTGGTTTTAAAGATATTGCCTGACAAAGTCAATTTTTTCTTCAAAAAATCGTAAAAAATCGAAAAAATTCAAATTTAATCGTCAATATTTCAGAAACTATAAGAGTTAGAGAAAAATGTTGTTACTTCAAGGAAGATAGCTCACTGCGTTAAAGAGACATTCAGGATTAAGTGGAGCCATTGGCCAAATAACGGTAAATTGCCGATATCTCAAAAACCTTCCCATAGAATTAAAAATGAAACCGATTTTCGGAATCAGCGACCGATTTTACATATATATAGGGTAGTCACGTCCAAAGTACAGACAACAAATTTCATTTTGTGATCCAGTGTAGTTAAGGACTGTTGCAACATGTTTAAACAACTGCAATTAAGTTTAAGAAAACTACATAAGCCACATTATTTTGCACGCAAGTTTGAAAAAAAAACACGCGCTATGTTTTTGGAACATATGTTCTTGTAGCATAAACATCAACCAATTGCAGAAATATCAGCCTATCGTATTCTTTTATACAGAGGCTACACCAAGTGGACTCTACCGGTAACCGCAGGTAACTACCGCAACACAACCGAACTCTGCTGGTAAATGGCAAAAATTCGAATCCACCCGAAGCCCTCTAATGTGTAGTGCTTGTAATTAATTTCTAGCAAGTTGAGTCACCTAATGGATAAACCAACTATACATGCTCATATATAAACGATTTCGGTTGTGAGAGAAAATTTTGACAGAGACTACCACAAGAAATTTAAAACTTATTTAGAGGCGAATTCTGTAACTCCGTCTCATCTCAAGTCACTAAATTTGAGATTTGAGACATGAGACATTTTTAGTGACTCACTAATCGATTACATACGAAAATAGATTTTAGAAATGAATTTATGAGCATTATATTGCATTAAAAGGATAAAGCGTATCATTACTACTTATCACTTATAAAAATAGTTATGAATATAATGTTTTATGAGTGTTTTATCTGAACCGATTCGCAAAAAAAAATCATGTAACGTAAAACATTGAAATATCGATAAATATCGTATCTCATCACTATTTACACTTGATCGAAATGGCGGAAAAAAGTAAGATAGCAAAACCAGCAAAATTTTATTATTTTGCCAATTTCATACAAATAAACTTGTTTTATTACAGAAAATAGTAAGCGAACAAGCAGAGAGCAAACAAATTGTAAGTTTTTATAAATTTTGACGCTTTATTTAGTTCACCTCAATGTTTTGTTTATTTTGTGACCTCCTCGCCACCAGGTCACTAATTAGTAGGGCAACAAAAAATTGGCACAAGCAAGTTTTTTTCCATGGTAGCTATCACATAATGCTTAATTTAGGGTAGTTTTTAAGAAAAATTATACATTCTGACCTACTTTTGATAGAGCTAAAAATTGCCAAATTCATAATAAATGCTAATTTATGCTAATTTCACTATTAAATGAAAATTACAAAATAAAATCGGAAAAAATATGTTACGGATTTTCTGCTCTCTGATTGGCTAATCGCTTCAATTTGTCAATTGAATTGCTCCAGATATGGTATGTATAGACGTCGGGTAATTTCAACAATATTTTATTGCACATCTAACCCCCCATATATATTTCGTTTAATCTTCACAACCAGGGCATCGGAGCAAAATATTTGTTTTTCTTTAGCTACGTTCCTGCGTATGTTCATTGCAACCCTGTATAACGACTGAGTTGAACATTTCTCTACTAAGTCGGGCGTTTGACATTAAGTAAATTAAAATTGTTTTTTTTTTTGATGAAAAATTATGAAATTTATAAAAAAAATTCAACAAAATATATTAGTGGAAGTGAACACGTTTACAATCCAACATCTAATATCGAATGTCAGTGTGAAGCGGCTTTGAGACCGACCTAACGCCAAATTACGATTCCGGCATATTGTCTTTCTCTTTTGAAACATGTACCTAAGAGTTTACATTTTGTTACTTTATTTTATTTTAGTTTACTTTACTTTGTTTTATGTTTTAAGAAAATGAACTGAAATAAAATAATTTTTAAGGCTAATTCTTTAAGTTTAACGACAATTTGAATTAATTTGTTTTAAAACATGTACCTAAGGTTTACATAAATTTTAATTTTATAGTTTTACGTTTAAAGAAAATGAATTAAAATAAAAAATTTTTAAAGCTAAAAAGTGCCAATTCTTTAAGTTTAACGGCAATTTTTTGGCGCCAAAAGGATTTTTTAGAGGAATTTTTTGGTTGCCCTACTAATTAGTGACATATTTTTGAGACTTGAGACGTGAGCTCGCTTACAGAATACCAAATTGTCTCAAAATCAATCTCACCACGAAAAAGTCTCCAAAAGTCTCTATTAGTGACTTGAGACAGCTTACAGAGTACCTAGTATTAGTTATCAAATTCAGTGGATTGTTTCTCATTTTCACTCACTTTTGGTGCTCAGTGTTGCATTTCAGCGAAAACGAAGTTATTGGCTAGCGGGATGAAGAAAATTTCGCAGCTCAACTGGATTTAATGGTTTTTTCATGGATTTTCATACACGTACTATTTGCAATGCCTTTGGGCAGCTCGCGAATAATCAACCATCCATAACTGTAGCCAATAAGTACATATGTATGTACATATGTATATATACGATGTTTGTATCAATGTTCTTGTAATTGTTGCTGTTAGTATGTATTATTATTGCTTTCGTTGCTGTCATGTTATGCTGCCCGTACATAGTGCAATGTTGTTATTGCTGTAATTTGTTGCACGATTTGTGTTAGTTGCATTTGTATTATACATACATTCTACAAACATTAAATTTAATGACCGCTACCGGTGATATGAACATGAACGCGAACATGACCAAATTTAGCTATAAAACATACAATACATAAATGCACAAACTATTGGAAACACGTACATACATACATACACATACATAAACGCATATCAACAAACAT
This sequence comes from Urophora cardui, assembly GCA_960531455.1. NCBI lineage: Eukaryota > Metazoa > Arthropoda > Insecta > Diptera > Tephritidae > Urophora > Urophora cardui. Next base: position 144,184,962 of record OY482671.1, on the reverse strand, counting down.
ATCGACATAGTATAACGCGTATTGCAGGATTACGACAGATGGATGGACAAAGGTGCAGATAAATAGACATGCAAGTGAGCGAGCAGACAGACAAAACAAAAGCGACTATAGTCGTTATAGAGCCCTTCCACCATCCACCTTTCCTCTAGAATAGAATTGGCTTTGTTGGTGAACACCAACGCTTTGGCTGTTTGGCTAAAGTGGCCTGTTGTATGGGAGGGCGGGTTGAAACGGGGGCGGTCTACAATTACAAAGACAACGACTGAATGCAACGGTGCCAAATGCACATTTATCAATCACAAATGTGGACACATGGAATCATCATTACCATCAGTCAGCCAGTTTATGGCATGCCGACAGCGGCAGAGCATAAAGTTCAGACATGCATATCTACATTCATACATATGTACATATATTAAGCGTATCTATAATAGCGTTTGTTGACTGTTGGAAAGCGCATGAGTTGCAGGAATTTTACCACAAAAGAGCGAGAGGATCAGAGGATGTGAGCGAGAAAAAAGTCTAGCTATTTGTGGTATTTGCGGTAAAGGAAAGCGTGACCACGAAAAAAAAAAAACCATGAAAGCATCAATTTGTGATACCAAAATTTTTGAAGTTGTGGCAACACTGTTCCTAAGTGTCATTTTTGACACTAAATAGCATTTCGCACAAATGCGTTTGTTGATCTTTTGCCTTCATCTTCAGTTTGACATAAAATAGCATTCTACCCAAAATCTCACCAAACAGACCTTATGTAAAGACGCTAGAGATGGACATTCGCACTCAGTCAGTCAGTCTGTCAGACGGTTATACATATACATACATATGTTTGTATGTTCACCACCATCAAGCATGAACACCCTTCTGATGGACAGCAGCAAACTATTCATGGCAAGTGTGAAAGTAACGCGTAGCAATTTTGATTCGCCCACTTGCTGATACGCCAACATTTTTGGCAGAAAAACTAACAACGACGCTTATTTTGCTTGGACTGCAAGAGACACTAATGATTGTATGTAATTGTAATGTTTTAAGGAAAGAGCAATATGGGCTTATTATTGCAATAGAACATCCTTTTTGAATGTGATTGTGGTAGCATGGAGTGAAAACAATGGCATACAAACCGGTGACCTACTAGTTATATGATCGGATAGGGTCAAGTGCATAAAAAAACCAGATTTTTTCGTTCTCGATTTGTAAAAGAACATTTCCCTGAAGCTAAATTGTTATTGGCAGCACTGGTGTGAGTGAATTGCCAAAAAAAAAAAACAAAAAACAACGACGTAGAAAGAAAGCTAAGTGCATTAGTTTCGACATTTAAATGAAAGCTTTTCAACTTCCTTCCAATATCACTTCGATAAAACTCATATGATATAAACTGAGAGGGCTACAGGAGTGTTTATTTAGAGCACTGATGGGCGTTTTGACTCATATGAGCAGTTACTCTCAGCACACGTATTCTTACGCTCTTATTTCAGTTGCTGTTGAGAGCGAAAAATCAATGGAGTCACAGTGGTGTTAGAACAGAATTTTCATGGCAGTTGTGTTTCAGCAAGCAAAGGGATGACACGTATCGTCGCTTTGCTTTTATTTTTTATGCAATAGTAAATTATGCGCTATTTAATGAATGAAAGCATTTAGGGCAATTCTAAATAATTTTTCACTGCGAACAGTGCGAGTGAGAGACACATATAGGTACGCGCATAAATAGTATCATAAAACAATCAAGCGGCGCACGACGTTGCTTCGCTGTTGTTTGTTAATCAACTGACTGCAAATGTTCTTTGTCCCATGGTAGCCACTTTACGCTCGCGGTTACCAATACATGCTTACATTTCATTTGCCCACCAATGATTTAGAGCTTAACTGTGTAACCTAAATCAAACGCACGCCGTCAATTTACTGTCAAAAATTTCTCATGCCCATACAACTTGTATGGGAGTAACCGAAATTGAACGGCGTGCGTAAAAAGCAAATTCGACGCCCAATTTTTGTTTTGCGTGACAGTTGAAATTAAGCATTGTGGGTGATTGTTTGCAAAAAAATTGACACTTGCTTTTGATATCGTGTCTGTTAGGTACATATTCCACAAAATAACAAGATTTTCTCTGATTTTCTGTATTTTTCTATTTCTTTATCTGAACACGCACGCAAGTCAATTTCGGTTCAACGCATATGAAAAATTTGCGTGCGTGCGTTAAATTGACGACTTGCGTTTGATTTAGGTTACACAGTAAGCGATTGTTCTTTTGTAAGTAGTACGACTAATATCAAATGTTAAATTATTTTAAAAGAGAACGAATTCATAAGAGATTGTGAAATCAAACTTATACATATATCAGAGCTGTAAACTGATTCCATCAATGTTGTTTTCATTCATCATCTTTTTAAAACTATTTTTTTCCTGGTTGTAAATATTGATGTCTAATCACGGTAGGCAGGAAGCGATGATAGGTTGCATGAAAATGTCGAGAAAAAAGGAAAGTGGGGTTGTGTTATGTGATGTTTATAGATGAAACATCCGTTGAAATTAAAATCCGAGCTGCTCCTTTTTCAAGGATATCCACATTTTTTGTTTTTTTTGAAAGGATCAAATATTGAGAAAATCGAAAATTCGCCACCGTCCAAATTTTTCCGATTTCAATACATTATTTGGTCGCTAAGGGATACAGAAAAAGGTATTAAAAAGAAAAATGGACACCTGTAGTGGAAAAATCCAATGTGAACAGGACCTAAAGGATAACCACTGAAATATAAAATAACACAAAAAGTACCCACTTTAATTTGCGTATAACTCCTAAAATGTTAACTCTATGTGAAAATTTCTTATTATATGTTTCATTCAGAATAAATAAAGAAATATTTCTTTAATATACAATTTTGATGTACCTGCAGTGCTTAATGTACTTTTGTGCATCTAAAGTGAAAATTTCAAAAAAAGAACGTTTTTTTATGGTGCTATTTTAAGTTCAAATATTTTTCTAGTTTATGTAAATATTTTAATCTAATGATCCAATTCTCATTCTTACATATCTATACGTTAATATTAAAAAGAATTAGAGCTGAAATACGCGCTAGCTGTGCACGGTGGGCGGTAAGCAACAATAGGTTGCATGAAAATATCGAAAAAACGATCGCCGGCTAAACACTTACGTAAAATGATATTCTAATATACTTCATAAACACACAGCAAGCGTGAATAAAATCTCCAACATTTTTTTTAAACGAAAATTAGTACCAGCACACAGCTAGGCACATATTCGTTGGGCCATCGTTTTTACGATATTCCCATGCAACCTATTGTTGCTTCCCGCCCACCGTGCACAGCTAGCGCGTATCTCAGCTCTAACTCTTTTTTAGTATTAACGTAGAGATATGTAGGAATGAGAGTTGGATCATTAGATTAAAATATTTACATAAACTAGAAAAATATTTGAACTTAAAATAGCACCATAAAAAAACGTTCTTTTTTTGAAATTTTCACTTTAGATGCACAAAAGTACATTAAGCACTGCAGGTACATCAAAATTGTATATTAAAGAAATATTTCTTTATTTATTCTGAATGAAACATATAATAAGAAATTTTCACGTAGAGTTAACATTTTAGGAGTTATACGCAAATTAAAGTGGGTACTTTTTGTGTTATTTTATATTTCAGTGGTTATCCTTTAGGTCCTGTTCACATTGGATTTTTCCACTACAGGTGTCCTGTTTTCTTTTTAATACCTTTTTTTGTATCCCTTAGCGACCAAATAATGTATTGAAATCGGAAAAATTTGGACGGTGGCGAATATTCGATTTCCTCAATATTTGATCCTTTCAAAAAAAACAAAAAATGTGGATATCCTTGAAAAAGGAGCAGCTCGGATTTTAATTTCAACGGATGTTTCATCTATAAACATCACATAACACAACCCCACTTTCCTTTTTTCTCGACATTTTCATGCAACCTATCGTCGCTTCCTGCCTACCGTGTAATGCAACCATTCACTACATTTTTTGTTAAATAAGAAACGATTAAAAAATCATATAAATTAAAAACTGGGAAGACCTAACCTAAATTGACCAACATCTTTTTTGCTAAATAACTTAAAAACCTGATGTGATGGAACTTTTTCAATATGACTTTCGTAATCAGCGCCCCAAAATCCATTAAAATCAATCATCAAACCGCAAAGGAGGAGGAGAAATTTTTCATTTTTTGCCGACCAGTGTTTTCAAACAAAAGACATTGCGTGTAATTTTGAATGGCGGAAAAACAGTCACAATGAGAATGCAGGAAAAGCATTCCGAATCAAACATGAGAGCAAACTTGACTTGAGCAACTGCTCATTACTGCAGCAACGAAAGTTGTTTCAGACTATTCTTACTGAATGATTGGTACTTTAAAAAAAAAACGCTGTTAAATCAACTACTTTCCGCAGCTGAAATGTGCGCAACAACGCTCCGTTGTTGTTTCAAAGGTGCAAGCGTTGTTAATTTAAGCCAACCACGGCAACTGTTGGATCAAATACTTTTGCCTTTTAGTTAACAACGGAGACTGTTGGAAAAAATTGTCAACTAAAAATAAATTTTTGTTTGCATTTTACTCTTCATCTTCTCTCCACCCGGGTCCCAACTGCAAATATGTAGCCTCCGCTTGTTCTCCTATTCTTCTCTCCTTCTTATAATTCACTGGTTGTTATCTTTATTTCTTACTCTGCTTTTTCTTCTTCGGATTCGAACCATGACATCAACCTGAAATTCTATCCAATCATCACATAGTGGAACATTCAACATTATATTGAATTGTAGTACCCTATTTATACTTTCCTAAAAAAGAATCCATGAATTTTATGAATCATTGTAAAACCAAAATTTAAAACAATTTGTTCTCATTAGTTTTGTTAACAACGGAAACTGTTGGGTCAAATACTTTGGCCTTTAAATCAACAACAGGAACTTTTGGAGAAATTTTTCTGCTAAAAATAAACTTTTTTTTAGGATTTTTCTCTTCATCTTCTCTCCATCATTATTGTTTTTGTTGGTTTTCTCACAAAAAAATGTTTTCTCACAAAAAATTTTTAAAAGCAAGCAAGTTTTTGAAACAACAGCGCCCATTTTTTAATCAATTGTTGGATCAAAAACATTGCTGTAAAACAAATACTTTTGCTGTTGAATCAAAGACGGAGATTCAACAGCCGAAAGTTGTTGATTTAACTTCGGATATTTTTTTCAGAGTAGGTACCGATTTCGGAATGCACATACTCAATCATTTGAATCATCTGAATGGTAATTCAGTGTTAACAAATTTTTACAACAACATTCTTGATTTCAATGCCATGATTGGAAATATTGATTGCTGAATTCATATCTCATTTCGGCGAGTGCTGAGTTAAAATTTCAATTGCCTCATTCCGAAACAAGAAAAAGCGAATTGAATCATTATCGGCCAGAAACACTGATATCGAAACTCAAATGATTTGAATACTTTACAGAATTATTACATACATATATACATATGTAAGTAAGTAAAAATGTGACTTTATAGATCATGTTTAACACATAAATTATGTTCTCTCGTGGAGACAATGCTATGACGACGAACCAACGAGCCAATGCAAGGACCCCAAAAGCGAGGATGCAACGAAAGCTGCAAAAGGGGCCATCATATATACATACATATGTACAAAAACAAAAACAATGTTTAACAACAACAGCAAAATTAATGAATGACTACCACAGTTGTAATGGTAATGGGAGCATAAACATAAGTGACAACAACAAATAACAACATTGATGAATGCTTGAACATGAATGTGAACAAAACACTTGCGTGGATGATGGAACCATAAATGCGATACGCACATGCAACATACGCCCACACACATACAAGAACACTCACACAATAACAAATACAATGCACGAAAAGGTGTTTTACATGAGACGAGTCCTTTTGTACGTCACACAAATGGGATCCAAGTACATATGTACGTATGCATGTACCTCCACGAAGTCAATTTTGCTAGCTGCCCGCTTAAGTGACCCAAAAGCCTGAGCCATAACATGCATATGCAATAGACAATGATGCTGGGAAGCGGATGTTGAATGTGCGTTGCATGCGTTGGACATTTACAGTGGTGTGTTTTGAAAGTCAGAAGTTGAACTAAAATGCGTATTCTGAGTAGTGATAACAACATATTGAAGTATGCTTAGGCCCATTATGGCAATATTGGAATATCGAAATATATTTGATATAGTCTTTTTTAAAATCATGAAACACAATAAAGTAGGTACTTAGAATATAAGTAACAGTACTTTGGTGACGTGGTTTTATATTATTCCATTGAACTTTGAACGGCGTCTACCAAAATCGATGAATGCGAAATTTGATAATGCGATCCTAAAAACCCGAGTTCTGAGAAATCACAAAATATTACAAATCATATATGTATGTACATACATACATATAATACTTAGCGATATGTATGTAGTATTTATCTTCTTATAACATGCAACGTTAGAATTTGATTGCAGCAGCCCTTGTTTGGTGTGGTAATGCAATCGGTGTACACCATGTGGAAGATGAAATGGTAGTGCTCGCTACGTCAACAGGCTGGCACTTCCCATAGCTTGCATACACGCAAATGTTATTTGAAAATCCCAGTTGGAAAAGGTAATGTATGGTCATCTATAAACGGATATAAAGGCCATAGGATCTATACATTCCAGAATGCATGATTTTTTTCATTGTGATGTCCTAGGGAAGTCATGCATCCACTTTTCCCTGCCAAGGTAAGGCAAAAAGGAATGTTTGGATGAGAGTCGCTCTTGCCGTGATCTCAGTGTCGGTTTATTTTCTCACTTAAAAATAAAAAAAAATATTTATGTATTATAGGATTTAGGCCAAATATATTCAATTTATAATGAATGCTTTTTTTAGAGCTTTTAGGCCGGTGAGATTTATAAGCAAAATAAAATTTTCTTATATTCTCCTACGCGTTTCGGCGTCTTTTCCGCCTTCCTCAGGGAGTCTGTTTTATTGGAATAATTGAAAAAAAGATACACAACACATTATTATATGATTAAGACTAGGTAACGAAAATAACATGGTAATATTATTATACATAATTAAACCTAAAATTACTTTTAGAAACTGTTTGAAAAACTGATCACTTACATTAAACTTTTCAACAAAACACTTCACTTCCACAAAACATCTAGATACATATAAAATGACATAGAGACCTAAAAACATACATATACAAATATATTGCCATTTTCCCTACTTCTTGTCATTCGTTATTTTTTTCTTTTTTAATGCTGTTCTGTAAGCGCAACTTATATTGTCCACGTCTTCCTTAAAGTTTATTGCGTCTTTTATTCTTTCCTGTATGCGCAGACTTTCTAGTGTCAATCTTGTTTTTGTTCGTCTCTCTATATCTAATATTCTTGCATTGTCAAAGTCTGCTGCATGTCCACTGTTCGTCAAATGCTGTGCTAAAGCTGTTGACGTCTTTTTGTTTCTTACGTCTGCTTTATGTTCGCCTAGTCTTGTGCCTAATGCTCGTTTGGTAGTTCCGATATAAGTTTTATTACAATTCTCGTCTTTGTTACCTTTACATCTAATTTCATAAACTACGTTGTGTTGTTGTTCTTTGCTAATTTTGTCTTTCGTCTTGCTAAATATTTTGTTAAGGGTATGATTTGGTTTGTGTGCAAATATTAAGTTATCTTTTTTTATACATTTTTGTAAAGTTTTGTTATCCGTTAACCCTTCTATATATGTAACCCCCCTGTATATTTTGTTCTTGTTTTTGTCCGTCATATTTACATTTGTTTTGCATGCTTTTTGTTTGTTTTTTGTTGTTATTAACCACCTATCTATAGTTTTTGTTGGATATGCATTTTTTGTCAAGATCATTCTTATTTTCCTTTCGTTGTCTTTTCTGAACGCCTGGTCGCTCAGCGCGTAGATTTTATTTATAAAGTTAGTGACGGTGTTATGTTTTTGGGTCCAGGGATGGTTAGAGTGGTAGTTAATAATTCTTGAAGATGCTATTGGTTTTGCATACCAATTCGTCAAAATTTGGTCATTGTTTTTGTATATTTCCATGTCTAGGAAGGCTAACTTATTATCCTTTTCTTTTTCAGCTGTAAATTGAATCTTTTTATGTTGTCTGTTTAGTATTGTCAATATGTCTTCCACGTCCTTAATATTTATAATCGCGAATATATCATCTACATATTTAGTTATGTATTTGATACATATGTCCTTGGATTTCAGTTCGGCTACAGCGTCGTCAAGGATTTTGTCAAGTACGATATCAGCTATCGTTGGGGATAAGGGATTACCCATCGGCATACCATGGATTTGTTGGTATACCGTTTCGTCATAAATAAGATAATTGTTATCTCTTAAGCAGAAATCTAAAATGTCCAAAAACTGTTTTCTACTGAGGTTGACGTCATTCTGAAGAGATGTCCATTTCTGCATAATTGTCCGGATTGCTAAATTCACTGGGATGTTAGTAAATAACGAGATTACGTCGAAGGATATAAGGATTTCGTCTTTTTCTAGTGTTAAGTCTTTTAACTTCTCTTTTAGTTGTAACGAATTTTTAATGTTATAGTTATCCGAAATTAGGGGCTTAAGTAATTGTCCAATATATTTTGATAGTTGGAGGCAAGGTATGTTAGTCGATGAGGAAATAGGTCTGAGTGGTGTATTTTCTTTATGTATTTTTGGTAATCCATACAGTCTTGGAGCTATAGCTGCAGTGCATGTCAGCTTGTGTTTCTGTATAATGTCAATGTTTCCTTGTTTATATAAGTCATTGACTATTGCGTTGTTTTTTCTTAAAAGTTTTTGTGTGGGGTCCACTCGTATAGTCCTATATGTATCTTTTTCGTTTAGTAGTTGCATCATTTTCTCTTTGTATTCATTTTTGTCCATTATTACAGTCTTGTTTCCTTTGTCTGCGCTTGTGATAATTATCGAGTCTTTGTGTTGTTGTAGTAGTCGTTTCGTGTCTTCAAATATCTTTAATATAAGTTTTTCTTTACTATTATTCTTGAACTTATTACTAAACGACTTAATACTATTGGCTATGCTGCATCTCGCTGTATCTTTGTCCTTATCGTCTTGAATTGTCTGTATTCCTTGCTCGATCTCTGCAATCAGTTTGACTGGTGAAACAGTTTTTGTTGTTGTGGGTAGCGCGAATTTATTTCCCAAGGACATTAGCCATCGAGACTCGTTAGGAATGTTAATGTTGGTTTTGTTAATGAACCAGTCCTCATTGATTACGAAGCCATATTTCTCAAAATTATTATTTAATTGTCTTTGTAATTTGTTGTTCAGATTTTCCCTTGTATCCTTCGTAATTTTAGTTAAATATTGTTTTTGGTGTTTTTCTACCAACTCGAAATCTTGTTTTTCCAGCCTTTTATTTAGATCCTTCCTAATATTGTTTATCCCATCACGGATTAATTTTTGTTGAATGTTGGCTTCTTTGATCTCTAGGTTCAGGATCTTTGTCAGATAATTTTGTTTTATTTTGTCTAGTTCCCTTTTTGTGACGTCCAATGTGAAACCATATTTAATATTGTTTGTTTTACCTGCTAGGTGACGTGGAATTACCCCGAAGTTTTTGCATTCTAATAGAAATTTAAGTCGTTGTTGTTGTTTTGCAATTTTTCTATGGTTTTTGTTATATTGTTTAATGATATAACAAGTGGTTTCATCATATTTGTAACGGATGTGTTGGAAGAAATGTTTCATGTTGTGTACTTTTTTTAAAATATATTAATTCGTCTAAAAGGTTTTTATGGTTATGTTTTCGGTGTACGCTCTCCGAAAAATATTTATGTATTATAGGATTTAGGCCAAATATATTCAATTTATAATGAATGCTTTTTTTAGAGCTTTTAGGCCGGTGAGATTTATAAGCAAAATAAAATTTTCTTATATTCTCCTACGCGTTTCGGCGTCTTTTCCGCCTTCCTCAGGGAGTCTGTTTTATTGGAATAATTGAAAAAAAGATACACAACACATTATTATATGATTAAGACTAGGTAACGAAAGTAACATGGTAATATTATTATACATAATTAAACCTAAAATTACTTTTAGAAACTGTTTGAAAAACTGATCACTTACATTAAACTTTTCAACAAAACACTTCACTTCCACAAATAAATCTTATAAATCTCACCGGCCTAAAAGCTCTAAAAAAAGCATTCATTAAAAAAAAATACTTTTTTTTTGCATTTTTCTCTTCATTCTCTCTCCATCCGATTTCCAACTAGAAATATGTAACTTCACTTCAGCTTGTTCTCCTCTGCTTCTCTCATTGTCGCACCATCTTCCCCTTCACTGCTTCACCCATGTGGGATATTCAACATTATATTGATATTTAGTGCCGCTTTTATGCGTCCGTTTGTTAAAATAGACTCTGTGAATTGTTGTCGTCATTGTAAAAAAGCAAAACTAGAGAAAACCTGATTCTCCTAATTGTTTTTTTTTTTTTGCTAGATTCAATGTTATAGCTGAGAGCCGATGACTGACCTCTTCGCTTACCTTGGGTTGCATTCTGGTATGTATCCGATTTCCTATAAGTTGGAAGGTATAGCTGAGAGCCGATGACTGACCTCTTCGCTTACCTAGGGTTGCATTCTGGAATGTATCCGATATTCTATAAGTTGGAAGGTATAGCTGAGAGCCGATGACTGACCTCTTCGCTTACCTAGGGTTGCATTCTGGAATGTATCCGATATTCTATAAGTTGGAAGGTATAGCTGAGAGCCGTTGACTGACCTCTTCGCTTACCTTGGGTTGCATTCTAGAGTGTATCCGATTTCCTATAAGTTGGCAGCCACACAACATAGATTTTAGATGAAATCATAGTTTTTTTTGGAATACATACTATAATGTAAATTTTTCGTACATCTTTTCATGCGTCCGCAAGGTCATGCATGACCACCTTTCCAACTGGGATATGTTACAGCATAACACATGTACATACAATACATATGTGTGTATGTTGCATGCGGCTTTGTGGGTGGACAACCAAGACATTTTTGACATTTAATGGCTGCTACATGGAAGGCATACAGATGCATGTGCATATGTACATACTAGTGCCGGAAAACCGATAGTGGTCCAATCGATTGATCATCGATAGTTTTAAATGCAACCATCGCACATAAGGGTATTTTATCAATCTGGGCGGCCAAAACCTCATTTCCTAAAACTGGCCCGATTTCCAAAAAATAAAATTTTTTAGTAGGCCAGGACCCTAACGCATCATTTTCAATAAAAGTTTATTCTCAAAACTCAAACACAAAGTTTTTACAGTCAATGAAAGTTTGGTCATTCGTGTATTTCTCACGGCATTTTATAACGTTCTTAAAGTTTCAACATTTCAAATTAATATTTTTACGATTTTAAGTGAAGTTTTTTAGAATACTGTTATGGATTATTATAATACAGGTAATCGAGTACAAAATTCATGTTTATAGAGATTTAGTTAGTTGTTAGCGTCTTCTTAATTCTTCTTCTTGATTGGCGCTTAACCGTCTAGACGATTCTGGCCGAGTCCAACAGAGCGCGCCAATTGCTTCTGTTTCGTGCAGCATGGCGCCACTTGGGAACACCTAGGGAGGCAGCATCGCTGTCCACCTGATTTTCCCAACGCAGTGGAGGTCTCCCTTTTCTTTTGCGTTCAGCGGGTTTCGATAGAAATGCTTTCTTGGCCGGAGCGCCTTCGTCCATTCTCACGACATGACCTGCCCAACGCAGCCGCTGGATCTTTATTCGCTGAACAATGTCGATGTCTGTGTAAAGCTCGTACAGCTCATCGTTAAATCTCCGTCGATACTCGCCCACGCCAACGCGCAAAGGTCCATAAATCTTACGAAGAACTTTTCTCTCGAATACTCCAAGTGCCATCTCATCTGATTTTGAAATTGTCCATGCTTCTGCGCCGTACATGAGGACTGGAACGATGAGCGTCCTGTAGAGTGTGATTTTTGTTTGTCGAGAGAGGACTTTACTTTTCAGTTGCCTACTTAGTCCGAAGTAGCATTTATTGGCAAGCGTGATTCTTCGTTGGATCTCCGTGCTGACATCATTCTTGGTGTTAATGCTGGTTCCCAGATAGACGAAGTCCTTAACAGTTTCGAATTTGTAGCTATCAACATTGACGTGACTGCCAAGGCGTGCTGTTTCTTTGTGTGATGACAGGAGGTACTTCGTCTTGTCCTCGTTGACCGCCAAACCCATTTTCTTAGCCTCTTTATCCAGCTTGGAGAAGGCAGAACATACGGCGCGCGTGTTAGTGCCAATGATGTCGATGTCATCGGCGTACGCCAGAAGTTGCACACTCTTGTGATATAAGATGCTTCCTGTATGGTTAAGTTCTGCAGCTCGTATTATCTTTTCCAGCATCAAATTGAAGAAGTCGCACGAAAGAGAGTCACCTTGTCTGAAACCTCGTTTGGTCTCGAACGGCTCGGAGAGGTCCTTCCCAATTCTGACGGAGCTGGTGGTGTTAGTCAATGTCATTTGGCATAGCCGTATAAGTTTAGCAGGGAAACCAAATTCAGACATTGCGGCATACAGGCAATTCCTATTCGTGCTATCAAAAGCGGCTTTAAAATCGACAAAGAGATGGTGTGTGTCGGATCCTTTTTCATGGGTTTTTTCCAGTATTTGTCGTATTGTGAAGATCTGGTCGATGGTAGATTTACCAGGTCTGAAGCCACACTGATAAGGTCCAATCAGATTGTTGACGATAGGCTTCAGTCTTTCGCACAATACACTTGCTAAGACCTTATATGCGATATTCAGGAGGCTTATCCCACGATAATTGGCGCGTACTGTGGAGTCTCCTTTTTTGTGGATTGGGCAGAGCACACTTAAGTTCCAATCGTCGGGCATGCGCTCGTCCGACCATATTCTGCATAGGAGTTGATGCATGCTCCTTATCAACTCTTCGCCACCATGTTTGAATAGCTCGGCTGGCAAGCCGTCAGCGCCCGGGGCCTTGTTATTCTTAAGCCTAGATACTGCTATTCGCACTTCGTCATGATCAGGTGGTGGAACATGCCTACCATCATCTGCTATTGGGGATTCGGGTCGTACATCTTCTCCTTCCGCACTTTCACTGTTGCCATTATCTAGCAAGGAGGAGAAGTGATCCCTCCACAACTTAAGTATGCTCTGGACATCAGTTACCAGATCACCGTTATCATTCCGGCAGGAATTTTATTATTACAGCCCACATATTCCAATTAAGTGCCTTAAAGATTATAAATCTCAGTTTTTTTGATTAATTTTTTTAACAGACGTTGTAGTTATGTACTAAGTAAAATACTATCGATGGTTAAAAAAAACCATCGATAATCGCTATGGCATCGGGTCCATCGATAGTATCGATAGTTTAATCGATGGTTTTCCAGCACTAGTACATACATACTTATGTTTATTAGAGTGTACATACCCTGCAGGCAAAATTAAACTAGTATGAAAATAAACTAGTTGATCAACGGGTATGTAAAGGAAAAAATTCAACTAGTTGGTTTTCTACTAGTTGATCAACTGGTATGAAACGGACAAAATTATACTAGTTAGCTATCTACTAGTTGATCAACCGCTTTTAAAAAGACAAACTCATACTAGTTGGTATTCTACTAGTAATATACCAATTTATTTATTAACTAAATATAGCAGTTTGTGCAATTCTATCACAAACTAAGGTTTATTGGTGATTTTAAAGTAAATTTACATTATTATATAGCAAAAGGGTCAGAATAGTTATTACTTACTTTCATTTGCCAAAAAGAAACACGACAATTTCTCACAAAATACATATTTTTAAGGTTTTTCATTTATTTTTGTGCAAGGGTACACAAGAGCAATTACGTACATACATATGTATATGTTTTCAGCAGGTGGCAAGAAAAGTTTAAGAGAGTTTAGTTAATTGATTTGGTTTCATCCAAACCGGAGATTCTATCAGCCAACTGCCGCAATAACACGAAGCCATTATTCTACTTTACTATACATCTTTGTGTGTACTGTATATAATATGTACTAATGTATCTTAAAAAATTACTGAGCTAATTAAAGTGAGCTTTATTAAATGAACTAAAATGCTATTTTTTCACCTAGATGAACTGGCATTTTTCTAGTATTATTCTGACTGCTATTCTTCTAGTATACCCTTAACTGGTATTTTTCTAGTATGAAGCTGATGGGTTGTCTACTGGTATGAAACTGAGCGGTATTTTTCTAGTATGAAGCTTATGCAAGGGAAGACAATTGCCATCTCGTAGGCCATCGGCATGTTAAAACTACCAGTTGCTTTCAAGTAAAATGGATAGTTGGGCAACTAGATGCCGACATTTTCAAACTGGTAGAATTGTAGTATGCAACTAGTTGTTTTGCCTGCAGGGTATGTATATGGGCCTACGAATGTGTGACTCTCACGTAAAGCTGTCGCTTATAAGCAATTGTGCCCAATTGTTTTGGGTGAAACAGCTTACATTTTCTAGGTATGCTTTATATGTTTGTTAGAGGTCCTTTTGTAAGGCGGATGGACTGCTCTAACATTGTTCTGGTTTGCGTTTGTGAACATTAGGCGCATTTCTGTCGTACCCCAGCATGAAAAGAATACTCGCTTATTCATAAAATTACCTTCAAAGCAACAACACCAACTCGACTATTTTTAAAATTTTGCTTTGAAGGTAATTTGATGCATAAGCGAGTATTCTTTTCATGCTTGGGTACGACAGAAATTCGCCTATTAAAGTATGTAGCTAGCGTCGACTATACTTCTGAGAATAGTTAAAATTTAAGAAATTCGGTGATTTGATTAGTACAGCAGCTTTATAGCCGAATACCTAAAAAACTAGTGCAAATAAGTGTAAAATGGAAGGAATTAAAATAAGAGCATACATTTGTTTTTTTTTTTTTTTTTAGAAAAGCGTAAAGTTAACTGAGTGTCACATGAAATATCGGTCTATGTAAATTATATGTTTGAATAGTTTTCACTGATATTCCTCTTGAATATATGGGGGCGTTAAAAACTTAAGGAACATATTATCTACCTTTACCTTTACCTTTACCTTTACCTTTACCTTTACCTTTACCTTTTTTTTTTACCGGGATCATTGAGACATCTCTGGGAAGCTCTTAACGAGTAGCAGCGTTCGTTTGCAAGTCGTGTACAAAAAAAATTCGAACGCGTAGTTGCTTGATATGTGCAAAAAATAACGATACATCACCTCATCTTCTTTGCTATTTTTGTTTTTTTAAGTAAAACCAACCTCTTTTTCACATTCTTTAGTTAACAATTTGTTTATTTGAATTATATGATTTTTTGTTTGTTTGTTTTGTTTTCAGCTTGTCTTTCCATATCATACACCACTTTACACATTATTACTAGTTATAATAGTTTAGCTTGACAAATATAATATGATATTTATTTAAATTATTTATTTATGTACATATAAGTTTATATATAGTATTTATTAATTTATAATTACTTATACATTAAAACTAACACTAAATCATTTATACATTTACAAGAGAGTTTTTGTGTAGTTTGTTTTTCCTACAGGGTGGTTACATATATGATGTATTGTGAAGCGATTTTTCATCGTGCCTTGTCAAGCGAGTACGAAAAAATATACTGAAGATGGCACATCGCCGAAACCGGTTTATAACCAAAGTAAACTTGGCAAGCGATGACGGAAAATCGTTCCACAATACATCAGATTTTTTTTTTTTTAATTAAGCTGCTTCCTTCTCGCTTTTTATCGCATTTTGCTTGTACATGTAATATCAATTTTTGTTGTTTCTTTTTCACTATTAGCAATAAATTATACACCTTATATATATATGACATTACATAGTGCATATAATTGAAATTCGAATTAAGGTGTGAAGGGCATAAAGAGGAAATAGTGAAAACTACTTGCACAGATACATACAAACATTCATACAATAAGAATTTATTAAAGAATAAGTGCGACTTTTCCTTGTGTTGTTTGACAACAATTTAAAAAAAAAGTTTAATAAAAATAAAATCAAAAAAAAATTTGGTTAACAAAAAGAAAAAGTACTATTTACATACAAACATTTAACTAGGCATAAACAAACGCGACAAGTTCGAGGAACAAGTTATATATAAAAGTGCTGTTTTTTTTCTTTCTGTTTTTTACCTTTTGCGTTTTTTTTTTTAATTAATACATTTTGGTAAGTAAAACATTCTATTTGAATATTTACATGTGTATGTATACTCCTTTCTAATATAGTGTATACAAATGTAAATACATACATAAGTAGGTATGCATTTACTAGATTTTTCTATTGCCTGTTTTCTTTGATGTTGCGCTATTTTCGGGTTTGACTTCTATTTTTTATTTCTTTATACACAAAATACAAATATGCTTAGCTTAAATGCTTGTTTATTTTATTTTCTTTTTTTTCAAATAAATTTTATTTTATTTATTGGCCATTTTCCGGCTGCCTTCAATTTCTCTGCTGCAGTAGACACTTGCACACTTTATACATTTACATACATACATACGAATTTTCTTTAAGCTAAATATTTTATATTTTCTGTGAGATGCAACTTTCCTTTTGTGAAATATTTGAAATGTGTATTTTGAACTATTCTATGTAGTTTAATTTTTGTATACATACACAGTATTTACATACATACATATGCTTTAATTTACAGTGAGCGTCAAATAAAGGATGCAGTATTCTTTTTTGGTTTCACGGACTTGAAAACTTATATGAAAGCGAAGAGAAAATACATACATACATATGTACATGTATCGGATAAATAAAAGGTTCCGTTTTGCTACAGAAATATGTACATATGTACATTAGGGCGGGTTAGGATTTGTAGGGGTCCAAAAAATCAACAGAGGCACATCGCGATTATGAAAATTTGGGTAATTTCAAGCATTTTTCCCCAAGGAAGCGCATGTCTAAAATAAATTCCATGCCAGCTGTTTTTACGATAAATATTTTTCAAGTGTTTTTATAAAATTAAAAAAGTATTTACGACATTTCCCAAGTAGAATATAAAATTTCTGAAATACATTTTGAATTTTATGAAATTCAGCTGAAAATGGTTTAGTTTCCAATTGATACTGGGAGAGTATCAAATTCATACCACAAATAGTTTCAAATCGATACCATATTGTATCAAATAGACATCCGCTTTCGCAAATAGTAGTTTCAGATTTATACTAGAGAGTATCAGAATGATACTGGATGAAATATTAAATTGATAGTGTGATATGTTCGAAAGTATCAGATTGATAACTTCGAAAGTATCAATTTTATACTTTATATAATGAAGTAAAATGTATACCGAAAAGTTTCAAATTGATGACTGATTTGTATCGCCCTGATACTAACTTGTGTTTCAGTGTGGGGGTTTTGGGCCGAGGAAGGCATTTTTGGCATTCATTTCTTCTTTCGGGGGCTACCACACGGCGCTTCCATATTATTTTTTGGGATTTTAACGGCTTTTTTCCGAAAATCGACCACATTGTTGCACGATTCGCGATGTGCCTTTTATGCATTAAATTTTACTCGCCCTAATGGACACTGACCTCCATTCAAAAAAAAAAGATTCATTGAGGATGAGTTTTGAAAAAAAAAAAAAAAAAAATTATTTCCCAATCGTTTTCGATTTGTCAATCAAAATCAACTTAAATAACTGTTAAAAAAATATGTTGAAAT
This sequence comes from Urophora cardui, assembly GCA_960531455.1. Classification (NCBI taxonomy): domain Eukaryota; kingdom Metazoa; phylum Arthropoda; class Insecta; order Diptera; family Tephritidae; genus Urophora; species Urophora cardui. Next base: position 144,167,211 of record OY482671.1, on the reverse strand, counting down.
ATTGCAAAAAATCCCATTTTACTTTGCGCTCACTGTAGTTAACAATTTTACTATATTTAGCGCTATACAGATATTCAGCAGTGTTTTATTTTATTTTTTTTCAATACCACACTTACAACTAACCGCCATTTTGTTTTGCTTTTTGCCAATCATCAGCATTATTATAATCACCATCATGATCACCATTGCTCCAGCAGTTCCAATTGCTCTGGTGGCAGCACTTCTTGTTTTAATTGTAACTGTTGTTGTTGTGTCTGCTGTTCCTCCGCCGCAAGCAACATTGTTGTCATAACTTCGGCTTGCGTTGGCTGTGTTGCTGGTGGTGGTGGTGGTTGAGGTGTAGCTGGTGGAGCAGGAGGAGGCGGTGGCGGCGGCAGTGACGGTGGTGGCGGCAACAATTGTTGTTGCTGTTGCTGTAATAATTGTTGTTGCTGTTGTTGGAGTTGGTGGTGTTGCTGTTGCTGTTGTTGCTGTTGATGCATATGCTGTTGTGCGCTTAAGGTTTTCAGCAGGAGCAGCCGATTGGCCAATTGTTTTGTATATTACCAAACCAGTCCTTCATTTTGCATATTCGATGGTTCGCTGAAATTCGCCGCTGTCAGAAATTCGGGTGATGCTGAACGCGGCCCATTCGCTTGTTGTGCTTGCTGTTGCTGCTGGTGTTGTTGTTGTTGTTGTGCTTGCACTTGTTGTTGCGCCGCAAGCAGATGTTCGGGAGGTGGTGGTGGTCCACCAGCCGATTGTATGCTCATCGGTGGACCACCAGCTTGACTGAGGAATTGCGATTCGGGCGTAAGGCCAAATTCATTTACCATTGGTATGGGACCAGTGTGATCCATGGGGCCGCCTAGAATAAAAAGAAAATGCAAATGAAGCGATTAGATGTACAAGTTATGTAGGTACATACTCGTACATATCGCACCCTAAATCATAAAGTGACACAACACAAAATTTTTCGAAGTCGGGTTTCTTTCATAAATCGGTACACATAATACTCTTTTCCATCAGAGTCTTTTTTAACTGAAAAATAACTAATTTACGTGGCCCTTTCCCATATCATGAAAAAGAAAAAAGTTTTGGCTCTCCTGAAAATTTTTGAATTTTGAGTTGTGTCATTTTATGATTTAGGGTGCGTTATATCTACATATGTATGTATGTATATTTTTTTGATCAATTACAGCTTAATAATTTTTTTTGTATTCCTTTACTTTTAACTCACCTGGCGTATTAAACGGCATCGGTCCACCCGGATGTCCCGGAAAGAAGGGACCATCATGCGGATGAAATGGCGGTCCACCATAGCCGAATTCGAATTTGCCATCAGCCGCAAAGTAGGGAAAGCCAGGACCATCATCAAGGCCGCCAGGTGAGAGATTCATGGGGAAGCCGCGCATTTTACGCGCACCACCAAAGAATGGCGGACGACCCATGCTGGTGATTTGCTTCATGCGACGCTCCTTCGAACGCTTATTTTGGAACCAAACCTGTAATGATGACAAGACGAAGAAATAAAACATAAATAAATATGAATTAATAGAATAAGTAAGCGAATGCAGGTGGCGAGGGCTTAAGCCTAGAAAAGTGCATTCTTAACTGCTCAAAAGTGCGATACCAAGCAGACCATAAAAAAAACTCAAAATCAACACACACACACACACATACATACATACATTCTCACAAACTTTTCCAATTGCGTTTGCTACTCGTAGAGCATTGAATGTGGTGGATGCAGTTTTTGTTTGCCGCAGCTCGATGGCTCTGCGCCGTGAAGCCCCGGTCTGTCCAAAGGAATACGCGAATGGTCGGTTGCCCGGTTAGCTGGCTGTCTCACTGTTATGAATTAGTAATGGCACACCGGGACATGGGAAACCACATTAAAATGCGCTCGCTTATGTTCGAAAATAAAAGGAGCGCAAAACAAAAAAAAAAAAATAATAAAAGTGGTAATTTTGTGTGTTTGCGCATGCGTATACTTTAAGTTTTCTATTTTTGTTGCATTCTATTTTGGTTTTGTCAATACTCTGTGTGTGTATTTTGTGGGACTTCTTTGCCCTTTTGCGTTGCCACAAACCGACCGTCTTCATTGAACGCTCTGCTCTGTTGAAGTCGCGAACAAAGTCAAAGTCAGGCCAAGTCAAGTGTGTTGGCAGGTTTATGCGCGCCAACTCGATGAACTTGGAGGACTATAAACACAACAAAAAAAGGAGTAGAAGAAACAAATCGTATTAAAAGATCCACACAGCGAATAGGCATACAACAATATACCCAGTTGTGATTTTTGTTATTGTTTAAAACTATTTCTGAGTAATACGCTTTCACAGGTGACAAGCCCTAGGCCAGCTTTTAAACCTTTCTCTGCTTGTTTATTGCCATGTGTAAAGTTTTAGAAAATTGAAAGGCTAAATGTTTCGCGTTTCGAATGAAAAAAGACACTGAAGATGGCGCGTATTAGCCGAAGGCGGTTTGTCTCCAAACAAAACTTGACAAGGGATGACGGAAAATCGTCCCGCAATACATCTTATTCCCACCCTGTCGGAAAACCAAAAAGTAATTTAAAAAATACCTAACGTATGTTTCCTTACAACAAACTTGGAAAAAAAAAAAAAAAAAAAATCAAAAATATTAATCCTTACTTTGACTTATGGATTTTTCTATTCTGGCAAAAATGTCGCACTTAGTCTGCTGTAAAATTTTTTGTTCTACGCTACGCAGATTCCACACATTTTTTCATTTCATTTTAATTTTTTCTGTTGACAAAATGTAAAACTGGCCCGACTACTACCCAACATTTTCTGCTCTTAATTCACTCATCAAATGAAAAATGCAATATTTTTATAGGGCGCAGGGCACATATTGTTAATACTTGCATGTAATAATGCAATATTTTCGTTCATACATAATAAAATTGTTTCTGTTAAATTTTACTGAGTCGAAATGATAAATTTCACACAATTCCACTAGTTTGCAAAATTTCCCAAAAAGGGAATTTTTTTTTAATTACAATAAAATCGTTTCTCTTAAAATTTTCTGACTCAAAATGGTAAATTTAAGACATTTGCAATAATTTTCAAAATTTCCCAAAAAGGGAAATTTTTAAAAAATGTAAGAAAATGGTTTGCTTTAAACATCACTGAGTATTTGTGATAATTTAACGCATTGTTAATAATTAATAAAATTTCCCAAAAAGTAAAATTTGTATAAAATTGTAAAAAGTACCAAAAAAATTTTAAACTATCACCGAACTATTCAGTTTTAAACTACCACGGAGGTCCCTTCATTAGAGACAGTTCATAACCGTTTCTAGAGTTCTGCAGAGGGAAGCAACAGCCTCTTAGTAGTACCTACACATGTATGTACATGCATATATCACCGCGTTACAGATCTAGATAGATCAATAAAAATTAAATAAAATACAACTTTTCTTCGCTGTCATAGGAGAATATTCTGTCTTTATTTTAGCCCGCAATTCCCGGTGTCAAATTCTAGAAAATGCCGAGATTTTCAGGTTTGTCAAAAAGACCGGGAGGCCTGGTGCCCGGAATTGGAATACCTAATATATGTATGCCAACCATAGCTGGGTATATGCATGTACATACATACATATATAACTATAACAAAAACATTAACTAACCCGATAAAGTCTTAACAACAGCTAGTTGTAACAACACCAGCAACAAATACATAAATGCACTAATAACAATTTTTTTTTTATTTTAACGTTGATCCCATATCATCAACGCTTGTGAGATTATAAAATTTTATGATCTTCACAATCGGTTCGCATCGGTGCTATAAATGTATGCGTTTATCGCTCGTTTTAGTTGCTTACATACCGACATACAATATTTTAAAAATTGTTGTTGTTTGTTGTTAGCTATTTGCTTGTGTTTCACTTTTATTACCTTGCTTTGTTGTTGTTGTTGTTTGTTTTTGTTGTACACATTTAATACGGTAGGAAATACATGGATAATTGCTCAACATTCAACATTTGCCAACCGCACATACCAACCAACCACCAAAAGTTCAGCACTAAACTGCATGAAAAAAGGATTTATTTTTTGTTACGAGTTAACTTTTTTCTTGTGCTTTTTTCTTTTCTTTCTCTTTAGTTTGCTTTTGTTCCTCGTAAACGTTCAAGTCCATATGGACAGGCATAAAAGTTTGACGCGCGTTTCGAACGTTGTGCGGTTAGTGTCTATTAGAGCGCCCCTTTTTGCCAAACCGAGTTCTTTTTATTTTGTAAATCGATTCGGTTTCATAGGTCACTGTTGGCACAGCAGTTCGGTTTGCATTGTAAAACTTGGAGCTAAAAATCGTTTCTTTTTATAAATTCTTAAGCTTCAGTTATCCTTCAAAAAGTGTGTGGGATTCGATGGGTCTCTTCGTCGCTGCAAGAGCTAGACAGATAGATGAACAGAGTGAAACTAGTGTTAGAGCTACAATTATACAAAAATTATATAGGTATCGTTTTTTCGCCCAAAATCCCCACAACCCCGCAAGCCATAGTGATGTGCGAGTTCCAAATTACCTCAGCTGTTCAAACGAGTCGAATATTTTCGGCGATTCTCTCACTTGTCATCAAGTCCAGTACCGAGTAGACCGACTATTCAAACTTATAGATCGCGATTTCTCTCGCTGACTTCAATCATTCAATTCAAATAAACGAACCAAGCTGTCGACTTGCCAAAGTAAATCATCGATTCGAAGCAGTCGCAAAACATCTCGAGTAGCGAGCCAACTTTTGTCTCGAATGTTTTGGTCCGTTGGCGATTCTTTGGTTTATTCAAACATCTCGGAGTCGTCCATTACTACCAAAAACTTTTTCATCTCTGCCTTTCTTGTTGCAATTCACCTTTCGATGTTGCCAACATATGTACATATATACATTTGTATGTACGTATATACACTATAAAATGAGCCAACATGTCAGCTTAGTTACTGTTCTGTTCTCTTCGGTTCAGTTCTGTTTACTGCCGCAACCAAAATTCTTATTGTTAGCCCATTTTATGTGTTATGTAGTTCAGCGCAGTCTTTAATGTCGGATTTTCGCTGTTTATATCTTTTGTAGTTTTTTATTTTTTCTTTCATATATTTTCTCCTTTTTTTTTGAACTTTTATCAGCCAATGCTATTTTATGTACCCACAAACGCATTATTGGTTAACGACAGTGCGCCAAAGTTTCTACCAAATCCATATTTATGCGAACAAATTTCATATATCAAAATTTTAGTGGCACTTTAAAAAGTAAAAAAAAAAAAAAGAAAAGAAAAAGAAAACGAAGTAGATAACCGTGTTTGGGCCCGCTTAGCCCGCTAGTCATATTTAACTCTCATATCGTATCGTATCGTATTTTATATTTTATTTTTGTTTCTTTTGGGCATTTTTAATGTGTGCGCCACTGCTTGGGATTTCGCATTTTTCTCAATGAAATTTTTTTGATTTATGTGTTTTTGCTTACGAAAACGTCATTATTTTTATGCGTGAATTTGTTATTGTTCTTGTTGCTCTTAATTTGTGTTCTTTTATTCGGATTTGTTTTTCGGCATTCAACTTCAACGTAATTTTGATGAATATGCAAAAGGTTCCAGAAATGCGTTAAAAAGCAATGGGTTTCCTTTCCTGAAAGTCTTCTTTGAAGCATATTTTTCGTTTTCTTTTTGTTTTTTTTTTTTTGGTTAGAATATTTTGTTGGTTTTAAATAGTTTCCAGTGAATGGCAGTGGTGATTTATTTATTTTTTTAATGTTATTTTTATTTTTGCAATTTTTTTTAGCCAAACACACACACCCGCAGACATATTCATGATATCTATTTGAAACACTTTTCTTTATTTTTAACAGTCCATATATTTTATATAGGGGTTAGACTATATAAAGTTTATTTTTTGGCGAAGTTCATTTGAATTTTATTGGGTCGGATTTTGGCGCTTGTCAGCTTTGTGTTGCAACACGATAATTGCGCATTGAGGAGCGCGTCAAGGTGCTTCGCTTGCCACTTTTATTTTCGTGGGAGAATGTCCAGTCGGTCTGCGTTTTTGCTTTGCGTTGCGGTTCGCTGAATAGTTAGTTGGTCTGTCAGTTGTGCTACTTCCTGCTGTGCCAAGAGAATTGATGGATGTTTTTTTTCTTCTTTTTAGATAATATTTTTTGGCTTTGGGTAGTTATATATGCATGTACATATGTGCATATATTAACGCGCAGCTCTTTTCACCAAGGTGAAATCGGTTAACTTATTAAAAATTATATTATGTGGCTTAGTTTTCCCACGTTCACATCAAATTGGAGTAGGCTCAAATTGGAATAGACTAAAATTGGAATAGACTAAAATTGGAATAGACTCAAATTTTATTTGATTGTAATAGATTTTCTACGAGAATGGACTGTAATTCGTAACGAAGGGAAAAAACATAAAATTTTCAATTTTGCTGCAGAATGGGCAAGTTGTCGAATCAGAGAGGAACAAGTTTCGTTTTCTAATTGCCAACCAAGATTAATGTTTACTGGGTTACATAATACGTACATTTGTACATACATGCATACACCGATATACATACATATGTATGTTTATATGTTAGTTTTGTCGAAGTTTTCTGGATTTAAAATAAAAGTAAGTTATAAGTAGTGCTCTGCCTTTCGCATGCATATGTATAATTTCGCTTACCTAATCAACAGTAACCTCAATTTACCGCATTTTGGATTTTTTCCGCACTAAACTGAAATAATTATAAATAATAATAATGGTTAAAAATTTTTTTCGATAGATGTCGTCTCGATACAAAACTCAATCCAAAAAGTGTACGTTAGAGTAATACCATGTCTCCACATAACGTGTTTCGCTCTTTTTTCTTCACTCGCTCTCTCAATCTTGTTTCGACCTCAAAACGAGTGCCAAATTTCGTTAATTTCCTTACAAATTTTTCAGAGCGAGTGACGATTGAAACACTTGTTTCGTTCTCAATCCTCTTGCCAAACGCGATGATATCGCTTCTCTAATTTTGTATCGAAAATCTATTGAAATCTCAAAAAACAAAAACGCAAAAATAAGCAAACATACAAATCATTAAGAAGAACAAGAAAGAGAAATGTTAAACTGAATCACAATCAGCCACATGGAGACGGGTTATTTAGCAAGATGTTTCCCTAGATGTTTCACTGGCGAATCAAGTTATGTGGAGACGGGATTTAAGGGAACTGGAAAAAAAATGTTGACCAGGGCTCCGGTGCGGATCAAAGGAACGAAGAGCTAAGACTTTTCCCCAGAGCGGAGCTGGAGCACAAATCATTGGCAGGAGTGGAGCTGGAGCTTAAAAGCATAAATCTCAAGTAAGCGTTGAGCGTGTATTTTCATCATTAAAAATTATAGTAACTGATTTAAGATAGTCTTGTCGACTGTGGTAAGTGCCGAGATATTTCCGAAAAGGCCGAAAGGTGCACAGGCACGAGTAATTTTCCATCAGTGGTACATAAAGAGAAAATGGGCCTATTGCATAAAAAGCCAGAGCTGTAGCTCATCCCCGTTTTCTGGCTAAAAGATCACGGAAAGAATTTTTTACTAGAATCAATGCCGAGACAAGAAAAATTAGACTTGATTTTGAACTTAGAAAATAATTTCTTAATATCAAGAAAATCCAAGAAAATTGGATTTTAAATAAATAAGAAAACATTTTCTTGCTTCAAGTAAAATTGGATTTTAAATAAATAAGAAATAATTTACTTGCGGTAAGTGTTTTTTTCTTGAATTTAGAAATAAATAATTAAGAAATATTTTTTTTGTTGCAAGTAAAACTTTTCTTATACGAGCTTAAGTAAATAAGAAAATATTAAATATTAAATCAAGTAAAAAATTTCTAAAAATATTAAAAACGTAAAAAATAAGGAAAATGAAAACTAATCATAAGGGATTAGAAAACCATAATTAGTCAACTAGTACTTATTTTTCTAGGACTTGTTCACTGAAATGACAACATTTCAATTAATATAAATGAAGATGCAAATAGTGAACTCCTTATACCAAATGCTTCACTAACAATCTGAGAATTGCAGATATATTCAGAAATATGCAAAGCGGACGGAAAATGAAAAAACATACATGTTACTTTGGAAATGCAAATTCAGCAAGAAATATTTTACTTCGCTCAAGAAAATGTTTTCTTATTTATTTTAAATTTTTTTTGCTGTAGTTTGCTGATATGCTCAAAGAACTTTGGTGTTCAAATTGACCAAGAAATATTTTAGTTCGGTCAAGAAAACCTTTTCTTATTTATTTTCAATTTTTTTTTTTTGCTTTAGTTTGTTGTTTCAATTCATCGAAACACAATTTTCTTAAATCCTTCTTGATATTAGCAAAAAGATTTTCTTCATTTAAGTAAATTTAAGAAAAGATGTTCTTATCTATTTAAACATTTTTCTCAACACTTTTTTCTATAGATTTTGTTAGTGTTCTTGAATAAGAAAATAATTGTCTCATTTTTGGAAAACTCAATTTCTTAATTCCAGTAATAATTTAAGTCAATTTTTCTTATTTCCCTAAAAATTTTCTAAATTGAGTTCAAGAAAGCATTTTTCTTGATTCAAGTATACAAATTTCTTTCCGTGATGGCACAAAACTTATTGAAATTACTTGATTTTGCCCAACAACCTTTGTTTGTTCTCATTACAAAATTTAAATTAAGCAAATTCTATCAAATCAAATAACATTATTTGTTTGTTTCTTCAGATTGACTTTGAATTGAGTCCATTGAGCAAGAGCTCAGTTTTTATGCATAAGGGCCAATGTTTTTTGTTTATCGCAGTGAGAGCGGACCGCGGAGCAAAAAAAAATTTGAGAGCGGAGCAAACGAAAAAATTATTTTGCTCCGTGACGTGACCCTGGTGTTAAAGATCGTTGTTGGGGTTGAGTATTGGATATTGTCGAAGTGGAGAAGTCACAGACAGAAGACATATATCGACAACAATTTGAAAACATTTCAATTATTTACTTGTTTTTATGCCAGTGGTTGTTTTTTCGCAAATCTCTAAGTCTTGCCCAAACGAATGCAGCTATTTACTCAACACATAGGTACACACTTCCCTCCTTCACGGAAAGAATTTTTTACTAGAATCAATGCCGAGACAAGAAAAATTAGACTTGATTTTGAACTTAGAAAATAATTTCTTAATATCAAGAAAATCCAAGAAAATTCGATTTTAAATAAATAAGTAAAAGTTTTCTTTCTTCAAGCAAAAATGGATTTTAAATAAATGAGAAAACGTTTTCTTGCTTCAAGTAAAATTGGATTTTAAATAAATAAGAATAATTTACTTACGGTAAGTGGTTTTTTCTTGTTTTTAGAAATAAATAAATAAGAAATAATTTTTTTGTTGCAAGTAAAACTTTTCTTATACGAGCTTAAGTAAATAAGAAAATATTAAATATTAAATTAAGTAAAAATTTTCTAAAAATATTAAAAACGTAAAAAATAAGGAAAATTAAAACTAATCATGAGGGATTAGAAAATCATAATTAGTCAACTAGTACTTATTTTCCTAGGACTTGTTCACTGAAATGACAACATTTCAATTAATATAAATGAAGATGCAAATAGTGAACTCCTTATACCAAATGCTTCACTAACAATCTGAGAATTGTAGAAATATTCAGAAATATGCAAAGCGGATGGCAAATGAAAAAAAATACATGTAACTTTGGAAATGCAAATTCAGCAAGAAATATTTTACTTCGCTCAATAAAACGTTTTCTTATTTATTTTCAATTTTTTTGCTGTAGTTTGCGGATATGCTCAAAGAACTTTGGCGTTCAACTTGAGCGAGAAATATTTTACTTCGCTCAATAAAACGTTTTCTTATTTATTTTCAATTTTTTTTTTGCTGTAGTTTGCGGATATGCTCAAAGAACTTTGGCGTTCAACTTCAGCAAGAAATATTTTACTTCGCTCAAGAAAATGTTTTCTTATTTATTTTCAATTTTTTTTTGCTGTAATTTGTTGTTCCAATTCATCGAAACACAATTTACTTAAATTCTTCTTGATATTAGCAAAAAGATTTTCTTCATTTAAGTAAATTTAAGAAAATATGTTCTTATTTATTTAAAAATTTTTTTTTTCAACTTTTTTTCTATAGATTTTGTTAGTGTTCTTGAATAAGAAAATAATTGTCTTATTTTTGGAAAACTCAATTTCTTAATTCCAGTAATAATTAAGTCAATTTTTCTTATTTCCCAAAAAATTTTCTAAATTGAGTTCAAGAAAGCATTTTTCTTGAATCAAGTATGCAAATTTCTTTCCGTGTTGTTTGAAAATATGCAGCTACTCGTACAAATTTCTAAAAGTGAAAACCTCAAAACTTTTTGACTGAAATGCAGCTGTCATGCCCAGTTTCAATTTCGATTTGTGTTATTTTTTGGTTTTTTTTTTGCTCTTAAAGTTATGTCATTCAAATAACTACAGTGAAATGTCACTTTTGACAGTTTACTCGTTTTCGCAATTTTACTTCGTACTCACACTTACATATGTGCTCAGTAAAACTATGCTTTTTGCACTGGCAAACCGTGCCAAATGTGGGCTGAATTGTTACTAGCAAAACAAACCAAAAATTTTATGCAATGACATTTGTGACAGCCCGTTTAGATGCACCTGACGCATGCAGCAACCATGCATGTGAAATGCGGTGAGAGCGGGTAGAGTACGCTCTGTTAACGATCGACTGTTGGCTGCAATAACTTGGTAATAACGGTATGCCGAATTTGCATTTTTATACTCAAGCAAGCATACGAACTGACAGATTAACTTAAACTGTACATTTGTACATGAATACGTAAAGTATATTTATATTAGCTGAGTTCCCGTGGCAGTGATCCAGATCCGGATACGAATTTTGCAAGCAAATTCAACAAAAATTTTGTGATCCTGATATTTATCTGGATCAATTTCGGATCCGTATAGGTTGTAATAGATATTTTTGATCCAGATAAATGTCAGGATCACAAAATTGATCGTGCATTTGCTTGCGAAATTCGTATCCGGATCTGGATCACTGCCAAGGGAACTCAGCTATTGTGTTTGCATTTGCGTAAATCTGTAAGGAATAGCAAATTTCTATATTTAAAACCGTGCATGTATGTATGTATGTATTTAACTTTAGGCGTTTATGTCATTAACACTATTCGTTCTGGATTGATTTTGCTAAATCAGCTTATGAATTTTGACAAAACTTTGGTATACTACACTCAAAAAAAAAATTTCTCTCGATCAAAGACATAATTTTCCTTATTTTCAACACGCGTCCCAATACAAAATTTTCTTTGTTTTGTGTAAATTTTCTCAAAAATGTGGAAAAAACATAAAAAAACTTTCAAACAAATTCGTTGCCATGGGGATTTGTATGGGAATTTAGTTTCTCAAAATTAAAGAAATCAAGTCTTCAAAACAAGGAAAGTTGGGAATGGAATGGCGCTTAAAGAATTTTTCATTATTTTAATGTATGAATTTTTTCAAAACAAGTATATGAAACCATGGTAACGCATGTAACAACAATATTTTATAAACCTTTTAACATGTTTTAAGGAAAATTTACTCAAAACAAAGAAAGTAGTGTTCAAAATAGGTAAACAATTTCTTTGACCCCTCCATATATTTTTTTTCTCTCAGTGTATGTACGACTAGATATACATATGTGGGAGGGCGAAAGCTTATAAGCCCTTTATCAATATTAGAACCTCCTCTATGCCATGACAGCCACACAAGTTAATATAAACACTTCTTCTAATTTTAAGCGTATCCCACAAGCTTCCTTTCTTAAAATTTAACAAGCCACCTTTTGTTATTTTTTTTTTCTTCTCGAAATCATCAAACCTGCCAAATTAGTACCAATTTGACTGTACCCATTTGTACTTCCCTCCAGATACGTGACACTGGAGTTCATGCTTTTATGTTGATTGGCGCTTATTGTAGGCCGGCCACTTTACGGGCGGATCACATTAAACGCCCCGCTTAACCCAAAACTTGCAAATTATAGGTTATCGCCACCAAGTTGGGCGTTTCAAAGAGGTTTATACTAGGCGAGGAAACGTCAAAGACAACACACGGAAACACAGTCGTCATAAAAACGAAAGCGCCAACTTTTATCGCGAAACCAGTCGGCACTTATACATACATATGTTTATTTTAAAAATATATATGTATATGTACATAGTTTTATGGGGAGACATATTTATTTCATATTCCATCAAGTTTCATTGATGTGTTGGTTGCATTGCTAGCGGCAACAATGACCGGTGTGTGCCTCCGTTTAAATATAATTTGCTATAATTTTCAACAGAACAACAAAATTTCACGTTGTCCAATTCGTGGTACAACCAACATACATACGTTCATTATATCTTATGACGATTTTTTTTTTCAACAATCTCTTCCTTCTCTTTGTATTGTTTGTGCTGTTAGCCAACAATGAGAACGCCAAGCGTAACCTATAATTTGGTTAAATGATCAAAAACGATGTTCTGCAAATGATCCACTGTCCACAATCACTTCAATATAAGAGGGTTAGGGTGAGAGATCGAACGATTCAAGCAGCATAAAGAGTCTGGGCACGAGTGTATTTTTTTTTTGTTGGTCAATGGTGATAGATATGTATGTGACGAAACAAAATTGCAGCACAAGCACCAAGAAAAAGGGAAAAGACACAGCTTAAAGTGCGGAAATAAAATATTAGCTGACATGAAACATGAGTGCACGTTGTTCCGCGATCACTCGCCAAAACGCTAGAGGCGGCGATAATAATGGTCGGGCGGTTGGTTGGTTTTGTGGTAATGATCGAAGCGATTGAAAGGGATCAAAATACATACATATATAGTTTTTTATGCGGGTAAAAAATATACATATCAAGTATATTTGATAAGTGTTGAGGCGGTGGTTAGGCGCTGCAATTTACTAATTGGGCCGTATAATTGCTTTCAACGCTTTCGTAAGCAATAATTTGTTTGCCAATGGAATAAGAATAGATATGAAGTAAAGTATATGTATTAAGGTGGTATGTACATGTACATATGTACGGTTGTTGATGCCATGAAAAAGTTTCTCATAAAAAATGCATTCGGCGTTCGGAGTCGACATAGACTTTTTTCTCAGTGTGCGCGTCAGTGTATTACATTATATTATACATACATACATATGTATGTATGTATCTCAAAGGAAGAAAAACTCTTGCCTCATGATTTTCGGCACAACCATTGTACGACGTACTCAAGCCAACACTTTGTACTTTTGTTACACATGATGAACGACGATTAAGTTCATTATGTCGAGTTGCAAACGAGTGATGATCGATGACATGATGAAATTTTGCAACGGAGCACACTTAAAAAAAAACTTCTCTCGAACAAAGACATAGTTTTCCTTATTTCGGACACGCATCCCAATACAAAGATTTCTGTGTTTTGAGTAAATTTTCGCAAAAATAAAGAAAAAAACATTCGAAAAATTTGTTGCCATGGTGTTTTGTATGGGAATTCAACTTATCGAAATAAAAGAAATCAAATCTTCAAAACAAGCCCAAGCCCAAGGGAATGGAATGTCGCTTAAGAAATTGTTTCTTATTTTCATCTATGAATTTCTTTAATTATGAAACCATGCGTTACGCATGTAAACAACATTATTTTGTAATCCTTTTAACATGTCTTAGGGAAAATTTATTCAAAACAAAGAAAATGGCGTTCAATATAGAGAAGCAATTACTTTGACCCCTCCATTATATTTTTTTCTCTCAGTGCATTGTTAAATACATTTCATGTACCTACAATGTTAAATGTTGAGATAAATACAAGTGACGCAGATAAAAGCATTGCAATGGACATTCGTGTATTTACATGTATGTATGAGTTTTCTGGGTAGTTGGTAGCGTTCTCATATAAGTATTTGAGAAATTAACCATAATTTATAAATATAGTACATGCTCACTTATATAAATTGCTTAAAGCTCGTACATATATAATATTTAATTATTATTAAATTGGTGTGGCGATGTTAAGGATACACTAAATCCAAGAAAATAGTTACTGTGAATATTACTGCTACAACTACGAAACAAGTAAGAGCGTGGCTGTCTTCGGCTGTCTTCGGCCGTACCGAAGTCTTCATAGCTTTCATGAATGGGGTAATAAAAATTTACATAGCCTGATATTGTTTAAAATATACCTTCAATTCTGTGGGTTATTTATGCAAAGATTCATTAGAAAAAAAGTGTAGGTGGAGAAGTTATACAATATTTAGGTTTAAATGAATAAGTTATACCCCAAATATCTGAACAATCGGTCGTATTGGAGCTATATGTTAAATATGTATAGTGATCCAATTCGGTCGATTTCGAAAAATAACCAGCTTCTACTAAAACGACACCCACATACCAAGTTTAAAGCAGATATCTCAAAAACTGAAGGATTAGTTTGCGTTCAAGCAGACAGACAGGCAGACGAACATGGCTTAATCGACTCAACTCATGATCCTGATCAATATTCCCTGCAAGAACTGTGCAGGTCATTTGACCGGTCATATGACCGGCAGGCATGACCAAAAGTTTGGAGATATTTCCTATCACATTCTTAAGGGCATCGGTAACTTTTGTGACCGTTTCATTCCTCACGTTCACGTATGTGTATTTTCAAATTCCATTCCATCCTATTCCATCACTAAATCACATACGAGTGCAAATGTGTTGGCAATATTATACATATTTTTTTTAACGGTGATAGTACTTTCGGTCACACAATTCTTGCAGGGTCATTTCATGCTCATGAAAGGTATAATTATCACTATACGATTACTGCTACGGCTACTGCTATTGCCACTTATGTATATTTCTACCACTATTTAAATTACTATAATTACTGATAATACCTAAGTAGAGCTACTAACTGCTAAATCAAGAGTTCAATAACTTTTTGTTATTTGAATTAAGACTACGTGTATATTTAACTTGATATCTACGATTTATGCATTCGTTGTTTATCATTTAACACCTTAACCCTTTCGAACCAATCCGCTATATATACAGTATTGGAAATATGTGGGCATTGAAGACTAGGAATAAAAGAAGACTTCTACCGAACCAGAATTTCAATTTTCAGCCCGTAAGGCGCGGTATGTGGCGGGATATTAAATCCCAGCCGGTAGTTTTGATAGGAAATTTGTCATATATTTTCCTAGTAGTGTTCATTATTAAAAAACCTAAAAAAATACAAGTTTATAATTTATATTTTTTTTATAAAAGAATTACATATGATATGGCGTAAAACACCATAAACATAGTGGAACTTCCCATGTTTGACATGTGAAAAATTGCGCTTCGCTGTAATTTTCACCGTTTTCTGAAGAATTTCGCAACACGTGACCACTTATTCACTGTTGACAACCAACTGCAGCTGTTAGAATGTATACAAATGTCACCAGTATATACTGAATATCCCAAAAAACAGAAACTACTCCGTTTCATTCAAATTGTTAAGCAAATATTACCTGTAGGTGTCTTTAAACATTTTTGGGATATATTGTACCAAGCGGGTCGAAAGGGTTAACTCGTAAACATTTTAATTTCCCTTTGATGGATCTTTGCTACTTCTTTACTTCTTTTATTTTGTGTAACGAATTTGTTTAGTTATTAACCATAGAGTAATGAATTATTGTAATCGATTTCTAATCGCACTATTCTCATTCATCGATGATGTTTGTTTATAATTGATTAAAGCATGACATGATTAGTGCAGAAGCTTTCATATGTGTATGCATATAAAATAAGAAAAGAAAGAGCATTAGTAAAAAGAAATTGAAGAAAAATGGAAACTGATATAATGGATGAATTTAACGTATATGAAAACTGCTTGTTTTTGTTGCTTGTACAAATGTTTTTGTTGCTACTGTATAAATTAGCTACGCTGCTAGTTACCTACTTTAACATACAAGTTGGGTCAGTAGAAACTACTGCTATAACCAACACCTTTCCGAAAATATTATAGTTTTAATAATTTGTGGAGCTAATCTGTGCTATTTTGCGAAGATTAAAGTCCAGCTATTTTTTGAATCAGCATTAAAGTCCTTCCTGCAGTCTTGACGTTTAACGCCTACTTTAAAAATTGAATAAGTGCATTCCGTTTTCAAAAAGTTTTTGTAAGAAGCAATAAATTGCGCCATGAGGAATTAGATTTAACAATACTTAGTAGGTAAAACACAAGTAGTATGTTTTTAATGAATACTTTTGCGCCATCTTGTAAAAAGCTACCATTTGTCGATAAGATATGTACATAAATCAGAAGGAAAGAAAACTTGCTAAAACACAAATATGTGTCTACTAGGGATTCCAATTTTTCCGATTTTTTCGATCCCGGAATTTTCGAGATTTTTTTATAATCCCGGGATTTGGACATTAATTATTTTCCCGCATTTTGGGGTTGAAAAAAGTAAATATATATTTCGAGGAACGCTACAGCTTTAAAGTGCAAAGAAAAGAATGATTTTTATTGCCATTTTTATTATTTCATTAGTAAAATCATGCGTATTATTTAATAACAAGAGTTACTTTAAAAAACGCAATCAACAAAGAAAATTACATACATTTTGTGAACAAAACATTTGCCTTTGCAGTTGGTACTTTTAAAATTATAATAATAAAGATTGTGATCATTTAATAATTTCCAATAAAAATCTCCAGAATTTAACGACATACTTCGTTTAAGCGAATACTTCCAAGCTTGCCGAAAGATACTAAAAATTAATGCAACATTCGAAAAAAATTAAAAATCGGATGCACAAATTTTGAGATAAATTCCGAGTATATGCGTATTTTATTTTATTACGTAATGTGAAATTCTCAAATAAAATTAAACTTTTTCCTGATTTTTGCTAATTTTATTTTTTGAATAAAATTTAACATATCGTTGGCTTCGTGAGCAAATGTGCTAAGTCCATTTCTGGTAACTTTTCAGGAGAGACAAAAAACCTCCTAACTTTTTTTGTTGTTACTATTTTAAAAATCTGAAAATGCAGTTTTCTTCCTCAGATGGTGGTGCTAAAATACCAGTTATCGGCACATTTTAATATAAAGCTTGTACAAAGTTATGAGCTTCTTTAGGACTTAGCACATTTGCTTTCTATGATTTTGTTTTTTTTAGGTGGACTTAGCACATTTTCTCACAAATTATTATACTCAACTGTACGTAGTAAAATTTAAATATTTTGATGAAATTTGGTACAGGGGCTCCTAACTAGACAGGAAAGGTTGGTATTGAAAATGGGCGAAATTGGATTATGACCACGCCCACTTTCCCTATATAGTATATATCGAAAAACACGCAAAAAGTGATAATGGATGAAATTCCATCCATGCAATGAGCTTACGCTTTATAAAGAAATAAATTAAAATTCTCGAAAATGGGCGGTGCCACACCCACTTATGACAGGATAAATTCTAAAAGTTTTATAAGTCATCAATGACTCAGAAACGGTAGTAGATATATAGCTGAAATTTGGAAAGCGTGATTTACTTGCTAAGGCACACGATTGGACGAAAAATTTTCCAAATCGGTGGACGACCACGCCCACTTTTATATATGGGAACTATAAAGCGGCCTAATAAAA
Source organism: Urophora cardui (assembly GCA_960531455.1). Classification (NCBI taxonomy): domain Eukaryota; kingdom Metazoa; phylum Arthropoda; class Insecta; order Diptera; family Tephritidae; genus Urophora; species Urophora cardui. Next base: position 144,149,592 of record OY482671.1, on the reverse strand, counting down.
ACATTTTAAGCGACTTCTTTGTCAAATATGAAGATAATTCATTGAAAGTTTGCGGCATGAGTCCAACTATGGACAAAAACAGAAACCATACATGTTTTTGAAAATGGGCGTGGCATCGTGAATCTAAGAGATTTCGGAGCCCATAACTCGACAAATAATTGAGATATTACGGCGGAACTTGGTGTAGGTACATATGTAATTTTATTACTTGTAGTAAAATTTTACCAAAATCGGTTTGTAACCATGCCTACTTAAAAAAAAATTGTAAAACTCCCTTTGGAAACTTGTGACGTGTAACGTGGCATCTTATAAAGGGATGAAATTTTGCACTAACGAGAATATTTTAGGCTTGGTCTGATGAAAGATAACACTGTTGATAATGGGTGTGGTCACGCCCACATTATGCTGTACCCTCGCTATAGAAAATACAATAAAATGTAAAAATGTAAAAAGTACCGCAAACTAGTTTGCATATCAAATTGGTGGGAAAGCTAGCCACTCCCACAAATTATTAACGTTTACAGTCCCAAGCCATGCTTATTAAAGCAATGTAGTAATAATTCTTTATCATTCTACAAAATAAATTAAAAAAAATTAATAATTTCTAATTTTCACCTGGACTTAGCACGTAGATTTTTGAAAAAAAAAATTTTTTATGGACTTAGCACATTTGCTTAACACTGCATTACACCATGAAAAACAGACATTATGGTAACTTTTTTTTGGCAGACGATGTATTTTTAGTTGTACTATCTTACTGCATTAAAATCTCAATTTTGAAAAAAATTGGACTTAGCACATTTGCTCACGAAGCCAACGATATGTAAAACTGGCCCGATTAAGGGCAACATTTTCTGCTCTTAGCACATGTAAAGGGTTGCATTATTTTTGTCTCATTTATTACATGAAAAATGCACTATTTTCATTGGGCACAGGGCACATGTTGATAATGCTGCCATGTAATAATGCAAAATTTTCGTTCAGAATAGGAAAAGCTATTAGTATACAGATCTGGGACCAATAAAAATTTTATAAAATACAATTTATCTTTGCTCTAATAGGGTAATATTCTCTCTTTATTTTATCCCGAAAATCCCGGAATGAAATTCTAGCAATCCCGGGATTTCCGGGGTGTCAAAAAGGGCGGGATCCCGGGATTGGAGTCCCTAGTGTCTCCATTACTAGATATCTGCGATTCGTCACAGACTTTGCTTTCGATTGACCCCGATAAATTTGCTGCTCAGCATGAATGATTAGAGTTAATCGTTAAATCCGCTAGATCGCTTTTCTGCACATTGCGGTATAGAATTTTTTGTGCAACCACATTAAAAGGAGTTAGTAAATTATCAAGAGCATTGACTGTTCAATGTTGATTGCAACTCATTCTCAATTCGTGCTTCGTGATACTCGCAACGCTGCAAAGTGACTTTCTAAAAAAAACATTTTTTTTTTGCTGAGCATAATAATATTTCTAAGAGAAATCAACTTTAAATCTTAGAAGTTAATCTCCAATTTTTGATGCGCGAGTCCGAGAGGTTTTAAGCAACATCTCGGGTAGCGTATTGAAATCCAGCGCGAGTCGTTGTCTATTAAAGCAAGCGTAAAACATATCGGATTATTTTATAGCTAAGTCCGCGCCTGTCTTTGGTTTGCCGTTCCTGTTCAATCTAGTTAACTAGTTAAAATAAACGAATCAAATACAGAAAAGTTAAACACCGGTGCAAGTATCTCGTTGCTGCGGTCAAGAAGCAAGTCAACTCATGACTCGATTTTGCTTTTGCAACGATTCGCTAGTTTTAGCGATATCGAAAATTTTTCGCCCAAATAAGGAGCTTACATAGAACAAGGTAGCTTAGCTCGAAGCTAAATTTATTTTATATGTATTACACGATTTCACGTGAATAACACGAATAACACTTCAAATTTTCGTTATGTCTTCTAATATACCATTAAATTAGTAACTATTGAAAGGGTTTGTTTTGTGAAACCAGATGATACGGCAATTGGCGACGCCTTGCACTTAAAACCATCTGTTCATTAAGCGAACCAATCGAAAAACTCAATTGTTTCGAAATTATATTTCGATGACTTGGCGAATTTTTTTTTGAGTGCTATTTTTATTTACCACAAATAAGTACTCGTATGTATGTATGTTTTTATTTGGCGCAGAGATCGGCAGCTGTAGTGCTATATAATAAACAGGTATATAAAGGAAATAGCTACAGTGTTTACATGCAATTTGTTGTTGTTTTTTTTTTAAAGAAGTTGTAGAAACTATGTATGTACGTTGTACCGCTGAAATTTGTTAAACTTAAAAAGTCATCTAACGCCGCATTCCGCTTGTTGTTCGTGTTTTTCGGCACCTTTTAAATAATTTTTTTTTTTTTTTAGTTTTTGGTGTTGCTGTTGCTTGGTTGGCTGTTCCCATTGATTGGTTGATTTTGATTTGTTTTTACTTTTTATTTATTTTTTGGTTTTGTACAACACGCTTTATTTGCGGTTTATTCATTGGCTTGTTGGTCTATTTGGCAGTTCGTTTATTGGTGCGTTCACTATTTTGGTTATTTCACTGGTTTGATTGTTGTTTGTTGGTGGTAAATACACACATACATATGTACACGTTTACGTTATTGCCTTTATAGTTACGATTGCTCGTGTTTATTTTTATTGTGTATCGATTGCAATAACATGAAGTACTAAAACAAACAAATACATATGTATGTACATATATTCGCCAGTCCACACAAGCCAATTCCACCGACACCGGCGACATGTTAATCAAAATTCATTCATTCAGATAGAAAAGTAAAAAAAGTAGCAAAATCCAAATATTGTTTAATCGAAAAAATAACTCGATCTATTGTACCTACATATATAACAATAGACAATAGGAAATTTAATTTTGCTGCCTATTTTTCGGATAATGTAACCCTGCAGTGCAGTGAAGCTTGATGCTGGGAGAAGGAGCCCATGGAAATATCAAAAATATATGTACATACATGTGTATATCCGTCATAGAAGGAATAATTAAGTTGCCTGGTTTAGCAACCCTGCCTGGTTTCGATCTCTTGCCCTTTATTTACTAGACCATCCTGCTCATGCTATGCTGGAATCGAAAGCCAGGTACTTAGTTAAGGTCTCCCAGACGAAACTTCCGATTAGGAATGGAAAGAGTGTGTACAATTTTTATACTCAGCTGTACTAGTACACAGAGTATTATAGTTTTAATCACATAACGGTGGATTGTAACAGAATGAAATAATCGAGATAGATATAGACTTATATATATCAAAATGATCAGGGTGAAAAGAGAAATCGATTGAGCCATGTCCGTCCGTCCGTCCGTCCGTCCGTCCGTCCGTCCGTCTGTCCGTCTGTCCGTCCGTCCGTCTGTAAACACTCTAACTCGCGCAAAAATTGAGATATTTTGATGAAATTTGAAATGCAAGTTGGTATCGACACTGGGACGGTTGGTATTGAAAATGGGCGAAATCGGACCATGGACACGCCCACTTTTGCTATATAAAAAAAATCGGAAATCTGGTATCTCAGCCACTAATATAGCTAGAGTGATGAAATTTTATCCACGTGTTGAGCTCAGGCCCCTAAGAAGAAATTTGATGGAATTTTGGAAAATGGGCGGTGCCACGCCCACTTATTAAGGAGCAAACATTGAAAGCTTTATGAGTCATAACTCAGAAACCATTGAAGATATATCAATGAAATTTAGTACGCGTGATATATGTACTTAGGCAAATGTTTGGACGAAAAATTTCCAAAATCGGTTGACGACCACGCCCACTTTTATATATGGGTCTTATAAAGTGACCTAATAAAAACATTTTAAGCGATATCTCTGTCAAATATAAAGATATATCATTAAAATTTTATGGAAGGAGTCTAACTACGAACATAAGACAAAAACCGTAAAAATTTTGGAAAATGGGCGTGGCACCGCCTCTTTTTAGAAGCTGGAATATACGAGATTTCTGAGCCCATAACTCGACAAATAATTGATATATAATGACGAAACTTGGTGTGTACACTTTTATGACTTGTGGTAATACATGTTAAAAATTTTAGCGAAATCGGTTGACGACCACGCCCACTTTTAAATATGGGTATTATAAAGTGGCCTAATAAAAACATTTTAAGCGATATCTCTGTCAAATATAAAGATATATCATTGAAATTTTATAGCAGGAGTCCAACTGCGGACATAAAACGAAAACCACAAAAATTTTGGAAAATGGGCGTGGCACCGCCTCTTTTTAGAAACAGGAATATACGAGATTTCTTAGCCCATAACTCGACAAATGATTTATATATAATGACTAAACTTGGTGTGTACACTTTTATTACTTGTGGTAATACATGTTGAAAATTTTAGCGAAATCGGTTGACGACCACGCCCACTTTTATATATGGGTATTATAAAGTGACCTAATAAAAACATTTTAAGCGATATCTTTGTCAAATGTAAAGATAATTCATTGAAATTTTGTGACATGAGTTCCACAATAGACCGGAAACATAAAATAGACAAATTTTGGAAAATGGGCGTGGCACCGCCTCCTTTTGGACAAAGGGATATACGAGATTTATTAGCCTTTAATTCGACAAATAATTGAGATATTATGACGAAACTTGGTTTATACACTTTTATATCTTGTGTTAATAGACACGCAAAAATTTATTGAAATCGGTTTATGACCACGCCTACTTTTTAACAAAGATATTTCTGGAACACCCTTTGGAAATTTGTAACGTGACATCTTCGTAACTAGAAGTCATAAAGGAGTGAAATTTTGCACAAAGAATAATATTCATATGCTTAGTTGGATGACTGATAAAAATGTTGAAAATGGACGTGGCTACGCCCACTTTATGCAGCACTTGCTTTATAGAAAGTACCTACACCGTGTTTCCATCAAACGCAAACAAACAATGAAAGCATACAGCTGAGTATCTAATGTTCGATTCCACTCGAACTTAGGCTTCCTTACTTGTTATTTCATCATTCCTTTCATGTATGCGGGAAATAAAATGTTTCATAACCTTAGATGTTGAAATGAAATGTTTATATACGAGCAGTCGATTTTATGGGAGCTAAGGATTTTTCTTTAAAAGACAGCTATAGCCGAATTTGAAGGAAGTAACTCAAAAACTGCGAGGTTAATTTGAGTTCAAGCGCACATACATACACCGACTCAGCACATGATACTGCTCACATACACGGAAAGAATTTTTTACTAGAATCAATGCCGAGACAAGAAAAATTAGACTTGATTTTGAACTTAGAAAATAATTTCTTAATATCAAGAAAATCCAAGAAAATTGGATTTTAAATAAATAAGAAAACATTTTCTTGCTTCAAGTAAAATTGGATTTTAAATAAATAAGAAATAATTTACTTGCGGTAAGTGTTTTTTTCTTGAATTTAGAAATAAATAATTAAGAAATATTTTTTTTGTTGCAAGTAAAACTTTTCTTATACGAGCTTAAGTAAATAAGAAAATATTAAATATTAAATCAAGTAAAAAATTTCTAAAAATATTAAAAACGTAAAAAATAAGGAAAATGAAAACTAATCATAAGGGATTAGAAAACCATAATTAGTCAACTAGTACTTATTTTTCTAGGACTTGTTCACTGAAATGACAACATTTCAATTAATATAAATGAAGATGCAAATAGTGAACTCCTTATACCAAATGCTTCACTAACAATCTGAGAATTGCAGATATATTCAGAAATATGCAAAGCGGATGGAAAATGAAAAAACATACATGTTACTTTGGAAATGCAAATTCAGCAAGAAATATTTTACTTCGCTCAAGAAAATGTTTTCTTATTTACTTTAAATTTTTTTTGCTGTAGTTTGCTGATATGCTCAAAGAACTTTGGTGTTCAAATTGACCAAGAAATATTTTAGTTCGGTCAAGAAAACCTTTTCTTATTTATTTTCAATTTTTTTTTTTTGCTTTAGTTTGTTGTTTCAATTCATCGAAACACAATTTTCTTAAATCCTTCTTGATATTAGCAAAAAGATTTTCTTCATTTAAGTAAATTTAAGAAAAGATGTTCTTATCTATTTAAACATTTTTCTCAACACTTTTTTCTATAGATTTTGTTAGTGTTCTTGAATAAGAAAATAATTGTCTCATTTTTGGAAAACTCAATTTCTTAATTCCAGTAATAATTTAAGTCAATTTTTCTTATTTCCCTAAAAATTTTCTAAATTGAGTTCAAGAAAGCATTTTTCTTGATTCAAGTATACAAATTTCTTTCCGTGTAGGCACACATATATTTCGGTGGATCTGTCACCGCTTCTTCTGGTTTGAACCGATGCACACTGGGGCCGAGCGTGCTCAAAATTCAGTTTTTAATTAATGAGTTTTTCAACAAAATAAAAACGCAGTATTGTTCCCTATAAAATTCTACACTTCTGGCCCAATTTTCAGCTTTCTATCGTTTTTCAGTTGGGAGTTATCCATACACAAACATGGCAAATTTTCCAAAAAATAATTTTTTTCCAAAGTGTGAAATTTTAATGTGTATTTGAAATAGTTGGTGTAAGAGAAGGATATAAAATTTTATTATTCTGCTTTTTCCATAACATTAATGGCTCAGACACACATGTGGTAGAAATATTATAATATCAATACTATGATTTGGCTTTACTATGAAAATTTTCAATTAAACTACAATATGAGATTGACACATATGTGGTATAGAACTCAATATTTCTACTATACTACGATGTGTGTCTCTAGCATAAGTGAAGCTTACATAATCGATGAGTGTTTTTTTTTTGAACTAGATGTTTTAAAAAATTAATTTTTAGTGTAAAACTAAACGTACCTCTTTTATTTAATATTTTTTTTCAAAATGGATTTTTTTTAATTTGCGCAAAAAAGTAGCAAATGTAAAAATGCAGCAGTAAAATATGGTCCTTTGTGACAAAGAATCCGAGTTCAGAACCAAAAGCAAAGTGCGCATTTTAAAAAAAAGTGAGTTTAAAAATTGCATTCCAATTTTAGTTAAAAAAAAAACACCTATATCTGGTTGAATTTGATTCTGTTCTATCTTAAATTGGATTACAATATGAGTTCTTTGAAGCACAAGTTGTGTTACTCCAATTTTGTTTTTTTTTTATATTAGGCATGAAAATGTGTGGGGAAATACGTGTTCTATTTAAAACGCTAACGGTGAAACTCCTAATTCCCATATAAACATACTTGTGACCACAGAAAATTTTTAATATCTTGAAACAAAAAATTTGAGAAAACCATTTTTGTATACATACATATGTACCTGCACCTGCATATTTCATCAATGGGTTAATAAATAGCCGCTAATGGGTTAATACAATACACATTGGCTATTTTTGTACAGAGATACTAATATAATACAATGGCGCTATTATGACTCTAACGAGTTTTATGGCCGAGCTTCTGTCCCAATTCGAGGTGTGCTCCTTTTGTTTTTCCTACCAATTGGGTGGACCTACATTTTTATGCCGGCTCCGAACGGCGAATGCATTTTTTGTGAGAAGCTTTTTCATGGCAGAAATACTCTCGGAGGGTATGCCGCCCCACTGCCGAGAGGTGACCGCTGCTCTTAAGAAACCAATAATTGGATTTTTACTAATTAGAAAATTTTTTTTGGTGTTTGCTTGGACCGTGGTTTGAACCCGAGACCTTTGGCATAGCAGGCGAGCACTCTACCCACTACACCACAGCGGTCACCATACCACAGACATACTAATTTTGATTTAAATAATTTGTTTACAGATCTTAAAAAAACTGATCACCAATGGGTTAATTCATGACCGTTTTAATGGGTTAAGATTCCAAAGATTACTAGTTTTAGTGTAGATACAACAAATATGATTTAAATATTTTAATCTAAGAACTAAGTGAAAAAATGGGTTAATGCGTGGTCATTACGGGGTTAAAATTCTTGGGATTTACTATTTTAGTATCGATATACCGATTCTGATTCAAGAAAATTAAACTCGAAACTAAAATAAAAAACATACTTAGGTCACCAACGGGTTAACTCATGACAGTCAATGGGTTAAGATGCTATAGATTAACTGCTTTAGTGCAGATAAAGCGATTCTGATGTAAAAAAGTTGATTTCAGATTTTGAGCGTCCTCATATATATAAGTGGCCCCAGTGTGCGATGTTACTATACCATAAAATCTATTAAAATTAAATTCGTATTTGAGTTTTCTGATTTCTTCACCCTCGGCCTACTTGCTAATGCTGAATATTCTTATTGATTCCTTCATTTTTTGTGTGTGTGTTTTTATACTCAGCTGTACTAGTACACAGAGTATTATAGTTTTAATCATATAACGGTGGATTGTAGAAGAATGAAATAATCGAGATAGATATGGACTTATATATATCAAAATGATCAGGGTGAAAAGAGAAATCGATTGAGCCATGTCCGTCCGTCCGTCTGTCCGTCTGTAAACACTCTAAATCGAGCAAAAATTGAGATATTTTAATGAAATTTGGAATGCAAGTTGGTATCGAGACTGGGACGGTTGGTATTGAAAATGGGCGAAATCGGACCTTGACCACGCCCACTTTTCCTATATAGAAAAAATCGGAAATTTGGTATCTCAGCCACTAATATAGCTAGAGCGATGAAATTTTACCCACGTGTTGAGCTCAGGCCCCTAGGAAAAAATTTGATGAAATTTTCGAAAATGGGCGGTGCCACGCCCACATATTAAGGGTCAAACATTGAAAGTTTTATATGTCATAACTCAGAAACCGTTGAAGATATATCGATGAAATTTGGTATGCGTAATTTACTTACTTAGACAAATGTTTTGACGGAAAATTGTCAAAATCGGTTGACGGCCACGCCCACTTTTTTATATGGGAGCTATAAAGGGGCCTAATAAAAACATTTTAAGCGATATCTCTGTCAAATATAAAGATATATCATTGAAATTTTATAGCAGGAGTCCAACTGCGGACATAAAACGAAAAACACAAACATTTTGGCAAATGGGCGTGGCACCGCCTCTTTTTATAAACAGGAATATACGAGATTTCTGAACCCATAACTCAACAAATAATTTATATATAATGACGAAACTTGGTGTGTACACTTTTATTACTTGTGGTAATACATATTGAAAATTTTAGCGAAATCGGTTGACGACCACGCCCACTTTTATATATGGGTATTATAAAGTGACCTAATAAAAACATTTTAAGCGATATCTTTGTCAAATATAAAGATAATTCATTGAAATTTTGTGGCATGACTTCCACAATAGACCGGAAACAAAAAATAGAAAAATTTTGGAAAATGGGCGTGGCACCGCCTCTTTTTAGACAAAGGAATATACGAGATATCTTAGCCTTTAACTCGACAAATAATTGAGATATTATGACGAAACTTGGTTTATATACTTTTATAACTTATGTTAATAGACGCGAAGAAATTTATTGAAATCGGTTTATTACCACGGCTACTTTTTAACAAAGATATTTCTGGAACACCCTTTTGGAATTTGTAACGCGACATCTTTGTAACTGGAAGTCAAAAAGGAATGAAATTTTGCACAAAGAATAATATTCATATGCTTAGTTGGATGACTGATAAAAATATTGAAAATGGGCGTGGCTACGCCCACTTTATGCGGCACTCGCTTTATATAAAATACACCGTGTTTCCATCAAACGCAAACAAACAATGAAAGCATACAGCTGAGTATCTAATGTTCGATTCCACTCGAACTTAGGCTTCCTTACTTGTTGTTTCTTACAACAAAAAAAAAATTAGTTATATTCGCTACCTGTGGACGATTGTGTACGATCACTTTTCATGACTTGCAATTCGTTTGTTCAAAACTTTGTTATAAATATACACGATTTTTTCCTACATTTTTTTTTTTGCTTACTGTTAGCGCCACTAATAACGTCTTTTTTTCTACTCAATTTTCTACTTATATTTTTTTTTTAGTTTTCCTTTGTATTTACTACTGTTGCACAGTCATGCGCCGAGGAAGTGGCAACTCTGGTATAGGTATGTAATCTAAATGAAAAGGCAAAATACAAACAAACAACTTGAAACTAATTCTTAAAAGTTAGTACTATAGTATTTTGTTAAAAAAAATAAAAGAAATGATTGCAACAACAACGGTAGGGAAAGTAACGACAGCAATACGACCCCCCGGCGGCAAAAGCCGCTGTTGTCAGCGCGGATCTGAAAGAAAAGCCGACGGTTATTCTTACACTAAGTAACCCATTTATTCAGGTATTTATGTACCTACATACATATATTTCAGTCGCTTGCTTGCTGCTGTACAGTAGGCAAAATTTGGTAGGCAATGACAGCCAGAAGATGGCCAATACACAAAATTAATTGTCAGTTGATGAGTTGTTGAAATCGGACGCGTGTCGGCGCTATTGTTTCATCTATTACCCGCAAAGTGGGCTTTTCATCAACATCATCATCCGTCCGTCCGTCTTCACTACACTTGTAGTAATAGCCCAGTTAGTCGAGAACGTAAACCCGTGTACCGTGTCAGCTGATCCAACCTATTTAATGGGATTTGTATGTAGCCGATTATTCAACGACGTACAACGCAGAAGCCCGTACCGCAGAAATCAAAATCATTTTGATTTTTTACGTAAAAACGTGGCAGCTGATCGCTCGCATGGTTGCAAGGTAGAAGGGTTGCCAGTTGAACATTTTTAGTTATTAAATATTTAAACAGTAATTTTCACAGCATTATACAACTAACTCAACAAGATTGTAAAATGTTATCGAATATACATATATGTGTTCACATGGAAAAAATAGTATGTCTACTTAAACGAAACATTTATTATTACTTAAATTTTTAAAAAGAAAGGAAAGAAAACGTTTATAAATTTTTTTTAAATCCCAAACAAAATGTAAATATATATGTATATATATAAATTAATAACAACTCTGAAAAAATACCCTTAGTTAAACCAACAACTTTCCGCTGTTGAATCTCCGTCTTTGATTCAAAAGCAAAATTATTTGTTTTAACGGCAAAGTTTTTGATTCAACAACTTTCCGTAGTCAATTCAAAGACGGGCGTTGTTGATCCAAATCTCCCTTCCTGTTGAAAATTTTTTAAGTATAAAAAAAGAAGAATAAAAAGATAGAAAAAAAAATTTTCAAATTCCATAACAAATACATAAAATAACCGTTTACCGCGTGTATACGAAATTTTTCACTACGAAGCTATAAACATGCACCACGAGTAATGCATTCAAACTACTTCAACAACCCACCATGTGAGAGTGTGGCAAAAATTAGGCGGATTTGCAAAATATACCAGTGAAGAAAACAATAGCATATAAAATCAATAACAATAATAATAAAAACAAAATACAAATAAATTAAATTTAGTGAAATTGATGAAGAATAAAAAAATAAAGATGGAAATGGTGAATCGAAAAAGTTCGTTTGGTGAAACCAGGCCTTAGTATTAATATTGCTAGGTAAACATACATTATATAAAAAAATAAAATAAAATAAAAAAATATATTATATTAAAGAAAATTACTATTGTTTACAATTTTTTTGAGGTTAATTTATATGCGTGAGTATTTACTTCAATGGTGCCCGTTTTTGGACCAAAAAATTTTGCTGTTAATTCAAAAGCAAACACTGTTAACTTAAATGCAAAAGTATTTCATTCAACAGTTTCCGTTGTTAACTTAAATACGAAAAGTATTTGAATCAAAAACACTCGCTTCTTTGAAACAACAACGGAGCGTTGTTGGGCACATTTCAACTGCGGAAAGTTGTTCGTTTAACTGCAAAAGTCTTTATATTCACAGCGTTTTTTTTTTCAGAGAAGATAATAGCTTTGTTCAACAACTTTACTTGCAAGTACTTGCAAAAAGAGCGTCAATGTCAAATTAAGAGTAAAAACGAGAAAAAGAGCAAATTATCAACCAAAGTAATTGAACACAAAATCGTAAACATTCGCAAGAAAACAGCTGATACGCTGTTTTGACAATTTGATTTTTAGGTTAGGTTGTAATTGAAATTTTTGAAATTGGAAATGAATGGAAATAACTGAATTAGGAAAACAAAATTCTACTTTGGCTATTCCACAACATCATCAAGATTCGTTTTTGCGCTAACTTATTTAGTACACAATTAGAAATTTGCGTTTAAAATGTTTGTATATTTCCAATTGAAATTTTTGTGATCATATATTTTTGACACTTCTATTTTATTTAAAGCTGCTAGTAGTTGCAAGTGAAAATTTTACATGCAGCGTTTACCAACTCTCTCGAGGTCTTACTCTCTCAATTTGGCTCCCTTTTGCGAATTTTTTGGGTTATTGAACATAAATTCGTAACTATTCGTAAAAATATGTAAAAATTTTGAGATATTGAACACTCCTAATAAATGAAGATATTCCTGAAAATTAAAGCAAAATTGTATTTAACCACATATGGTGGCTGTATTTTCTTAATTGATAACTCTTGGTGGTCTTCTTGTGCAAATTTCTACATTAATAAAAAGTTATAAATTTCCACAATAGATCTGAGTTTCTGTAACAAAACCGGGAAAAGTGTCAATTAAAGTGACGTCACATTAATACGATCCACACTTTGTCACCACCTATTTATACTAGAAAAGATATGAGTTACAGAAACTCAGTACAGATTTCGTAATTAAGCACACATTTTTGTGAGAATCTTGTTGCTTCCCAATATAGTTTTTTTATGGATTTTCAATTTTGTAAATTTAATGTTCTGACTGTGTTTTTTGTTATTTTATGTTTTAGCCCTTGATAACTATCACCAAGGTGTGATGGAAATATATTGGGCAGCAACAAAATTACAAGAAAAATGCGTTTTAATTACCAACTAAGCCGTAAAAAAGTAACTAAATTAATAAAAAAAAAAGTCGTCAACAACAACTTTAAAAACGATTAAATTAGTATTTTCTTGTCATTTGGCAAATAATGCACAGTTGTGTATTGAAGAGTAATCCGCATAACACTTTGAAGAGTAGTAAAAATCTTGTTTGTTCAAAAATGACTAAATGGCAACCCTGCCAAAATGTAATCAAACTATATATATGTAAATATGTGTGAGTAAAACAGCTGATTGCTACGGGCTCAAAAAATCCTAAAAATTGCATACGGGCGTTTGCGTCAGCGAGCGGACCACACGTTCTCGACTAACTGGGCTATAACTGCCGTCTGTTGGTCGTAGAATTTATAGAGTATATGTAGGTTGTTGTAATATTTGTCGGTTTGTTGGTCTCTTTTCCTTTCTTCCCACATAAAATTAGTTTTGTGTTTCTGAATAGAAAGAAAAATTGAGCGTAAATGCGTTGATTAGTTGGCCTTTGTGCATTTTAATTGTTGTTGATTTGTTTTTATTTACTACATTACATATTTTTCTGCTAACGCATTGTGTAAAAGAAGTATTCTGCTTTTTTTTTTTTTTTTTTTTTTTTTTTAAATATTTTCTATCGATTTGAAACGATCGTGTTGCGGTTAAATTTTTGGTTGAATTGCAGTTAATTGTCGGTTTATATTACTACGTTTTGAAGTGAATTGTATTACATACATATATCAATAGATTAACATGTACAAATTTTGTAAGATGTAAACAAATAATTTATTTTTAATCTTATTCGTGAACATAAACTTTTTTAGAATATCCAGGCATGCTTTTTTTTTTTTGCCAAATATGTTAAACCTTTGCTGTAACATCGCATTTTTATACCACCTTCTTTGCTAATAAATATGGTACATACATATGTACATACTTATACATATATTAGATGGATCGCCCAAACTCTTTAAAACATTTCAAATTTTTTTCACACCCAAAAGTTCTAATGCTTGTAGACCAGCGATTATCACAGCCTATTCACACGTGCATAAGCTTTTTATAGCTTTCACACCGACAGCATCACACCGACAATAAAAAGCACTGCGTTCACGCGCAGAAAATGTGTGCGTTTGCAAACAGTGATGCAGTTTGATACAATCGTATCAAATGTAATACTTTTTTAAGCTCAAGATACGTAGATACTTTTTATTTTGGCTTAGAAGAAATTTGAGGTCGGATCGAACAAAAATGTTTGAATCCATAATGAGTAGTAGACATACTCGCTAACTTGTCGATAAAAATTTCCCTCTGCTCGCTATCATACACATATAAATTTGACAGAAGGAAATTTATAACCAGCAGAGAAATTGTGAATCGAAAGCGGCTTACATATATAACATAATATTAATCTATTCTTTTTCATTCTTAAGATTTTCTTCTCTTCTCTTTATTATTAAAACAACTAAATTTGGATTAAGTATTATTAATCACATAGTTTATGGGTCCCAAAACTAGAGAAATAACTCACTTTATACCATCTTCTCCATCACTACTAACCAATTTTCTTACGAAGAAAAATATCGCACTTGAGTATCTCATGTTCGGCTCCACTTGATATTAAGTTTCCTTACTTCTTTTACAAATATTTTGATCACTAAATTTATTTTACTGCTTATAGATATCAACCAACATGTTGACTGCCCATTTACTGCTTGACTTCATGTTTATTTGCTCCATTTACGTCGCTTATTAAAACCAAAAAGCATTAGGTTAATGCTTTTAAATACTCGTAAATAAATAAACAAAAAGAACTCAAGGAAATATGTATGTAAAACCAACAAAATTAAAAACACGACAATTGTGTGGTATAATAAAACCAAAATCCAAACAATATCCAAAAGCTAACCGCACAACATTAACAATGCAACCAAATAATTGCCAGAAAATTAAGCCAGAAATGGTGCGTGTTGAAGCGGGAAAGACGCCAACGACCAACGACAACCATGAACGATCGCGAACGACCGGCGCCAATATTCACCGAGATCAGTCAGTGATTGTTGGGGCTGATCGCTTGAAAGATTTATATTATATACATACATACATACATTCTGACAAACATTCAAGCATAAAAAGTCTAAATTCAAGCGCTTAGCTTCAACATCCAACTGAAGGCGCGCATGCGCCCGCGATTTCCCTTTCCTTTTCACATAAAATAAAATAAAAAGCCCCAAAAGCCATAAATAAAAAATGAGAAAAAACAAGAACTGAAACTAACAAGTTGGACGCCAGTTTTGTCATTTGTCACCAGCGTCACTCACGTTTTCTGGATAAATATAAATTCACATATTAGGGTGGTGCTTTAAATCAAATTAGCGATTTTCTTCGGTCTCACCCCGTACATCTGTAACCACTTAGTCAAAGATATCACATATGTACATATGTATAAATTTTGGTCACAGGGATCAAAGTTCAGAAAACTCTATAGAGATCGGTGGCGATTAAAGGGTGTTGCAGAAGCGCCAAAGTTCATATTACCGCATAAAAACCAAAAAAATTTATAAAATTGCTTACATACATCTAATGCCCAAAATCAGTAGTTCTGTACTCGAGGATACCAAATATAAATTTTGATGCCGATCGGATACGTTTAAGGGGTGTCGCACAGGGGCCCATATGCTAATATGAACATTGACCTTTCTGCGATACCACTTCACCGTCTCGAATAGGAACCAAAATTTATATTTAGTATCCTTGAATAGAGGCCTATCGATTTTGGGCCTTATACATACATATATACTAAAAATTAAATTAAATTTTTTCAGTCTCCATCAGTGGCGGATTAACAATCTGGTGGGCCCTGGTGCGAAATTTTTTTGGGGGCCCTTTTCCATATAAATATTTTGCGATTAGAATACAGTTTGATCGTTATAAATTTAAATTGCGGTTCATGTAACATATTTGATCATTGGACGTTGTTTTGCTCTGTGCATTAAACGCACTACTCCATAATATTGATGTCATTTTATATTGATATTTTTTGGTTATTGTTATAGTCAGTGTTTAAAAAACTGCAATAACTTTCATTTCATTTGCTATCACTTAAACTTACTGCTCTGAACAACAAAGCAGTCGTAGTGTTTGTAGTGCCTTTTGCCTTGTGGAAAAGTGTTTTGACTAAATTTAACTTTGTAAATTTAGCTTTACAAAAACCAAATCTGACTCTTTCGACGATCACAAAACTATATGCTTCAATAGTTACAGATCTTGAAAACAAGGATTACAACAAAATTTTCGATGAAGCCTTGACAATTTTCGACAATATTCCTTCTGATTTTCAAACAGATTTTATTCAATCTCGTTCAACAGCGCAAGCACTTGTTCTGTTATCAAATTTGAAAAAAAAGTGCTGATATTTATAATGATTTGGAAGACTTTTTCTCATTTTTAATAAATTTAAATTCAATGAGTGACGAAGACATTGCTGTATCATGTATGTAAAAAAGTAGTCGAAAAGTATCCAAATGATCTCAATGAAGTTCAATTAACTGATGAATGTCAATTTGCCAAAAATTACTTTAATTTTGATAACTTAAATCATGAATCGATGTACAAAACAATGTTTGATGATCATCTTTGTGAAACTTTCCCGAATTTAGACATTTTATTACGCATTTATTTATGCATGTTTGTCACTAATGTTACAGATGAAAGATCATTTTCAAAATTGGAATTGATAAAAAATTGTTTGCGTAACACTATGGGAGATGATCGTTTGAACAGTCTATCAGTTCTTTCCATTGAAAATAACTTGTTGGATGAATTAAACTTTGATGAAATTATTGATAAGTTCGTAACACTCAAGTGCAGAAAAGTTGTGGTTTATTTTTGTTGGGCAAATAAATAAAAATCTATCATATTATCATATGAATATTTTTTTCATGGGCCCCCTTTGAGTCCGGGGCCCTGGGGCAATGGTCCCAAAATTTGTTCGATAATCCGCCACTGGTCTCCATAGAGTTTTCTGACCTTTGCACTTTGTGCTACACCCCTTTACTGTCTCCGATCGGAACAAAAAAATTTATATGTGGTATTTTTTATTATATTAGCATCGACCTAGGAGGTGAGGCTCAGCAAAAATATGCTAAAGAACTTCTAGCCATACATTTGGTGAACACCCTAGTAGGTACATATGCACGAGTTTCTTCTGTGGCGGTTTTTTTCATGTGTGAATATGTAGATCAGCTAAGCTCATGCGCCCGCCATTCGATTGACATATTGTGTAGGTGTTTTCAAGTATTAAGTTTTAATGTCTTTTTATTTCTGACTTGCATGTATTTTTAAGTATTTGTTTTGATAAGCAAGACGCTGTGGGAGTTTTGCAATGATCTTTCGGATAAATATATGTATGTATGTATGTGTGCTTAATGTGGCGTAGCCGAGACGCCACAACATCCGTTGCTACTTAAAATTTCAGCAGGAAGCTGCCTTTTTGTTAAAAAATCCGATGCTGCCTTACAAATAATTTTGAAATCTATATATATTATGTAAATATGTACATAAAATGCAAATTTGTCTAATTTACAAAAAATATACATATTTATTTTTGGTTGCTTGTTTTTTCGACAGTGTAGGAATATGATGTATTGTTGTTTTGCATTTTAATCTTTTTTTGGGTATTAGATATCCAACGAACCTGTTAAAACGGAAGCTTTCTAATTAATATTTATACTTGGTGATGATTGTATATATACATATCGTTTTTCATTAAGTACTGAGTAGTTATTTTAGAGCGTCGCTTGTTTGAACTTGGGAATCTTCAGAACGGCACTCAAAGGATAAGAGACCAACAGCATTAACTAACTAATAAATCTTATGTAAATAACTATAATAAAATGATGTCGGCATGCGAAGGTTCTGCAAATGCGCATGCGGCAGATAATCTTCAGAGTTACATAGAATAGCATTTCACCTTCCTATAGACTACAAATAAAAGCAAAGGTCTTCAATAACTGTTGAGACAAACCGGTTTCAGCAAAGTGCCATCTTCACCGTCGCTTTTCGTTCTGAACTAATAATAATAATTGACGAGGGTTCGCTAGTGTTAAAATCGCCATTGTATGACCAAAGAACGGTATGACGACGCATTTCAGAGAGGCCAACGAATATCAAGAGGCATTTTTGCATGTCAGCCAATTACATACCTATTATGCAAAACTCTGTTATCTAAGCAAATACCTACAAAAAAAAAAAAAGAAAAACCAGCAATAAAACGTCTACTACGGCCAGTGCACCTGTCTGTTTGTCTGTCCGGTCGACTCAACATGCCGACAATTCCCGTTAAGTGCGTGCACTTAAATGTCAACCAAATAAACTTTTGCAGCACGGATTGTGTTGCGATATTTTTTTTATGCATCGTTTTTCGTATAACGGCCATTAAAATGTTGGTTTGGTCGCGTTGTTGGAGAGAGAAGTCGCGTTATAGCCCAGTTAGTCAAGAACGTGTGGTCCGCCCGCTGACGCAAACGCCCGTATGCAATTTTTAGGATTTTTTGAGCCCGTGGGGCAACGGATTAATCAGCTGTTTTACTCACACATATTTACATATATATAGTTTGATTACATTTTGGCAGGGTTGCCATTTAGTCATTTTTGAACAAACAAGATTTTTACTACTCTTCAAAGTGTTATGCGGATTACTCTTCAATACACAACTGTGCATTATTTGCCAAATGACAAGAAAATACTAATTTAATCGTTTTTAAAGTTGTTGTTGACGACTTTTTTTTTTATTAATTTAGTTACTTTTTTACGGCTTAGTTGGTAATTAAAACACATTTTTCTTGTAATTTTGTTGCTGCCCAATATATTTCCATCACACCTTGGTGATAGTTATCAAGGGCTAAAACATAAAATAACAAAAAACACAGTCAGAACATTAAATTTACAAAATTGAAAATCCATAAAAAAACTATATTGGGAAGCAACAAGATTCTCACAAAAATGTGTGCTTAATTACGAAATCTGTACTGAGTTTCTGTAACTCATATCTTTTCTAGTATAAATAGGTGGTGACAAAGTGTGGATCGTATTAATGTGACGTCACTTTAATTGACACTTTTCCCGGTTTTGTTACAGAAACTCAGATCTATTGTGGAAATTTATAACTTTTTAATGTAGAAATTTGCACAAGAAGACCACCAAGAGTTATCAATTAAGAAAATACAGCCACCATATGTGGTTAAATACAATTTTGCTTTAATTTTCAGTAATATCTTCATTTATTAGGAGTGTTCAATATCTTAAAATGTTTACATATTTTTATGAATAGTTACGAATTTATGTTGTTAGAGTTGATAAAAGCTGCAAGTAAAATTTTCACTTGCAACTACTTGCAGCTTTAAAAAAAATAGAAATGTCAAAAATATATGATCACAAAAATTTCAATTGGAAATATACAAACATTTTAAACGCAAATTTCTAATTGTGTACTAAATAAGTTAGCGCAAAAAGGAATCTTGACGATGTTGTGGAATAGCCAAAGTAGAATTTTGTTTTCCTAATTCAGTTATTTCCATTCATTTCCAATTTCAAAAATTTCAATTACAACCTAACCTAAAAATCAAATTGTCAAAACAGCGTATCAGCTGCTTGTTTGCGAATGTTTACGATTTTGTGTTCAATTACTTTGGTTGATAATTTTCTCCTTTTCTCGTTTTTACTCTTAATTTGACATTGACGCTCTTTTTGCAAGTACTTGCAAGTAAAGTTGTTGAACAAAGCTATTATCATGTTATTAATTTATATACATATATATTTACATTTTGTTTGGGATTTAAAAAAAATTGATAAAAGTTTTCTTTCCCTTCCTTTTAAAAATTAAAGTAATAATAAATGGTTCGTTTAAGTAGACATACTATTTTTACCATGTGAATACATATATGTATATTCGATAACATTTTACAATCTTGTTGAGTTAGTTGTATAACGCTGTGAAAATTACTGTTTAAATATTTAATAACTAAAAATGTTCAACTGGCAACCCTTCTACCTTGCATCCATGCGAGCGATCAGCTGACACGGTTTTACGTAAAAAATTAAAATGATTTTGATTTTTGCGGTACGGGCATCTGCGTCGTCCGTCGTTGAATAATCGTTTACATACAAATCCCATTGAATAGGTTGGATCAGCTGACACGGTACACGGGTTTACGTTCTCGACTAACTGTACTATTAGCTGCTCACACAAAGGTTGCAACTCCGTTACACGGCGCATACGCTACGCTTCAGCGCATCGAAATGGAATGTCATTAGATGTCATGCTGAGTTTTTGTGACGCAGTGGCAAGCGCAGTCACAAAAGACACGCATAAATTTTAGTGTTAAATGCTCGAGTTCGAAAAGCGAAGAAAAAAAAACGAAATTGGCAGATAAGATAAAAAATATGTATGGCAAAAATGGCTAGGCATACAAATGCAAATGCGTGCAGGCACAGCAGCAAACCGCGGCGAATTGCGAAAAATGCTGCTCACATGCAATAAAACTACTCAATAAAACCAAATGTTGGCGACAAATCTCTGAACGAACGACCAACCAACCGCCCGCATGAGGACAAAGATCAAACGTGTATGCCAAATAACACAAAAATAACTGGACACAGGAAGAAAATACGACACGAATAAAAACACCAAGCGATCAACGTCGCTCCTATTTACGCATCGAGAAATCACTCGTAAAAAAATTATGAACCCCAAAAGGATTATTACAAGCAACAGAAATTTACAAAAAAAAAAAACAAGAACAGCAAGAAAAACGACCAGAAATGTGTACATACATAAATGCAAATCGCCTACAAATGACTCATAAAAAGCATGTGGACAAATTATGGTGCACCGATCGACCGCCTTTGTGTGTTGTCCAGCGGCGGCTTCAATTTGGTTGTGTCGCAGATGCGCAGACTCTCGGACGCTTGTTGGCCAGCGGCTGGTGGCGTTTGGCAGCAAATTGCCTGCTGTTGTTGGGGACACACCACCTACCGATTCTGGTTTCACTTTTGTTGTTGTTGTTGATGTTGATGTGCGTGTGTCAGCGGTAAAAATCTAAGTCCATATTCAAATTATGTTGAGAAAAGCAAAAAAGATGCAGTCAAAAAATATTTTAATTTTTTTTGGGAGGGGAGGTTTAAGTAAGGAAGCGTTAAAAACGTCGATAAATGGTTGCTGAACTGCTGCGGCTGCGACTTCTGTTGCAGCAGACATTTGATGTCTTTTGATCTTTTTCTTTAATGTTTTTGAGTTACCCCATTCTTAGGTAATGAACGCGGCTGACAAATGCTTCTTGGCTGCGCAAGCAAATTGTTGTCTTTCATGTCTTTCAATGTCAAATGCGTAAGCGCCCACGAAATTTCAAATTTCTCGCTTCCAAAGTCAACGCACAAAGTTCCATGACACGCTTGTTTTCTTTTCTTTCTGTTTTTTTACGCCGGTCAGAGAAATTGCTGCTACTGCCTCCTGTGAGATCATATTACCAATTTTTGTTTGTGGTTTCCCTTTCTTTCTTTTCAAAGAAGCATTTTGCTTGGGAATGAACAGATGTTTAGTTGAAAAGAGTGAGTTTAAAAGTTTTTTTTTGGTTTTTTTTTTTGAAATAACAATTTTATACCTCTTTGCCACTTTTAACACCGTATGAATGAATATATGTATATTTCTGTGTGCATGTATATTTGTATCTGTAAGTACATATGTATCTTAATATTTTCCAAGAATTCAACTTTAGTTTTAGTGCTGCTTGCGTTTTTTTTTATAGTTTTGGTTTGTGGTTAATGTTTGTTTTGGAAAGTGTTGAAAATTTCTGGAGTAGTGTCATAAAAGAAAAATATTTCACACTTGCATTTTTTGGCATTTTTAAGTGCTCTGATCCAGTTATCATAGGGAATTTCGTGTCATGGGAAATACTTTGCTTAAAAAACAAACGTCTCCGACATACGAAAACAGTATGTAGATAAATGGTTTTGATGATGATATGGTGACGATGATAATATTGGCAGTGATTATGATGATGATTGCAACGATTGCTAATATACTCAGCTTCAAAGTAACTAAGTAGGTACTATTTATGTATGTAAGTATCAATTCGTTCATTATGAAATTAAAGATCCTTCAACCAATTTCAACACGCCGATAATTTTCAGTCAAAGATAATACATACTATAAATTCAAATCGGGTTCTTTTGTTGGAAATCGTCTTAATTGAGATGCCAAATTTGACAACATCTGACAACAACAGCTTAGCTCAAAGAAATATTGTATAAATTTATGTACGAGTAGGTATATGCATTAAGGTGGAGTGAAATTTTTTTTTTTGGAAATTCAATTTGTTCCAAAGCCAGAACGGCACCTTTGTAAAATTTTATTGACGTACTCGCATGTTTAGAGGTGCCCCCAGCCCCACAAAGTTGAAAAAATAGCACGATCTGGTACAAATGTAAAATTTCTAAAATTATAAAATCAAAAAACGAAGTATGAGGATTGATAAAGATGGCTAAGCTGATTATTAAAGTGAATTTATTTTTTTTTGGAGTTATTAAAGGTCAAAGTTTATAATATGCATTTTTTAAATTGCAATTACTTTAAAACTACTGAACCGATTTCGAATATTTTTATGACATTCGATAGGTATTTTGATTCCCTTTAATTTGATATACATTATATGTGGGTTCCATAACACCCCACTGCGGGGGTCAACCCCCCTTACTTTTCCTATATGAAATGTATATCAAATTAAAAGGAATCAAAATACCTATTGAACGGCATAAAAACATTCGAAATCGGTTCAGTAGTTTTTAAGTAATTGCAATTTAAACAAGTAAGGAAGCCTAAGTTCGAGTGGAATCGAACATTAGATACTCAGCTGTATGCTTTCATTGTTTGTTTGCGTTTGATGAAAACACGGCGTATTTTATATAAAGCGAGTGCCGCATAAAGTGGGCGTAGCCGCGCCCATTTTCAACATTTTTATCAGTCATCCAACTAAGCATATGAATATTATTCTTTGTGCAAAATTTCATTCCTTTTTGACTTCTAGTTACAAAGATGTCACGTTACAAATTCCCAAAGGGTGTTCCAGAAATATCTTTGTTAAAAGGTAGGCGTGGTCATAACCGATTTCAATAAATTGTTGCGTGTCTATTAATACAAGTTATAAAAGTGTATAAACCAAGTTTCATCATAATATCTCAATTATTTGTCGAGTTATGGGCTCCGAAATCTCGTATATTCCTTTGTCTAAAAAGAGGTGGTGCCACGTCCATCTTCCAAAATTTTTATATTTTTTGTTTCCGGTCTATTGTGGAACTCATGCCACAAAATTTCAATGAATTATCTTTATATTTGACAAAAGATATCGCTTAAAATGTTTTTATTAGGCCACTTTATAGTTCCCATGTATAAAAGTGGGCGTGGCCGTCAACCGATTTCGCTAAAATTTTGAACATGTATTACCACAAGTAATAAAAGTGTACACACCAAGTTTCGTCATTATATATAAATTATTTGTCGAGTTATGGGCTCAGAAATCTCGGATATTCCTGTTTCTAAAAAGAGGCGGTGCCACGCCCATTTTCCAAAATTTTTTGTGTTTTTCGTTTTATGTCCGCAGTTGGACTTCTGCTATAAAATTTAAATGACATATCTTTATATTTGACAAAGATATCGCTTAAAATGTTTTTATTAGGCCACTTTATAGTTCCCATATATAAAAGTGGGCGTGGCCGTCAACCGATTTTGGAAATTTTTCGTCCAAATATTTGCCTAAGTAAGTAAATCACGCGTACCAAATTTCATCGATATACCTTCAATGGTTTCTGAGTTATGACATATAAAACTTTCCATGTTTGACCCTTAATAAGTGGGCGTGGCACCGCCCATTTTCCAAAATTTCACCAAATTTCTTCCTAGGGGCATGAGCTCAACACGTGGGTAAAATTTCATCGCTCCAGCTATATTAGTGACTGAGATACCAAATTTCCGATTTTTTCTATATAGGAAAAGTGGGCGTGGTCATGGTCCGATTTCGCCCATTTTCAATAGCAACCGTCCCAGTCTCGATACCAACTTGCATTTCAAATTTCATCAAAATATCTCAATTTTCGAGCGAGTTAGAGTGTTTACAGACGGACGGACAGACGGACGGACATGGCTCAACCGATTTCTCTTTTCACCCTGATCATTTTGATATATATAAGTCTATGTCTATCTCGATTATTTCATTCTGTTACAATCCACCGTTATGTGATTAAAACTATAATACTCTGTGTACTAGTACAGCTGAGTATAAAAATGCATAATATAAACTTTGACCTTTAATAACTTTTGATGTTGTTTTTTCAAAAAAAAATAAATTCACTTTAATACTCAGCTTAGCCATCTTTGTCAATCCTCATACTTCGTTTTTTGATTTTATAATTTTGAAAATTTCATATTTGTACCAGACAGGGCCGTAGCTAGACTTAAATTTAAGGTAGGGCAGCGTTGGTTTAAGGTAGGGCGGAAGTAAATAACATATATAAATATGTGCATGTTTTTATAAGTGCCGTTCTTCGGTAATCGTACGCAGTTTTGGGGGTATGTTTGGTAAATTTTACAACTTACAAACATCTCCGGTCGACGGGACTTTTGGATTTAGAATCAGGAGGACCTCCTCTGCAACCCCCAATGACTTTTTTTCAACGCGTGGTAGACTGTGGAAAATTTTCCCCGTACAGTTAATACCTATTTGCTGACACATAATTATTGTGACAGTACATAAGCAATACTCATTGAGAATAAGCCAACAAGATGGTTCAGCTTCCAGATTTAGATGTGGAGATGTGGAGATCTTTAAATTTGGTATGTGGGTCAAGGTGAGAAAAAAACTCTCGAAAATGATTAAACGATAACCATAGAAAATTTAGACAACTGATTTTTCCATCGAGTAAAATGTTTTAGATTAGCACACAGCTTTAGAAATCGATTCCGCTCTTTTGGTGTAGTTCGCTCACAGTGAGATTATTTTTTGTCAGAAAAGTGCCGGAATGAACCATTTCTTTAACCAAACTACAAAAATTCGATGGTCTTAATTAATTATATATGTGATGCAGTGTGGATTCTCCATATCATACATTGAAACCGCAATAATTTTTTATCTCAAGCTATGACAAAAAATTTAATTATAATAATTCATCTCACTTGTTGGCCTTTTTAAGGTAGGGCATTCTAATTTTAAGGTAGGGCATTGCCCCACAATGCCCCCCCCCCCCCTAGCTACGGGCCTGGTACCAGATCGTGCTTATTGCTCTCAACTTTGGGAGGCTGGGGGCAGTTCAAAACGTCGTCCTATCGCCATAAAATTTTGTGGGGTTCATCAACTCGTATAAAGGCAACTTTTCATTGCTGGTACGTTCAAAAAAAGAACAAAAAAAATTCTCCATATGTTTTCACTCCACCTTAATATGCATATTATGTAGATCACAAGTGCATTTCATTCTTCAAATATTTTCTCATTCAAATATATGTATGCCAGTGCCGCAAAGCATCTTCTTTACTGTCACATTCCATTCATTTTTTTATTCTTGTCGGAAAGTGTGAGTCCATTTTTCGTGCACTGCACGGCAGCCAAAGGTGTTGGTTACTTAAAAGTACATATCTTACATTAATGCTTTAGGTTGTTCCCGCTTTCTTTTAAGATACATATGTACATATGTATATATATCCTTTAAATGTATCAAATGACACATCAAAGCGACCGCCGCTGATGCCACCAATCGATGCTTATGACAATGCGGCTGCTCGTGACATTTGTACTGCTGCCGTTCTTTCTTGTTCTTATTACCCTGCAGGCAAATCAGCTCGTGAATACTATATATAATTCGACTAGTTTGAAAATTTCCCCAACTAAGTAGTTGCTCAGGTCGCTGGTTCGAATACCGTCGATGTCAAGGCGACTGATTTTTTTTATTTAATTTTTTTAATAAAAATGTGAAAAATATTTAATAAGATTTTGTCATATATTTCAATAACTGGGTCATGCCTTTGAGTCTAGTCTTATAAAATACTCAAAACGATAAAAATGGCGGAAGTAAAAGTGATTTTGTAGTTAGCCGTAGAAGGAAACTCTTCGAAATTATAAAAGTTTGTTTGCGTTTTCCCAAAAAAAAATTTTTTTGAGTTAAATCCCTATTGAATAAAACGTGCGAAATAATTAAGAATGAAAAAACCTGAGGCATCGGCAACACATAATTAGTCAACTATTAATATTTTCTTGGGACTTATTCGGGCAAAGAGCAACATTCCATTTCATATAAGTGAAGATGGAAATAAGAAACTCTTTATACCAAGTGCTTCACTAATCGTCTGAGTATTGCAGAAACATGTATAGCCGTCGACAAATTAACGAACGAAGAAAATTTTCATTCGTTTTTCATACCAGTTGAACAACTGGCTGAAACAAACTAGTATGTATGTATAACTTAATTTTTTTTTTTCATACTAGTTGATAAACTAGTAAAAAGCTAACTAGTCTACTTTTTTCCATATCCTACCAGTTCATCAACTAGTTTATTTTCATACTACTTTATTTTGGTCTGCAGGGTGTATAAACATATTTATTGGTGCGTGTGCGTGTTTTCCACATTCGGCCTGTAACCTGTCAACATGTCTGTTCTTAAGCTGTTAAATACATTGTTGATTGGGATTAAACTTGGCGCTCAACATACAAACAAAAAATGAACATTTCTACATATTCTTTCTTTAATTCGTTTATTTTTATTTTTTTACAATCGCACAACTTAAAAAGAAAAAGCAGCAATGAAAAGATCAACCAGAAAATATTTGAAAAGTGATTGTTGTTATTTGACGTTAGCAAAGAGTTTCCCAGGAAGATGACTTTATGCCATTTTGTTATTGCTGTTAGTTGCTCTATTTACACACATATCTACATATGTGAAAATTCTAAATGTTGCTTGTTTTTTTTTTTTACTTTTAAATGATTTCTTGATAATTGTGGAATATTTGTTTGATTGATATGCCGCGACAGACAGGCTGGCAGTCATTTGATGTATTCAGACACATGTTCTGCTAAGCTAGCAACATACATATGGATTATATTTTCATGTTTCTGGGAAAGAAAAAAATAACATTGAACATCTTGGAAAAAAGAGGGTGGTGCATGTTGACAAGGGTGTTTGTAGGTAATTCATGCTTTCTTATACTACACGTACATACATTATTATTTGTACAAATAACCAGAAATGCGTTTGGTATAAATTTTCATATAACACATTTCAAACTATAGCTATACACTATGGCTTATTAGTTTAAAAAAAAGATATAGCAGAAAATTATATTCCATTTTTTTTAACCATTTTCAAATATTAAAATATATATTAAGTATGTAGGTAAGTATGTGTATTGAAAACCTTTAATTTTTTGCAGTGAAATTTCAGAAGCTACATTTTCACACCAAGTCAAGGCTTAATTTGCTACTGAAAGTATTTATTATACTAGAACTAGTTACATATATGAATATATGTTTATACATATATCTGTATGTATGTATTTTTACTAAGGTAAAATAATGTAGCAATATCTTCCATCTTCCGTCGTCGAAGTTTTCATTTTATTTTTATGATCACAAAATTTTTACACTAGTCCAACGATTCCGAAGTGAACACAAGCAAGTTGAGCAAAACTCCAAATATGAGTTTTAAAGTAAATTATGCACTTAAAAATATTAAGAAACTGTAATGGAAAAAACATTTAACATTTTGGCCTTTCTAATCAATTAGTTGCATATAAATGACGGCAATGGCTACCGCCATATTTGCTACCTGTAATCGCAACAATTGACTATCCCATACAACAACAACAACAACAACAGCAACAAAAATAGTAATTTTGACCAACGCCAGTGAGTTAATAACCCAAACTCAAGTAAGCCACCACTAAATTTTTGGTGGGACAGCCGATTTGGTCAAAGCTGCATACATAATTTTGCTCGAATATGAGTAGCTTGAAATATGGTAGCAAAAAAATATGTAACACCACATGTAGTATATGTACATGTAAGTATACTACTTATGTAGTTGCTCTTTTTATACTCAGCTGTACTAGTACACAGAGTATTATAGTTTTAATCACATAACGGTGGATTGTAACAGAATGAAATAATCGAGATAGATATGGACTTATATATATCAAAATGATCAGGGTGAAAAGAGAAATCGATTGAGCCATGTCCGTCCGTCCGTCCGTCTGTCCGTCCGTCTGTAAACACTCTAACTCGCGCAAAAATTGAGATATTTTTATGAAATTTGGAATGCAAGTTGGTATCGAGACTGGGACGGTTGGTATTGAAAATGGGCGAAATCGGACCATGACCACGCCCACTTTTCCTATATAGAAAAAATCGGAAATTTGGTATCTCAGCCACTAATATAGTTAGAGCGATGAAATTTTACCCACGTGTTGAGCTCAGGCCCCTATGAAGAAATTTGGTGAAATTTTAGAAAATGGGCGGTGCCACGCCCACTTATTAAGGGTCAAACATTGAAAGTTTTATATGTCATAACTCAGAAACCGTTCAAGATATATCGATGAAATTTGGTATGCGTGATTTACTTACTTAGGCAAATGTTTTGACGGAAAACTGTCAAAATCGGTTGACGGCCACGCCCACTTTTTTATATGGGAACTATAAAGGGGCCTAATAAAAACATTTTAAGTGATATCTCTGTCAAATATAAAGATCTATCACTGAAATTTTGTGGCATGAGTCCAACTATGGACATAAAACAAAAAACACAAAAATTTTGGAAAATGGGCGATGGCACGCCCACTTATTAAGGGGCAAATATTGAAAGTTTTATGAGTCATAACTCAGAAACCATTGAAGATATATCAATAAAATTTAGTACGCGTGATATACTTACTTAGGCAAATGTTTGGACGAAAAATTTCCAAAATCGGTTGACGACCACGCCCACTTTTATATAATTGTATTATAAAGTGACCTAATAAAAACATTTTAAGCGATACCTTTGTCAAATGTAAAGATAATTCATTGAAATTTTGTGGTATGATTTCTACATTAGACCGGCAACAAAAAATAGAAAAATTTTGGAAAATGGGCGTGGCACCGCCTCCTTTTAGACAAAGGAATATGCGAGATTTCGGAGCCCATAACTCTACAAATAATTGAGATATTATGATGAAACTTGGTTTATACACTTTTGTAACTTGTGTTAATAGACACGCAAAAATTTATTGAAATCGGTTTATGACCACGCCTACTTTTTAGCAAAGATATTTCTGGAACACGCTTTGGAAATTTGTAACGTGACATCTTTGTAACTGGAAGTCATAAAGGAATGAAATGTTGCACAAAGAATAATATTCATATGCTTAGTTGGATGAATGATACAAATTTTGAAAATGGGCGTGGCTACGCCCACTTTATGCAGCACTCGCTTTATATAAAATCCATCAAACGCAAACAAACAATGAAAACATACAGCTGAGTATCTAATGTTCGATTCCACTCGAACTTAGGCTTCCTTACTTGTTGTTGTTGTTGTTGTGCTACAGATCTTCGTCGTATTTTGCTACCACAAGACCCTTAATTGACTTAAAGTAGCGATTTGCTATGCAATATTATAAAATTGGTTACATTCACTGTATTACTGTTTAAATACCCAGCAAAAAGGTTAGCTTATAGCTGAAGCCTAAGCTTTGAATGTGGACTACGCTGGCAGCGCTCTCTGTTCCAAACATTTTTAATACTTATGGTGCTAACAGTCAACAACGAGTTGCCGCAACCCGTGTCAGCTGACACGATCTACCTTATGAGAGTGCCATATAAATGAAAACTCACCAACGACCGAAACATACGAGTACGCAGCCCGTACCGCAGAAATCAACGAGCATTTTGATTTTTGCCGGAAAACGTGTCAGCTGATTGCTTTTGCTCAACGCGGTGTTCCCGAACGAACTTTTTTAGCCACTAAAACATTTGAACGGTATTTTTCATTGTATTATTAAACGAAATCAATGCGAGTGTAAAATGTAATGGAATATATCTTTCTTCATAGGAAAAACAGCTTAAGTTTACTTAAGCGAAATATGAGTTATTAGATAATTGTTTAGCTCATTTATTGAAAATAATTATCATTTATGTATATGTTATTAATTCACATGAAACCATTTTTAATACGTTTATTTTCGTTTCAAATAAACTTAAAATCGAGATTATCCAGTTATAACTTTTTTCGGAGCATAAATTCGCACAGGATGAAATAAAAAAGTTACATAAATGATGTTAGTAACTAGTAATTTACGATAAATAAAAGTAATTTTTATTTCAAAATTATCCCTTTTTACCATTTTTGAATGGGTCAACGGATAGCGGGCCAGCGGATAGTGAACAACTGATATTTTCCGTCATAAAATTCACACAGGCAAACAAAATTGCGACAATGGCAGCTTTTAGAATTTTTTTGTGTAAGCACGAAATAGAAATTGCGTATGGTTATTCCTTTATTCATTGCCAAAAAAGTGTATTTTCTTTTACTTATTTTTCACTTTTCAACAAGAAAATAACAAAATACATCAGAACTGCAACTCTGACTCCTGAGGAGGGATAGGACCACGCCACTCAAAAACCCGTTTTTACACCGCCGTCATTTGTTGTTGCGTTAAAAAATTAAGTTCCGCTTCGGATTCGTGTTCATGTCATCAAAACGCGTCGATTGACACCCCACTTCTTGAAAATTTACCAATTTTCACCGTTGTCACCTAAACTAGATAATTACCAAAACTTGGAATACAAAATCGCGCATTTTTTTATTAAAAATTTTCGCCTGTGTCGCTTTTTTTTTTTAAAGAAAACAATATATTTAAAAAATTTAAATTGAGAATAAACATCGGTACTAAGTTTGAGTATTTCATGTGAAATTTTTGTGTCTTCCGATTATTTCAAATACGGCAACACTCACAAGGCTGTTCAAAATAGAAAACAGCTGATTTTTGTCTTTTCATACGGGCACGCACTTTGTCTAACTCGGAACGAACTCGGGCTTCGGAAACGGGTCGTCAACTCGTTGTTGACTGTCGGCACCCTTACTTACTGCGCTCATATGACAAATAGACAGAGAGGGAATTGAGTTTTATGAGCAAACATGGAAAACGAGAGGACAATGTTAATAAATAATTCGTAACGCTTAAGTGGTGAAAAAAAAAATTTAATTATGCAGCTAACCAAGCTATGCCTTTTTATTATTCTGTATTATAAGACATTGAAGTACCGCATTGAAGGCCTGATTATCTGAGCCTTATTTCCCATCGCGAATAATCCTTATTATAAGATATATATACACCACATAAGGCCTTATTATAACGAATTATCTAAACCTCAATTCCATTGCGGATAAGCCTTGGAAATAAGGTTTCTTCTCAGAGAGAGAGAGTAGTCCTTACAGCCTGAAGATATCAACAATGGAAAATCAGCCTTATTTTAAGCCTTTACTCGTACAACTTTTGTTCGCATAGGATTTTCAGGCATTTTTTCGGAAGCCTTTATATCTTCTGGTATAATCCTAAAATAAGGCGTAGATTTTTTGGTGGGTATTTATGAGTGCCCAATAAACATTTTTCTTCATTTTCAATTTGAGGTTCATTTGAGAAGTAACCCTATTGTCAAATATCAAACGTTTGTTATCAAATACACCTCAAATTTCCCCTGATAGCGTTCTCAAACAAAAAGGCTCATTTTTAGTATGGGATTTTGGGCTGATTCTCAATTTGATAAATTCCATTTTCTCAAACCCATTTCAAAGGTGGTACGAAATGGAATGCAATCAATAGATGTATGTATGTATTACATATATGTACTCTAGAGTGCAGAAAAATTGAGGGATAGTGAGAGTGAGAGAGTTTGTGGTGTAAGCGCAGAAATGGAATGGAATAAATAGATGTATATATGTATGTATTACATATTTGTACGCTTGTGATGTTCTTCATTTACCCGTGCGGGTGAATTTCGCCGGTGCCTTTTGTACAATTACATGAGTATATTAATATCTTTTTTAATATATGTAGATACACACATATCGGAAACCAACTACATATGTTTTTATTAAATTTTGTGCAACTTCACAAAAAGCCACAAACAAATAAAAGTAAGAAATACAGAATCATTATTACACACAATCATTTTCAACCATCATCATTTCAACCGTTAAGGGAATGCTCGAGTAGAACAACGAACGCTGACTGAAATTTGCAAACACACAAAATTTCTTCGTTCCTTCAAACCTTCACATGTTGAAATTCGTGAAATAGTACAAAATACGAACCAAGTTTTTTTTCAAATGTGTTGTAAGTTAATCTAAAATTGATAAACAATGTTTGATGAACAGTTGAAAATATGTTTATTTTCAAATGATATATATGCTGATTCTCAACTTTAGAAACAATATTTTCTCAAACGTTGGATAATTTCTTTTTCATTGTTTAATGGGTGTATATGTGTGTTTGTGAAGTTTGTTTCAATGCATAAAATACTCCAGAAGAAAAGTTGGTAAATTTTTACTTTCAAAGAATATTTAAGAACAGCTTCTAATCCACAGCGCTCCACTTAAAATGCTTCTCGCGAAGAATCCACAATTTGAAGAGTCTTGGCAAGTTGTAAAGCAAATAAGCTAACAAAAGCTATTTAAATGTAGAAATCAATCAATGGAAATTTAGTCCATTTTATATAAAAAATTATTAACGAATCCATATGGTGAGACTCTCTAGATTCTTATATTATATTATATTAAATTGTCAATATTATTTATATTTTAATGCTTCATTGAGAAGCTTAGGAGTAAGTACCCCTCGCAACAAAACTTAACAGAAAGTACAGAATCTATGTATGTACATATACATATATATGTTAATGGTACTTAAAAAATTAAGTTAACCGTGTCTGATTGCATCCACTTTGTTTAAAATATCTGCCTGTATTTTAACTATTTTAAATTCCACCTATACCACGCATATTTTGGATTTTTTAAATTCGAAATACTTATAAAATTTTTATGAGAACAACTGAATGAACCACCTAATACTCTTGGCCTCACTCTGCTTTGTCCTTGAAACTGTAACACTCAGTATCCTAATTGGTTTTAAGGCTGGCACGAGGTTCATGCAAATATGTACATATTTTAGAAGAGGAAGTTGTGACGGCATTCGTGGCTGACCATGTACATATGTTTGTACGAGTATGCAGAGAGTAAACTAAACATACCAAGTCAATAATACAAAAGCCCAAAAAAAAATTTATTTTGCATTTTAATTAGTTTTTGCATATAAACAAGCGTTTACGCCCCACAATATTTTGCGCAATTTATTGCTCTTATTTTTGTTTGAGAATAATTCGGTTTTTTAATTTTTTTATTTTTCATTTTAATTTCCATTTTTATTTTCAATGTTTGTTTTACTTCATGCAGGCATAAGATGAGTAAGGAGCGATAAGAAACGCAGGAGCAGTGAAGTGATGACGTCGCGTCGGTAGCGGCGCACAATTGGCGATTCTACAAGTTGATTGCCAAAACCGAAAGTCGAGTAGCATAGTATCGCTGGATACAGGTGATTTTTCATATTTTTGCAACTCCTTTTTTTGTATGTATTTATTTTTATGCTAAATATTCATTCATTTCTTAACTTTATCGCAACTTTTTTTAAGCAACGTCTGCGAGGCAGTCATAAATCATCAAGCTTTTGACGCGTCATGCTAACGCCTCCAAAAAATATATATGTACATACATACATACTTATATTGGTAGTACCGACAATTTTTTAATCGACTATAAAAATTTTGTTAGCTATGAATGTCAAATAATATATATGTATATTTTTTTTTATGTTGCTTGAGCGCATGTGTCTAGGCGTCTCCGGTAGTGATTACACTGGATCACAAAATGAAATTTGTTGTCTGTACTTTGGACGTGACTACCCTATATATATGTAAAATCGGTCGCTGATTCCGAAAATCGGTTTTATTTTTAATTCTATGGGAAGGTTTTTGAGATATCGGCAATTTACCGTTATTTGGCCAATGGCTCCACTTAATCCTGAATGTCTCTTTAACGCAGTGAGCTATCTTCCTTGAAGTAACACCAAACGAAAGAAAATTAAATTTTCTTTTCATGGCTCCTATAACATTTTTCTCTAACTCTTATAGTTTCTGAAATATTGACGATTAAATTTGAATTTTTTCGATTTTTTACGATTTTTTGAAGAAAAAATTGACTTTGTCCCATAGAATTAAAAATGAACCCGATTTTCGGAATCAGCGACCGATTTTACATATAGATAGGATGGTCGCGTTCAGAGTATTTTTTGGCTGTAGAGCAGTGTTATTAGCGCAAATACGCGGGAATTTTGGCAACTCATTCTTGAATTACATGCGCACATAGTCAGCCCATAGCAGGCAGGAAGAGAAGAGTCTACGTCTAGGTCCACCTAATTAATAGGAAAAACAACAATTAATGAGCGCGCCTCGAATTGGCAAAAAGCTTTTCGAGAGAAAGTGGGAAGTCCTTCATTACAAAAACATATTGGCACACTACGCTAACAATAGTGCCTCTTCCAGCAGCCAAAACCAAATCAAGGAAGTTTCGATTATATATTTACAAAGTAAGATGTAAGAGGTACATACATATGTACTAGAGATGAGAGAAACTGCGATTTTTCGATATCTGTGATTTCGGTGATTGCTATTTTTAAATCACTGCGATTTTAAACTGCTATTGCGATTGCATGGACTGCTATAAAATCATCAGTTACCAGTAGAGATTAATTTTGCGTTTTCTGAGCGATATAACCTGTCCAGTGTTGCCAGGTCATGAAGAAAAACGAGGCTAGATTGGCAAAAAAAAAAAGTTAGAAAAGGCTGAAACTAAAAAAAAAGAAGCTAAAAAGAAGTCAGCATTTTTTTTAAGAAATTCATTCAAATTTTATTTATTTAAGTTTTGTTCATTTGCATATAAAAACTATAAACATTACTTAAAGGAACTATTCATGTTTGAACACATATCAGGCACATTTTCTTGACTAGTACATGACTTTGTTTTTTAAATAAATACTTATACATAGAACAAAAAATTACTCCAAACTAGTTAATTAAATAATATCATCTTCGTCTGATGAACCAGAAGAGCTTGAGGTTTCGTATAAATTTCGCGCATTTACCATAGAGGTGAGATCATCAGAAATTTCAAAATCATCACAGCATTTGGATACGCGTTTTAATGAACATCTAATATTAAGCAGCGAATGAAGCATTTTGGTTTTTAATCTGTTCCTTAGCTTAGTTTTTAAAATGTTCATGGCACTAAAAATTCGTTCAACCTGGTGTATTCTGCATGAATTGCACTAACTTTTGGACACTAACCCGTTTTTGTTTGGACACTTATTTTGGTTTTTTTTCGGTTGTTCCCCCTAATTTTGGTAAATTTTGTTATGATATTCAGAAACTAGATGATTTTTCCCAACTTTTGGATTTTAACCCATTATCGTATATCGTGCATATATAAAAAGATACATTCATTTGAAATTTGTAATTGATCTTATCAACTAAGTTTATATTGGCACACAACGACATTAATTAACTAATTAATTTTCCATATATTTGCCCACCCACACCTATCACTTCAATTCTATTATTGATTTATATGCCATTCTCGTACAAATATCAATTCATCATCGGAGCGACTCTTTCACTGACACAGTCTCTGATAGCACACAGTAACACTTTTTGGTTGACAATAGCACGAAAGTAATATGTGCTGTAGCACAATCGTGCTGTAACACAAACGTGTTGTAGCACAATCGTGCCAACTCAGTGAGTCGACTCTTTTTAGTGAGTCAGTGCTTATGTGTCAACTCCCAAAAAATCGTCTCATTACTCACTCCTACAACTCGAAATAAAAGAACATATGTATTCATGTATATATTTCGGGGAAAACCAGGCCTACTATATTTTGACAACAATGTAACAAGGTTGCTATAAAAACCTTACGGTCAGAACACATTCATGGCGTCGCATACGTACAACGGCGTTCACATGAATTACTGCAAGTTCTTGTTATACAAATTAGTACAAGTAACATTTTGAGTAAAAAAGGCTAGAAAAAAGCCACGAAGCTAAACCGAAAATTATGAGGCTAAAGGACAAAAAAAAAAAGGCTAAATCTAGCCTCGAAAAGGCTAACCTGGCAACACTGAACCTGTCTTCATTTTGTGTTAACAAAATGATAGCAATAACAACGTATTCCGCAGTAATATCGCTGTTTGTAAACATTTTTCAAAGATAAATTGTAAATTCAATAATTTTTTTTTTTTTTATTTCTATATACTTATGTGGTCTGCTCAAAAGTATAAACAAAAAGAAATTTATAATGCTTTTGCGATTGCGATTCACATAGGTGAACTGCTTACTTGGTACATCGATAGCAGTTCCCAATAAGTAGTGAACTGCTATTTTGAAAAAGTGATCGCAATTGCGATTTGCGATTTTTTATTCACAGTGAAAAAATCACCGTTTGCGATATATCGCTCATCACTAATATGTACATATATATGTGTCAGAGTTTATATCAAATTCGTTGTCACGAGCATCGATAAATACTTTGAGCGTAACAAAGTTGGCTATAGAAACGCATTACAGCGCACCACAAGCGGTTAATATCATGTTCAGACATAAAAATTAATTAAGTCAATTGGGGTTGATTGAGCATCTTTAGATTTGGTGTTCAGACATATTTAATTTACTTGGCCCATTTAACAGGTCGGCTCAAGATACATACACACATACACGCCGTGAGCTGAATATCAAACTCTCGTGACCTAAATGTCAAAATTGCAAGGAGGACGAAATAATTTGACATTCATCTCACAATTTTTACCAATCGTAAACACGAATGCATGTATAAAATAAGCAGAAATAAAAACAAATTTGATAGGTGATGAAGAAGAACAAGAATGCAGCTGATCTGACGAACCAACTTGTTTAGTGGACACTGACGCTAATCACATTTCTCTTTTCATGACATTTCATTTTACTTATGAAACAAGCCTTTTAACAGGGTTGCATGCAGAATTGTTCTTCATTAACAACTCATTAATTTCTAATGAAGCATTAACTTGGTCAATTTTTGTATGGTAAATTGAGAATCATTGCGCTTGAAAATTGAATGAAGGCTCTTAATGTTCAATTAAGGTTGTGTCTGAACATAACATAACGCTGCTAAATCGTTGTTAAAGTTGTTAAAGTATTAAAGCGTCCACATCATTGTTTATAATTACGTACAGCTGCAGGGGTCATTGTGGCATTATGACACCGCTTCGGCAGCCTATGCATATTATACGTTGCATATACTTACATATACATATATATAAGGTTTCGCGTATGATAAGCGACTCGCCGCTGCATTAGTAAATTAAGCACACATCTCAGAAGTTTGTACCTTAGGGTGGTCCCCAAATGCATGGAGACTAATTTTATAGCATATTTCCTCAATCTTACCCCCTTGGTCGTTGCTAATGTAGTCGAAGATATCCCATATAAAGTTTAGTCCCGATCGGACGCGGTTAAGGCGTGTCGCAGAGGGGTCAAAATTTAGAAAAGTCTATGGAGACTCTAAAAATGGAGTTAAATTTTATGTACACATGTATATCTGATGACCAAAATCGATTGTTCTCTACTCAAAAATACCAAATGCAAATTTTGGTCTCGATCAAAGACGCTTAAGGGGTGTCGCAGATGAATCAAAGCTCTGATTACCATATCGAGCCCTAACCGCCATAAAAGTGTATTCAACAAAATGATCGATTTTAAGTTTATTAAGGAAATCAATAATTTATTATCATACGCATCAACTTCCAAAATTTCACAGCAGTGAAATGTGC
Source organism: Urophora cardui (assembly GCA_960531455.1). Taxonomy (NCBI): domain Eukaryota; kingdom Metazoa; phylum Arthropoda; class Insecta; order Diptera; family Tephritidae; genus Urophora; species Urophora cardui. The sequence goes on along the minus strand of OY482671.1, from coordinate 144,111,734 downwards.
CGTTTCGAGACTAATTAAATTTCAAGGCTGCATACAAACTGCACTCAAAGAAAATAGAAAAAAACCTTCTGTAAAATTTACTTTTTATTGAATACATTTTTACGGCGGTTTTTTTTTATATCTCATGGCCAAAAATCAACGGTCTTTTACTAAAAAATACCAAACATAAGTTTTGGTCCTAATCGGATACGGTTAAGGAGTTTCGCATAGGGGTCCCATTTAGTTATCTGCATTTTGACCCTTTTGTGACACCCCTTAACCGTCTCCGATCGGGCCCAAAATTTATATGCGGTATCTTTTAGTATAACAGTATCGATTTTTTGTATTAGATAAAAAAAAGAAATAAAAAACGAAAAAACAATTCTCGTAGTCTTCATGTGGCAATCTGAACTTTTACCCCTGTGCGGCACACTTTATCAATCTCCGATTGTTACCAAAATTTATATGTGGTATCTTTGGCCGTACTTTAACCGATTTAGGGCGTGAGACTGAAAAAATTGTTCATTTGTTTTCAAAGACTACCCTAATATACATATATGTATATGTATGTAGGTATCATGAGAACCATATACATGAATATGTATGTATCTACACAGTAAAAAAGAAAGGAGTGAGAAGCACTTACAGAAGCTCTCTTCTATTGTCTACTGTAGAGCTGCAAAACCATCGATAGTCGGACAACTCGATAGTTTCAATAGTCGAAAAAAAACTATCGATACTATCGATAGTTTTTATGAATATTTCACTAAAATAAAAAGAGGGATGGTTTGTTTACAGTTTTCTTTCCAAAAAGTCTTTAATTTTTTACGCAAAACAATAATTAAATAAAAGATCAAATAAGAATTAGATACTTCACTTACACTGAGAGAAAAATCAACCAAAAATTGGTTAATAGTACTAATTTCACACTTGAAATGGAATCAATGTGAATTTTGTTTAATATTACCATTACCATTGTTGATATATTAGACAGTGTTTTGGTTATATTAACCATAATATTTGTTGATATAACAAAATGTTCGTTCAAATCTTCAACCAATTTCTTGTTACTATTAAACAATTTGTTGGTTATATTTTTATGCCAGTAGCAGCACTGCTAAGTATGATCTATAAGAGAGTGTTAATATGTTAACTGAATAAAAAAGAAAATTCCAAATACTCACTCTCTCGCTCTCTGCAATTCGGGTCCAGCCATTCAACTTCGTCTAGCCCAAACGGTGTTGAAGGCAATGGTAACAACATAGCGGAAGCCATAAAGCTTCGTAAATATTTTTACTTTTTTTTTTAGATATGAATTAACCAAGTGAAGTATTTAATTCAACACCTTTCATTTGATACCAAAACACTTTTTTGGTTACCATAACGGTTATTCAGGCCCAAAACGGTTTTTTGTTTTTTATAATGGTTATTAAGGACCAAAAGAAGATAAAGGTTATTTTTGCGTAACCTTTTCACCAAAATAGAAAAAAATAACCGTTATTTTCGGTCCCTGGTTTAAACATTTCATTTCATCTCTATATCTTTAGCTTAAGGGCCGTTTACTCAACCTCTGATTAACGCTAACGCTATGAGAAGGTGAAGTCACAAACAAATTTTATCTTCTGTCTATACACGGATGAGTCATATAACCGAGTTTTTAGCCCATAAAATATCCTTTTTGTTTCACATGAAAGAAATCGCTAAAAATAATGTTTTTATCAGATATCTTTGATATTACGTTAACAATTAAACGGGCTAATTGAAAAAAAATAAATTTTTTCTGATATTTACAAGTTTTTTATAAAAAACTAAATTTGAAAATCAAAACTTTCAAAAATCGGAAAAAAATTAAAAGTTTTGACATTGACCAGATATCATTTAGCGAGGTGTGGTTCAATTACTACAAGTTGTATATCGTTAGAAGCGTGGATTTTGGTCGCCTCTTACGACAGACATTCCTTACCACGGGTATATTCTAAGCCCCCTAACCCGCTGGGGTATTAATTTGACCAATTTGATATCGAAATCCAACTCCTCCCTAACATTCAGTATTCTTCTCTTGGGACAAAACTACAAGAATGAATAGGGATACCCATCGATAGTGGAAAAAAACTATCGATAGTGACACGAAAAAAAAAACTATAGATACTATCGATAGTGCCATCGATAGTTTTGCAGCTCTAGTCTACTGGCCCTTACCATCTTGGCCCATCTGGTCGGTTAGTTTACTGAAGTAGTTTCTTTCAGAATTTCAATAGCATTAAACAGCATTTAACACTTTGGCAACTCGCTTCTCGACAAAAAAAAAGCACAGGAAAGACTCTAGTACATCGAGTTCTAGGGAGATGTGCAGTTATCTTGCTTAGAAGCTGTTCTCGACAAGCTTGAAAGCTTTTAATCTTGGTATATATCGACGGATGAGAATAAGATCGCCCTATTTCAAAAATTGTTTCAAAAACGCCCTATTCCAAAAAATGTTTAAATAACGTCATATTTCAGATTTGGCTTGAAAAACGTCCTATTTCAGACAATTATTCAAAAACGCCCTATTTCAGAGAAATATATATGGAATTTTCTCTGATATAGGGCGTTTTTGAAGTAAAATCTGAAATAGGACGTTTTTAAAGCAATTTTTGAAATAGGGCGATCTTATTCTCAGCCGTCGATATATTTATATGTACTTATTATGTATCGATATACATACCTACATTTGAACCTATGTACTATGTACCTATGGAGTCTATAGTACATACATATCTATGTACATTCGAAAATATATTATTCACTCTGCCATAACAAGTCAGTGAGCGCAGCACAAATGCCGCCAGGCGTTGTTGCATTAACACACACGACTTAACGCCACTTAGTTGACACAAACACACACAGCGCAACAAACTCCTTGAACGCGCCTCAACTAACCAGCGAACAACGAGCAACAGTCACAGAATCGTCAGGGCGGAGTTGGTGATTTTCGTGCTGAGCAACAAGCGAATTCGCTGTTTTTCACCTGTTCGACGTCACTTCTCCTACATACACATGTCTGTATGTGCATATGAATATCAATTCCTATTTGTCACGTTTATTAAGTAAATGTCCTCTAAGAAATTGCAGTTGCCTGGAAGCGCATTTGGCTTCCCAAAGCCGCGCGATGCGGACGACAGTGCCAATCGCTTGCAGGCGACGATTTGCGTGTCGAAATTTGCATGGAAGAGGCGTTTTTTAGTCACTTGCGCTTTGGACTGACTTGCATGCATATGTACTATGTATATAAAAAGTACATATGTAACTATAGCATATCTACATAACAACGTTGTTTCATCATCGCGCAGCATTTAAACTGCTTAATCTTATTACGTCAACACTTCATAATTTCGATACTTTAAACTTTAAATCGATCGCTTCATTATGCGATGCGTGAATGAGTGAATTTGTGTATATTTTTTTTTTTCGATATATTTTTTAGGCACTACACAATTGTATAATTTTATGCTTTTAAACTTTGTCAAGAACTTTACGCTGTGCCAGCTACAACAACAACAACAGATGCTATGATAAACTTCTTAATGCGCTTAGTATGTATGGAAAGTCTCAAGGTATTCGCGAAGGAGATTAAAATATCAACTTGTCTTTGCTTGCGATCACTCATTTTTAAAGCTGGCAAGTGAGAACTTAATTTGTGTTAAGCAATTATTTTAAGTATCTGTATATGGTATGCAAATATTTAAACATCATATGTTAGGGTGGTTGTTATTTTTAATAAAATGTATTTGATAACTTTTAACTACACCGCTCTTGCCAAAAAAAAAGATAGGAATGTTTTCTTTGTATGTATTGTAGTACACATATACAATGAATATTTCACGGCGTGATTTTTGATTATTTTTCCTTTAGTCTTTTGCGTTGTTTGTACAAAGATTTGTGTCTGAGGCAACCGCTAATGAAATTTTATGGCGAAAAATTTTCCAGAATTTTTTAACCCTCTATATGCATTTTTAATTGATACTCTCTCCATGTGTTTCCAAAAAGTGTTCAAAACAGACATTTCGTGGGGGTGAGAGGGTTAAAGTCCAACGCAAAGAAAATGCTTATTAAATTCTGTAGCAGAAGTCCAAGGTCAAAAACTTCATTTGAAGTAATTTTTATAAGATATTTTCGATAAAGTAATTGCATCTCCAGCTAAAACTATGAAACTTCCACCCCCCTAAAAAAAACTCAGAACCTCTGGGCCGATTCTGTTCGGCAAAGTTGGTCTGGCAGACATACTCTTTCATTATTACTAGCGTTTTTTTTTTGTTGATTAAAATTTTTGTAAATTTATTGGACTGTGTAGGTAAATAGCATGCTTCGACTTGCTAAGCTGTATGCAGAAGTCGAATTCTATCGTACAGTCTTAAGAAAAAATGTTCTCCGTTGTTTGAAAAAATCAATCACCCTAATATCCACCAACGTTTACAAAAGCATAGCTTGTTTACTACGCCAATAAATCTTTGTTTGCCTTGGCCGAGAAAGTCTGTTAACAATCATACATATATATGTACATAATAATGTAAGTAATAGTGCCAAGTTCATTTAGATTACATTTTGTAAGAGGTGATCCAAGACGCAAAAAGTGAAAGCTGAATCGAAAGTCACTATTATAATTATTTTTCTTCTATAAAAATTAGAAAGAAAATACTCTCACTTATTCCGTTATGCTTAGCGGCATTCGCCGTATTTCCCAGGTTCTTTCAATTTCCTTTGAGAAAAGTATAGTATATAACAAACTTCAGCACTGGCTTTTGCCTAAAATGCTGACACTTCCTTATTTAGGTTTTATTTTGGATAGTGTTCCAACTCATACAAATTTTAAAACTAAGTAAATAAAATTGAAGCAAGTAAAAGCCCGTCTCCACATAACTTGATTCACCAGCGAAACATCTAGGGAAACATCTCGCTAAATAACCCGCCTCCACGTGGCTGATCGTTATTCAGTTTAACATTTCTCTTTCTTGTTCTTCTTAAATGTTTGCATGTTTGCTTATTTTTGCGTTTTTGTTTTGGTCTGTGTGAGATATCGATAGATTTTCGATACAAAATTAGAGAAGGCATCGATATCATCGTGTTTGGCAAGAGGATTGAGAACGAATCACGCGTTTCAATCTTCACTCGCTCTCAGAAATTTGTATGGAAATTGGCGAGTTTCAGCACTCGTTTTGAGGTCGAAACAAGATTGAGAGAGCGGGTGAAGAAAAAAAGAGCGAAACACGTTATGTGGAGACATGGTATAAAAGTCAGAAAGTGTTAAAAATGTTAAAAAACATATTCAGTCAAAGAGAAAAAGAAGAAAAAGTGGACAACAAAAACAAGCTGACAAGCCAAACCAAGCAAATAACTGACAAGCTCCCTGACGACTATTTGACTGACTCAGTGACTAATTGCCTATTGGACATGTAGTATGCATATGTACGAGTACATGTATGCATGCATATATCTGTAACTGAGCTGTTTAGCATCCGCAGATCGTGAGCCAACACCAGCCAGCCATTTGTAGATGGTCAGTTAGTTACGTGGAGTTCAGGTTGAGTTTGGTGATGTACATGCAAGTAATTGTATATACATACACAGTGGCGCACACAGAAAAATATTTTGGGGGGGGTTTTCAATATCCAACGGAAAATTAAAAAAAAAAAAATACTTAAAACTCGTCCAGACAATTTTTACTTAAATTTATGTTTGGGGAGTGGACCTACGTATGCACACATTAAACAAAGGCACCTTTTAAATCTCAATTCATTGCATTTTCTCTATATTTAAACTAAAACTAGCAAGTAAGGAAGCCTAAGTTCGAGTGGAATCGAACATTAGATACTCAGCTGTATGCTTTCATTGTTTTTTTGCGTTTGTTCGATTAGGGTGTATTTTATATGAATCGAGTGCCGCATAAAGTGGGCGCAGCTACGCCCATTTTCAAAATTTTTATCAATCATTTAACTAAGCATATAAATATTATTGTTGGTGCAAATTTGCAACCCTTTATGACTTCTAATTATAAAGAAGTTACGTTACAAACTCCCAAAGGGTTTTCCTGAAACGTCTTTGTTAAAAAGTAGGCGTGGTCATAAACCGATTTCGCTAAATTTTTGAGCATGTATTACCACAAGTTATTAAAGTGTACAAACTGATTTTCATCATAACATCTCAATTATTTGAAGAGTTATGGGTTCCGAAATCTCGAAGATTCCTTTGTCTGAAAAGAGGCGGTGCCACGCCCATTTTCCAAAATTTTTCTACTTTTTGTTTTATGTCTATAGTTGGACTCATGACACAAAATTTCAATGACATATCTTTATATTTGACAAAGATATCGCTTAAAATGTTTTTATTTGGCCCCTTAATAGTTCTCATATATAAATTTGGGCGTGGTCGTCAACCGATTTTGGCAATTTTTCGTCCAAACGTTTTCCTAAGTAAGTAAATTTCATCGATATATCGATGGCTGAGAATAAGATCGCCCTATTTCAAAAATTGTTTCAAAAACGCCCTATTCCAAAAATTGTTTGAATAACATCCTATTTCAGATTTTGCTTCAAAAACGTCCTATTTGAAAATTTGTTTCAATAACGTCCTATTTCAGACAATTATTCAAAAACGTCCTATTTCAGAGAAATGTATATGGAATTTTCTCTGAAATAGGGCGTTTTTGAAGCAAAATATGAAATAGGATGTTATTCAAACAATTTTTGGAATAGGGCGTTTTTGAAACAATTTTTGAAATAGGGCGATCTTATTCTCAGCCGTCGATATCTGCTACGGTTTCTAAATTATGGCTTATAAACCTTTCAATGTTTGCCCATTAATAAGTGGGCGTGGCACCGCCTATTTTCCAAAATTTCATCAAATTTCTTCATGAGAGCCTGGTCCCAATACGTGGGTAAAATTTTATAGCTCTAGCTATATTAGTGGCTGAGATACTAAATTTCCGATTTTTTCTATATACGAAAATTGGGCGTGGTCATGGTCCGATTTCGCCCATTTTCAATACCAACCGTCCCAGTCTCGATACCAACTTGCATTCCAAATTTGATCAGAATATCTAAATTTTTGCGCGAGTTAGTGTTTACAGGCGGACGGACGGACATGGCTCAATCGATTTCTCTTTTCACCCTGATCATTTTGATATATATAAGTCTATATCTGTCTCGATTATTTACAATCCACCGTTATGTGTGTTACAATCCACCGTTATGTGATTAAAACTATAATACTGTGTGTACTAGTACAGCTGAGTATAAAAAACCTAAGCTAATATCCACAGCATACTTTTAGGGAAATGTCTCCTCACTGCTTGTTTATAAACATAATCAGTAGTTGTTGACAAATATTGGCAATGTACATCCACGAATATTCATAGATTTTACAACATGTTTATAAAATTATTTTTTTATGGTGTTGTCAAATTTTGGGGGGGTTTTAACCCCAAAACCCCCCCTTGTGTGCGCCAATGTACATACATACATATGTTGAAGCGCTTGGGACTACAAAAAATCGGTGATTTGTTAAACCGTTGTTGAATCGCTGAATTGGTGAATCGATGATGATGTTGATGATGATTTGTTCGTTGGCGAACGATGTAGTGATTTTGATGGATGTAGCGAAAAGTGGCTAGAGGAAGTTGGTTTTCTTTTTTTCTTTTTTTTTTTTTTTTAATTTCTGGTGTTGCAGAAAAAGAGATGAAGTTAGCTGATGACTTGACTAACCGACCAGACTTATAACGACTGACAACAAACAACAGCAACGGCGAATGTTGAGCAAATCAAACGGATGGGTTATGCTTGAGCGTAACTAAGTGACGGATTTTTAAGGTCAAGTGAGTTCAGCGTAGCAATAAAAACAAAAGTAAATGCATACATACATATATACATAGGTACATATATGTAACTAACATCATTTAAATAAATAATAAAAATCAACAATGCCATATTTTAAAGCACATATGCGCAGATGCATACAAATATATGTATGTAGTTTTGTACGGTGACGGTGTCTGATCAAGCCATACCTACATATGCCCAGGTAGAATCAGAGACAGTCGCTCTACTAATAGCCGTATTCTTGCAGAACACCACTCCGCTGCACAGTTGGTATTGGCAGCACTGGTGCAAACTATAAGAAAGCGACTAAAAGTTACCAAAGCAAAATGTACAACTTTTGACATTTAAATAGTAAACTTCTAATTTTATTTCCATTATCATTTCACAATAGTGCGCTAGTGCTTGAGCAGAACCAGAAATAAAACACGTTCAACATTCCCAGGAATATAGGTTTTTCGGTTCCTTTGGTCTTTTAGGTTAATTTTACAGATAAATTTTCTGAGGAGACCCCTAGTAAAATTTTATACCAAATAATTTTCTAGAACATTTTAACCCTCTAGCGACCTTAAATTTACTATTTTTCCTGATTTTCTAAAAAGGGGGTCAAAATAACCCATTATTGGCGGTGCTAGAGGGTTAAAATGTTCTAGAAAACTATTCGCCATAAAATTTCAGTAGGGGTCTCTTCAGAAGAAATCTTTGTAAAATCAACCTAAAGGACCAAAGGAAACGAAAAACATATAGGATAGGAGGCTGAGAATAAAATTTAATTGTGCCTCGTATTGCGTACTTATCTACATATGTATGTACATATGTATGTATGTTTTTCTTCATTCTATTTGTTACTAAAACAAACTTATTCACTCTATTTAGACTAAATGATTCATACAAAAGCTGCAAATTTTAGGCAAACTGATATTCATACACATTCGCCATTTTAAAAGCCCCAACCGACATTTTAGTTATGGAGTAAAAAGCAAACAAAAAATTGTGATTGTACTAAAAAAATATGTTCATATGTTTGTATGTATGTATTTTTATTTGGTTTTATGTATGTATGTATATATGTCGTCGATCGCCTGCAAGATACACGAATGTGAAAATTTTTTTAAGCAAGATGTCTGCTCTTTATCGGGTATATATTGATATAATAACAATTAATATTTGTATATACATATGTTTATGTACATACAAGTACATATTATGTATGTATGTTCACACAAGAATTTATAAAAATATGAATTGTTATTACATCAATATATACACGATAAAGAGCAGACATCGTACTTAAAAAAATGTTCACATTCGTGTTTCTGGCAGGAGACCGACAATGTATGTTTTTATAATGCTGCAACATTTTGCATGCCATGCGACCACACAAATCTATGGCATCAACGCGTTCGCTCTTGTTGCGCACGGCTGACAGCGCGCGGTTTATGCTGCACCATTGTTGGTTTGCGGTTAACAGACGCAATTTTTCAGTTAAGATTTTGTTTTTTATAACTTTCATAGCTTTTTTTTATTACGAATAATATAGTTTTTCTTGCTTTAATTTTTTTTCTTGAAATTGGTTTAGTGCGGTAGAGCTTGCAATGGCAACCAAAACGAGTTGGACACATTTATTTATTTTAACTGCGCTGCTCATATTTTCATATACAATATACATATGTATGTATTTACAAATGTATGTTAGTTTTTTATTTAAGAGTTTTTTGTTGTTGTTGTTGTTGTTGTTGGTACATTTGATTTGGCTTAACTTTGCAATGCTTTCTTTGCATTTCGTTGGTTGCGGCTTTGATGCGGCTGAGTCGAATGTTGGCGGTCGGTCGGTCGGTCAGTCTGTCGGCCATATCTAACAAATGTGGCTTGGCTGTCAGTTGCAGTTCAAAACAATTTTCTGCTTTAAAATATGAGCATTTCTGCGGTTTAGCGTTGGTTTTGTAACGGAAATATTGAATGCATCTGTTTGTGGATTGAAATGTTGGCAAAATGGAAAAAATAGTGTCGTTTATTGGCTTATACTTTTTCTTGTTTTGAATTAGATATGTATAGTATATAATAATTTCTGGTTACTGTGGATTTAACTTAATATGGAAGAATAAAAAGGCACAAAACACTTATTTTTTTTTTTTTTTGAGTGAAAGGGTTTTCCTACAGCTCAGCTACCATAATATCTTCGCGACAAGTTAATTGACACGCTTTACTTTCGTAGTTAGTAAAAGTTATCGTGAAGGATTACGCGTTTATAGAAATGCTGTCGCGCTAATTTAGTTCCTTGCTTAATTGTCACTTAACCATCTAGACGTTTCTGGCCGAGTCCAATAGCCCGCGCCAGTTGTTTCTGTTTCGTACTGCACGGCGTCACATGGGAACACCTACATAGGGAGGCAGCATCGCTGTCCACCTGATCTTCCCAACGCAGTGGAGGACTCCCTTGTCTTCTGTGTGCAGCGGGTTTCGATAGAAATACTTTCATGGCCGAAGCATCTTCATCCATTCTCAAGACATGACCTGCCCAACGCAGCCGCTGGATCTTTATTTGCTGAACAATGTCGATGTCTGCGTACAGCTCGTACAGCTCATCAATAAATCTCCGTCGATACTCGCCCTCGCCAATGCGCAAAGGTCCATAAATCCTCCGAAGAATTTTCCTATCTAATATTCCCAGTGCTATCTTATCTGATTTTAATATTGCATGGGGCTTCTGCGCCGTACATGAGGACTGAAACGGTGTGCGGTCCTGTAGAGTGTGGTTTTTCCAAAATTCTTTGGTCGTTGGGAAAGTTACAACTATTGCCAGCGATTAATGAAGTCGTAAATGATACATTTTCGCTAACACTGGCCTCAAGTGGCTTTTCTCACGCAAACTCTTCCTAAAACACTGCATATCAACTCTATTTTCCCAGCGGGTATTGTTTCCTTAAAAAACGTTTAGATAGCTGTATAAATAATGATTAAATCTTTTTTTTATTTACACATTCTTTTCGCATCTTTTGGACGGGACGTCCGGCCTTTGATATCTTCCTTAATAATGTCATACTTGATATAGACATATGTACATACAGATTTCGCCAATCGCCGCCCACATGCAAAATGCTCATTCATCTTCAATGACACTTTTCACGCTTTAAATGCTCATTAACACACACTTCCAATGCAGGAGGCATTCCATTCACTTTAACATCATTAGTTTAGAGATACATATGTACATACGGGTACGATTACATACATACATATGTATGTATATAGAAAAAGACCCACCTGTATCACACGCATCGGCAACCCCGTCTCCTTGGCCAATTGTTCCCTAATATGCCGTGTCGGTTTCGGCGTTTGATTAAATGCCGTTTTCAGTACTTCCAATTGTTTGGCTTTTATCGTCGTTCGCGGGCCACGTCTTTTCGAACCGTTCGCATCGTCAGGACTTTTATTCTCCGCTTGCGAATCACCACGACCATCAGGATCGCCATCTAAGGAACCCTGCGTAAAAAAAAGAATAATAATAGTAAAAAAAATTGTATTGTTGTAATGTCATGTAAGGTGTGGGCTGGAGCAACTGTGTTTGTACTTTTTTTGTCTTTCCTCTTGCCTTTCTTCGGCTGATAACCAGAGTGTGTATGTGTAGTAAAATTAAGCAGTATTACTTTAGCGCTGCATAATGCAATGCCATATCAATAAATTTGTTAAATAACCATTTGCAAATCATTAATCATCAGTCGGTAATATAGCGAATCGCGTCAAGAGTAAACGACAGTCGGTCGGAACGAACGCTGTTAGAGGTACATACATGTGTGTAATGCACAGTGTACAATTTGGTATGTGGTGTGGGATAAAAAATTGTTTTTCTATTAAAAAAAAAAATAAATAGTTGCTTGCTTTTCCGACGGGGTAGCAATATGATGTACTTACAAAGATAATTTTAAACGAAGAAAGACACTTGAGATGGCGCATATTAGCCGAAACCGGTTTGTCTCCAAATCAAAATTGACAAGGGATGACGGAAAATTGTTCCACAGTACATCAAAAAAGAAATGATTAGTTTGAAACAGGGACCCATAATAATCATTATTCGTTATATTTTCAGTGAAAAATATCAAATACTTGCAAACATCGTAGAAAGCGCACCATCCGAATCCACTACGATCGAAAAATTTTAAGCGATATCCATAAAAATTAAAAATAATCATAATTTTTTTAGTTTTATTTTTTTGATCAAAAATAAAACTTATTCCTTGAGTGATATATTTATCGCTCAGAAATAAACATTATATTTTGAGTTTTATTTTTTTGATCGGAAATAACACTTATTCCTTGAGTAATATATTTATCGCTCAGAAATAAACATTATATTTTGAGTTTTATTTTTTTGATCGGAAATAACACTTATTCCTTGAGTGATATATTTATCGCTCAGAAATAAAAATTATTCTTTGAGTTTTATTTTTTTGCTTAAGTCGAAAAACTCAAATTTTCTCTGAAGTGCTCTGGAATATAATTACTAAAAAATTCCCATCGATATAACTTCGTGACTGATTGATATTTTTGATCGAAAAAAATAAAACTCACACAATAATGATTATTTCTGAACGATAAATATTCCACTCAAGGAATAAGTGTTATTTCTGATCAAAGAAATAAAACTCAAAAAATAATGATTATTTTTGATGAAATATAAAAAAACTCAACATATAATGATTAAATGGCGATTTTTATTATAAAACTTATAATGATTACGGTCCCTGGTTTGAAAAAATATGTAAATATTTTTTTATTAATCCCTGCAAGCACTATGTTTGATAAACAATTCCAAAATGATTGCGAGACGAATCTATTTTTCGAGGCTCATCTTCGACATTGGATGTGGAGAATCTTGTTCTTTGATCCGAGAACTAGATGACTCTACAGCAAAGCGAAACCTTGATTATCCGATGAATTTGCCGTTCGCTATGCATTCGAAATCGAGGTCATTCTCGAAGGGAAGCTCTGGTAAGAGAGCGTGTTTGTGTCTTATTCGCGCTATGCGTTACAAATGGTCTAAAAGTCGTGAATGTTCATAAGTATGGGTTTGCATAGTTATTAACTTGAACCAAGAACTCGAACGCAGCCGTACAAATTTGAATAACATTTTTGTAAAATTTTTGAACCGTCTTTCTAAAGATCTCTGTGTTTAGTTTGTCTCTCATCACTTTACTTATTATCCACTGTACCGTGGCAACGCGCTCATAATCATCGGTTGTTCCGTTCGATTTGAACGGCGTTAAAAAAGTCAAAGAGCCAAGTACACATGTTTTTGGCGGAAACATTAAAGAAAATGAAAAATGTAAAAAAAATCGAAATTCACAATGAGTTGAGTGTCAAAAAACAAAAAAAAAAAAAACAAAATACCGCGCCGCCTTTATCGACTGCTCATTTGCTTTTTCGATTCTTTTCGCTTAATTTGGCTGTATTTTTTTTTTTTTTTTCTTAAAAAGTTGTTGCTTTCTCTCTTTTCAACTGTATTTTTATTAATGATTATTACCTGATCGGAATCGTCATGCGTGTTTTTACTATCCGTGCTCATACTTTGTACTGAGATATCGGATGCTCCCAATGGTCCACCCGCTGAGTCCGGCCCATTCGGTCCCAATACGCCCAGACCGAGTGGAGGCCCACGTAAATGTGGCGGATCATCGTCGTCTTCGTCTTCGCTGGCGGAACCCATTAATGAATCTGATGGAAAGAGAGAAATAAAAAAGAAAAATTAAGAAAAATTGCCGGCGATTGTTAAACGATAAATTTTGAATGGGAAATGTGTACAGGTAAAATGTAGGTAAACATACATACATATGTACATAGTAGGTACAGCATAAACATATGTGCGCATTTGACTTTCAATGTGCACATGTAGATACATATGTATGTATGTATTTATCTAATGAAATAGTTATACATATGTAGTAAATGACGGCATATTGACGGTATGAAAAATGTATTTTTAATTCAAATTGTTTTGGGAACCGTTTGGTTTGGCAATGCCGGGAAGAGCAGTATGTTACTGACATAAGGGTATTTAGATAAGTACATACATACTTAGTAAATACATACTTATGTAAGACGGAGGACTAAAATATAAAGGTAAATAAAATGTATGTATATTAGATAGGGTCGAAAAAATAAGTTGTAAAAGTCCGCCCCTAAATTTGAAGTTTAGGTTGAGAGGGTTAAGGTAAAAAAAAAATTTTTTTTTGAACCCGCGAAATACCGCCGAAATTATTTTTTTTATCGTAACTTTGTTATTTTACTTCAGAGTTCAAAATGACAAGCAAATATAGAGCTTCAAAATACGAAAATATTGACTATCACTCTTAAAAATCGGATGTTAAATAACAAAGTTACAAGGAAAAAAACCATTTCGGCGGTATTTCGCGAGATCAAAAAAAAAAAAAAAAATGTTTCCCTGTCAACATAAGCTTCAAATTTAGGGGCGAACTTTTACAACTTTTTTATTTCGTATGGGGACCAACCCAGTCTAATGTACATTTAAGCCTGCTTTGCCTTCCACTGCAATATTCTCACGGCTCTGGAAAAGCTGAAGTTCGCCAATTATAAATTAGTTAATGCATTAAGTATTTCGAGACACGTTCTCTGTGTACAATTCAAAAGCGATTACTGAAATATCTTAAATCAATCTTTATATGACTAGTAAATTTCCCAAGAGAATATTCACATATTCTCATATTTCAATATTAAATTTATTTTTTTATTGTTTGTTGTTTTCAATAGTGCTTAATAAGATGCAAAATCAACAAAACTGCATAATGCCACCTTTTACATATAAATACATACATAGATCTAGTCAGTTTACAAGCCTGATTCCTTCCTCATTACAAACTCATTTCCCACTGCATTCAAAGCCCATCAAACCAAAGGGCCAGTTTTGTTTCCTATTTGAGCATTGCATGTGTACTTGTGACACGCTTGCAAGGGCACCAAACCAAAACTTTAAAAACCGATTAATTTTCAAATACACAAAAGTGTATAAGTGCCAAAATGTATGCAACGTCTACACACTTGAGATGCTTGACAGCCGCAGCCACAGTCTAGCCAGCCTGTTTGTTTTTTTGTTTGTTGCCCGTTTGATTATCTGTTCGCATGCCACTCGCAGCAGCAGCAGAATGTCGCGCGTGTCAGCATTTTGCATGGTACGGCTTTGATAAGAGACAGACGTCGCCGCCACCGCCGCCGCTGATTGACATTGGCATGTGGCAGCAATAGAAATGCAAAGGAGTACTTACATATGTGTGCATGTATGTATGTATGTATGTCTGGAGAAATGTGGTGGGAGCGCATCCCAGCGAACATTCGAGAGTACGCTGAAATTATTTTCCACGAAAGTTTCGTTTCATCTTGATTAATCCTAGCCCAAGGAAGTATGGTTTGTTGGGTGTGCTATTTTCTAAAAGCTTAAGCTTCTCGCGACAAGCAAACGTGTCTGTGATTGGAGCATTTTGCCGCGGCAGCTTTAATGCCCTAACGATTGTGTCTACTGTGGCTACTTAACACACAGAAACATATATGTACACATACATACTCGCCCACCAAAATATCTAGGCCTTATTTAAGAATTAAAACCGCAGATTTAAATGCTTACGAAATAAGGCCCAAAAATTATAAGGGTAGCAAATTTGTATGGCGTAAGGCTAAAATAAGGCTTATTTTCCTGTGTTGATGTCATCAGGCCATAAGGAGTACTAGAAAGTTGGTAGCAGACAGAGTGAATAATAATAATAATACAATGGCGCTATTATAACTCTGACGAGTTTTATGGCCGAGCTTCTCTCCCAATTCGAGGTGTGCTCCTTTTTGTTTTTCCTATTAATTGGGTGGACCTACAGTTTTATGCCGGCTCCGAAC
Source organism: Urophora cardui (assembly GCA_960531455.1). Taxonomy (NCBI): domain Eukaryota; kingdom Metazoa; phylum Arthropoda; class Insecta; order Diptera; family Tephritidae; genus Urophora; species Urophora cardui. The sequence goes on along the minus strand of OY482671.1, from coordinate 144,096,012 downwards.
GGCGAATGCATTTTTTGTGAGAAGCTTTTTCATGGCAGAAATACACTCGGAGGGTATGCCGCCCACTGCCGAGAAGTGACCGCTGCTCTTAAAAAATCCAATAATTGGATTTTTACTAATTAGAAAATTTTTTTGGTGTTTTGCTCGGACCGTGGTTTGAACCCGAGACCTCTACCATAGCAGGCGAGCACTCTACCCACTGCACCACAGTGGATCACAGAGTGAATGCATAACAGAAGCAGCGCTGCCAGCGTACTCCTTTTTTATAACTGACTAGCTGACCCGGCAAACTTCGTTCTGCCCAAAATAGATTTTTTTATTAATTTCATTTCAAAAATTGTTATTACTCCGGTGTTATTTTTAATAGAAAATTAACGATTTTTCACTACTTCATTGTGCATACAAGATAAAAAATATATAATTTTAGTATTCAGTTTAAGGCTGCACGATACACAACATTTTTAGTTTTCTGTTCCGGATATTTATTTTCACTGTGTAAGTAAGAGGATTGATATAGTATACCTCCATAATGGTTTTCAGGCCCCTCCTCCAAACCTTTTAGATATATTCAGCCTCAAAAGTTTAGTACGTATGGGAGGTGCAATGCCCCATTTTTCGATAAATCTTTTTTTTTTTTTTTGGTGAACATGGTATTGATATCGTATATCTGCATAGTGATTTCTATGTACATGCCCATTAGAGCGTATCACGGTGTATGGAGGAAAAAAAAGTTGAAAATGTTCCCCCCCAGTTTGAACACTTACCTTATGAGGTTTTCAAAAAAATTTTTTTTAATTTTTTTTGTCACCCTGTAAAAACAGCGAAATTTGTTTTTTTTCTATAATTTCTATATTTTACGTTCGATTTTCAAAAGTGATACATTTTTAGAAAGGTATGCACCAAGGCAATATTTCATCCATAGAAACTTTTAGCCCATCATGCCAAGTTCAGCTTTTATTCTATTTTTACTAAATCCAACACCCTGTATTTGAAAAAAAAAAATTGTTTCCTGAATACTAAGAAAAACAAGTAAGAGCGCGGCTAACTTCGGACGTACCAAAGACTGCATACCTTTCATGAATGGGGAAATGAAAAGTTGCATAGTCTGATATTGTTTAATTTATACTTTCAATTCTCTGGGTAATTTATACAAAGATTCCTTAGAAAAAGAAGTGTCATTATTTAGATGGAGAAGTTATACCCTAAAATATATATATCTGAACAATCGGTTGTATGGCAGCTATATGATATAGTGGTCCGATTCGGCCGATTCCGACAAATGATAAGCTTCTCCTAAAAACACACACACATTCCGAATTTCATGTAGATATCTCAAAAATTGAGGGACTAGTTTGCGATTAAACAGACAGACAGACAGACGGACATGGCTTAATCGACTCAGCTCATGATCCTGATCATATTGGTATATATTTTCGTAGGTCTGCAACGCCTCGTTCTGGTACTTTCACCATTCGTGTTTCGGTACAAAGTTATAATACCATTTCATTCCCATGAATGGTATAAAAAGAATATTTACCTGCATATAATAAGGAAATAAATGTAATGCATTTATGCTAAATCTTTTCTTGGCTCTAATTTTCTGTGACGTTCTCGGCTACTTACTTTAGCGAGTATATAACCTAGGCGTTCCTCGTCGGCAACTTCTGTACAAGAATCACTTACTACCTGTTTAAATCGCTCAGTATTTAGAGAATGGCATAGAAAATCTAAGTAAATTAATAGGTTATAATTAGTATAATTAGTATCAATCACTGCTGTTTGGAAATATTAATCAGATATTTTTATAACATCATTAGAATTTTGTAGTTCCTGCAAGTCCGTATCAGAATAAAATTGCAAGCATGGTGGCTCTGTAATTCTAAATGAGCTCCAATCGGTCATTTGAGTGTACTATGTACTTCTTCATGGCATTTCTGCTCTGAGTTGCTCTATGTTGCTCTATTTCGACAGCTGCCCTACTTTGCTCTGCTCTAACCTTCTCCGAACTTTTTTTGTTCATTAAACAGAGCTAATATTAATAAGTAATAATCTTTTTTACTCATATAATGATGTCAAAACTAAATTCAAGGCTAAATTTACTTTATTAAAAATTTTTTTTTAATACAGGGTGTTGGTTTTAAATAAATTTTAATAAAAGCTAAAGTTTGTGTCGCAGGTTAATGGCTTATATGGATGAAATATGACACGGGTTAAAACCTTTACAACAATATATTGCTCGTTAAAATCAAACACCAAATAGAAAAGTTATAAGCAAAAAACGAATTTCGCTGTTTTTACAGGGTGCCGAAAAAAAAATTTTTTCCATTTTTGAAATCTCCAAGGAGTAAACATTCGAACCAGAGGGGAACATTTTAAACTTTTTTTGGCGATACGCTCTAATGCCCATGAACGCTTTTAAGGATATTTAGCCTTAAAAATTAAGTTTGTATGGGAGGTGCCACGCCCCCTTTTTCGATAACCTACACTTTTATGCGCAAAAATTGTTTTGATATCATATAGCTCTGTACCAATTTCCAGGTCCCTGACTTAAATCCTTTTAAAAAATTAAGTGTTGTTGGGAAGTGCCACGCCCCCTTTTCGTATAACTCCTATTATTTTGCGTTAATATGGAATTGTTATCGTTTATCTCCACACCAATTTCCAAGCCCCTAGCGTAAACAATTTTAGAGATATTCAGCATGAAAAATGAAGTTTGTAGGGGGGGTGCCACGCCCCTTTTTCCGATAACCCCCACCTTTATGCGTGGGAATGGTTTTGATATCATTTAGCTCTATACCAATTTTCAGCTCCCTACCTTAAACTGTTTTAGAGATAATCAGCTTTAAAAATTAAGGTTGTATGGGAGGTGCCACGCCCCCTAACATTTTTTTATTTTTTCTTCGACTAAACCTTGGCGGGGTAACAACAAACAAACCCCCCTAAGGAAGTATTTGATTTGGTTCAGCCGTTTTCAAGTTTTAGCGTTACAATTAAATACCAAATCATTTTTGTATATATAGATTTGTCAACAATAAGCAAAATATTTTTGCAGGGTAATTTCCCCATTTTATACGTATTAAATCTGCATAGTTCACTTAAGTGACACACATATATACACATGCCACAGATTGCATTGTTTATGCATTCAACAAAACAACATGCCACACGCGTCGGGTCACGTGTCGCTTTGCCTCAATTCGTTGGGCATTCAATTTGAATTGGTGCGAGATTAGCTCTGCGAGAAAATATTATTTATTGCATTTGTTAAGTTGATTCATCATCTTGTTAAGCAATTTTGGACACAAACAACCATACAAAAACAAAAACAAAAACAAAAAATACAATGATACATTGTGATGTTGTGGGTGACACACAAATACCTACATACATATGCACATACATACTGGAAAAGTGTGTTACAATAAAGAAGGAGTGAAAGAATACCCTACTTAGTAGCGGAAGAGGCGTGTTGAAGGGTTAAACTTCATGCGATTACGTCAAGTATACATGCTTTTATAGTTTCCAGTTACTGACGACGTGTGTCGAGTTTGGAATGAATTTCCTTTTTTCGCGTATGCTGGTGGGAAAATTATGCTTTATTTTGAAGCAGTTTGATATGTATGTATATATGTATGTATGTATATTTGAAATAAACCTTTGACAATGGAAGTCAGACGATGATACTTCCAACATCATAAAACACACTTTGTGTTGCTTATCAAAGTTGAACCTCATGACTGCTATGTTTTGGTGTTCTAAATAAAGTTTATCAAATAATTCGGCGGCTGAGAAAATTTTTAAATCGCGGAAAAGCTTACAATTCTAACAAGAAAAAGGGGATTGTATAAGAAAAATAATATATGTATAACTAGTATCGCCCTTGGTGGAAAATTCGACCAGTTTTACTGTGCGATAATTTGAGGGTGGAAAGAGCACTACTTTGCCCTTGTTTGCCTTTTTAAATTTGAAAAATTTCGAGAAAGTTTACTCCAGCTTTCGCGTAAGAAAATTGACTTGTTTTTATCTGTCAATCTAATACAAAATATCTTAATACTTGACTAGAAGAATTCGCTTTAAAAATTATAGAATAAAAATCGTCTTTAAGCTCATACTTAGTCTCTTATTAATAAGATGTAAAAGCCGTATTCGTTTCGGCAAGAGTTAGAGACTTGCGAAAAAACAACCACTGGTATAAAAACAAGTGAAAATTATACGACCGTTCGTTAAAGTAAAGGAATTGGAAAAAAGGTGTGTTTATTTGATGAAATTTCTTAAAAAATTTTATCGATTGATGTCTCCCAATCTTCGAATTTAGCCAAGACTAGTAGTATACGTTCTTTGGTACGGAATCGGAGAAAATTTTCTAACGAACGGTATTGCGTTGAAACCATTTCACTTATTCACAATAGAAAAAATTGGCATAATCAGTAAAGATAATTAGCATAATTAGTAAAGATCAGTTTAATGAGTAGGTGGCATACTCTCTAAAGGTCACTTAAAGTCTCTAACGTTTTGTATGGAAACAGTCAGCCAAGAGAGCAGAATCGACTATAAGCGAGCAGAGAATTGCCCAATAAAACACTCCTAAAGTAAAGCATATATTATATATGTATTTAGTTACTGGCTATTTTGTCCGAGGAGACCCATATTGAAATTTTATGTCGAATAATTTTCTGTGGCCGCTGTGGTGCAGTGGGTAGAGTGCTCGCCTGCTATGCCAGAGGTCTCGGGTTCAAACCACGGTCCGAGCAAAACACCAAACAATTTTTCTAATCAGTAAAAATGCAATTATTCGGTTTTTTAAGAGCAGCGGTCACCTCTCGGCAGTGGGGCGGCATACCCTCCGAGAGTATTTCTGCCATGAAAAAGTTTCTCACAAAAAATGCATTCGCCGTTCGGAGCCGGCATAAAACTGTAGGTCCACCCAATTAGTAGGAAAAACAGAAAAGGAGCACACCTCCAATTGGGAGAGAAGCTCGGCCATAAAACTCGTCAGAGTTATAATAGCGCCATTGTATTATTTATTATATTATAATTTTCTAGAATATTTTAACCCTCCAGCGACCTCTAAAATACCATTTTCGGACTCTTCTTTCTTTTTCCAATTTCCTTTCTCTTTCTTTTACCCTTTCAATTTTATTTGCGTTTGCTTTATCTTGTTACATATTTTTGGTGTACTTTCCTGTTACCGTTTCCTATTTCGTGTCCTTTTCCTTCGCCATTTCCGTCCTTTCCTTTCCTTTCCTTTCCTTTCCTTTCCTTTCCTTTATTTTCCTTCCCTTCCTTTTCTTTCCCTTTTCCTTTCCCTTCCTTTCCTTTCTTTCCCTTTTCTTTCTTTCCCTTTTCCTTTCCTTTCCTTTCCTTTCCTTTCATTTCCTTTCCTTTCTCTTTCATTAAAATCGGCTTTGGAATTCAAAATGAAGGAAAACTACATCGGTTCCGTTTTGAAGAAAAATCATCCATGTAGGAGTTCTCAAATTGAACATCGACCTAGTTAACATTCTTAAATCGAAGGTGAGACTTAAAAAGATCCGATCTGTTTGGAATGGTTGAGCAAGATTAATGATTATTGCGTCGCCAGTCCCTTGACAACCTTTGTTGAGTACTTTGGGTACAACACCAGTCAACAGCGATGATATAAAACGAAATGACATTAAGTGATGATATGACTGCAACAAATTCTCATTGGGGAATTCTAGGCAAACGCTTACATTTCTACAGGGTTGTATAAACATAACACCCAAAATACCAGCAAGCCACTTGATCCTGCGGAACGTACAATTATATGTATGTACAATTGTAGGTACATATGTATGCATCAATAAAAACGCTCAAATACACTAGACGCACATAAATTAAAAGCGAAAGTGGGATTTACACAAATGTGTACATACATATGTATGTATGTCAGATCTGCACAACTTTTTTTTCTTCTGGGTGCACAGATTTCCAACCAACAAAACACTCATTCAGATTGCCGTTTGTTCCATCCGCTTGTTGTAGTTGAGTGTTGAAAATTTTATTAGATTTGTCAACATTTTATTTGGTACACTTTATAGCAGCAATAGCAACAACAGCAACTACATACATACGCGGTTCATTCCCTGTAGGGAAAAACTCTAGTTCAGAACTAGGTCGCTTCTAGTGCATTTTTCGCAAGTACTAGTGCGAGCTAAATCTCTTTTGCATATTATCAACTGGCGAATTTAACACGGCGACAGTGTTGCCACTTTAGATATTTTGTAGCTAGATTTAGCTATAACTTTTGGCGTTTAGCTACAGATATTTGCGTTTAGCTATTAGCTATTTTTGTTAGCTTTTTTTTTAGTAGCTTAGCTATTTTTAGCTATTTTTCTTAATTTCTTTATTTTGCACATCAGTTTATCATTTTAAGCTAATGAGTCATCTGCGAGTTTATGAAAACTTGAAAGTGTATACTTATTCTTATGATTATCAAACTATACAAAAGTTGATAGTCTGGCATGCCTTCCTTATTTTATCGATTATTGGTGCATTCATATGCAAGGTTGATGCAATCAAGGCAGATCTAGGAAGGTAGGCTCGGTGGCGAATTCAGAAATTTCCCATGTATTTTGTTATTGTAATTGGTAGAGTGTAATGTCAAAATGATAATTCGCCTTAGTTAAAATCTGAATTCGCTTGAGACTCGCCCATTCTTATTGGTCATGATGTGAATTCGCTTTGATTTTGACATTACACTCTACCTTTGTAAATAAAAAAGTAGTTTCTGAATTCGCCACCGAGCCTACCTTCCCAGATCTGCCTTGGATGCAATAAGGTTTTCGCAGTGCGCAAAAGCAACTCTGCCATACATTTTGTTGTTGCCCATTTTGCTATTTGAATTCGCAAATGACCATTGGCATACGCGATATTTGAACCGTCCTTTTCACGGTGTATTCGTAAAATTTTTCAGAACTTTATTATCAAGTTAATTGAGCAACTCCGCCAACGCTTACCGCAGAATATTCAATCTTTAAAAAATATTGAATTTTTTTCTGTAAATAAGCCAAAAATATTTGACACTTTCAAGGATGAAAAGGATCACTTTAACACGGAGGAAATCACTATTTTAGAAATGCAATGGAAAAACTACACGCATACCAATGGAAGGGAACTACCTCTACAATAAAGTTTTGGGTAGACGTAAGAAAGCTTAGAAATGCTCTTAACGAAAATCCGTTTGAAGAACTACAATCTTTTGTGTTTAATTTTCTAATCCTACCGCTTAGTAATACAGAAATAGAACGTAGATTTTCTGTTATGAACGTAATAAAAACAAAGCAAAGAAATAGAATGCAATTATTTATGTTAAACTCTCTATTGACTGTTAGGTATGGTCTAAAAAGGCTTGAAAAATGTTGTAATAACTTTAAAATTCCTAACGATATTATTAAAGCAATGACTTCAATTAATAATAATTCAACCTGTGAATTAAATGAAGAAGATATGATTTTTTAAATGTTATTGAATCAAATTTTTAACTAAAGTTTAAATATTAACTAGTCTCTATTATAATTTATTTTAATACTGCAATTGAATGTACATACATACGTACATACATAATACATATTATGTAATGAATTGATTTTTTTCATTGTAAATATATGTATGGCTACAATATATAATATATGTATATATAAATATTCATATATGTGAAGTTGTTTTATGTCACGTCTTTTTAAATAAATCATTATTTGGCTATTTTTGAAAAAAAAAAAAAATTTGGCTATTTATTTTAGCTATGAAAAAAATTATTTAGCTATTTTTAGCAATTTTTTTAATTTAATTTAGCCATAAGCTTCAAAATATTCTGGCAACACTGCACGGCGATGTCCTAGGCGGTGTCAATTGTCACTCTCTGCACTACATTTTCGATAGTTCGGAACTAGTACTAAATTCTACAGTTTACACTAGTTCGTTTATTGGCACGATTTCGATAGTTCTGAACTAGCTACAAGTACCTACAAATTCTACAGTTTTACATCTGCCGCTTAAGTGAGGCCTTTGACACACTTCATGCAAGTGGCGCGATGGCCGACTGGCTAACGCATTTGCCTTTCAATCTGAGGGGCGCGGGTTCGAATCCTGTCGGTGTCAAAGTGGATGATAATTTTTTTTTTAAATTTTTTTTAACTAATATTTTTTAAATTATTTATTTTTTAATAAAAATTTGCAATAATATTTAAAAAGTAATAAAATAAAAAAAATTTAAAATAAGCCTGAGGGATCTGAAAAGCACAATTAGATGGACATTTCATTTCATACAAGATGCAAATAGAAAACTCTTTATATAAAATGCTTCACTAAACATCTGAGAATTGCAGAAATATACAAAGCCGACGGCAATTGAACGAACGAAAAATTTTCATAGAATTTTTGTCACTTCGAAATTGCATACAAATCAAGTGTGACTCACTCAATTCACTCCTTCTGAACTGGTGAAGGTCTAACTACAATTGATCTAGTTCCCTTTTGACACCTTTTCGCTAGTTCGGAACTAGAAATTTTCCTCTCTAGTTATTGAGTTCCCTGCAGGGTTTGTTCTTTGTTTGGCTTCTTTCTGTCTGTAGGTAATTTCTGGCATATTGCAACACAAGTGTAGTCACTGAATCGTTCGTTGGTTATGGGTTGTGCAACGGGATATGTTAAACGATTCGTTTATGATAAATTGCCATTTACCTTTTTATTATACGAATTTACGGTTGTGCAATAGATGTGTATGTATGTTTGTGTGCTTTCTACGATTGCAGGGTTGTAGCTTTTGTGCCAACGAAATTCCATGGTTTGTCTTGGGGTGGTGTCTCGGCCAGAGTGGCTGGTGTGTAGAGCTGGTCTGATGTGGCTCATCTGTTACGAATTAGATTATGCATAATAAAGTTTAATTTATATGCGCCAGTGCGGCAAAGCAGAAAAAAATGGACTTGTATGAACCGGCTGATTGGCCCGCAGTTGCGTATAGAGCTGCCTTAATGTGACCATAATTAAGGGTACCTACGCTGAGATTTGAATTTTTTGTTTGGTTTCTGTTTTCTTTTGCATGGAAACTGTGTACAATTTTTACCAGCAGGTTGAGGTTAATTTCGAGAATATAAGGGTTCGCACTGTCATACGTTTTTAGTATGAATGAAAACCTGAGCATCGAAGCATTAAAGCTAGTGCGACGACTGGTACTTATAGCAAAGTGGCTTGATGCTCGTCCGAAAACCCATTTAGTACCTTTTGGGCTATATCCCTGGTCTCAGTAACTTAAACAATTTAAGCCATTTATTGGGTTTTGTTTTCAGTAACGGAAGAGAAAGGCATACTCCCGGATAATATTTTTCCTACACAGAGCGAAAAAGAATAGGTTAAACTAATCAAAAAAAATTAGTTCCGTTCAATAACGAAAATTTTTTACTAATTTTTCATAAAAAATGACAGTTCTCCATACAAAAATGAGACATTTTAGAAAAAATTCGTAACAATTTTTTTGTTATTGAACAGAGCTATTGTTAATGAGCAATTTTTCTATTTGACATTGAAAACAACAAATTTTTTATAATGGTTAAAAAATCCAAAAAAAATTATACATATCTCGTATTTTCGCTAACTATTTTTCATACGTTAAAAAAACGGTAATTTTTAGTCCCTGGTATTTTTCGTTTAAATTTAGGTAGGTACTAGCTCTCTGTTTTGTGTGCATGAAAAAGCTTGCCATCGGTTTGTGCTTTCTTTTTTCAGCTTTAGTGAATTATGTACATACATACATATGTATGTATGTATGTAGGTTTGATGTTCCCATCAAAAATTTCAAGCTTATCGCATAAAAAAAAATCTTTAACTAGTGCCTACTACTAATTTCGAAGCTTTCCCACACCTAACCCAATCTAATTTCATGAACAATACACCACACGCAGGCAGAAAGCAGTAACAATGAAAACAAACAAAAAGTTTGTATGGTATCACACACCGAACGAACTTGAAGTACTTTAAAACACGTGTTAATAAATATAACACATTTTGCCATAACAGCAACAATAATAACGAGAGACTTTAAGTAGTATGTATGTGTACATAAATAGCAACAACACTTCAATTAACTTCAACAACACTTCATACAAGTGGCAAATGCAAGTGGCCGGCCACTTCATTTTGTTTGCCACAAAATTTGAACTTAATTTCTTTTCACGCACAAAAACACAAACACACAAACGTATGAACTTTCTTTCATACTTACATACATACATAAATGCCGTTTGAAACGACCGCGATGAGACGCCGACGATTTCCTTTACTTCCTGCCATCCAAGCAAATATTCGACATACTTCTGAAGGACAACAGCGCACCCCAATTTTATGTAGGTATATGTATACATATGAACGTACACATGGTTTACATATTTAGATTGTGGGTTATTTTTCTTTAGATGCTCTCACAATTAATATGTAGGCAGAACATTCACATTCGGGGTTATTATTTGTGTGTTATTCTTTTGCTTGTAGCCCAAAGCACTTGTTGTGCTTCTTGCCTCAATGGAAGAAGGCATACAAGTATGTTGTTGCTTTTATTATTGTAAAATAGCAATTATCCTATTGAATCGATGAATGTTTACCCTCTGTTTACACATAGCGCACCCTCTACGAAAAACAAAAACAAAAAAAAAAGCCAAATAAAAAATGCAAAAACCAGCACAGATGCGACTTGTGAATGAATATACATACATATGTACATACAATTGTATTTGAGACTCGAAAACAAAAGCTCATAGGAAAAACATACACATAAAAAAAATCTTCACCTCCCACCCCAATCCCACCCCTTCGGCTTCATCATATTCAAGCCAGCAGCTCAGCGCATTGTTCCCATAAACTAGGTACAAACAAAAAGTTCACATTCCCAATTGTTTGGCTTGAGATAAGCAAGCGCTAACAGAAATGCAACAATGCAAAAGTAGTCAAACAAAAGTTTGTATGTAACAAAAAACTAAATTTTCGGAAAGCCCATAAAAGCCCAAATAAATGTGTAACGCAAAAGACATGACCGGATTTCAAAAGCATATTCTCAATACAAAAATGTACTTATTTATCGCTTAAACAATTTTGTCTCAAGTATTCGTGCTGTGTAAAGAAAACTTACGAATATGTAACAACAACAATGCACCGAATGTATAACAAAAGCATACAGAGTAAATAGGTAATGTGTTTTGGGATAATCAGTGTCCCATAGCAGCATCTGTGATAAAAGAAGGCAGTAAGTAGTAAGGAGGTAAGCTAGGAAGGACACGTGACAGTAGCACTTGAATTATGTTAAACTGCTGAGAATTTCAAAAGAGAAAAAAGGAAGATTGAAGGCGATAAAAATTTGAAGCTTTAGTAAATTGTTGTTTGCTTAAAAGTAAATCTGCATACATACATGTCTTGTTATAAACAAGTACAACTTGTACAACTTTCGACTAAAAACAAATGCTATGAATAGAACTCTTGAACCGTATACACATCTGCAATAAAAGTTTCTTGTCTACACCACTCCCGTGTCCTAAGCATTAAAACCCCACAAAGTGTCGGCTATGAAGCTACAATTTCATACATGTCTTTCTAGCAACCAATGCGCACGAAATCACTTGCATAAATACGCTTGAAAGAGCCTAAAATTTCTGAGAGTGATGTAAGTGTAAGCCGTGTATTATATTAACTAGGCTTAACTATAAGTGTGTATACCAAGCAGAGATGTAGAATAATTATTATTTCATTTTGAAATTATAAAAAAGTCTTACAAATTTTCTTCAGAATCGTAAAAGTCTTTTGATAATATTTTTTTCCTGATGAAAATGATAAAACTCTTCTATAATTATTATTCAGAAAGTTATATTTTAAAAATCTTTCCATAATAGTTATTTCAAATATATATTTTTTAAGTCTTCAAAGACTTTTATATTGAGACAAATTTGAAAAAAGTCTTTGCGTAATTATTAGGTTTGTTTAATGAGACTAAAAGTAGAGTAGAGCAGCTCAAGTTAGATCAAAATAGAGCAGCTGTCGAAAAACCAATAGAGCAGGCTAGAGCAACTCAGAGCAAGCATCTCATGAAACACATTTTAGGCAGCAATTATAAAAACATTTGACTGATTGACATTTCGATACGACTTTACATAAATGCAACAAAAAAATTAAGAAAACAACAACCCTCAATGTCCACAATTTTCCCTTTTTCATTTTGAAAACGCAGATTTTCCATTTTTTGTTTGTTTTTTTCCAAATTTCATTTATTTATTTTGTTGAAAGTTTTCAAAATTTACTGCTCTAACTTACTCTACAAAAAAAGCTAGAGCAAAAAATTGTGCTCTGGATCTGTTTAGAGCAGGCTCATGAAACAAAATGTAGAGTAAATCAGAGCAAGTTAGAGTACGAAAAATTGTCATGAAACACAATTTTGTGATCTAGTTCAATCTATAGTAACCTAGAGCAGCTCTGTAAACAAACCTATTACCAGTAACAGATTTTTTTTTATATATTCAAAGACTTTTTCATTGAGACAAAGTTCAAAAAAGTCTCAGAAAATTTTCAATAACTTTCATATAAGTATAAAATAAAAACAACTTTCATATAAGTACTTCAAAATTCAAACAAATTTCCAATTTGAAATTGTATGAAAGATTTTTATCGAAGATATAAAAAAAAAATTTGTTACTCAAAATAATTACTTAAAGATATTTTTGAAATTCGTCCCAATGAAAAAGTCTTTGAAGACTTAAAAAACAATTTGTTACGGATACTAATTACTCAAAGACTTTTTTCAAATTTGTCTCAATATAAAAGTCTTTGAATATATGTACAAAACAAAATTTCTCATTTATAATAATTACAAAACGACTTAAAAAAATATCTCAGAAATAACTATTATGGAAAGACTTTTTAAATATGTTTCTTTCAATAATAATTACACTGCTCTACAGCCAAAAAATACTCTGAACGCAACCATCCTTTCTATATGTAAAATCGGTCGCTGATTCCGAAAATCGGGTTCATTTTTAATTCTATGGGAAGGTTTTTGAGATATCGGCAATTTACCGTTATTTGGCCAATGTGTCCACTTAATCCTGTATATCTCTTTAACACAGTGAGTTATATTCCTTAGGGTGACACCAAACGAAATAAAATTAAATTTCCTTTTCACGGCTCCTATAACATTTTTCTCTAACTCTTATAGTTTCTGAAATATTGACGATTAAATATAAAAAAAAAATTGACTTTGTCAGGCAATATCTTTAAAACCAATATTTTTACCTTCGGTTTTACTCCTCTTCATGAAACTCCATTCTATTATCAAAAAAATAAGCTATCAACGATGAAAATCCATTGTAAAATGGAAAAGTTATAGGCGATCAAGTAAATACAGCCAGGTCGCGCAATGCCTCTGCACGCGTACATTCTATACATATTGTACCAATACCTACACATCTGCAGTAGCAGCACATTGGCAGCGCGGTAGATACAAGCCCATTTACGGGTATAACATGCATAAAATATACCCGTGTAGAGGCATTGTGCGACTTGGCTGTATTTACTTGATCGCCTATAACTTTTCCATTTTACCATGGATTTTCTTCGTTGATAGCTTATTTTTTTGCTAATGGAATGGAGCTTCACGTAAAAGATTAAAACCGAAGGTGAAGACATTGGTTTTAAAGATATTGTCTGACAAAGTCAATTTTTTCTTCAAAAAATCGTAAAAAATCGAAAAAATTAAAATTTAATCGTCAATATTTCAGAAACTATAAGAGTTAGAGAAAAATGTTATAGGAGCCGCGAAAAAGAAATTTAATTTTCTTTCGTATGGTGTCACCCCAAAGAAGATAACTCACTGTGTTAAAGAGCTATACTGGATTAAGTGTACCCATTGGCCAAATAACGGTAAATTGCCGATATCTCAAAAACCTTCCCATAGAATTAAAAATGAACCAGATTTTCGGAATCAGCGACCGATTTTACATATAGATAGGATAGTCACGTCCAAAGTACAGACAAAAAATTTCATTTTGTGATCCAGTGTTATTTTTTGATTTTTATTTTTTCTCTTATAATAATTACAAATCTGATACCAAGTAATGAGTATTGTGAATAGTTCCCTAAAACGATTTTTAAGTAAATTAGCCAATAAGAATCGAGATAACAACTTGTTGTAAATACTCCATTTGAGAAAGAAGATATAAGAACGACAAGATTCAGTCGATATTGCACGCTCAAGGCAAATAGAAGTGCTTTCTTTAGTTTATTTCCCCTCCAACCGAATGCTATTTAATAATAACAGTGGTAAAAATTAAATTTTTTCTCTAAAACCGCAAAAACAACCACGTAATCGATACCTCATTGAAAAATTAAAGCGTGAATAACGGGTATTCATGAACATTGATGTGTAAACAGTTTCGAAATCGGATATTTGTTCCCTTTTCCTTATTCCTTTTTTCCTGGTTTTCTATGGATTAAAAGGCGACTATCGTTTTTGTAATTTTTAGTTGTCATTGTGACTGCTACTATTTTGTTGTTTTTGTTTGTTTTGGTTTTTGGTTTTTAAATTTTGATTTTTTATTTCTTTTGTTTTGTATTACTCAGAAACATGCAAGATCATTTCATTTGATACCAATATTGCCCAGAAATATTCCGGGTTAATCCGGGGTCACATTTTTACCCATATTTGGGGACCCGACCTAGGACTCATAATGAATAGAGCTCTATGTGAAGGTCCTGCTCAACACCTTTCATTTGATACCTATATTGCTCAGAAACATTCAAGGATCATCCGGGTCCTCGTTTTGACCCATATCTCGGGACTCGACCTAGGGGTCACAATGAAAAGAGCTTCATATCGAAGTCCTGCTCAAAACCTTTCATTTGATACCAATATTGCTCAGAAACATTCAAGGATCATCCGGGTGCTCCTTTTGACCCATATCTGGAGACCCGGCCTAGGGGTCACAATGAAAAGAGCTTCATATCGAAGTCCTGCTCAAAACCCTTCATTTGATACCAATATTGCACAGAAAATTAGATAGGTAGATGTAGGTATGTATATCCATACATTTGCATTCATGTTCAAACAGGTTGGTCCTTTTTATTTTGCCTATTTGCCGCATTGTTGCAGAAAACAACAACAACAACAACTTCACTTCGCTTCGTTGCTGTTGTTGTTGATATTTGCATTTGCACGGCTATGTATGCTAGCATTTGTAAGTACATGTCTATCTACCTACCTACCACTGACAATGCCAAGCGATTCACACGGACACAGCAGTGCACTAACACAAAGGTCATTTACGGTTTACGCGTAAACTTTACCTGTTTTTCGAAATCACTCGTAGCTACAGCAAAGATGTTTACACATCAAAAATGTTTTGTAAGACTTACAAAAGAATACTTTAACTTGGCTAAATTGAAATTGGCTACACAGCAGTGTGAACTTACGATTTTTTGTCATTATCATTCACAATAGTGGAGTCATTTATTTAACTTGAAAGCTCTCAACAACTCACATATCGCTATACGTGTTTAATTTAGCTCGAATAACTACACGAGTTTTGTTGTTATTGCGTGTCTAGTTTTTCCGCCTGAAACATCTGTAACGTTTAAATTTTCCATGTTTGAAGGGATCGGTATATATGTATGTACTTACATTCATACATATGTATGTACATATATGGATGCAGATGATATATATATGTATGTATATGTACATACCCTGCAGTAAAGAAATATCAATTGCGAAAAATAGCTAGCTTATAAGTAACTAATTTGTGGCAATTGCAGAAAATAGTTAATTTTTAATGTACTTAGAATAACTAACGTCTAATTGGACCATAAGTCATGCAGAGGAATCCAAAAATCGATTACCACTTTTATTTGTTAATAAATTAAAATGGCAATGTGGCAGCACAGATGGCAATGACCAGTGTGGCCAGGTGATAAAAAGTGAGGCTAGATTGGCAAAAAAAAGTTAGAAAAGGCTGAAATTAAAAAAAAAGAAGCTAAAAAATTTTTTTTATTTGGTTTTGTTCATTTCCATATAAAAATTATAAACATAACTTAAAGAGACTATTCTTGTTTGAACACATATCAGGCACATTTTCTCGACTAGTTAATGACTTTTTTTTTTTTAAATTAATACGTATATGTAAATAGTATAAAAGTTCCCAAAGACTAATAAATTAAATAATATCTTCTTTGTCTGATGAGTCAGAAGAAGCTCTTCGTATAAATTATGATGACATCATCAGTAATTTCAAAATCATCACAACATTTGGATACACGTTTTAATGAACATCTAATAATAAGCAGTGAATTAAGCATTTTAATTTTTAATCTATTTCTTAGTTTAGTTTTTAAAATGTGCATGGCACTAAAAATTCTTTCAACATCTGCATTATTAAGTGGTAGTTGTAAGACTCATAAATTAAAAAATCTATATCATGAGGGATGTACGTTCATATGAATTACTGAAAGTTCTTGTTGTACAAATTAGTAAAATTAACATTTTAGTAAAAAAAATTAAAGCGTGAATAACGGGTATTCATGAATATTGATGTGTAAACTGTTTCGAAATCGGATATTTATTCCCTTTTCCTTATTTCTTTTTTTCCTGGTTTTATACGGATTAAAAGGCGACTATCGTTTTTGTAATTGTTTGTTGTCATTGTGACTGCTACTATTTTGTTGTTTTTGTTTGTTTTGGTTTTTGGTTTTTGGTTTTTGACTTTTGATTTTTTATGTTATTTTGTTTTGTATTATTCACAAACATGCAAGAGCATCCGAGTCCTTCTTTTGACCCATATTTTGAGACCCGGCCTAGGGTTCACAATGAAAAGAGTTTCATATCGAAGTCCTGCTCAAAACCTTTCTTTTGATACCAATATTGCTCAGAAATATTCAAGGATCATCCGGGTCCTCCTTTTGACCCATATCCGGAGACCCGGCCTAGGGGTCACAATGAAAAGAGCTTCATATCGAAGTCCTGATCAAAACCTTTCATTTGATACCAATATTGCTCAGAAATATTCAAGGATCATCCGGGTCCTCCTTTTGACCCATATCTGGAGACCCGGCCTAGGTGTCACAATGAATAGAGCTTCATATCGAAGTCCTGGTCAAAACCTTTCATTTGATACCAATATTGCTCAGAAACATTCAAGGATCATCCGGGTCCTCGTTTTGACCCATATCTGGAGACCCGGCCTAGGGGTCACAATGAAAAGAGCTTCATATCGAAGTCCTGCTCAAAACCTTTCTTTTGATACTAATGTTGCTCAGAAAATTAGATAGGTAGATGTAGGTATGCATATCCATACATGTTCAAACAGGTTGGCCCTTTTTATTTTGCCTATTTGTCGCATTGTTGCAGAAAACAACAACAACAACAACTTCACTTCGCTTCGTTGCTGTTGTTGTTGATATTTGCATTAGCACGGCTATGTATGCTAGCATTTGTAAGTACATGTCTATCTACCTACCTACCACTGACAGTGCCAAGCGATTCACACGGACGCAGCAGTGCACTAACACAAAGGTCATTTACGTTTACGCGTAAACTTTACCTGTTTTTGAAATCACTCGTAGCTACAGCAAAGATGTTTACACATCAAAAAGGCTAAAAAAGCCACGAAGCTAAACCGAAAATTATGAGGCTAAAGGACAAAAAAAAGGTTAGCTCTAGCCTCGAAAAGGCTAACCTGGCCACACTGGCAATGACAGCAATCAGCTGTTTGATGAAGCCAAACAAAATTTAATTTTCAACCGGCCGCGTGAAAAGTTAAATCGTGTGTTGAATTGTAAACCTTTTTTTTACTAATTTCTAAGTAATGTCAAACTAACTAGCTACTATCTGGTTTAGATGTAGTCAGAAAATAGCCATTGACTTTTTTGTGTTCGAAAAGTAGCTACATTATAGTTGGTTGACATCTCATGCAGAAGTAACCATAGTTGACCGGATTGTGGCCATCGCCAAACAAAAATTGTTAGTCCGAGTATATGAAAATTTACAGTAAATAGTCAATACCAGTTGATTTGTAAGCAACTTAAAGTTACCTTTACATTAGATTCATTTCCTGCAGGGTACATATGTCGTTTAAGGTTCATGCTAAATAAATTTAAGCATAAAATAAACCTTCTTTACTATTTTTTTGCCAACAAAGCTCTCTATGTAAAAAGGTGCAAAGTCACCGAAAATAAAACTAACTACTTTGGTATGCTTTAACATAACAAACTTTAACTAAATAGCAAAATACTACACAGTACTTACTTAAACATGCTGCCATGAAATTCATGAAATTTAAATTCTTGCATACACGGTTGAAAATTTCGTTCAAGTTTGTAAACTTTTTATGACCAAACCGAATTCAATTTCCAATTTAAGCTTTTCAAACTTTTCAAACAAACAGCAAACACCTTGAGTTCCAAATTAAAACTTTTGCGGTTTCAATTTTCAACCTCTCCTTTTGTCTATTAAAAAAAAAACCTTATTAAAAAATTTGGACCATCCACAACAAGACTCGAACCTGCGTACCAAGAATTTTACCCAATTTAAGGCTGTATTCTACTTGATTTTCAAAATTGCTTTGAAATTATTATTTTTGGATTTAAAACTCTAAAAAAAATCCAAAAATTTTTAACCGTGTATGCTTAATGTTTAGGAACCAACTTAGCGAATTGCCTATAGGCCATAGACTGATTTTAACTAGCTAAATTGCTAATAGATATATGTGGCTAAAGTTTCTACCTTCCATGTAATTTCTCTACCTGTATTTGAACTTTGGCAGTTTTGATAAGTGTGAAAGAAGTGTCATTAACTTCGTATATCAACCATTTTGTTGCGTATTGTAAGTTTGAGTATAACTATGACATACATATGTACATAGTATGTATGTATGTACATATGTATGCAGAAGAAACCTTTTTCGGTTAATAAAATTTCATTTTATTCTGTTAAAATATTTGCGCATAAAACAATACTAAGATAACACTCTCGTGGAACGATTTTCCGTCGAATTGGGAGAGAAGCTCGGCCATAAAACTCGTCAGAGTTATAATAGCGCCATTGTATTATATATTATTAATATTAATCCGGAATATATCTTGAGGTAGTCCTCAAAATTTTAGCGGATTAGGGAACTTTTTAATGACATCTCTGGCGAAATAGCTCTATTGTGAATGGAGGAAGAAAAAGAAGAATCCGATGCAGATCAAGGAAGGTAGGCGCATAGGCGAATTCAGAAATTTGCAATGTATTTTGTTATTGTAATTGGTAGAGTGTAATGTCACAATTATATTTTGGGCAACATTTGAGTTGAATTAAGTGTTCCGGTAATCCGGTTTATCACTGCCGTCTTTCGAGGCTATAAGAGTGTGTATGATGAATTCATTTATTCGTATAACCGATGTCTGCTTAAGCTTCTTTTTATTGAAAGACCGATTTTTCAGAAGCCCTAAGACGACCATCCAATCGTATTTGGACTAGCACACTTTTGATGCCAATTGCTAACAGCTAACCCCTGCAATTCCAATCACTTCAACAGTCAATAGCTCTTATTTATCGCGAACGTATGCATCTTTACTTGTGCGCAGTCACCAGTGGCCACTTGAACAAGTGCCGGTTATGGTGTTCAAGGGCGGATGCGGAACTTCAACAACAAACGACAGTTATTCGCCCTTCCTGTATGCATGCATCTACATATGTACATATGTTGTCATTGTTGTTGTTGTTGTTGCACTTGAAATTCGGCTGTCATTTATTTCGTTAGTATGCAAACACAATATACAATATTCCGCTTGAGCTGGAACAACCATCAATCAGATCAACGAAATAGTTAACCACCCGCTCTCATACAAATGCTTTCAAAAAAACCAAAGTACTGGAACAAAGTGCAACAAAAGTTTATTTGGTTTGAGTGACACCACAGCTACTTGTAGCACCAGCCTATAGAGTGAACATTTTCGGTTGGTCCTCAATACAACAATTTTTACGTTTGCTTGTTTGTTCGGTTTAATGGTGAAGAGTGTTGTTGATGGAACAAGTTGATTTTGTTAACTTCGCTGTTTCGTTTGTTGGTTGATTCGTTGTTTGTGGTTCGTTGCGCTGCTTGTTTAGTGGTGGATGGTTCTTGAGCGGCTGCCTCTGTTATTGTTGTGCTTAGTTGTTGATGCTCGAAGCTGGTGTTTTTGTTTACGGCTGGCGCTTTTTATTTGCCTCAACTTGGCCTTTGGGTGGGTGATGCTTTTGTTATTGTTGTTTTTTCTTTTGCTTCATCACGGCTTTCACCCTCAATTTACTTGTAAGAGTTGCATACATACATACATATGTATACTATATAGATACACACATATATCGCGGCACTTGTCATACGGATGGGCAGTTTGTGTAGTATGTTTAGATTGGGAATGTAAGGAGATTTAAGTTTGGTTGGAAATGCATAGAATATCCAACGGTGAAGGGTATAAGTAAGTCTTCATTATGCACTGTGTGTTAGCACAACTGGCTATAGGTGTGCATATACATACATACATATATGTACGTATACATGTAGCTGTGGCATGTACTATTTCCCTCTTTGACGCACATTAATTTCGAATTAGTTTTGCATCATATGCTACACGATGCAGAAAAATTGTCTAAACGTGTTACCGCACTAGCAGACGGGCGCAGTCACAGCTGAGGCTAAACAACAAAACAGAAAACAGCACACACACATATTCCTCAATATCCTTTCTGAATGTCTATCGATATACATAGTACTTATGTATGTCTATACGTACCCTGTAGGGAAAATATTTACTTTTAGAATGAAGCCACAGCCGAACTTAATGCGAGGTTGTCTCCAATAATGATACTACTTTTTTTTCTACTACTAGTTTTTCTGAGAATATTTTTTCTGCTATTATTTTTTCACTCTTAATTTTTCTACACTCAGAGAAAATAATATTATAAAAACATATGAAAACGTACTTAAAATGGGCTAAAACGTATTTAACAGCGATGTAAATACGAACATTTTTATATTTTATATTATATTCATTGTAAAATTGCAAAATCAGAAAAAAAAAACATTTTAAATTTAAAATTTGTTATTTTTATTTTGAGCACTATGCAATTTTGAACCTAAAACTTTCGTTTTTATTCCATTAATTCTTATTTTTTATTTAAATATGTTTCTTTTTAAATCCAAAATGCATTTAATTTAAAAAATTTCATTTTTATTTTAAAAATGAAAATTTTTAATTTAAAAATTTTCATTTTTAAAATAAAAATGATCTGATTTAAAACGTACATTATAAAAATAAAACTTTTATTTTTGACTTCTTTTTTCTGAGTGCGCTACTATTTTTCTACTATTAACTTTTCTATTATTTTTTCTAATACTATTTTTTCTACTATTCATTTTTCTAATACTAGTTTTTCTACCACTACTTTTTCCACTACTATTTTTCTACTCCCATTTTTCTGCTACTTATTTTTCGGTTACTACCTTTTCGACAACAACTTTTTCTGTATTGTAAAACTGGTGTGCATTTAACGGCAATTGAACTATTTACTTTCTAGACTCTTAGCACTGGACTGGGACCAGACATTTCAGTAATAATATTCTAAATTTCCTGCAGGGTATATGTATATGTACATTAGGTAGGGTCGATTATTTTTCGATAAAATCGCATACGCGGATAATGTTCTATAGACTATTCTAAGCAACTTTGCCAAAGAGACCATGGGTCTTAAACCAATTCTTAGTCCGCGGGTTTTAAGCCGAAGTTTTTTTGTCAGGTAAAAAAAATTTTGCATTTCGTAGGCAGACAAAAATGATTCGAACTTCTTACCAAGAAGCCAGGATATACTTTTCCGAAGGCTTTTGATGTGCTGAATCCGAATCTGAAGTCAAAATGGCCAAACTCGAAATAGTTTTCGAGATATCTTGACCTAAAAATACAAGTGCAAAAAGTGCAATTTTCTTCAAATTTTGGAGTTAGGGCCAGCCGAAAGTTATGATTTCATTTAAAGTCTACGACCATTATCTTAACAAATAGGCTTTGCATTTTCAAATGCCGTTGACCTTATTAACGTGTCTTTTTTGGTCTCCGAGATATCGCTGTTTTAAAATTTGCATACTTTTCAGTGCGTACACAATGTATTTTTTCTTTAAAATACTTGCATTTCTTTGCTATAATTTTGAACATGTTGCTGTTTCTTGACCATAATTGGTGGATCTGGTGACTGCAACAAAAAACGATGAAACCGGTGAACTATCGCAATTGGTTGAAGCGGTGAATTCAACAAAATCGATAAAACCGGTAAATTATCGCTATTGGTGGAAGTGCCTATTATTGGTGTAACCGATAAATAAAAAAAAACGGCAAAAACGGTGAATTATAGCTATTGGTGGAGGTGCTTATTATTGGTGAAACCGGCGAACGCAACAAAAGCGATGAACCAGTGAATTATCGCTATTGGTGGAAGTAATCATATTTGGTGGGACCGGTGAATGCAACAAAAATTATGAAACCGGTGAAATGGCAATTGGTTCAAGTGCTCTTAAATGGTGGAACCGGTTAATGCAACAAAAACGATGAAACCCTCGAATTACCGCTATTGGCGGAGGTGCTGATTATTGGTGGAACCGGTGAATGGAACAAAAAACGATAACTCATGAATTATCTCTATTGGTGGAAGTGATCATATTTGGTGGAACCGGTGATTGCAACAAAGATGATGAAACTGG
Source organism: Urophora cardui (assembly GCA_960531455.1). Lineage (NCBI taxonomy): Eukaryota > Metazoa > Arthropoda > Insecta > Diptera > Tephritidae > Urophora > Urophora cardui. Next base: position 144,073,261 of record OY482671.1, on the reverse strand, counting down.
TGAATTATCGCAATTGGGGAAAGTAATCATAATTCGTGGAATCGGTTAATGCAACAAAATCGAAAACCATTAAATTATCGTAATTGGTGGCACCGGTGAATGCAAAAAAAGCGAAAACCTGTGAATTATCGCAACCTGGTGGATGTATTCTAAAATTTTGGAGCCGGTGAGCACGACACAACCGTTGAATGCGGAGAAATAGTGCGGCTGTTGGATGTTTGGTATATAAACAAGTAAGGAAGCCTAAGTTCGAGTGGAATCGAACATTAGATACTCAGCTGTATGCTTTCATTGTTTGTTTGCGTTTGATGGAAACACGGTGTAGGTACTTTATATAAAGCGAGTTCCGCATATAGTGGGGGTAGCCACGCCCATTTTCAAACTTTTTATCAATCATCCAACTAAGCATATGAATATTATTCTTTGTGCAAAATTTCATTAATTTATGACTTCTAGTTACAAAGATGTCACGTTACAAATTCCCAAACGGTGTTCCAGAAATATTTTTGTTAAAAGGTAGGCGTGGTCATAAACCGATTTCAATAAATTTTTGCGTGTCTATTAACACAAGTTATAAAAGTGTATAAACCAAGTTTCGTCATAATATCTCTATTATTTGTCGAGTTATGGGCTCCGAAATCTCGTAGATTCCTTTCAAAACTTTTTTTAGTTTTTGTTTCCGGTCTATTGTGGAACTCATGTCACAAAATTTCAATGAATTATCTTTATATTTAACAAAGATATCGCTTAAAATGTTTTTATTAGGCCACTTTATAATACCCATATATAAAAGTGGGCGTGGCCGTCAACCGATTTTGAAAATTTTCCGTCAAAACATTTGCCCGAGTAAGTAAATCACGCATACCAAATTTCATCGATATATCTTCAACGGTTTCTGAGTTATGACATATAAAACTTTCAATGTTTGACCCTTAATAAGTGGGCGTGGCACCGCCCATTTTCCAAAATTTCATCAAATTTCTTCATAAGGTCCTGAATTCAATATTAATATAATAATATATAATAATATAATACAATGGCGCTATTATAACTCTGTCGAGTTTTATGGACGAGCTTCTCTCCCAATTCGAGGTGTGCTCCTTTTTGTTTTTCCTACTAATTGGGTGGACCTACAGTTTTATGCCGGTTCCGAACGGCGAATGCATTTTTTGTGAGAAGCTTTTTCATGGCAGAAATATTCTCGGAGGGTATGCCGCCCACTGCCGAGAGGTGACCGCTGCTCTTAAAAAACCCAATAATTGGATTTTTACTAATTAGAAAAATTGTTTTGGTGTTTGGCTCGGACCGTGGTTTGAACCCGAGACCTCTGGCATAGCAGGCGAGCACTCTACCCACTGCACCACAGCGGCCTGAATTCAATACGTGGGTGAAATTTCATCGCTCCAGCTATATTAGTGGCTGAGATACCAAATTTCCGATTTTTTCTATATAGGAAAAGTGGGCGTGGTCATGGTCCGATTTCGCCCATTTTCAATACCAACCGTCCCAGTCTCGATACCAACTTTCATTTCAAATTTCATCAAAATATCTCAATTTTTGCGCGAGATAAAGTGCGTACGGACGGACGGACGGACGGACATGGCTCAATCGATTTCTCTTTTCACCCTGATCATTTTGATATATATAAGTCCATATCTATCTCGATTATTTCATTCTGTTACAATCCACTGTTATGAAATCAAAACTATAATACTCTGTGTTCTAGTACAGCTGAGTATAAAAATACATTGTACGCACTGAAAAGTATGCAAATTTTAAAACAGCGATATCTCGGAGACCAAAAAAGACACGTTAATAAGGTCAACGGCATTTGAAAATGCAAAGTCTATTTGTTAAGATAATGGTCGTAGACTTTAAATGAAATCATAACTTTCGGCTGGCCCTAACTCCAAAATTTGAAGAAAATTGCACTTTTTGCACTTGTATTTTTAGGTCAAGATATTTCGAAAATTATTTCGAATTTGGCCATTTTGACTTCAGATTCGGATTCAGCACATCAAAATCCTTCGGAAAAGTATATCCTGGCTTCTTGGTAAGAATTTCGAATCATTTTTGTCTGCCTACGAAATGCAAAATTTTTTTTTACCTGACAAAAAAACTTCGGCTTAAAACCCGCGGACTAAGAATTGGTTTAAGACCCATGGTCTCTTTGGCAAAGTTGCTTAGAATAGTCCTTAGAACATTAACCGCGTATGCGATTTTTCACTTTTTTCACTCCCATACAAATGGACCCACTCTAATGTACATACCTACATATATGTATATCTATATATGTATGTACATACTTCAATATGTATCCGCATTTCTTTGGCAAATTCGATTTTATGGGAAACTATAAAAGACTTTGCAGACAGGAGTGGTGTTTCCTAACAGCCACCAGCCATCAGCCACCAGCTGTCTTGAGGCTCAAGACTGCCAGCTTCAGCTATACTTAAGTATGTGTATGTACATTAGGGTGGTCACCAAATATATGTAGACAAATTGTATAGGGTATTTCCTCAACCTCACCCCCTAGATCGATGCCATAGATGGGCACTTTTAAGTACCAGTAGTAATTCTTTATTTTTACCCTTTTTACTGCTTACTTAAAATTTTTTACAGTAATAAGTAACGCGTTACTTATTACTTAAAATTTTTACAGTATTAAGTATCGCTTTACTTATTACTTAAAATTTTTTACAGTATTAAGTACCGCGTTACTTATTACTGTAAAAATTTTACAGTAATAAGTAGTCTTTACTTACTACTGTAAAAAGTTTACAGTATTTCAGTATTATTTACTGTTTACTGTAAGACTACTGAAGTAGCGAGGATACAGTAGTCTAAGAATTGGCATACACACACACGCACATTGATGAGCACAAACGCATGCGTTAACGAGCATATGAGGTATGATGCCCAATAAACATAATAGAAAAAAATCTCGAACGTTGAAAAAACGTTTATACGCATTTCTAATTCCAGGGCATTTTGAAATTCACAATTAAACGTACCTATTCTCAATTTTTTCTCAAATATACCAAGGTAAGTCCCCAAGTATGTATAAATTAAGGATATGAAAATAAAAACTATATTTTTACCACAATGCTCGGTAAAACGCCAGGAAGCAAAAATTGACTTAATTTTTTTTTATAAAATCTTAACCTAGAATACAATTAAGATATTTGTTGCCACTGCTTCAAATAACATTTGGATGAAAAGCAATTTTATTTTTTCAATTGATTTTTAAGTAATGTGTATGCCAATTCTTAGACTACTGTATCCTCGCTACTTCAGTAGTCTTACAGTAAACAGTAAATAATACTGAAATACTGTAAACTTTTTACAGTAGTAAGTAAAGACTACTTATTACTGTAAAATTTTTACAGTAATAAGTAACGCGGTACTTAATACTGTAACATAATATAATATAATACAATGGCGCTATTATAACTCTGACGAGTTTTATGGCCGAGCTTCTCTCCCAATTCGAGGTGTGCTCCTTTTTGTTTTTCCTACTGTAACATATTTTAAGTAATAAGTAAAGCGATACTTAATACTGTAAAAAATTTTAAGTAATAAGTAAAGCGATACTTAATACTGTAAAAAATTTTAAGTAATAAGTAACGCGTTACTTATTACTGTAAAAAATTTTAAGTAAGCAATATTCTTTTACTGCTTACTGTTTGCTTTACTGAATTACAATTTTACTTCAGTATGCCCATCTATGATCGATGCTAATATAGCCAAAGATATTGCATATAAATTTTTTTCCCAATCGGAGACGGTTAAAGAGTGTCGCCCAGGGGTCAAAGTTCAAAAAAATCTTAAGTTTAATTTTTTGTGTATGCCAAAAAATCGATAGTGCCGTACGTAGAAATACCAAATACAAATTTTGTTACCGATCTGCGATAATTAAGGGGTGTCGCAGAGGGGCCAAAAGTCAGATTACCATATAAAGCTTAAAAAATTAAATTAATTCTTTTATATATAATGCCCAAAATCGATAGTCCTGTACTCAAGGATAGCAAATATAAAGTTTTGGTCACGATCGGAGACGGTTAATGGGTGTGGCTCAGGGGTCCCATAATGTTATCTGAAATTAAGGATCACCCTAATGTGCATGCATATATATATATACACAAATATACATAATACTATGTATATATATATGGTATGTGGCTTGTGGCAGCTATAATGCCATCAGCGCCTTTGATCTGCCACTTGGGGCTTTGCAACATAAAATACAATATTCAAAGCCTTATGAAGCCTCTGTCCGCATCCAACACTTCCTCTTATACATACATATGTAGATACCAACTCATTCCCTCATGGCATGTTATGAGCATGGATGTGGAACAGATCAACGGATTTTCCACGTGAATGCGCGCAATGCGAATGGATACCCCGTGTAGACGGTGTAGAGGTTGTAACTCCTTTTTCTTAGTGTGTGTGCTTTTTATATGCACATAAAGACTTTTTGTGCGCTCCTTTATTTTGTCTGTCCGTCAGCTAAACATACATATGTACATTCGTACATATGCACATACAGACATACATAAACATCTTGTCAGCGAACGCATTTGGCAGCAGTTTGAGCTTTGTGGAAATTGGGTTAATACCGGCCAGTGAGCATAATCGAAAATTTAAACTTGTAGCATGCGGCAAATGCAGCAAGCGAACACCTTGCAACATCGTCAGTCGTAGATTATTATTATTTTGTTTTTTTTTTTTCAGATATTTCACTGTTGTTGTTATTGTTGCTGTTGCTATGAATGTCTTAATTTTTTTTTTGAATAATTTTCCTTTCATTTTTCTGTTTTATTCTTCGCTCTTCCTCAAGCTGACAGTTGCGATTTGCGTGTGTGAATTGAAAGCTGAAAAGCTGCGAAAGGCGTTTTTGTGGCAAGTGTGCATACACAAATTTTTGTTGCAGCAGCTGCGAAGAATTCTACACAAAGATATGTAAATATGCATATACTATGTATGAAACGTGTGTTAAGTTTTGAATGCGTGGGAAAAGTCATCCCAAGAATTTACTGGAATAAAAATTAAGTGCAAAATAGAACGTGTGCAGTTACGAATAATAAAGTTAACTATTCAAATTGTAAAATTCGGAGGTCATTGAGGCCTCATTTCAAGTAGCCTTGATTTCTGATTCCTTTCACTATCGATCTGAGGATCTTTTCTTGTGCTAATTTGAGCTCATACATGATTAAAAAAAAAAACTATTTTCTTTCTTAGTAACATTTCACAAAGTCTAATGAAATAAATGAGTTTTTCTCAAATAAGAAGGTTAGTAAATGAACATTGGGCCGTATTAATAAAAACCAAGCAAATGCTTTTATTCAAGATTTCGAAAATTTGACATTAATTTGTATGAACCAAATTTCAAAATTTGAGTAAAATGTCTGAAATCTTAAGCAAAAGCAAATGCTTGGCTTTTATTAATACTAATATCGCCGGTGCTCGAAATTCGACCATGCAATTTATTTTTTCAACTTTGTATTGGTACAAAAATTATTTCTTTTCGCGGAGATAAGCAACACTTTCCAAATTCCAGTTGTACTGCAACACTGATTTGCCCTTTTGATCACGGTCCGACGCGAAATCATGGTCACAATCAAGGCAGATCATGTATATTGTTATTGTAATTGGTAGATTGTAATGTCAAAATGATATTTCCCCGTGGTTAAAATCTGAATTCGCTTGGGGCTCGTCCATTCCTATTGGCCATGATGTGAATTCGCTTTGATTTTGACATTACACTCTACCTTTGTAAATAAAAAAAGGAGTTTTTCAATTCGCCGCCGAGCCTACCTGTTAGATATGCCTTGGTCAAAATTAAAATTACTCAGTGTGCTCTCCCGCACTCTCTCTCATTTTTCGCTTTAATGGAAAAGCAATAGGAGATATTTGGCCGCGTTGATTTTGATCTGAGCGTAAACTGGGCCAATGCATATAAAATAGAGAGAGCGCTTTTAAATTAAAGCGACTCTTCAACTGTGTTTACGATATTTGTAAACACGTTTACGATATATATTTCTCTTAACTAAAAATTTTATTTATTAATTATAAACATATTAAAAAATTATATGCCTATGCACTGCTCCTGACTCATACGAACACATCCATATCAATTTTATGTGGATATGAGTATGTTAAATGTGCTAAACAGCCTGGCAATTGTTTGTATGGGAAAAATGTTAGCCTATTAATATATACATAGATGACCCATTATTTCAACAAATTAGAACAAGCTCAATTATTTTATCCAGATTCAGTATTTGATATTATTCCAACGACGAAAATTTGAACATTCACAGAACTAGTTTTTTCTACCTTTGGTCTCAAACACTGTTTTTTTTTCCAATTCAGAATTTCTTTGTACAGGCATATGTATGTATGTATTTTTTCTATCGATTATGAACCCCCATCCCGTCCTTCCTTTAACCTCTCAACATTGGCGTACACACTGTACAACCAAAGCAAAGCGGCAAAAAAAAAACGCATTTCAAACATTTAAATGTCAAATGCAGACAGCAAAATTACACAACAAAAACCATTCTCATACCGAAAAAACAACCGGCGACGATTAAACAGAGACATAAACATGCTAAATTGTAAATTGTCGTTGTTGTTGCTTTTCCTGCTATTGCTGCAAGCAACTATCGAAAAGCTGACAAACTTTGCCAGTGCGCGTACATACATACAATCGTATGTGACATGCAACATTGCATATGCCACGCGATCGCTTTAGGTGCAGCAGTTACATTCACACATATGTACATACAATTGTGGGCAAAGGAATGGGCGAAATAATAAAAAAAAAAAAATCTGGGAAAAAAGAATGAAACGGAAAGCGAAATGCCAGTCATCGATTGTCTGCAAAAATTTAGTTCTAGTTGGCTGCGCTTTGGGCGTTGGGTCAGGAAAGAGAACGGAGGACTGGAAAGTGTAGGGTGTGTTTTGAGTATTAGAGGACAAAATCGAAATAAAAGCAAAGCTAAGTTTTATATAAAGAAGGCGTAGTTCATATGGAGACATAGTTTAAGTAAGAAAGTCTAAAGGTCGTAATGCCCATAGCTAAAGTAACCCAACTGCCGTTTTTCATTCATTGGAAGACAAAGAATTTTCGATGTATTACTTAAAATATTTCACCTAAGGGCCGATTTCATAATGAAATTCTTAAAGCACCTTTTGTTAGAGGAGCCTTTTAGTTAAAGAACCATTTAAATGTTCTTTAAAGTGGGAGTGATTTCATCATAATATAATACTAAAAGGCTCCTTTAACGTCAAATGATTGTCACAAATTTAAAAATATTGAAATCTGACATTTGTTTTTTTTTTTTCTGAAAATAAATAAATTTTTTGATTGTGGCTTTATTTTCTTTTTGTTTGAAAAAAAAAAAGAAAAAGGACAAAGAAGCATAATTTGGAAACCCAGTGCAGAAAAAATAGGAAGCGGTCATCCAACGTCACAAAAGAGGAAGAAGATGAATATTGCATTATAGGACTCAACAAACAAAACAACGAACGAAATCGGTTCAAAATTTTTAATAAATTTTTGATATTTGATTTTGACAGACTGCAGATATTTATGAAATTTTTTCTGCACAGTAAAAAATGATAGTTTATTTCTAATATCATTCTATATCACTGTACTTAATTTAATCATTCTTGGAATTAAATATGAATTTTAATACCAAAAATTCTTATTTTGAAACTATGAGAAGTTTTACAATTTTATTTAAACCAAAATGGTTTAAAAATAAAGTCTTGAAAAGTATTAAAATTCTCTCTTTCTCACTTTTGGTTTGAAATCAAAACCAAAAAAATATTTAAAAAAAATTTGTCAAAATATGTAAATATATACAAAATGTTTTTTAAAGTGAAATAGTTTCGATTGAAAAATTATTTATTTATTGATTTATTAAAACAAATTACCCGAAAAGCATGCTTGATGGAACAATTGTATCAAGTAAGTAATAAAGGAAATTAAGTGAATATTTTGAGGCTAAATTTTGTTTTATTTTTTTTTTAGTCTAAAGGCAACAATATCCCTGCAAGACCGCGACGGTACCGAAATTTCTCTGGCAAAGGCCAGTAGCTGTAGCAGTTTTCTTTTACTGACGGTGGTAAAATTCGACAAGGGAGCATCGTTGTAATATTGTATATTTGTACATATGTATATATATGAAATAAAATGAGCATTTCTACATATGTACATATTTTTGGTTTTGATTTAATACCAAAAAAGTATAGTATTTATTCCAATTTTCGGATAGATCTTATACCATTTCAACTATTTTTAATACCAAAAGTATTCTAAAAATAATTAAAATTTGGTTTTGATTTAATTCCAATAAAGTATTAATTTGACACCAAGAATAATTTCTGTCTCTCATATTCTCTTCTTTTTTTTTAAACCAGAAGGGTTTTAATTTTATACTTTTTGGCATTGTTATATATAAATACCAAAATAGTATTAAAATTAAACTAAAATTTTTACTGTGTGGTAAAAGGAACTTAAATAACTTAAATGCCCATTTTTGGGTATTTAACTTTAAATGAACTTTTATCTTCAAAAATACTTTATGAAATCGATCAGCAAATTAAAGGCCCCTTTAGGATTTAGAGGAACTTTTAATTTTATTATGAAATCGGCCCTAAAAGTGGCAAATTTATGCACAAAAGCGATGGAAAAACACTTTAACACACGTCTTTCCTTTATAAACTGCTACATTTTTCCAACAAGAGATCCACTTATGCAGTTATGCACATTAAATTTTTACTTCATGTTGATTGTCAATTATTTACGGATGTGTTGCATTGCGAATTTCGCTATTCAACCACTTTCCACCGGTACATATTGAATAACAATTCACACGCAAACCAAATACATACATATCTATCACTATAAAAGACCTCAAACTAGTTAAGGTACAAGTAACACCCATCCATTGCGCGTTCTCATTCTACATGCAATTCTATGAATTTATACTACAATCATTACGCTGTATCTATTGTGCTTGTGCCTCCTTTAAGTAACGCCTACCCTGCAAAAATTCCGAGTACTCCAATCGCTAATCCATGGAGTGCTCGCTATGGACCAACCGATTACTCCATAACTTGCCACATTTCATACAAAAAATATGGTCCATTTAACATTGCATGTCATTGCAATGGAGTATATACTCCAGTCCCGCATAACAATCAAATTAATCCATGGAGTAGCTACATTGGATTAATTGATGGAGTACCTAACAGTTAGCCGAACATAACAACAAAACCAAATGTTTATCGCGACGACGACGAATGACGTGTATGCATTCAAACATATGTATCATAATGTATGTAGTTATGTATGTATGTATACACACATCGTCGTCGTCGCCATAAATATTTGGTTTTTGTTATTTTCGGCTAACTACGAACCGTTGCAGATACAAGAATCGGTCGTTTGGGCTATGTTAGTGGTCACTTTGAAAGTACTCCAACCTACCACAAATGGAGCATATAATCCAATGATTTTTACAGGGTAACTAACTAACTATGTATGTATGTATGTATATAACTAACAATCCTTTGTTGTTATCCTGTTATTCAGTTCACACGTGTTTTCCATTCAACATTTTCTTAGACATGCATTTCAATGGAGCGACCGACAGCCAGCCGGTGGCCCGGCACCATGAGCATTAGCAAATTTGCTTGAAACACGCAAACCCCGAAGACGAAGCTTGTTTATTTAGCAAATCACATTCGTAGATATCAGTTGAACGTAATGTAAACAAAACGGTTGTTATAACAAGCCAATTTGGCGCAGGTGGATGGTATGAAATAGTTATAAGGAAAAAGAAGAAAAATAGAATACAAATTTAAGGAATTTTGTGAAGAAAATGTTTTCGCAGTTATTGCGTCAAATACAATAAAAGTAATAGCTATATTCTTTTGTACTACAATTTGGATAAATTAGTATTGGCAGCACTGCTGTGAACTGTCACCCACTAAACATCAGGCCAAAAGATATCAAACATTTGAGAAAACCTTAATTTTCAATTTGGTAATAAAGATTTTCTCAAAAATTTCACTAACGTTTGAGAAAATTGTGCCCTTTTGTTTGAGAACGCTATCAAGGGAAATTTGAGGCTCATTTGATAACTAACGTTTGAGGTGTGAGAATATGGTGAAATGCATCTCAAATTGAGAATTAAGAAAAATGTTTATGGGGTCAGAAAAACGGCAAAAACGATCAAAACAAAAAATTTAAATTTCCTTATTTTCATTATCATTCACAATAGTGCGATAATTTAATACCATGTCTCCACATAACGTGTTTCGCTCTTTTTTTTCAGCACTCGCTCTCTCAACCTTGTTTCGACCTCAAAACGAGTGCCGAAACTCGCCAATTGCCACGTGGAGACGGGTTATTTAGCGAGATGTTTCTCTGGCGAATCAAGTTATGTGGAGACGGACTTTAACTTGGCAGCACTACGAATTAAAATCAGTTCTGATAACCAGAGTCAGCCGGTAGTCATATTGCCCGATAAAAAGCCGATTTGGGCCGATGCCTTAACTCGACTGCCGTGGATACACTCGAGTAACTACATACATATACGCATATAAATTTTCTGAAAGTTTTGTGCGAAATGATATCAAAGACTTAACCCTTAAAGTGCAGACATTGGTGACTTATCTGTAACCTTATAAAACAGCTGATTCAACCAACCTTACGACAAGCTGTGTTACTAGTCATTGGTGCCTTATCTTTAATCCTAAATCCGTAAACAGCTGACACTTGTGAAAGCAGTTATAGGAAGGTAGGCGCATAGGAGAATTCAGAAACTTCTTTTTTTATTTACAAAGGTAGATTATATTATCAAAATCAAAGCGAATTCACATCATGGCCAATAGTAATGGGCGAGTCCCAAGCGAATTCAGATTTTAACCAAGAAAAATATTATTTTTACATTACAATCTACCAATTACAATAAGAAAATACATGGGAAATTTCTGAATTCGCCTACGCGCCTACCTTCCAAGATCTGCCTCGACAAGTGTCAGCTGTTTACAGATTTACGGCACCACTAACAGCTCACATGGATAACGATAAAGTTACAATAAGGTTAACGATACAGAAATACTTATAAGTCACCAATGTCTGAACCTTTAACCTCCATAATTGTTAATAGCATATATACACATGACGTCGCTCGCTCTTCTTATGTTCGCTCTCTGAATCGGCCTTCAACCTCGAATCTCGCGCCGAACACCGTTAATTTCCATACAAAATGCTGAGAGCGATCAAACGAAATTTACGTGGTTTCGTTCTGAACAATCTCACCAAATCCGATAAAACCGATGCCTGCACTAATTTTTATCGAAAATCTAACGAAATCTGACAACCAAACCAAAGCAGAAACATAAAAATAAACAAAAATACATATTTAGTGAATTCATAAGCTGCGTCGTATATAAAATTATATCTTTATTTGACCTAAACTTTTTCTCCATAGCTACGTTATCCCGATGTAGTTCAAGAGCCAATTACTTTAAGTGGAGACAGGCTATTCAGGGGCGGATTTACCTCTAGAAGCGCCCTGGGCAAACAAATCAAGCCGCGCCCCAATATTTCCAAAAAAAAAAACCGTACTTGCCTTCGTGTAGTGACATTTCATTACTGATATATTTTACGGATTGAAAAAATTTGATTCGATTCTTATATAGGTACCACATTTTTTCCATTTTCTAACCTTCAAAATGATCTGATCTTAAACCCTAATTATTAGGTGGCACAGATTTCGCAATATCATTAAATTGCAGTTCATCATACGAATCTGAAAAACAATTTTTAGTGAAAATGTTTCGTCCTGAAACTAAACTCACAATTTTTGACACTGGGATGCCTCCCAGGTAGCGAAATCTGGCTTTCTGGCCCAGAATCTACCTGGGCTAACCTAGCTGTCGATCAATTGATTTATGCATTTTTACCTTTTTGGTTATGATCAACAATGGAGTCATTTTCTTTTCGAGGAATTTGGAAAAAAATAAAACAATCAAGTTTAGGGATTTTCGACAGTTTTTTTTTTTGAAAAAATCTTTCATTCTTGTTGTAATATTGAAAAAAACTTTTTTTGGTATATAAAAAAAATTTTTTTTCTTTGCCTTAGTTTTGGCGCCCCTACTGAAACGGCGCCCTAGACAGCTGCCCATGTTGCCATGCAGAAATAAATTTCGCAAGAATACTTCTTTAGATTTGAATCCTAGTTTTCAATTCAAATAACTTTCACTTAATACCTAAGCAAATCTGTATGTGGAGCATTCCATGGTTGGTACGGGGCGAATCATACACAATTTTTATAATTTATTGACAAAACAAAATGTTGTCAAAGAAAACAGGTACCTAGTGCATCAATCAATAGTATGTGATAAATTTCTGAACAAGAAAACAAAAACTCGCATTTGAAATACTCGCTTAAGTGTGAAAAATCGAATGAAATTTGTTCTGTAAATTTATCTCTACCCATGCAATGTTCGCATTTTAAATCTTTAAAGCCGCTCGTGCAAAACTTTATAATTTTCTTCCTCTTTTCATTGCCATTTAAGCCGACAAAACGCTTTTATGGCAAACTTCCGACATCAACCGCCATCAGCGGTGTGTAGGTGGCACTCCCTGCTATAACCAACGCCACCACTTGTCAATGCCATAAATTCGATTCAATTCAAGGCAGCAAACAACAAATGGCGCAAATGTCAGTGTCAGCAAAGTTATCGGGCGGCGGCTGCTGCTGCTCCTGAGCGCACAACTTCATAGACTTGCAAGAACTTTATTATTATGTTGTTTCCTTTCTTTCCTGCTTTCTCTTACCTTACAAAGTCGCTTCCTTCAGCCGCCACTGCCTCCGACTCTGCCTCCTGAATTACATATGCTTTCTTATATAATTTCTATTTTATGTGTGTGTATGTGTGTGGTTCTGTGTTCATCAGTTCAGTTTTTACAAATGACAAAAGTTGCCCGTTGGCAGTGATGCCAAGCATACCAAAGAAGCCATACACATACTGATGTCCATTCAAGTGTTAACAAATCGTTTTGGTGTGACTAAAAAATATTCCTCCCCCCATTCAGCTGTCATTGATTTTGCTGGTACATGACTTCCTGCATATGTTTTTACACACATATGTACCCTGCAGGGAACTCAATAACTAGTGAGCAAAATTTCTAGTTCCGAACTAGCGATAAGGTGTCAAAAGGGAACTAGATCAATTGTAGTTAGACCCTCACCAGTTCAGAAGGAGTGAATTGAGTGACCATTATTAGACAGACTTTGATTTATACGCATTTTCGAAGTGACACATATTCTATGAAAATTTTTCGTTCGTTCAATTGCCGTCGGCCTTGTATATTTCTGCAATTCTCAGATGTTTAGTGAAGCATTTTATATAAAGAGTTTTCTATTTGCATCTTGTATGAAATGAAATGTTCCCCTAATTATGCTTTTCCGATCCCTCAGGCTTATTTGTAATTTTTTTTTATTTTATTAATTTTTAAATATTATGATAAATTTTTATTAAATAAATAAATAAAAAAATATTAGTTAAAAAAAAAATTAAAAAAAATTATCATCCACCTTTACACCGACAGGATTCGAACCCGCGCCCCTCAGATTGAAAGGCACATGCGTTAGCCAGTCGGCCATCGCGCCACTTGCATCAAGTGTGTCAAATGCTGCACTTAAGCGACAGATGCAAAACTGTAGAATTTGTAGGTACTTGTAAGTAGCTAGTTCAGAATTATCGAAATTGTGAACTAGTGTAAACTGTAGAACTATCGAAAATGTAGTGCAGAGAGTGACAATTGACACCGCCTAGGACATCGCCCTGTTAAATTCGCCAGTTGATAACATGCAAAAGAGATTTAGCTCGCACTAGTAGTGTCGAAAAATGCACTAGAAGCGACCTAGTTCGGAACTAGAGATTTTCCCTACAGGGTATGTATATGTATGCATGTATGTATGTATTTGTGTATGGATATGTAAGACACGCCTTTTAAGCGTTTCGAATTGCTCTGGTATTTTTTTGTGCTGGTTCATTATGTACTACACATTTCCTAGTCTTCAAGCAGCCACGGCTTCAACTCAGCCTATATGACCCACCCCACCTTTTGACATCTTTCTATGTACATTTGTTTGCGCATCTGTATGTCTGTATGTAAGCGCGAACGTTAAGTTTCTCAATTTTGCATTTTATTAGTTGCATTTTATGCGTTTCATCATTTTAGTTACGCATTAAAATATTTCCCCTCATTTGTGTTCTTCTGGAATTATATTTGTACAAACATTTCGTTGAGTATTTACATACATCTGTACATATACCTATATGTAAGTGGTATGTACAAAGTATGGCGAGTTATTTAGGGTTCGATTGATGCACTTGTAAGCACTTTTAATTTAGTTATCACGCCGACACGCCCACTCACGTGTACATATTCGCTTATGTTACTTGTCTTCATGTGTTTTCCGTTTAGCGAATACACTTGTCAAATGGGGAATGTGTACATATATATATACATATATATATTTGGGATGGCACATATCGTCGTTTAAAGTGCATTTTCGCGTAAGCGACATTTTTGTTTCCTTTTTTTACACTAAGTTGATGTTTTAGCTAACAAAATGATCTACATACGTAACTACTTAAATTTAAGTTTGTACGCAGAAATAAGTAACGGTTTTGAAATGAAATAATTTATATGCTCTCCTGTAAATCAACCACCGTCCGCTATGCGAAAATGCAAATGCCTCTTACGCGAAAATGCACTTTAAACGACGATATGTATGTATGTATTTCGAATTGTTACTCTTCAAATTATTCGAACAGACTGAAAAATTTTCACATTATATGTGGGCCACCAAATAGTAGATACTTCTTGATGGAAATCAAAATGAGAAGATTTCAGTTCCTTCCAGTACTAAACTTTTCCCCTTATTTTTTTTTAACATATTTGGCATTTTTAGTTTCATCATAAAGTGTCAAAAGTCAATATTTTGTATCGTGGAGAAAATCCACTATAAATATTATAGGAAACTAGCAGATGCCCGCCCCGCTTCGCAGCGACGAAAAAATTTGTATGTTATAATGAGGGTTTCCCTCTACATTTCCCTTTCTCTTTCTTTTTCCTTCAGTTTTACCTTTACCTTTATCTTTACATTACCGAGACCATCCATCACCATCTGCGGCCACTATTTGAGCCATTTCTGGGAAAGCTGTAGGTTGAAGCCCTGCTCAACGCCTTTCATTTGCTACCAATATCGCTCGGAAGCATTCAGGGGTCATTCCGGTCCATGCTTTGACCCATATCTTGGAAATCAGCCTAGATATAACTATTTAAAGAGCTCTTTGTTGAAGTCCTCCTCAACAGCTTTCCTTTGCTACCAATATCGCTCGGAAATATTAAGGGTCATCCGGGTCCACGTTTTGACCCATATCTCGGGACCCGGCCTAGGCATCGCAATGAAAATAACTCTATGTTGAAGGCCTGCTCAACCTTTCATTTGATACCAATATTGCTCAAAGACTTGCTTAGTCACTCTGGGTCCACATTTGGGCCTAAATTCCGGGAAGTTCCAGCTTTTCCGGAAGCCTGTATACCCTATCACCACCGCATATACCATATGAATCTACTGTGAAAATTTCATAAAGATCGGTTGATTACTGTGGGAGTCCATAAAAAAACACACACACACACATTCATTTTTATATAATATATTTTTTTTATATATATCTATAGATATTCTTAAATGACCTTCGATATGTGTAGGTACAATATTAATATCAAACTGGAGACAAATTTATAAATTAACTAAATTTTTCAACGTTCATAATATATTCGAAAGAACATGAAAACCACGTTTTGTTATTGTTGCAAAAGACTAAGTGACGTCTTTTAAGATCTCTATCAATAAGAATTTCTCTTCAAATTTGTAATGAAGGTAATATATGTACATCGGATAACGCAGACTCCGTTTTGCTGGAGAATGAGCTAATTCTTGATACCTTTGAAAAGATATACATACATACATACATAAGTTGCCGATCAATTTCGAATTGTCAACGATGTCTTATGTTTATTGAGTTTGGCTTGGTAGTATCTATAATTTGAAATGCAATTATAAATAATGATATATGTAAGATATATAAGAAACATATCTTCCAATTAGGTTTGAAATGATGCAGACAAAATGCAGAAAGATTGACTAGTCACGCAGAAGGATTCACTACTCACTAGTGTAATATCCCTGCAAAAATTCCGAGTACTCCATTCGCTAATCCATGGAGTGCTCGCTATGGACCAACCGATTACTCCATAATTTGCCACATTTCATACAAAAAATATGGTCCATTTAACATTGCATGTCATTGCAATGGAGTATATACTCCAGTCCCGCATAACAATCAAATTAATCCATGGAGTACCTACATTGGATTAATTGATAGAGTTAGCCGAACATAACAACAAAACCCAAATGTTTATCGCGACGACGACGAATGACGTGTATACATTCAAACATATGTATGTATGTAGTTATGTATGTATACACATATCGTCGTCGTCGCGATAAGCATTTGGTTTTTCTTATCTTCGGCTAACTACGAACCAATGCAGATACATGAATCGGTCGTTTGGGCTATGTTAGTGGTCACTTTGAAAGTACTCCAACCTACCACAAATGGAGCATATAATCCAATGATTTTTGCAGGGATCTCAACCTTTAAGCAATATTGAAGAAGAAGAAGACATATCCACGGGCACAAAAAAGTCCTGATCTCTTTGCTTTGAAGTAATGAACATACATATGTATGTATGTATGTACATTCTGTGTCATGAACTTGCAGTAGCCGTTTAAAATAAATAAGATTTTCTAAAGGATTTTGTGGCTTATTATGCAGCATTATACTAAGAACTGAAATCAACCAAACTCTCAAACATACACATACATATGTACATACATATATATTTACATACATATATATTTACATACATATCCAAACATGCTGTGAGCTTAAAATATTATAACCACTTACAATTTACATACAAAATACTTATGTTAACCGCTATTCGCACAACAATATCAATGAAATCAGCTTAGAATACTCCCTTTAACTCCCTTTTTCTCATAATGTCTACATATGCACATTTGTAACTATGTGTGCATGTATGTATGAATGCACAAGCATTTTTAGTTAATTGTAGTTGGTGGTGTTGCAGCACCAACCGCCGCTTTTGTTAAAGGATTAAAATTTACTTAAATCTTATCGCATAGTTCACAATAAAAAAGGAAAACAAACAGAATAGCTACAAAAATTATGAAAACTGTTATACATCCATAATCTATTTGTCTCTGGTATCGGCATACAAACATACATATGTACATACATATGTACTACCTATTTGTCTGTGGGTGCAATTTGTTAATCCCCAGCTTAAGCATGATCAGCAATTGATCTCATTCATAGGATCGATCTGCTGCAGCAATGGGATCAACGCTCACTTTTACCTCTACCTGACTGACTGGCAAGCAGAAAAACTGAAAAAAAAACAGGAAACTAACCAGGCACACACCTTGATCTCCCGCTTAACATTTCGTTAGCGATCAATGCGTAGGCCGGCAAAATGAGATTTAGTAGGCTGCTAAGTAAGCGTATGTACATATGTATATATGTATGATGCAGTCACACAGCCACCAAGAAGATGTCGCAAGGGTATTATATGTGTGTGTGCGTGTGTACCGTTTGCTGCACATACTCGTACTCGTAGGCACAATGACATGCGACAACTGCTTGACAGTTGAAAATCTGTCACTAATCTTATGCGAGATTTCTGCGACGGAAACAAAAAAAAAAAAAGAAAAATATGAACTAAAACTGAAAATTTTTTGTTTTATTTTTTAAGTTCTTTTTGAAAAAATCAGCATTTGCGATAACAATAATTACAATAGCAAAGGCAAATAATGTTATTATAACAAATGCAACAAGGTGAGCTATATGGATGGATAATATCTGAGATACATGGTATGAATGCATGTACATATACCCACCAGCATGACACCACACACGTGGCCACGTTACTCAGCTAAAACTTGTTTAGCCATCGAACTATATACATATATTCGATGTTTACTTAAAACCAGCTACAGAGCTACAGAAGATTCAAGTAAAAGTGGAACAATATTTAGGCATTTGAAATCGCACAGTGGAATGTTGGGCAATATTAGAAAATGTGAGTGACTACTACGGATGACTTTGGAACACATTCCCCAATCTTATTCAGGCAATAACACTGCTCTGCAGTCAAAAAATACTCTGAATGCCACTTTCCTATCTATATGTAAAATCGGTTGCTGATTCCGAAAATCGGGTTCATTTTAATACTATGGGAAGGTTTTTGAGATATTGGCAATTTATCGTTATTTGGTCAAAGGCTCCATTTAATGCTATATGTATATCTCTTTACCCCTATAAATATTAAGCTTGGTTGACAATTCGAAAGTTATTAGAAAATGAATCTCTTTTTCAGATCTCTTTAATAAATATAAGAAAGGTTGTTCTTCGTTTTGCAAACTAGGCACTTTAGCATTATCTCGTTTGGTATATCAATTTTTTTCGAAACCTTCCTGAGAGTGTATTTCCTATAAACATTGGAAACCTAAGATATTCCCAGTAGGCCCAAAGGTGCTACAATTATCAATACTTTCCTACTTACGCCCAATGACTATCGCACGGCGATGGCCACCTTCAAATCAATAACTTTGTATAGTAAAAAAAGCAATGAAGCGAAAGCTTTGGGCTTTCATTCCAAATCGCATGCTTTTTTCATAGGTCGTTATTATAATCTTATTAGGTATTCAGCATGAATGGTAGCATTATTGTAGTACTTCATTTGTGTAAATGTTTCTGTTTCGGCTTACTTTTCTTAGTTCCCACTTTAGTAAGTGAAGAAATGATCTGTGCTCAATTTGTACGTGCCGTTCCTTACCTAACAAAACCAAGTGTGTTGACATGAATAAAACTCGCATCACCTTACAAATCGGCCTAGTGTTTTTTTCTCGATTTTCTCTGGATATCGGTGATCAATTTCGAACGTTCGCTACAATGTTTATTGGGACTATTCGATTCTCTCCATATATGGTACTGTACCCATAGCATACGTATCAGCATACATATTTATGCGCTTATATGTATCAATAACGTACATTCATATTTATGTAAATATGTATATCACCTTAATGCCATTCAAAAAAAGTCAACAAAATAAGTAATTTTCATCGCGATAACACATCTACTGAACGATTAACAAAATAGAGAATCCTCACCAACAGTCAATCAGCAAAGGTGATGGTTGTAGAAATATTCACATCCACATATGTATACTCATTAGGGTGGTCCCCAAATGTATGGAGACAAATTTTATATCATATTTCGTGAACTTCATTCTCGATGCTAATAAAGTCGAAGATACCACATATACATTTTTGTGCCGATCCGAGACAATTAAGGGGTGTCACACAGGAGTCAAAGTTCATATTACCATGTGTAGAGAACTATAGATTTTATGCATTAGATATATAAGAAATTAATTTAATTTTTTGAATCTCCATAGAGTTTTCTGAACTTTGATATGATAACTTTGACTGTGCTGCTACCGTTCTAGGGGGTGAGACCGAAGAAAATCGCTTATGTCATTTTTAAGTATCAACGTTCGTACATCCTCACAAATGCTAAGGATTTAGATTTATTTGAGGCTGCGAAGCTTCAGACGGTTTAAACCGCGCAAAAAATGTATGTATGTATGTATCTACATATGTATATGTACTTATGTATGTCGTGTGGCATGCATTTGACATTTGTGTGTTGAATTGCAATTGCCAAAACACAAGTATCCAGCACACTAAACCGACAACAAAAACAAAAACATGGATAGTGTGAATGCACACACATACATATGTATACATCTATGTTGCCGGCAACCAACATCGGTGTGCGGTTGTGTGGTTTGCCAACAATTGTCCCTTCGGTCGCTCTTCAATGATGCCACAAACCAAAATATATGTGTATGTACATATGTACATGTGTACCTATGTACTTCAAAATAGATTATATACCCACACATGCAAATATAATCTGTAAAGGATCAATCGAGGATTTACAAATTGCTTTATGTGACTATTTTTTTAAAGTCCTTTGACTTTTGTGGGTAAGTTCATACGTACTACATCTTTACATACATACATATGTATGTAGGTATGAATGATGATGTAGATTTATGTAGATTCATAGATGTCTACGAATAATAGTACCACAACATATTTGCCTTTCAGACTTTGCCAATTCCAGATTTATAATACACTGGAGATTAGATAAATTTTTGTGACAGCCAAAAAAGTTGCAACGTACCCGAGGACGGGAATATGCGACTTTGAAGGCATGGAGCGTATGGATATTGAACTCTGTGCGTAGGTTGCGGGTGCGCTGTCTGAAGTTTTACGACAGAAAATGACAAATCGCTAGTCTCGTTAAAATTATAGAAAATAATAAAGGATAACGATAAAGATATGGACAAGGGAGGTTGCAACTTCAATTTTGTAAAAGTGCCCTAAAATATATGTAGATTGATATTGTTGATAAATGGACTGCGAAAGTGTTTGTAACGGCAAAAGCACTGCCCAGAATTTGTGAGGAGTGCAGCCGAAGTGAGTCTTTGACAGGATAAACATACATACATACGTAAATCTGGATCATTCCAGTACTTGCATATAAACAGCTGTCGTGGGAACAGTGAATGGCCATGTGAAAGTTTGATCTGCCGAAAAGAGCACGAAATCTAATAGTTTTCGGCTTAAAGAAACTTAAAAAAATTAAAGCAACTACATAATTTAATGTTTTTTGCGCCAGAGTAATTTAAAAAAAAACAAGTAAAAGCGCGGCTGTCTTCGGCCGTACCGAAGACTTCATACCTTTCATGAGTGGGGAAATGAAAAGTTACCTATATATGTACATAGCCTGATTAAGTTTAATTTATAATTTTAATTCTGTGGGTTATTTATGGAAAGATTTATTAGAAAAAATTTTAAATGGAGGAGCTACACACCAAAATGTCCATATCTGAACAATCGGTTGTAGGGGAGCTATATGTTATAGTGGTCCGAACTTGACAATTTACGGTAACTCCGTTTGGGCCCATACGGGTACAAATACCTCAACATTTCACGCCGCTAGCTGTTAAAATGGAGGAGTTATACACCAAAATGTCCATATCTGAACAATCCGTTGTATGGGAGCTATATGTTATAGTTGTCCGATCTTGACAATTTTCGGTAGCCCCATTTTGGTCAATATGGGTACAAATACTTCAAAATTTCTCGCCGTTAGCCGTTAAAATAGAGGAGTTATACACCAAAATGTCCATAACTGAAAAATCGGTTGTATGGGAGATATATGTTATAGTGACCCGATCTTGACAATTTTCGGTAACCCCGTTTGGGTCCATATGGGTACAAATAGTTCAAAATTTCACGCCGTTAGCTGTTAAAATGGAAGAGTTATACACCAAAATGTGCATATCTGAACAATCGGTGTTAGGGGAGCTATATGTTATAGTGGTCCGATCTTAACAATTTTCTGTAATCCCGCTTGGACCCACATGGGTACAAATGCTTCAAAATTTCACGCCGTTAGCTGTTCAAATGGAGGAGTTATACACCAAAATGTGTATATCTGAATAATCGGATGCTGTGGAACTATATGTTATAGTGGTCCGATCTTGACAATTTTCGGTAACCTTGTTTGGGCCAAAATAGGTACATTTACTTCAAAGTTTCACGTCCTTATCTGTTTAAATGGGGAAGTTATGCACAAATTACATCCAAAAATTTCATGTATATCTGAATAATCGGTTGTTTTCTATATGTTATAGTGGTCCGATTCGGCCGGTTCCGACAAATGATCTGCTGCATATAACAACATACCTGTATTCCGAATTTCATTCAGATATCTCAAAAACTGAGGGACTAGTTTGCGTTCACACAGACGGACGGACGGACAGACGGACAGACGGACATGGCTTAATCGACTCAGCTCGTGATTCTGACCATATCGGTATATATTTTGGTGGGTCCCCCACGCTTTCTTCTGGTACTTTCGACAAAAATTTTTTGGCACTAAGTTATAATACCATTTCATTCTCATGAAAGGTATAAAAATGACATAATAAATTCATTTCATAACATACGCCAGCGTTCAGAGTAAATTGAAAAAACCACAACAAAGGATGAGTTACATAAGAAGTGCTAACGGATTGATGAAATTTAGGTCACATTTTATTTATTTCCTTGTCTAACAAAAAAACGAAAAATATAGAAATTGTAACCATCAGCATTGCTGCAAACGTTAGCTCATAAACAGAAGCCGTTATAAACCAATTAAGTAAATGCAAAAACAAATCAAAGAGAAAAGAAAACATTGATGGAACTAAAGGTGCCAAAGCTATAAAAAAAAGATAAAAATACTGGTACACTGGTTTGTTCTTTCGCAGCGGATTAATCTTCTTAATTCGCGCAAGCTCATCCGGCACATCACTCTGTTACTCGCATTGGGAATGTTGGATTTTTTTTCTGTGTTTTATTAATTTTTTTCCAAATCTACATAGGTATATGTATGTGTATGTATGTGTTTGATTATTGCAAGCGCCTCAAAATCTTATTCTTTTTCATTCGCAAGTAGATTACAACGTTTATATGAGATTTTTTATGTTTTTTTACTTTTATATTTATTTTTTTTTTGTTATCAGCGCGTTTGCGCTTTAATGTGGACGAGCATTTCATTTGTTCTTTGGGTGGCTTAGATTAAGGCAGACTAACCAAAGTTCGGTAAATTAAGCTTCGGCATACATTACGAATATACTTGAAAAATATATGTATATATAATCGGTTATAAGAATCTGAGCTTTCCAAATTTTATAGTGGTAGAAGTAGCTGATTTTCGAATTCATAACGAAAGCAAAATAGAACTTATAACGAAGGTTCCACAACACATTTAATAGGTACGAAAATGTGAATATAAAATATCGCTCGTTTTCCTTTCATCTAGCGATTAATTTCAATATTCATATGTACATATATGTATGTATGTAAATATTGGTATGTTTCGTTAAGTTTGCTCTACATTTCCAAAGGAATATGTCGAACGGATACTTAGACAGAACTTTAACTTTTTTTAGTCCCCACGAACAAACATAAAACATTCATAGATACCCTGCAGCTAATATAAGGGACAGTCACGAAAAAACGACAGTCTAGAACTAGAGAGTTCACAACTAGCTCTGAACTGGTTTTAAAGAGATGCAGAGCGGAACAGTTTATTATTGTGAAAAATGTATGTTTGCAGCTATTAATTTAAAGTTGAGCAACAACAAATGTTGCACTTTAAAATAATGCCCCTTTTTGTTGTGTTTTGAAGGGTACTTGGTTAAAAGGACGTACATATAACCAAAGCACTACTTGGTCTTACTTGGCATTTGTAAAACGCGTCTAAAGACCGACACTTTTGAACTACTTCTGAAGTGCTTCCTTTTAAACTATCTCCGAACTACTGATTTTTAAGCTATCCCAGGACTGTCCATATAGGAAGTAGTTAAGAATGCGTGCCAAAGTTCTGCAGATGGGTATAATTGCCATTTCGTAAGGCAGCGCCGTGTTAAAAAAGACAGTTGAAAGCATTGCGTTGGGATGGAATCAGAACCGACGCTGTCTCTTTTGGAAATAGTTCTGCACTAGTCTGTAGGTACTTAGTACTTACATACATACATACATATATGATCGTAAACTTTGTAAAATGCTGTTATTCCTACCAAATTTATAGCAAGGCTTAAAAGCTGTGTGGGAATATTCAGCAACCAAAAAATGAAAGAAAAAAAACAACTGCAGTTAGCCGCTAAGTTAAAGCGATTCTAAAAATCGCGCAAATCACATGAAAAAGTCATAAAGTTGCAAATTGCCACTGTAATTCGCTGTAATACGTAATTCGTAACTCTTAACTCCATTTATGCGTATGTGTGTGTGTGATTATGCGTGCGTGTGAATGAGCGCTATCAAAAAGTTTATTGCCTCTAAAGTAGCCAGCGTTGCCACTTTGGTTACTTTTTACCAAAATTGGTTACCATTTTTTCGTTTGGTTACGTGGTTACTTTCGGCCGATTTTGGTTACCATCAAGGTCCATGAATTGAGTGAGTACACCATGGTTACATTCAACTTTTAGGAATACGCTTTTAATTTTTCCAAACTATAAAATACATCGCCCGTTTTATGCAATAGGGATTTAACTCGAAATTTTCGATTTCTGGGATTTTGCCATATATTTCAATAACTGGGTCGCGCCTTTGAGTCTAGTGTTATAAAATACTCAAAAAGATAAAAATGGCGGAAATAAAAGTGATTTTGTAGTTAGCCGTAGAAGGAAACTATTTGAAATTATAAAAGTTTATTTGCGTTTTCCCAAAAAAAATTTTTTTTGAGTTAAATCCCTATTGCATAAAACGTGCGACATATGTTTTTTCCAAATTGTTTTGTTGTATTTTTTTTTATCAATTTTCCAAATAATTTATTGTTGGGGGTAAATGGAAGAAATTAGCTGTTTCACAAAAATCAATAAGGCAAAAGTGGGAAAAATTCAACAGCTTTGACAGAGTATGAGTGGTCGAGCTTGTAAAAGCTTTCGCATATTGCGGCTGAAGATGGAATGTATCACGGGTTCGATCCCCGTGAGGAGCATCCACTTCCGAAAAGGGTGCTAATGATTGAACATGGTTTTTCGTGAAATAGCTATACTCAACCTTCGTTAGAAATAGTTGTTGAAATTTTTCCATTTACCCCCAACAATAAATTATTTGGAAAATTGATAAAAAAAAATACAACAAAACATGGGGGATTTTCGTCGGGCGATTTTCGTCAGCTGTTCATTCTCATGTCTGGCCGTGTTTTTAAATGTTGATAGAACGCTATGATCGGGCGATATTTCGCTCGACGTTGAATCTGCTTAAGGCATAAAGATGTAAAACAATTGATATATTTTAGGTTTTTTTAACGGTATATATTATTTTGCTTAGAAATAAATAGCCCTAACGTTAATGGGACATATCGCTAGCTTAGAGTGTAAATTGTGTAAGTCCTTTAGCCAAACTTTGTAGGAGAAAAAAACAAAAAAAAAAAATTTCGAAATGAAAAAAATTTCTGTTCGTGTAAATATTTTTGACTTACAGTATTTTCTTCGCTTTTTGGACTCACACAATTTGCGTATCACTGAATAACAACTAGTAGAAATATAACAAGTGTCACAGACTTGTTTAGCGTGGTGTGTATTTGATTTTTCTAGCGTTCTACATAAAAGTACACGTTTTTTTATAAAAGTGGACTTACACAGTTTGCACTCTCAGCTAGCGATATGCCTATATTACTAATTTTGGTTACCTGTTTCTAGTTTTGGTTACTTTTATTTTGTATTTTGGTAAATTTAAAATTTTTTAAGTGGCAACGCTGAAAGTAGCTGAGTGGCAAAAAAAAATCAAAAATTTGCTCAAACCGAGCTCCCTTCTCAGTTGGAGGATCTAAGAATGTAAACAGTACATACAAATATAATGTATGTATATACATATGTATATTTAGTTTTATGATGTACATACATATGTACCCTGCAAAAAAATGTGCGCTTAATACCGAAAGATATTTGTCCCGGATTGATCTCTTTCGAGATCAATCGGTCCACAATTAGTCCCCGATTGTTCCCGTACGGGTATAAATGTAGACTAATTGTAGACCAATTGTTCCCGAACGGGTATAAATGTAGACTAATTGTTGGCCAATTGTTCCCTAACGGGTATAAATGTAGATTAATCGCTTTCATCCCGAACGGATATAAATGTAGATTAATCGCTTTCATTCTGAACGGGTACAAATCAAGATTCCTTAAATGTAGAAATTTTACACAAATATGCAATGTATTTAAAAAATTGTAGAACAACCGGTAAAACGAATTGAACACCCTTTCTTTTAATAACAATGATGAATAATAATTTTAACAAAATGTTGCCTAAAATATTCTATGAAAAAATCCTTTACATTACGCTCATATAATGCATACTCAAAAGTTACAATTTTTTTTTATTTATTTATTAAATTTTTTTTCAAAAGTAAAACATTATATAATCTTTATTTATATATGCATGAAAATTTACAATTTTTTAAAGATTGTTATTAAAAATTGTCTTGGCGAACAACTTGGAAAAATCTACATTTGTACCCGTTCGTGCTGGAAGTGATTGATCTACATTTGTGCCCGTTGGGGATGAAAGCGATTAATCTACATTTGTACCCGTTCGGGATGTAAGCGATTGATCTACATTTGTACCCGTTCGGTATGTTAGTGATTAATCTACTATTACATTGGTACCCGTTCGGGTATACAAGTTGAACAATTAGTCTCTTCATAGGACGTGCTCGAACAAATGCGATCAATTCACTCCATATAAGGGATGTAAAATTGTATTAGTCGCATGCTCGCTTGCGATTGATCCCGGACACGTCCCGGATTAATCGCATTTTTTGCAGGGTATGGATGTAAGTATGTATGTAAGTATGTAGATATATGGCTGGCGTGTATGTAAATACATATACTAAGCCCAGAGACTAGCAAGCGCCACAATTTATAATCTGAAGAAGCTTCCGCAATCCTTGCAACTTTTGCTTGTCGCACAGCGCCACATACACTCAGAGAAAAGTACACTCAAATAAATTTTGGTATAAATTTTAAACTTTTTTGGTCGATATATAGGACACGACCGAAAAACTATTAAAATTTAAACTTTGAAAAGTTTAAAAGATTTTTAAACTTTTAAGGTTTCGATTTCATTCCAAATTAAAATTTATTTTAAGACTTTAAAAAGTTTAAAATTTAAACCTTTTTTTGGTTTAAATTTAAAAGAAATGTCTGCTCCCAAATCCTCTTCATGCTTTTCCCTATTGTATCTTCTTTCCTATCCTTTTTTCTCCTTTTCTCCCATATTGTTCTCCCCCCAACATCCCCTTAATCCTTTTCCATATTGGGTCTTTTTCCTATCATATTCTTCTCCTTTTCTTCCTTCTTCTTTATCTGTTTCCATAATTATTTTGTGTTTGTTTGTTTCTCCATTCATTCATTCAAATTGTCTAATAACTATAAATGAGCTTTTTATATTGTTCATTTCTCGAAAAAGCAATTTGGAATTTCAAATCAAAAATTAAAAATTACGACCAATGAAAGTTTAAAATTTAAACATTAAAAGTTTAAATGAGAAAAATTGTAAGATTTAAACCAAAAAAGTATGAAATTTATTCCAAAAAATACTTTGAAATATTTGAACTTTTGTAAGTTTGAATTTTAAACCAAAAAGGAATAAGAAACTTTTAAACTTTCGAATGTTCAAAATTTAACCCAAAAAAAGTTCTAAATTTCTTTCAAACCAAATCAAAGTTTAAAAAATATTCCAATATTTATAACAGTGTAGCGAACTAACTTCAAGCTGTCTCGAACTTGACTCAAGAATTACAGAAATTAAAGAAAAATAAATTAAATTTAATTGTTGGGGGTAAGTGGAAAAGAAATTCAACAACTATTTACAGCGAAGGTTGATTGTATAGCTATTTCATGAAAACCCATTTTCGATCATTAGCACTCTTTTCGGAGGTGCATGCTCCTCACGGGGATTGAACCCGACATACATTCCATCTTCAGCCGCAATGACCTAACGTTTTCACACGTTCGACCATTGAGACCCTCCACTTACCCCCAACAATTAAAAATTGAATTAAATAAATTCCGTGCTAAGCACTAAAACTCTTTCAAGTAAAATTAAATTTAAGTTTTCACAAGCTTGAACCAAGAAAAAAAACTGAAAAAATTTGATTTAAGAATAAGATTCTTGATTCAAGAATGAAATTCTCAACATAAGTATAAGCATTCTTAAAATAAGATTGGACAGGCTTGAATCAGTCATGGGTTGTGCTTAAAATAAGTTTACACAAGCTTGTTTCAAAAGTCCACACTCTTAATATAACCCTTTCGTCCCGGTTGGTACACATATGTACCAGCACCCAATTTAGTACCCTAAAAGCTTTCTATTGTTCTAAAAATGATATGAAATTGTTCCGCATGCCAACCCTGATATTTTGTCAAAGTTTGACAGAAAAAGCTTTAACGGCTGATATTTTATGCAAGTGTTTTCAACGAAGAATTAGAGGTAGTGAGTGTTTATTGGCGAAACAAAGTAAAATTCATAAGTGGAAATTCAAAGTTTTATTAAATTTTGGAGCAAAAACCCTGATAGAATATATGTAAGTCGATATAAAGTTTTATAAGTATCGTGGTAAAATTTTATTTCCAAATGTAGTTTGTGGTACATATGTATATGTACCAGCCTGGATACACATATGACCTAAATGTTTACGTTGGAAAAGGCTCAGAGATAAGTGATGATGCTCTAACTCTCGGCGAAAAAGTTGTTAAAACTCTAGCAGGGACAATAAAAAGTTCCCAACGTTGTTTTATGCTTCGATCGATTTTTTACAAGTATACATTTATTGGAAACCATCAACTTTGCTGCAGTCGGGACCTGAATGGCTAACTGCAAAAATATGCCAGCAATGCCCCTACTTAACATATGTGGTAGCTATTGCTGAGGAATTATTTGCTGAAGGGAAGAAAATTACCAAACAACCAGAACCGAGAAGATGTCCAATTTCAAAGAAGAGAAAACTTTTTGGTTCCCCATTACATCTTCCCGTAGAAGGTGCTAGAAGAAGGTGCTGTGGTGGTTGTATACAAATGAGAAAACAAAAGAGAACAAAAACCATTTGCCAGGAGTGCAATATGCCTTTATGTAAAGATTGCTTCATGCTTTACCATACATTATAAATAAAATGTTTCCAAAATAAATGCAAAACCTCAAAATCATATATATAAATTTTTCATTTGTTCGATCCTGTTGGTACAAATATGTACCATGTAAAAACCCTGCTGGTACACATATGTACCACAAGAACCCCTGCTCCCACAGACCCCCCGACACGATGTTCTCAATTCTTTAACGATAAATAGTACATATAAACTCAAGTTGATGGTTTTAGGTGATTATTTAAAGAAAAAAAATCAAAATTTGTATTCAGGGACGAAAGGGATAATATTTATAAAAAATATCATTCTAAAAATAAGAATACATTCTTGATTTTATCATTTTCAAGGTTATCAGACTTTGATGATGTTTTCGGCTTGTTTCTATCCCATTGTATATACATTTAGCTTGTGTTTTCCCTGAGTGTACATACATATGTATGTACGTGTAGATACATTTCCCTGCAAAGAAATGTGCGATTAATACCGAAAGATATTTGTCCCGGATTGATCTCTTTCGAGAACAATCGGTCCACAATTAGTCCCCGATTGTTCCCATACGGGTATAAATGTAGACTAATTGTGGACCAATTGCTAACGAACGGGTATAAATGTAGACTAATTGTAGACCAATTGTTCGCTAACGGGTATAAATATAGATTAATCGCTTTCATCCCGAACGGGTATAAATGTAGATTCCATAAATGTAGAAATTTTACAAAAATATGCAATGTATTTAAAAAATTGTAGAACAACCGGTAAAACGAATTGCACACCCTTTCTTTTAATAACAATGATGAATAATAATTTTAACAAAATGTTGCCTAAAATCTTTATATATATAAAAATGTTGTAAAAAATGTTACTAACCTCATCAGATGAGAACGGCTCCTACGGAAGAAAATTTTGGAAAATCCCTCTGGAAAAGTCCGAAATTGGTAAAATCCGTGTGTATGTGTGTCCTTTATAGGCTCCCAAGGCAATCAACCGATCTTTATGAAATTTTCACATCAGATTCATGTGGTATTAACGCACATAATAGGGTATAATGGTAATGGTATAATAGGGTATATTCGAAAAAGTGGGAGCTTCCCGGAATAAAGGCCTAAATGTGGATCCAGATCGACCCAACAAGTCTTCGAGAAATATTGGTATCAAATGAAAGGTGTTGAACAGGCATCCAACATAAAGTTATTTTCATTGCGATGCCTAGGCCGGGTCCCCAGATATGGGTCAAAACGTGGGACCGAGTGACTCTGGAAAGTTTTTGAGCGATATTGGTATGAAATGAAAGGTGTTAAGAAGGACTTCAACAAAGAGCTCTTTAAATAGTGATGCATAGGCCGGGTTCCAAGATTTGGGTCATAGCGTATACTCGGATAACCCCTTAATGTTTTCGAGCGATATTGGTAGCAAATGAAAGGCGTTGAGCAGGCCTTCCACATATAGCTATTTTCAATGTGATTTCTAAGGCTGTTTCCCAAAGATGGCTAAAGCAGTGGGCCCGGATGGTGATGGACGGTCCCGGTAAGGTAAAAGTAGATAGGTATAGGTATAGGGATAGGGATTGAGATTGAGATTAAGATTGAGATTGAGCTTGAGCTTGAGCTTGAGATTGAAATAGAGATAGGGATTGAGACAGAAATATGGATCGGTGGTAGTAGGTTTGTCGCGGCGAATATAACTATAACTTTTATTCAGAGAAAAGAAAATTTTTTATTATTCGCAGATGGACTCTAAAATAATGGTTAGCAATACGGTAATCAAAGACTTTTCTTTAGGCTTCGTAGGAATAAATTTTAGCAGAACAACGTCTGCCGGATCAGCTAGTATTCTATGAAAAAATCCTTTACATTACGCTCATATAATGCAAACTCAAAATTTTTTTAATTTATTTATTGGATTTTTTTTTCAAAAGTAAAATATTATATAATCTTTATTTATGTATACTATATGCATGAACATTTACAATTTTTTAAACATTGTTATTAAAAATTGCCTTGGCGAACAACTTGGAAAAATCTACATTTGTACCCGTTCGTGCTGGAAGCGAATGATCTACATTTGTACCCGTTGGGGATGAAAGCGATTAATCTACATTTGTACCCGTTCGGGATGAAAGCGATTGATCTACATATGTACCCGTTCGGGATGAAAGCGATTGATCTACATATGTACCCGTTCGGGATGAAAGCGATTGAACTACATTTGTACCCGTTCGGTATGTTAGTGATTAGTCTACATTGGTACCCGTTCGGGTATACAAGTTGAACAATTAGTCTCTTCATAGGACATGCTCGAACAAATGCGATCAATTCACTCCATATAAAGGGATGTAAAATTGTATTAGTCGCATGCTCCCTTGCGATTGATCCCGGACACGTCCCGGACTAATCGCATTTTTTGCAGGGTTATTGTGGCCTTCATTGGCACAAATTTCAGAGTTTTTATATGCCTTTTCATTGTAGGACATTTTTTTTTTCTGTGCCTTTTTTGAATACAAATTGTGCGCACACACGCGCATTTTCATTATTCATAAGTTTATGAGTTGCTGATGTCAGTGGAGCAACAGCATCCCATTTGAGCTTTGCAGAAGTAAGCATACAAATTATTGCTGCGATAATAATGACAATAAAATTTGTAGACAAAAAAGAAGGGAAATAAAATATGTTTATCAGCGACAGGTTGGCTGAAGCGGCTGCCGGCTACTCGAAAAATATGCATACATATAAAAGTTTGCAGCATAAAAAAAACCCGAACTGCAACACGGCGCCTTTTTTATTATCTCGTTCATTCAGTCGATTTATACGCTGAGGCAATTATGTATGCACATACATATGTATGTATGGATGTACATGTACCTTGCAAAAAAATTTAACTTATTGTTGAGAAATCAGGTCTAAGGGCCTGTTTCACCATCTCCGATTAAGCACTTAACCAGAGATTTTTGCCCGGTTAAGCAATTTATTTGACAGCTCGCTATACAATTTACGTCAAACTAACCAGTGATTAATTAACCGGAGGTGGTGAAATCGGCCCTAAATAAATGAATATTTTAAAAATACACGCGTGCCATCTGCTGGAACATAGCGGTGGTTATAACCTAATATCATTAGTAAATATGTTGCATATATTTAGACAGCAGCTAGAAATTACATACATACATACATACTACATACATATGTTCATACATACATTCAGGTGAAACTAATAAAAGCTCGTTAAAAAGGAGTACACTGGCAGTGCTGCTTCTGTTATGCACTCACTCTGTCTGCTCCTAACTCTCTAATACTTATCTAGGCCTTATTTCGCATGGCGAAAAGCCTTTGGAATAAAGTGTGCTCTCAGAGAGAGAGAACTCCTTGTGGCCTGATGACATCAACACAGGAAAATCAGCCTTATTTTAAGCCTTACGCCATAAAAATTTGCTACACTTATAATTTCAGGCCTTATTTCGTAAGCATTTAAATCTGCTGTTTTAATTCTTAAATAAGGCTTAGATTTTTTGGTGGTTAGGTCATACACATAACACAATAAACAGTGTTGGTGCGGTCGTTTATGGCCCAAATATCTTATGGGCAACATTGCGTAGGAAAAATAGTGACACG
The DNA here is from genome assembly GCA_960531455.1 of Urophora cardui. Lineage (NCBI taxonomy): Eukaryota > Metazoa > Arthropoda > Insecta > Diptera > Tephritidae > Urophora > Urophora cardui. The sequence continues at coordinate 144,040,681 of OY482671.1, read as the reverse complement.
TGTCATATCCCGGTATTTAACTCAACCTTATATACGTCTTTTATATAAAAAAAAATAAGTGATTCTTGTCCTTGGGGTGGCATAAATTACTTATTTGGCATTTGCAAGCTTTAATGTGGGCTGCAGCAGTTAATAAAGGTTGAAATAACTCCATTTGCCAAGTTGTCAGTTAGGAATAATGCTAAAGAATAAAAAATAAATAAATATTTATTTTAAATTCGAATAACTAAAAAATTAAAATATCAGATTCAAATTTAAAATTAAAATTTTTTAAAAGCTTATGGTCTTATTAATAACAAATAAAAGAGATTTTAACAATTGTGTAGAGTGACATTTTCATAAAATTTTTCGATTTTAACAATTTTATAAATCGATTTTATTTTTTTATGAATAAAAGGATAACTCTTTTCTGCTATTTTAATATGTATGTATATATTTAGCGCCTAGTTCAACCTCTTAAGTAATTCCTTGCATGGCATGATTTTGGAATAAAGCAGCTATTGCATCCCTTTTGTGGCAACATCAGCGGGCCGTGCTAAATGCCTGACTGACTGACAGATAACGTGCAAACAATGTTGCAAGCTGCAAAAAGGTGCCACAGCAAAAGAGCAAATAAAAAAAGTCATAATAAATATTGCAAAATATTAAATAACAACAAAAACTGATTGCAAGTAGTGCGGAAGAAAAAAAAATCAATAGAATTCGAACAGGCAACCACAACTATTACCGATGCCTGCAACTACAACAGAAAACAACTGTTTTTTTTACTCCAAAAACAACCGAAGCAAAAACTTCGTATTGCCAGTGGCGCAATAACATTTAAAAACATTTCGAAAACATGCATTGAAATCTACAGAAATGTGAGTCGAGTTCAGTTGCTGCCACACGAAGCGTCAAAAATGGGTTTACGGTTTTATTTTAAGTAGGTAAGTATGCATGTACATGTACATATGTACATATGTATGTACATCATACCTATTTGTTTTAATATGTTAGAGCATAAAACCATTGAAGTCATCTGCTATTCATCACCAATTTTCTTTCTTGTTGAATGAAACAACCCTAAACGACGGCCAATATGCCCACCATTCAACAATCAATCCCGTCGTCGCATCTTGCCAATGTGCTGTGGCTTGGATTGGATTTAGCTCACCTTACTACATTACTGTATTTAATATGCGTTTCCCCTGCTTTTGGTGTTTGCTTTTGTTTTGATTGGCATTTGAAAACAATTTCTGTTGTTATCTTAACGGCTCAGCAGCAAACCTACTTTTCTACATGGCTGTATTGTTTGCCCCTCTAGGAAAATTTTGTCTTTCTTTTGATGCAAATGCCTGTGCCTCCTTAGTTTTCACACTTCGTTGCTGCAGTCAAAACTTGAAAAACCCAAACAAGGCCTTTGTCTTGGCAATGATTCATACGCCTCTATACAGGTGGGTACTTTTCCTACAGGGCATGTTCGCTAAATGCCCGGTTTGGTTTTGTTTTTGTTTTTGGAAGTTTTGTTTGTATCTTTACTCTCTTACGCTTTAGCGCGTACTCGCATAAATATTATTTTCGCTGTTACATTTGTTTATTCAGTAGGTAACTGTGGGTTAAGAAGGGCTTTTGTCTTTTTTTTGAAATTGATATCTTTTGAAAATTTTAAATGTTTGAGCGCTAAAGAAAACAATGCGCTATTTTTACATACATACCTATAGATACATATGTACATATTTACAAACGTATATACATACATATGTATGTACATGTACTTTTAAAAGGTTGCGAAGGCTGAACACGGTAGGCAGGAAGCGACGATAGGTTGCATGAAAATGTCGAGAAAAAAGGAAAGTGGGGTTGTGTTATGTGATGTTTATAGATGGAACATCCGTTGAAATTAAAATCCGAGCTGCTCCTTTTTCAAGGATATCCACATTTTTTGTTTTTTTTGAAAGGATCAAATATTGAGAAAATCGAAAATTCGCCACCGTCCAAATTTTTCCGATTTCAATACATTATTTGGTCGCTAAGGGATACAAAAAAAGGTATTAAAAAGAAAAATGGACACCTGTAGTGGAAAAATCCAATGTGAACAGGACCTAAAGGATAACCACTGAAATATAAAATAACACAAAAAGTACCCACTTTAATTTGCGTATAACTCCTAACATGTTAACTCTACGTGAAAATTCCTTATAATATGTTTCATTCAGAATAAATAAATGAATATTTCTTTGATATACAATTTTGATGTACCTGCAGTGGTTAATGCACTTTGGTCCATCTAAAGTGAAAATTTCAAAAAAAGTACGTTTTTTTTATGGTGCTATTTTAAGTTCAAATATTTTTCTAGTTTATGTAAATATTTTAATCTAATGATCCAATTCTCATTCTTACATATCTATACGTTAATATTAAAAAGAATTAGAGCTGAAATACGCGCTAGCTGTGCACGGTGGGCGGTAAGCAACAATAGGTTGCATGAAAATATCGAAAAAACGATCGCCGGCTAAACACTTACGTAAAATGATATTCTAATATACTTCATAAACACACAGCAAGCGTGAATAAAATCTCCAACATTTTTTTTAAACGAAAATTAGTACCAGCACACAGCTAGGCACATATTCGTTGGGCCATCGTTTTTACGATATTCCCATGCAACCTATTGTTGCTTCCCGCCCACCGTGCACAGCTAGCGCGTATCTCAGCTCTAACTCTTTTTTAGTATTAACGTATAGATATGTAGGAATGAGAGTTGGATCATTAGATTAAAATATTTACATAAACTAGAAAAATATTCGAACTTAAAATAGCACCATAAAAAAAACGTACTTTTTTTGAAATTTTCACTTTAGATGCACAAAAGTACATTAAGCACTGCAGGTACATCAAAATTGTATATTAAAGAAATATTTCTTTATTTATTCTGAATGAAACATATAATAAGAAATTTTCACGTAGAGTTAACATTTTAGGAGTTATACGCAAATTAAAGTGGGTACTTTTTGTGTTATTTTATATTTCAGTGGTTATCCTTTAGGTCCTGTTCACATTGGATTTTTCCACTACAGGTGTCCTGTTTTCTTTTTAATACCTTTTTTTGTATCCCTTAGCGACAAAATAATGTCTTGAAATCGGAAAAATTTGGACGGTGGCGAATATTCGATTTCCTCAATATTTGATCCTTTCAAAAAAAACAAAAAATGTGGATATCCTTGAAAAAGGAGCAGCTCGGATTTTAATTTCAACGGATGTTTCATCTATAAACATCACATAACACAACCCCACTTTCCTTTTTTCTCGACATTTTCATGCAACCTATCGTCGCTTCCTGCCTACCGTGTGAAAAAGGCGTATGGGAAGCGAAAACTTTCAAAAATCTTTTGGATTAAAATTTGCTTCGTTGCCTTTTTCGTTTGTATAGCACTTTGTAGAGTTTAAATATTCTGTCGAATTGTGTGGAGTGTGTCGTCTATCTGTGCTGCTACTTTAGTAATAATATAATATAAAATCTATGTATGTACATTAGAGTGGCCCTTATTTTCGAAAGTCGGAAATTTGCATGTGTTACCCCCTGATATGTTTTAGTTTAATAAAACAATAATACCCTGAAAATTTTGGCCCGATTGAACAACCCTAACCCATGCCACAACGAGTTGAAGTTTAAAAATTATCAACATCACTTTTAGTAAGCGCTGCTTTTGGTTATGCCGCGATAAATATATGTATGAGCGAAAACTTAACTCTGAGATGTTTACAAGTTCAAATTTGCATAAAATTAATCAAAATACTTTTATTATTTTACCGTTGCAATTGCTTGAGTAGCAAGAATCGTAGAAGATGTATGTACGTATGTAGATGACATTAAATTTTGGTCCTCACGTATAAAGCAACATAGTATTAAAACAAAAAAATCAAACATTTCACTTAAGAATTGTATATTAATTTAAAATCATAGTCCATATTATTTTCTTCCAATGCAATAATTTTAAAATGTGCAACTGGTGAAGTCAGTTAACTGAAGGACATGCCGCGCATAGGTACCTTTTTAGCACAAAGTGAGTTTCTGTCGGCATTGGGAAAGTTTGTGTCCGTATCATGGCCACTTTACGCGTAGTCAGCGTAACTACCGTTTCAAAATGCTTCACAAATATAATATCGGGTTCCCATTCATTCAAGGAGGCACTTAGAAAATTAAAAGTTTCCAATTTTCAACATTTGCACACCATTTTAGAATTCTGATATAAAAATAAGAAAAGTTCCAAAATAAAATTTTGTCACAAAATCACCTCCATAAGGTCCCTGGACTGTGGTATTTAGGTACTTTTGTCGGTGGATACCTAGTGAAATTCTATGGCGAACAATTTTCTATAACTATTTAACCCTCTAACGACCTTCGAACTTTTGCGGACTTTCTAAAAAAGGAGTAAAAGCGACGTCATCGTCGGAGAGTTAGAGGGTTAAAGTAGTATACAAAGTTACAGCTATTGCAATTGTTTGAGGGTTTTACACTGTGTATATTTCTTTCATTCTGTGTGAGAATTAGCTTGCTCAAAAGTGCTGTTGCAAATTGTTATGGACAAATGAAATAACCCGCAGTGTGTTGGGACTTATTTCATTTCCTTCTTTGGGAGTTATTTAATTCCTTTTATGTGGGAGTTATTACACTGCTCCGCAAGCGCTTTCAATGGACTTTCAAGAGAATTAAAGTTCTGAATTGAATCTGAATTTCTTATTTGTGTACGTATGCATGAAAAACAATGTAACATTACACTAATAGAGGGCACTTATTTTTAAAATTTCCCATATAAACATGTATGTACGAGTACATGAAAAATATATATTAAAAATTTCAATTTTCTTAAATTGTTTGTATATATGAGTAAATAAGGATCCATGACTTTTTATTACTTCAATATATAGAATATCAGTACATATTTTTTATTCATAAATCATTTATTTGTGGAGCCTAATAAATAACAACATTGTAATCTATTGAAACTCAAAATATAAGAGAATTCGTCCAATATAAACGTCCACAGAACCATATAACCCTTGGTTCATTATTTCAACACATTGTGGCACGGGTTAACGTCGCCCAATTGCGCAAATATTAAACAGGGAATATTTTCTTCGTACATGAAACCATTTCAGGGGGTAACGTCTCAAAAAAGTGGAAAAAATATTTTTCCATAGGCATAAGGGCCACTCTAATGTACATACATACATATATCGCCGTAGATTGTAATTCAATAGTAGAACCAGAACCAGCACCACCTTCCTGTCGCAGTCATTTAATCAGCAGCCGATTTCGTGGGATGACCTTAGCGGAATGTGTTTGCATTGTGTAAGCCCAAGAGGGTACATTCAATCAATAAACGAAATTGCTGGTATATTTAAATAAGTATTCTTATATTAAACTCAATGTTGGTATAACCAACTTCAGCGACTGCAATAAATTTTAATACTAAAAAAAAATAAAAGTTACAAAATGGGAAAACTAGGAGAGCATCCTAATTGCCACTGGTTTTTTTTTTATATCTGCCACAAAACCTTTAAAATTCGCTTGCATTGCTGCGGTAAACTTTTTCTGGTCGCCGAAGGCGTTATTGCGCGAGAAAATAAAAACTTTGGCATTTTGAGTGTAACAAAAATGCATACATACCTACAAAAATAATATTGCAGTGCATAAAATAGGGTGCTGCATTTTTTGGCGAAATTTTTTTTTCTCTTTACTATCCGAAAATACGATTCCTTATAAAAACTAAATAGGGACATTTTTAACCAAAAATTTAATTAAACTTTTTATTTCGAAAAATTAAATAAAAAACTATGTAGCTACATAGAACATATGTCTGTATGTATGTATGTAAGTTTCGTGTACATCATCGAATCTAGTCCCATACACCGAATTTCATGCAGAGACCTCAAAAACCAGGAGAATACTTCGTGTTCAAACGCAGAGACATACGACTCAGCTCATCATACACCGAGAAAAAATCAAACAAAAATCGTAGATACTTTTGAAGACATGGTCGAGGATGAGAATCTCATCGAATTTGATGAATAAACAAAAGGGAATGCATCCATCTAATCCCATTTATACATACATATACTCACCTCTTCATAACTGTTATACTTACCTCTTGATACTCACCACTCTCTCTCTCTCTTTCTCTTCGTCTATCCTACGAAGCTAACCCAATACTCAACCTGGAAAAGTCTCGTTGTCAGTTGCCTACCTCGAACAGGTACCTGTTTCTATCAGGGAAAATAATTGAAGTTCAGTTGATCAAAAACCTTCAACATCCGTCCAATAGGGAATCAAAATATTTAAATAAAAGAAAATAAATTGTGTTATTCATTATTAAAAGAAAAACAAAAATGGGAAAGTGAAACCAAAAGGGGAAAAATTAATAAAGGGAAAATCAGCATTGTAATATTTACCAAAATTCTGGTTGATTCCATTTCAAATGTGAAAATAGTAGTTTTTTCTCAGTGTATCGGTATCTATGTATGTATGCATATATTTTGGTGGCACTCTCATCTCTCACTCTGGCAGTTACCTCGATCGTATTTTGGTACAAAGTATACATACTTATGTACATATCATTTAATGTTCATCGATGATATAAAAATCAAACACCCTAATGTACAATATACATACATACATGCATCAGTTGTAAAAGCATTCATGTAATATTGGAAAACAAATAAAATTGTTGATTTTCCAAAAATTGTTTTTCCAACATAATATTTTTTTTGCTGAACAAAAATAACCAAATTGCTTACGGCCAACAATTTCGCCAATGCAATTATATATACATACGTACATACAAAAGTATCTACTATGTGTGTGTGTATATTTACATGATGAAATTGCATGCTTATTTGCTTTTGAGAGTTTCAAAACATTTTTGGTTTAAATAAAAAATATGCGAGTACTCGTACATATGTGTAGGCGTATGTATGTGCATGGGAGAATGCCATTTGTGCAAAAATAATATCAACTTAAACTAAATACTAGGATTTAGCGAAGTTGTGGCGAAAAAAAATTATTTTTTATTGCTGCCACAGTTTGCTGCAGCTAACTTCGACAAACATATGTACATACATAAAAATATGTATATGTTGGTATATGCTGGCATAAAAAGTTATTTTCTTCTTGTTGTACGCGCGAAAATCGGCTTATCAGTGAGTGACACGCATGCAACATGACGACGTATATGAAAGCGATGCACTGAAGCTTTACGTATGTACATACATATGTACATATGTACTACATAAGCACCCTCCAAAAAATCTACGCCTTATTTAAGATTTAAAGGATTACGAAATAACGTCTGAAAATTCTAAGCGACCAAACATTTTATGGGCAAAGGCTTATAATAAGTCTGATTGTCCTGTGTTGGTCTCATCAGGCTGTAAGGACTACTCTCCATCGCTCTCTCTGAGAGAAAACCTTACTCCCAAGGCTTATCCGGCATGGGAATAAGGCTTTGATAATTCCTTATAATAAGGGCTTCTTCAGTGTCTATATAATTTATAATAAGGCTTATTCGCCATCGGAAGTAAGGCTTGGATAATTCCTGATAATAAGGCCTTCTGTGGAACTTAAATGCCTTATAATAAGACATAATAAAAAGGCGTATTCATTAGACCGTCTCGCATTCCACTCATATAATAAGTACATACCTACTTATTTAACTTTTTTCACAGACAAATTTCAAAACAAGTATCGAATTGTAGTTCACTATTTTTCACTGTTCTTGTCGCTAATTTTTCAGCAACAACTAAGAAGAAAGCGAAAGCACAATGATTGCTGCAGCTTCTAATATAATTTCTCTTTAGACACATTCATTTTGGCAAGAGTTAGAGACTTGCGAAAAAAAAACAACCACTGGTATAAAAACAAGTCAAAATTATACGACCGTTCGTTAAAGCAAAGGAATTTGAAAAAAGGTGTGTTTATTTGATGAAATGGCTTCAAATTTTTGTCGATAGATGTCTGGGGGCATTTCGAAACTATCTTCGAAACTAGCCAAGACTCAACCCAACACCGTTGGAATTGGAAAAAATTTTCTAACCAACGGTATTGCGTTGAGTCTTGGCTAGATTCGAAGATAGTTTCGAAATAGGGGAGACATATATCGACAAGAATTTTAAACCATTTCACTTATTCACAATAGAAAAAATTGGAATAATCATTTACGATCAGTTTAATGAGTAGCTGGCATACTCTCTAAAAGTCTCTAACATATTGTAAGGAAACTGTCAGCCAAGAGATTAGAATCTAGTATAAGCGGGCAGCGAAGTGCCCAAAAAAACACTTCTTTTGCGTTTGTTTTTACATGGCCGTTTTAATTCTAATAATTATTTTATGTGAATTTTATATGAGCTATTGACCAGTTTATAATTAAGAAAAATTGAAAAAAAATTTTTGGTAGAAGGTATGGATCCATTTCGGAGACCACCACATCCCCTCATCAGACTTCTTCCAGCGGCCTCAACCGAGGATCGAACTTAGGTCGTTTCGATTCACATAAAACACTTCTTTTGTTCGGGAGCTCCAACTAAATTGCCTGGCTTAACTATTTATCGAATGTAATAGCCTTGACAGATTGCAGTGTTAAACTGGATGACCTACCGCAACGCTTAATTCGATACAAAATTTTACCCTGACAGGCGGCAAATATTGCGGATTAACGAAACAGCTGAAGGAAGGTAGACGCAGCGGCGAATTTAAAAACTTCTTCTTTTTTTTATTTTCAAAGGTAGAGTGTAATGTCAAAATCACAGCGAATTTCCATCATGGTAAATAGAAGTGGGCGAGTCCCAATCGAATTCAGATTTCAACCCAGGTGAAATATTATTTTGACATTACACTCTACCAATTACAATAATAAAATACATTGGAAATTTCTGCGTTCGCTTATGCGCCTAAAGCTGGGGTTATAGATAGTTAACGTAGCATGGAACAAGTCGAGAAACGGGCCGCTTTATGCGCGCTCTGTAAAAATCTAAATTGATCTGACTTCTATGCTACGCTATGTGCGTAATCAAATGTACTCAAACCCCATTGAACAGAAATTTTGAGTGAGTTTGTTCATGCTACGTTAAGTACCTATAACTCCAGCTTAACTTCCTAGATCTGTCTTGGATTCTTCTTTTTCTTCACTTTCCATTCACAATAGAGACGTTTTTCGCCAGAGATGTCATTACAAAATGTCCCCTAATCCGCTAAAATTTTGAGAACTAACTCAAGAGATATTCCGCATTACCTTCAGTTAATTCTCAAGTTAATACCGAATTAGCTAGATATCTATTTCGGATTATCGCTGCCGTCCGTCAATGTTGTAAGCGCGATTATGTAAAAGTGTGTAAATGTTAACTTTATCATCTCGTCCAATTTCAAACTACATACATATATATTTATGTTCCTTTCACTTTTCTGTGCTCTAAATAAAATTTATGGTTCACTGTTGTTGTTTTACTAATATGGCTCTTCAGTTGCATTGTTAATTTTGTAGTATTCGTCATTCGGGACTACATACATACATATATACATTCTCGTATTTATTTTCAAGTGTTAAATTTTGATTTTTATTACTGAGACTTTTAAGTTTTTATGCTTTTCGCCTTTTCTCATTACTATACATAGGTTGCCCAACTTTTATTGTTACTGTTATTGTTATTGTTTTTTATTTGTTTTAGCTACTCTGAAAAAAAAACGTTGTAAATCTAAAGACTTTCGCTGTTAAATCAACTACTTTCCGCAGTTGAAATGTGCCCAACAACGCTCCGTTGTTGTTTCAAAGGTGCGAGCGTTGTTGATTTAAGTCAATGACGGAGATTGTTGGAAAAAATTTTCACTTAAAAATAAATTTTTGTTTGCATTCTACTCTTCATCTTCTCTCCGCCAGGGCCCCTACTGCAAATATGTAGCCTCCGCTTGTTCTCCTATTCTTCTCTCCTTCTTATCATTCACTGGTTGCTATCTTTATTTCTTATTCTGATTTTTCTTCTTTATTTTATATTCTCCTCCGGATTCGAATCATGACATCAACCTGAAATTCTATCCTATCATCACATAGTGGAACATTCAACATTATATTGAATTGTAGTAACCTATTTATATTTCCATTTCCTAAAAAGGGATCCATGAATTATTTGAATCATTGTAAAAACAAAATTAAAAAAAAATTGTTCTCATTAGTTTTGTTTAAAACGGAAACTGTTGGGTCAAATACTTTTGCCTTTAAATCAACAACGGGGAGAAAATTGTTGCTAAAAATAAACTTTTGTTTGGATTTTTCTCTTCATTTTCTCTCCATCATTATTTTTTTTGTTGGTTTTCTCACAAAAAAATATTTTCTCACAAAAAAATTTTTTAAAGGCAAGCAAGTTTTTGAATCAACAACGCCCGTTTTTGAATAAATTGTTGGATCAAAAACTTTGCTGTAAAAACAAATACTTTTGCTGTTGAATCAAAGACGGAGATTCAACAGCCGAAAGTTGTTGGTTAACTACGGGTATTTTTTTCAGAGTACGCTTAACTAAATTTTTTGGTGTTGTACGGCGGACCCATTTACCAATTGTGTAGTCGCTAGACATTTGACGGCTGGGCGGTCGGTCGTCAATCGCTACTAACATGTGATCTTAAAACACGCGCAATTGCAATGCGCTGAAGCTTTAAACAACGCCTTTAGCGATAAACTAAACAGCGAAATAGGAAAGATAATGGCGACACACGAATGCGATAAAAAAGGTAGTTTTTTTTCACTTTATTTATGTATGTATGTGAGAGTATTCTCCTATCTTTAATTCTACGATACTGATATATTCTGTCACTTCATTATAAATATCTGCATATCTAAGCAGGTTTTGATTGGTTTTCGTGCGTTTTGAGTTTTTTATTGGTCATGTTTCACGTGTTTCATGCATTCTTATTTATGTATATTTTGCACGTTTTATTCAATAGGGATTTAACTCAAAAAAAAAAATGTTTTTTGGGAAAAGGCAAATAAACTTTTATAATTTCAAATAGTTTCCTTCTACGGCTAAGTAGAAAATCGCTTTTATTTCCGCCATTTTTATCTTTTTGAGTATTTTATAAGACTAGACTCAAAGGAACGACCCAGTCATTAAATATATGGCAAAAACCCAGAAATCGAAAATTTCGAGTTAAATCCCTATTGCATAAAACATGCGATTTATTTAATTTCTATACCATTTTATGCATACTCCTTTTTTAAGTCGCACTGCCAATAATGCATGTGAAAAGGTTATTATTCGTTTTGAGAACTATCTACATACATACGTACATTCATAGGTCATTCTTTTGCAAAATGGAATCTACATTATCCGTTGTGTGCTCCATTTCCATTCGAAATCTAGCACACCTAAGAATGGTTGAAAATTCTATCGTAGTTTCTCAATTTTTAGTGGAAAAATTCGAACTAACTTGCAAAGGATATTTCAACATCTACGTCTGAGATGGTTTTGAATTGAAATTTGTTTCCACATAATGCGTTTTGCTCTTTTTATCTGCATTCGCTCTCTCAATCGTCGTTCGATCTCGAAACCAGTGCCGAAACCCGCTAATTTCCATACAAATTTCTGAGAGAGAATGACACACTTGTTGCGTTCTCAATCCTCTTGGCAATTTCGATAATAGTGATGCCTTCTCTAATTTTGTATCGAAAATCTATCGAAATCTCACACAGACCAAAACAAAATCGCCTAAATAAGCAAACATACAAACTTTTAGGAAGAATAAGAATGGGAAATGTCAAACTGAATAATGATCAGCTACGTGGAGACGGGTTATTTCGCGAGATGTTTCGTTGGCGAATCAAGTTATGCGGAGACGGGCTATAAAAGTCTTGGAAATATGACTAAAAAAACCCATGTATTATAAAGTATATTAATTTCTTTTTTTTTTTCTTTACACATGCCAACTTTATGTATGTAAGTAAAACACAATGGGATTTGGTATGACACACACTGATGAATTCACTGGGAACCTTACATATGTTATGTTATGTGCACTCTAAGCCCAACTGTGAGCCATTAAAAATTTTATGTGCGCTTGCAACATGATCTCACAATGGTATTCGCTCGCGCACTTGTGTTTGACGCTGTGCCGCCGCGCCGCTAGCCTTTATGCTGCACTTGTCGCTTCAAGCGAAAGAAAAATAAAACGGGCAGTTACATAGAAAAAAACGGTTGACATCATCTACTAACTATTATGCGATGCGATTAACGACTACAGTAAATGTTTTTTACTTGCTGACTTAAAAATCACAGTATGAATGGCTGGCTGCTGTTTGTGATTGTTTTTATAGAATTTCTACGCTCTATTTGCGTCAAGCATCTAGGAAAAGCTAAATGACACGTAACTCCTTTTCAAAGTTTTCCAAAGAATTGTTTCACAGTATAAGAAATTCCGGTAACTCTCATGTTAATAAATATGCCTACATAAATATTTCTTGTGCTGACTGTCTTATCCCTTTTAAATTCATAGCCAAAACAGCCAGTGCTTAAAATTAAAAGTTATGAATCAAATTGCTTGTGCTCATTGTGTGGGTATTAATAATCATGTTAAATTTTCAATGAATTTGCCAACAACTCATATTAAATATTTTAAACAACGAATTTATTTTAATCTGTACCAGGCAAATTTTATTTTTGTGCATAGAAAACCTAAAATGAAATGATTTATCTAAAATAAAAATATAGCCAGCAGCATCAAAAACAGAAACATTCGAAATCCATTTTGAAATAACAAAGCCACAGACAGTTGCTGCATAAATCCATGTGCGTGTATGTGTGGATTTTTCGTATCTGCAGTAAAAACATAAACAGCAGAGAAAAGCGCATAAATTCTAAAAATAGTTAAAGCACCACGAATAGATAGCAAAGCTTTTCATATGCCCTTGCTTTGATAAAAACACATACATATGTGCATACGCCCAAAAATGCAATTTCTCATATACATACACCCTGCAAAAAAGTTTTGCTTATTGTTGACAAATTAGATCTAAGGAATAGGCTGGCAGCGCTGCTTCCGTTATGCACTCACTCTGTCTGCTCCTAACTTTCTAATACTTATCTAAGCCCGATGACATAAAACCCAGGAAAATCAGCCTTATTTTAAGCCTTGCGCCATACAAATTTGCTAACCTTATAATTTTCAGGTCTTATTTCGTAAGCCTTTAAATCTGCTGTTTTAATTCTTAAATAAGGCTTAGATTTTTTGGTGGGCGTATATGCATGCATACACATCTATGTGAATCAAAATCAGTTGAACAAAAATACATAGTGCATGCAAAAGGGCGATTCCATCGTAAGGGGTGGGACAGTTTTACACGAAATTTTATCTTTACTAAAAGATTTCTATAAAATCAACTCTACATGAGATTCAGTTCAACAGCAGCATATAGCGGCACAATCAACATTATACTGCTATCTTTCTTGATGCTTTTATACTTAACTTTTTTTGAAAAAGCATCTATGAATTACAACTCACTCACGTATGCAAAGCAAAAAATAACAAGTTTGATATTTCATATTGGAAACGAATTGGCAGAGCTTCTGTTGTAAGTATTTACTGCATCGCCAAATATAATGAAAATGGCCGCATGTATATTTAATTTGACAATGCCCGCTTTAAGTTGACAGTGTAGCCATAACGAGTTAAAATTTCTGAACGTCAGATTAACCATGCCCACTTTAAGTTGAAAATGCAGCCATATGCCAAATTGAAAATGTTGATGTTGAAATGAATTTGTTAAGTTATTTTTGCAACAAACTATTGCTAAATTCATAATTTTACATTTAAACCAACTGAAAAATATTTACTTTAACTCTAGAAAAGTGCTATTCAGCATGAAATTAGTCAACAATGAAAAATGTAACACTGTCTCTTTTTCCCTCCATGTTCAGAATCAGAGTCTAACCATTCATTAGCTTCATCGTCTGGGTCAATTTGGCTTGATTACAAATACTTACAAATCTTTAATCCAAACTATAGTGCTGCCTACTGTCGAAACTCGACAGTTTTTCTAGATATTTGATATACATATATATGGCTAAGGTGCAACTATAGTTTTTGTATAATTGTTTGTTGCTATTTTCACCGTTACTATTTTGTTGTTGTTCCTGTTGATGCTGCTCCTTTTGTTGCTGCTGTCGCTTCTACTATTTTGTTTTTGTTGTTGATGTTTTTGTCGTTACTCGTCTTCATAATTCTCCTACCTACATACTTCTTTCTTTCTAGTTCTGCTCTTTTCTTTCCCCAATTTCTTTCCTACTTATTCTTTCTTATCCTTCTTATTACTTCGCTTTGCGTTTTTGTTGTAGTGATTTTGCTATTTTTCTTCTGTGTCTACTTCTCTGAAACTACACACCACTTCCAGCCAAACATGTTCACAATTGCATGGTAAGTTTGGTGAAAACGCACAAGCTCACCTATGAGTGCGTATTGATACCGCTCTGTTGTATTGAAAAGCATCAACGACTATTGTGGACGCAGTTTCCAACCAATTTTAATGAAACTTGGCGCAATTCTACTTGAGAGCAAAACCTTTCTAATGGTGTTCCTAGTTTGAAAATCGGTTCAGTAGTTTCGACGGAGAAGATGGAACAAAATTTATGTTCGCGTATTAATAATATAGAAGATACCTATTTATAAGTTACATACATATAAAGAAAATGGGATTTGGTTTTAAGGTTAACTTTCTCATGGAATCGCCCCAAAGTCAAATATTTATTTTAAAAATATTCCACGTTATCGCAAACAACAAATCTATGTAAAAACATTCAATATTTGCATAATACTTTTTTTTGGTTTGGGACACTAGGTAAACAAGGACTTGGATATCACATAGTAAAACGTTGCATTCATTGCAAAAACATACACATACACACATATGTATTATATGCAAGCACATATTTATTTACATACATATGTAGGCAGGTGGATGTTTTTATGAAGCTACAAGGCAGTGAATCCATTGCTGAGATAAAATGGCAGCTATGAATTCATATTCGAATATTAATTTATACATATACATACATACGTATCGAGCCCTAACCGCCATAAAGGTGTATCCAGCAAAAATAAATTTTACAGGAACGATTTTCATGAAACTTTATAAGTAGGGAGCTTCGGGGTTGAACTTTCGAAAAATTTTATGGGCCAAAACGTGGACCCAGATGACCCTCGAATATTTCTGTGCGTCATTGGTATCGAATAGAGGACTTCAACATATACATAATTCTTTTAATTGTGATGCCTAGGTCGGGTTCCCAGATATGAGTCAAAATGTCAACCCGAAAAGTGGGAATAATGGATTTAATATAGAGATCTCGTCGATGTAATGCACAACCTGGTTCCCTAGGTAAACGGAAGATGAAAATGAAAAAGAAAGTCGAATGGAATGGAATGGGAATGGGAAAAGGAGAGGTGAAAGGAACGAAAATAGAATGGGAGAGCGAAGGGGAGAGAGATTAGGAGAGGGAAAGAAAGAACAAATAGGAGGCGCAGATAAAAGGAGCGGTAAGGGCGAGCAATAGGGAAAGGAAAGAGAAAAGGAAAAGAAAAAGGAAACGGAAACGTAGATGAAAGAGAAAGGAAAAATAAAAGTATAGGGAAGGGAGTGGAACTCTAAAACGAAGAAGAAAGGGAGAAGGATATGAAGAGGTAGAGGTATCACGGCGAAGCGAAACGGATTTACTTTAGATGCGGATCTCACAAAGAGCTTCAACAATTTTCATGAAATTTAGTATACAAGAGGTCTGGGGGGCAAACTTTTGAAAAGATTTGTTTTTCCACTCATTTGTTTTTTTAATTTTTTTTTTCGCTTGTGAAGACCTGCGAAAAAAAATTGCAGCCCGAGATAACCTCGGCCATCCGGATACTGAAAGTAAAGCACACCACTGGGTATCTAATACTCGGTTCCGCACAAAGTTAAGCTTACTTGTTTTCAGGCGCGGATCCAGGATTTCGGCAAGGGGGGGGTTTTGAAAATTTTTTTTTTGGAAGATGTTTTCTAAGGGCAGACGCTGGTGAAAATATGGACTAATACCACCTACTATTATTATTCTATATACTAGTTGCACCATTTCCCGCACCTTAAAAACACCAAACTCAAAACCCTCCAAATTAACAATATGTATGTCATCACTAGACTGCGGATCTTTATGCAATTGCATATTTTTAAGGAAAAGAGATAGCGATATGGTTCCAAAGAGAAAAATGAAAGTTATTAACAAAATATTCTAAATTTTCATATTTATTTCTGCATATTTTGCATATTGCATATAACTTGCATATTGCATATAACTTGCATATTTGCATATAACTTGCATATTTGCATAATAATTGAGGTTTGGCAGTTTTAATCCGCAAGTTAGAGTCTCGCGGAGTTCCCCTAATGGCTTCAATGGCCTTAATAACAGAAGCTTTTGAAGGACTTGACGCTACGTCAGGATCATGTGGGCAAATAGTTTTGGTCAAGATTGAAGCTATTTCAAAAAAGAACCTGCTTTTGAAGTCATATTAGGAGTAGCCAAAATACTTTCAGGTGACAACAAAATATTAGAAACTGGAATACAGATTCCCAGTAAATTTTTGAGCGAATTTAAGTATGCTCCGGTTACATCTTGTGATGTTGAGCGTTCATTTTCAGCATATAAACGGATCTTAACCGATAAGCGTCACAATGTTTCCATTGAAAATGTGGAGAAAACACTTGTAGTATATTGTGGTCTTAACTATAACTAAAATTACCTCTTTACATTACAAATTATTATAATAAAAATTAGTTCCCATTTGCAGTTTGTTTTTGGGTGTTAATGGGTTTTATATTTGCATAGAACAAAAGATTCAGCATAGAACATATGATTTTTGCATTCAACTATACTTTACTTATTGTGTATATCACTTAAAATTCCATATCTGATGTAAAAAAATGTGTACTTTTAATTTGCATATAACTTGCATATAACCTGCATATAAGTTGCATATTTTTTGCATATCCAAAACAGAGCAAGAAAATTCGTTTTGGAATGTGAATATATAGTTTTGAATCAATATAACTCTTAATAAATCATTTTAAATTTTTTGCATAAAGATCCGCAGTCTAGTCATCACATAAAGTGCAGGAGATTTCAATTGAAGTTCTAAATAACATGTATAACGTACATGTATTTAATAAATTCATAAATTAAAAAGCCGGCATATGCGGGTGTTACGCCTTCAGATGGATCTGAAGCTACTTTATTATAAACTTGACCACTGCGCGACACCTAGTGAAGGGTAGCAGTTATTATATGATATAATTTGAAGCGAGAGGTCGCTACTGCGTGTTCTAAATTTTCAAACGTGCAACCAAAGAACGTATATTGTATAAGAAGGGAAAATTCGGTATTTTGGACGAGTGAGGTGGAAATCGTTTAGTCAAAAAAAGATGATGACTTCGCGAGTTGCCTCCCATCATTCTTCAAGCTCGAATTCGTTTGTTTTTCACGGCGAAAAATAAATTAATTTTGACATTTCTTTTGCTTGACGTTTAGTTATTATTTCTATTCATACTCTACCGCCACTGAAAAGATGCAAAGATGGTTGAAAATGAGCCGGGCTGCAAATTTTAGAATTTTATAAAAACCTTGATCTGATGAAAAGCTCTGTTGCCACTTTTTTATCCTTTGTTGAAACATTACTGTCGATACTTAAAACCACAAATCAATTTACTAAATATTGTGAACACCTTGTAATATGTAGAGAGCTTAAACTTTGATTTATTTACCTAAGTATGGCATCATTTAATTTACTAAAAGATACATACATATTTATTTCGATAAAAACGTGGATTTGAACGAAGCGGTACTTTGCAAATTCAAAGCACTTCTTTCACCTCCATTTTGAGAAGAAAATTCGATGAAATCACACGAACAAGTAAGATTTCTTAATATCTTTCAATATAGAAATTTATTGAATTTATTATACATAACTATTCTTAGATATTAAAACTTTGCGTATGGATTCAATAAACGCTTGTTAAAATATTAGCTGTGTTTTCGTCGAAAATGAGTTGCAGCAATTTCAATTTTATGAATGAATCGCTTGTAGTATTTTAACTTCGTACTCGTTTTAATTCTTGTTTTTGGTGGTTGATTGGATTGTATAGTACGCGCTTATTGTATTAGATTTAATTCCTCTAAATTTCGGGTATTTTCTATTTAACTATAAGTTGTAATTGCATGTTATTATTGCCTACAAGGACAACTATTTTAATGAACTGATTCAATTGTACCTGTTTTACCTTGTGGATATGTGCATATAAAATATAATCTGAAAATAAATGTCGAGTTTTGCCTTTGGACAGCTAAACCCATCCAACCATTGCTTTTGGAATGATAGAGTTTTCCTTGATCAGTTTGGGAAATTTGGGCGCAGAATCTATAAAGGCATTAATTTGAGATCTATGATAAACCACAAGGGGGGTTTGAACCCCCAAAACCCCCCCCGTGGATCCGCCACTGCTTGTTTTGTATTTTATTTTCTTCTTATTTGTCCCCTCTTTGTGTGCATAACCTTATTTTGCACGACAAAGGTAGGTAGAAAAGTAAAGCAAGAAAAAATACAAAGCGAAATTGCAAAGATTCGCAAACCAACACACACACACACACACTCCCAGCCACATTCGTCTCATTCATAACAGACATTGTTTGGCAGCTGCCAATATTTCGTCTCCACATTATCCATGCGCGTCAGTTGTCGATGTGGTGCGGTCGTTTAACATTGTTGTTGCTAGTTGTTTTTATTATTGTCGCCTTTTTACCTTTGCTACCTTTATCACCATCCTCATATCCGCAGCTCATCTGCCCTCAACCTTTCCATACTCGCTCATATTCTTTCGCAGCCATGTTCATGCGCGCATCCCTCGCGGCCATAGCGCCCCAACAAAAAAAAAATGGCCTTTGACTACACAAATGCTCTGGTGGTGTAAGCTTTAAATCTACATACATACATACATATAAACTCCGGTAGCTCTCGCGCGCATTTATCAATGTGCATGTGTTAGTATTTGCACAATTTTCGACAGTTGGATTTGGTTTTTCATGGCTGGCAATGTGCGCAGCATCCGTTTTCTCCCCACTTCCGTTGTCTTCGTCGCTGCAGTCGCCATTAACTTCACCGCTAAGCTTTCGCCGATCCTTCTCCCCTACGAATATGATGCTTTAGTCTTTTGTGTCAGTCAGCTCAAAAAATTTCAGTTTGTTTGCATGTATGTATGTATGTACCCTGTAGGGAAAATCTCTAGTTCCGAACGAGGTCGCTTCTAGTGCATTTTTCGACACTACTAGTGCGAGCTAAATCTCTTTTGCATGTTATCAACTGGCGAATTTAACAGGGCGATGTCCTAGGCGGTGTCAATTGTCTCTCTCTGCACTAGATTTTCGATAGTTCCGAACTAGTACTAAATTCTACAGTTTACACTAGTTCGTTTATTGGCACGATTTCGATAGTTCTGAACTAGCTACAAGTACCTAAAAATTCTACAGTTTTACATCTGCCGCTTAAGTGCAGCCTTTGACACACTTCATGCAAGTGGGGCGATGGCCGACTGGCTAACGCATGTGCCTTTCAATCTGAGGGGCGCGGGTTCGAATCCTGTCAGTGTCAAGATGGTTGATCATTTTTTTAATTTTTTTTAACTAATATTTTTTTATTTATTTGTTTAATAAAAATTTACAATAATATTTAAAAAGTAATAAAATTAAAAAAAAAATTAAAAATAAGCCTGAGGGATCGGAAAAGCATAATTAGGGGAACATTCCATTTCATATAAGATGCAAATAGAAACTCAAATGCTTCACTAAACATCTGAGAATTGCAGAAATATACAAAGCCGACGGCAATTGAACGAACGAAAAATTTTCATAGAATTTTTGTCACTTCGAAATTGCATACAAATCAAAGTGTGTCTTATAATGGTCATTCAATTCACTCCTTCTGAACTGGTGAGGGTCTAAATACAATTGATCTAGTTCCCCTTTGACACCTTTTCGCTAGTTCGGAACTAGAAATTTTGCTCACTACCCTTCAAAAATTTGAGGACCAGGTAGTCCAATGGGACGGGGCTATAAAGTAGGTCTGAAGGGACGTGGTTACGGACTTGGTTACATGTTATGCTGCATAGTACCACGCGTGAAGCGGCCTAGTTACAGACTTGGTTACATGTTATGCTGCATCGGACCACATCGAATGTAAATTGACGTTCGCCGCCAACTAATTCGTGGTTGTTCGGCAATTTGGCTCGGTCTAGGGTATTGGGATGTAGTTTAAAACGTGGTCCACTGTAAGCATACTAGTCTATGACCCAAATGGGGTGGTTTTTTATATAGTCCTTTGTTATGCAGCGGTGAAGCAGGGGTGGTCATGTCCAATGACATCGCAATGTTAATATAACCATATTTTTTTCATATATTTGGACCACTTCTGTAACTAGGAACTATCACAACGTAACCTGGTCCTGTACTAGCATATTACATGGTCCCACTTTTTGCAGGGTAGTTATTGAGTTCCCCGCAGGGTATGTATGTATGTATTTGTAAATCCATGGCTGTTCGATTTTACTGCTTTCTTTTATACATACATACATACTGATTTTGTTTGTTGTTGCTTTTGTTGTTCCTGTTACAACTGCCATTGCCGACGACGACACTTTTGTTTGTTGAGGTTTACAGAAATTGCCAACCCAAGCATTCACATGCCCAGCTTTTCATTCCCTCCACTTCTTGCGGTTCACATTCTATGCTTGTGTGTATATCATCCTCATCCTCGCCGACCTCTCCTTCCAGCGCTGTTACCATTATCGACCTTCACTTTTGCAGGGTTGCTTTGCTTTAGTGGTTTGATTTGGTTGGATGCTTTCGGTGGAGTTCATTCCCATTTTGGTATGTGTTTATGTGGTATGTATGTATGTATTTCGCCCCACTTCATTTCGTTTTGCTTCGTCGCTCTTTTTACCTTGTATTTCCGAACTTTGGCTTTTCCTTCATTCTTAATACATATGTGTGTGTGTTTGTGTGTGTATTTCTATGTACATATGTATATTTGTAGAACGTACATTCACCGGATTTTTATTGTACTTCATTCTCGCGCCCCTCATTCTTCACCTACATAACTGTTATCCCACCCTACCTCGCTAAGCCCAACCAACAACCTTTCTTAACTTGTACTTCTGTGCGATTTGTTTTTGTTTTTGTGTTTTTTGCGCTGAGTCACGTGCTGGAGTGCATGTTTCTGACTGTTGGGGGATTTATTTTTCACAAAATGGTTGCCCGTCGCTTTGCAAAAACTTTTTACGTTTGTTCTTGCTCCTCTTCTCCTTTTGGGATTTTAACTTTTCTGCTGTTTTTGAAATATGACACGATTACGAGATTTTTTCCTCTTTCGTTATTCGTTATTCGTTTTCCATTGCCATTCAGGTTTTATGTTCATTCTTGTTTTATTTTTCTAGGATCCCATTTTCATTTATTTATTTTCGTCATTTTGCTTAGCCCCAGACAGCGCTCGGCTGTTGTTTTTGGGCTTAGTGTGGATTTTCGTCGACATTTTTTTTTTGCTTTCTTGCACATCGCACAACTGCCAAGCTTTTCGATTTTTTTATTCTCTCAAGCACGTACCTACATACGTATTCGTTTGTGGTTAAGTGTTCTAGAATAAGTACCCTGAAGGAATTATGGGGACAATTGTCTTAAAATTATAGCACTAGGTATTAGTTGCATTGCAAGTAGACCAAAGAGAGTTCGAAAAATGAAAGCAATGTATTGCTAAGCAGATCAATTTTCTCAGAAATGGTACAAATGTAATGAGGTGTAGGTCAGTTGTACGAAAATTGGTTCCAACGTGATGCAGACAGGGTCAATTGGAACTAGCCTAGGACATGCAATGTTGAATGTAAATAGAATTTTACATGCGATTGGACCAAAATTCGAACCAGTTACAATCACTTATCAACAGTCTAGTTTATGGAGTATACTAAGTCTACTTCGACATCCTACAGGTTAAGTGCATACATGTACATACATTTACATATACATACATACATACATATGTACATACATATCCCTCCAAAAATTTGAGGACCAGGTAGTCCAATGGGACGGGGATATAAAGTAGGTCTGAAGGGACGTGGTTACGCACTTGGTTACATGTTATGCTGCATTGGACCACATCGAATGTAAATTGTCGTTCGCCGCCAACTAATTCTTAGTTGGTCGGCAATTTGGCTCGGTCTAGGGTATTGGGATGTAGTTTAAAACGTGGTCCACTGTAAGCAGACTAGTCTATGGCCCAAATGGGGTAGTTTTTTATATAGTCCTTTGTCATGCAGCGGTGAAGCAGGGGTGGTCATGTCCAATGACATCGCAATGTTAATGTAACCATATTTTTTCATATATTTGGACCACCTCTGCAACTAGGAACTATCACAACGTAACCTGGTCCTGTACTAGCATATTACGTGGTCCCACTTTTTGCAGGGATATGCATGTTTGTATGTACATTTATTTGTTTGTTTGTTTGCCTTTTGGGTGTCGTGCAAAACTTTTTCCGATTTGTGAAAAGTTATTTGCAGTTTTAATGTTGGGAAATGCGCTTTAGCTGCTTTTTACATACAAACAAACATACTCACATACACACATGCAACATTTAACTGCCAAGGGACGAAAAACGGCTGTTGAACGTTATGTGGGATTAAGTTAAATTCCAACTGGATAATGTAAGAGTAGCATTTTAAGCATGAAATTTAAAGTTTTGTACAAGCTTTTTGAATTTTTATTTTTTTTTTTTGTTAACTGAAATTTTTATTTTCACATACCTATGTATGTACATATTTTTTTTTGCAGCCTTTGCTGAACAGATGGTCAGTTGATTACACAAAAGCACATAATTTGATAGTGTGGCATATTTGGTTTAATAAAAGCTTAAATTATGGTGAAATTAATAAAGTGCGCTTCTCAGAAGGCGTAATCGCTTTTTCGATAACTGCGAGTTGGCGAAATTTTTTGTTTTCGTTGCATGAAACTCGCTAGCGAATATAGCTACTCGTTCGAGCATGGAATAGTTACCAGAAAATTTGCTCATTACAGTTACTCGCTCCCTCGCGACTGCCAGCGTTTTGGACTATAACTAGTGATGGGCGAGTACAAGATTTTTTCATGCGATAGTCGCAATTCTTCCCAATGATTTTCTCATACATACATATATATATTCGCGTCAAATCGCTAATAGCGAAAATATCTGAAACTCGCTTTAACTAAGGATTTCTCTCGCGAGAAGGAATTGCCGCTCGTTCTGAATCAAATAAGTGCAACTAAACGAATCGATGGTTGAGTTGCAGCGTTGCCATTCTAGCTTTTTTCAAGCCAGATTTAACTTTTTTTCTTGTCTTTTAGCTGGAAAAATTCTGATTTAGCTTTGGCTTTTTTTTCTAGCTTTTTTATTTGCTAAAACTCCCCAAAAAATGAGCGCTGCTTGTTGCTCATATACATACATACAGTCATCATAGTTACCATTATTTGAATGTAAAACATTTTTTTTAACATTTCGTTATTTTTATTGACACTGAAGTACAAATTTGCATATACATAGTATATGAAAATAAATAACTTATGCAGGCTCCACTAAACAGGTCGGTTCTTCAGATCAGCTGACTTCTTGTTCTTCTTCAACACCTATCCAATTTGTTTACTTCTGCATATTCTTTACATACATTCGTGTTTACAATTCGTCAAATTCTTCATTCTCTGAGTTTATCCATCATTCGCCCGTGAGCTGAATGTCAAATTATTTCGTCTTCCTTATAGTTTTGACATCTCGGTCACGAGAGTTCGACATTAAGGTCACGGCGTGTATGTGTGTATGTATCTTGAACCGACCTGTTAAATTGGCCTTGAATTTATGTGTGTTTTGAAAACACAATAGGCGAGTTCCCCTCCAGATCCGCATAAAAATTTTGCGTGCAAATTGAACATGTTTATCTAGATCCATTTCGGGTCCGTATAGATTGTAATAGATTTTTTGATCCAGATAAACATCAGGATCAAAAAATTGTTGTTGCAGTGGCTTGCAAATTTTTTGTCCGGATCACTGCCACGGGAAATCACCTATTAATAAAGCATTAAAATACGCAGTAGGACTTGGGATCATCGTTTTATTAATCCGGGAGTACTTGTCAATAGATACTCTATTACTCCCTATACTTCGTGTATAAGCATACAATTTTTTATACTCGCTTTTAACATTGTAACGTTGTGCTAGGAAGGGAAGTAATAAACACAAACAAAATAAAACTGAAACAATTATGATATTGCTCGGAAAGGATATCAAATATAGTACTCTTCTGCTCTCGCTTGGGGAGATCTCGCTCCAAGTTCTACTGGGTAATTTCGTTTTTTTTTAGCTTCTTTTTTTAGCTTTAAATTTTTTTTTTATGTGTGAAACAATTTTTTTTTAGCTTTTTCTAGCTTTTTTTTTTTTGAGAATCTAGCTGGAACTCTGGAAAAGTTCTGGCAACACTGTTGAGTTGTCTAACGAAATATGCGAAAAAAAAAGTCTACAAAAACTAACGACTAATGCGTGAATCGTGAAACAGAATAAAAAATAATAAATGCGAGGAAAACTAAAAATAAGATTATTGAGAAGGAGGATCTCGGCTAATTTAGAAAACTGCCGTTAACGATGACTTTACGCCATGAAGATAACCATGTAAAAAAAAAATTTATCCTTTATGGTTTTTTTGCTGGCTTAAGGTCCAGTAAGTAAGAAAACACAAAATTTTTTCTTTATTTTCTTGCCCAATATATTTCGATCGCTTCTTCGGCGATCGTCTTCAGGGGCTATAAATATAACAATAAAAAACAAAACAATACAATAATTAGAAAGAAACAAAAACGCCGAAATATTTTGTACAATAACATAAAAAAACTTAAATTATAAAAAAATTTAGTACATATTGTATATTTATTTGTACATATGTATGTTAAATGTTTAGCCCATTCCAGTAGTATTCTATAAAAACCGAGTTTATGCAACACTTCAACTTTTAACGATTTTTATCATATTTTGATATATGACCCTACTAAGCCGATAAGCGGAAGCTTCTCAAATATCCCAACATAACTACAGCACCAAGCAACAAAATTCAATGTAAATGCCGTTGTAATAATGTGAGTCTTTATGTATTAAAAATTTATATAGGTACATACGATGCCATTTATGAAATACATACAGAGGTACATATGTACATATATATGTATGTAGACCCCTTTGCGTATACTTTTCACAAAAGTTCCAGCTCTTCTTTTTTCTACCGCAAAGTGTAACAAATTTATTGCCGCACATAACTTCGCACCGTAAAAAGCATTGCAATTTATTTTCAACGGCAGTGCGGCAGTGGCAGCTGAGAAAAGACAAAAAATTCGAACGCAGCCAGCAACGAATCACGTCATAAAAATAAAATATCGCCCAACAACCAAGTCTTACAACAACAATAACGACCAACCAAAAAAAAAAAAGGGATGTAAATAAGATACATAAAAATACAAAAAAAAAATAAAATAAAAAACCAAATGACCCTCAAACATCAGCACCATCATTGTCGGCATCAAGCCAATTGCTGCTGATGTTTTTATTGTTATTGTTGTGCTTTGCTATGCTTAAATGCATGTAATGTGTGTAAAATACCTACATATATACATACATACACACACTAACGCACTTAAAATAAGTAAATTAAGGCTCTCGGTCAAAAAGTCCAAATAAAGTTTAGCATTAAGGTTAACACCGCAACTACAACAACAATACCAACAACAACAAGCAACAATAACTCGATATAAAGAAAGTATGTAATAAAATAAACAAACACATTACAACAATAAAGTCTCGTAAAACCGCTATATAAAATAAAATATGGTCAACACCGTCCGGTCCATTCTTCTTCTTCTTCCTTTTCTGTTATGCAGCAAAATACTCGTACCACATTGTGGGTTGGGTGGTGGAGCGCTTTGATGCGGTTGCTGGGTCAGTAGTTGGTTGGTTGGTTGATGGTGGGCTTGCTTGCTGGCCAACCATTAACAGTGTTGCTTATGCTAAGGATAAAGCCATGAAAGGATAGTCAGTACTCAAGATCATAAAAAAAACCTTTTCTTATACATACATATGTACATAAGTATGTATGTATGAAATTAATCCATTAAATGTCCAACTGACCGCAAGTGGACATGAATGACTTGCATGTGTTATGAAGGAAATAAAGCCATTGAATTGTCCATTCAGCATACGAAGATTTCTAAGATGGCTTTGAAGTGAATTTTTAGCTTATCAATATTCATAATGTGAATCGAAAATCGAGCATGAATTAAATATATATGTACACTCAGAGAAAAATGGAGCTCTAAAATTAAGTCCGACTGGTAATAAATTTATCCTTTTTCGTTCTTTAAATTTTAAGAATAATTCGTTCTTTAAATTTTAAGAATAATTCATTCTTAAATATTCTAAGAACAAGAATTTTCCGTTCTGGTTTTTAAAAATTAAGATGCAGAATATCTAAAATAAGAATAATGTACATAAATTAAGAAAAATGTTCTTAAAACAAACTAGCTTTAAAATTCTTTAAACAAATATAAAAATTCTTAAAATTCAATTCAACGACGTTTCTTACAAATTGTGACATGCACTCTCAGCTATAAAATTGAATCTAGTAACAAAAATAATGGTAATCAGGTTTTCTTTAGTTATTCTCTTTACAATAATGACAAAAATTCACAGATTATTTTTCGAAAAAAAAAACGGACGTATAAAAGCATCACCAACGTCCAATATAATGTTGAATGTCCCACGAAATGATGACGTTAGATTGAATTTCAGCTTGATGCCATGGTTCGAATCCGGAGGAGAATATAAAATGGACAACATAGCAAGCATTGAAGGCGAAAAAGTTGTCACAATAGGAGAAGAAGAGGAGAACAAGCGGAGGTGAAGCGGAGATGAAGCTGCATATTTGCAGTTGGAAAAAAGTTATTTTTAGGCCATGTTATAATATAATACAATGGCGTTATTATAACTCTGACGAGTTTTATGGCCGAGCTTCTCTCCCAATTCGAGGTGTGCTCCTTTTTGTTTTTCCTACTAATTGGGTGGACCTACAGTTTTATGCCGGCTCCGAACGGCGAATGCATTTTTTGTGAGAAGCTTTTTCATGGCAGAAATACTCTCGGAGGATATGCCGCCCACTGCCGAGAGGTGACCGCTGCTCTTAAAAAACCCAATAATTGGATTTTTACTAATTAGCAAAATTGTTTTGGTGTTTGGCTCGGACCGTGGTTTGAACCCGAGACCTCCGGCATAGCAGGCGAGCACTCTACCCACTGCACCACAGCGGCCACATGGCCATAGGCCATGTTAGGAGGCATAAAATATATGTGAGAGAGAGAGCAATTGTAGCGGGAAAATAAACCGAAATGGTTATCTCTTCTTGATGTATCGGCCAGCGTTGCCACTAAAAAAAATTTTAAATTTACCAAAATACAAAATAAAAGTAACCAAAACTAGAAACAAGTAACCAAACTAAATTAATATAAACGGATCCAACGTCGAGCGAAATATCACCCCGTCGTAGCGTTCTATCAACATTTAAAAACACGGCCAGGTATGAGAATGAACAGAGCCAAAAAGCTGACGAAAATCGCCCGACGAAAATTCGCCAGAATAGATTTATTTTGAATGTGCTCACTTGCTCCTGTCAAATAAATTATTTGGACTTAAAAGCTTTTTAGTGCTTAGCAAGAAAATTATTTAATTTAATTCTTTATTGTTGGGGGAAATGGAAAAATTCCAACAACTATTTCGAGCGAAGGTTGAGTATAGCTATTTCACGAAAAACCATTTTCTATAATTACACCCTTTTCGGAAGTGGATGCTCTTCACGAGGATCGAACCCGTGATACATTCCATCTTCAACCGCAATGTGCGAACGCTTTTACACGCTCGACCACTGAGACTCTGTGAAAGCTGTTGAATTTTTCCCACTTTTGCCTTATTTACACTCAACATTCGCTGCAAATGGTTGTCGAATTTTTTCCATTTACCCCCAACAATAAATTATTTGGAATTTGATAAAAAGAAAATACAACAAAACAATTTGGATAACAAATATTTTATAGTTTGGAAAAATTAAAAGCGTATTCCTAAAAATTGAATGTAACCATGGTGTGCTCAATATATGGACCTTGAAGGTAACCAAATCAGCCGGAAGTAACCACGTAACCAAACGAAAAATTTGTAACCAATTTTGGTAAAAAGTAACCAAAGTGGCAATGCTGGTATCGGCTATTCATCGAATTAATACATTTTCTTTTCTATAAACTTGAATCAATTTCCTTTTCAATGTCTCAAGTGTTTCAAAATAAAGAAATCTAAATCTCTCTCGATTCGATTTTAATTTCGCAAACAGCGGTTATATGAGTAAAAAACATTATGCCATTTCTTTAACAAAAACTTTGTTGAAACTATATTGTGTCAAAACGCTTGCTTAAATAAAAACAATATTTGTACCCGTGTTATCCAGCAATTAAGGTGTGATTACATTATTACATAAACTCAGATTTATTACTGAACTTAAAAGTGTTAAATGAGCAATAAATCAATATAGAAATAATAAAAGCTTGAAGGGTCATATTTTTGCATATTTATTACAGTTGTAAATATCAATTTTTAGTTTTAGAGACAATGTCATTTACATAAAAATACAATAAAATGATGGACATGTTTTAAAGGCGCTGAGGTATGCAGCAAAGGTCATCTAATTAGCTCTAAACATAAAAAACCTAACAAAGTAGTAGCAACAAAAGAGTTCATTTAGTTGATTTTACGTTGTTGTTTTTTATTTTCTAATCACCTTGTTCATCAAACATTATTTTGCTTTAGTAGTTGGCAGCTCCATTTCGTTTCTTATTATATTTTTTTTTGCAAATAAATACTCTTAATAAATTCGACTATGAATATTTTTTCATAACATAAAATTTCATCATTTCTCGCGCTCGCCAAATTTTTTCGTTCTTTTATATTCTAACAAAGAAAAGTTAGATACATACATAAATGGCCTCATAAATCTTATATACGCCGCATCATAAACATCATCATCACAGCAGCGTTACGGCATCGCAACGTCCTTTGCTAGAACAGCAGCCATAAATCGCTGACATCTGGTAAGCACGGAACTGCTAGAAAAAAAATAACGAACTCCAGCAACTAACTACATACATACATATACATATATACCATATATTGCCAATAGTAATGACGTTATTTTCTCTATTTTTTTATTGTTGCCATCTATCAATCATATTGCCTGTTTCACGGTAGCGACATCGCGCTGGACACAGTGGCAGCCAAGTCGCACGTTGCCACACCATCTATGAACCACCGCTACTCTAGTCACTAGCCACTGGCCACTAGCCACGTCGTCGACACTTCGACAGGCCGCACAAAAGGGCGCAACGATTGTAAAGGTCGCACATTTTAATTGCCATTTTAAATTACAACTGCAACGAGACGAGCCAAACTGGCAGCAAGCAGACCGATGCAGTAACATGAGTTATCCTTGGCGACTTTTTGGTTACTCTTTTGTTTTTCCCCCGTTTTCTGTTTTCGATTTTCATTTACGAGTGCAAACTTTTTCTTTCTTTTTAAGCTTCCGCTTTTGTTTGTAAACTTTTTGCAACACCTGTAAACCAACAACAAAAAGAACACCAATAACACTAAAATGTCATTTCTCTGTTAGCGTTGGCTGTCGCCGTTGACATGTGTTCACGAAATTACCAACTCACGCGGCATTGTCATGGACGGAATGGAATATTTACAACTTTTCATAAATTTTTGTAATGCTGACAGACACAAACAGAAACACAAACAAATCAGACAAGTACCTACAAAGATAAAAGTGTATAGGGAGCAGTGTGCAATTGGGCGGTCGTCGATCATAAATTGTTGGTAGTAAATGTTGGTGGGGAAACGTGCATGCACATGCATACACATGCACAGCTATTGTACGAGTAGGTGTAGTACGTACAAAATGGTGGGCGCTCGTGGCAATGATTCTCAGTCAGCATTTTTAGCGATTTACGTCAATCGCTTCTCAATGCCTTTGCGCTGGGAGGGGGCAACTGGGTAAATGCATACACTTACATATGTACATATGTATGCAGCCAAGTAAGGCAATCGAGTCCAGTGTTGACTATCGGCTATTGTCTGCCGGTAGCCCATGACGCTGCGCTCCACACAAATCAACGCGCGCTACGGATGACTGACAGCCATTGAAGTTGTGTATTGCTTTTGGTGTTGTTGTTGTTGCTGTTGTTGTTGCTGGTGCTGTTTTTGTGGTTGTTGTTGTTGTTGCTGTTTTTGTGGTTGTTGTTTTGTGCTGTTGTTATAGTTGCAATGGTAACCACAATCGAGCAACCGACTGCTAGGCGGCGGCAGCTATAAATCCAAATTGCATTTTAAAACGCGCCACGAAAACAATGCTAAAACAAGATAACAATAATCATATTTTTTGAAAGTATACTCGACTTGAGGAGCTAAAAAAATAAAATATAAAATATATGTGCATACATACATACATACATATAAGTAGTCCACTCTCAAAAGTGGCTATGTGAAACTTTCATGTTAAGCTACAAATTAGAAAAAACCACCACGACCTCAAGCACTACGTTGGGAAGATCTGGTAGAAAGCAACGGGTTAAAGTGGGTTGAAACATGGACATTAATGGATTAAGACGCTTAAAATTTACTTTTTGGTTGCTTATTTTTCCGACAGGGTAGGAATATGATGTATTGTGGAACGATCTTCCGTCATCCCTTGTCAAGTTTGGTTTGGAGACAAACCGGTTTCGGCTAATATGCGCCATCTTCAGTGTTTTTTTTTCGAAAACCGGTTTGTCTCCAAACCAAACTTGACAAGGGATGACGGAAGATCGTTCCACAATACATCTTAAAATTTACGCTTATAGTAGTAGATCAAACGATTCTGGTCGAAATAAAATGGTTTTAGAATTTTGAGCGCCCCTTATATGAGGCGACACCAATGTGTGCCAAGGCGTATGAGTGACCTATTTTATATAGAGACTTTTGAAAGTGTATAAATAAAACAAAGAGACCTTTGAAAGTGTATAAATGTAACAGAGAGACTTTTGAAAGAGTATTTTTTATATAATGCTTTTTTCAGAATACGGAAGGATTTTGCATTAACTTTTAATGGACATTGTACACCTTCAATCCATCAAAAACTCAATAGCGAAAAAAATGCACATAGACACTATTGAAAGTGTACTACTCATTAGTATGTTATGTATGTATGTAGGCGAGCGAGTAGAACCCTGCAGAAAACGGAACTAGTTCATACATGCATGGACAAACCAGCCGCTTGTGACAATCAACTAGCCCAAAACCTGCCACATTCCATATAAAAATATTGGTCCAATTAACATTGCAATGTCCTAGCACAGGACCACATGGTCCATCGCTCGATCGCATCAAACTAGTTTAAGAACTAATTTGCCGTAGCTACTTTGCAAACCACCTACAAGAGGTTACTTTTTAAACTAGCTACGGCAAGTTACTTTTTAAACTACTCTAAGGAGTTAAAAATGTAAAATATTTCCATAACTACTTCATTCTTGAGCTCTCAATACCAATTTTTTTTTTTAAGGAAAATTTGGTGTGAAAAATTAATATTTTTTCGTAGAAGTTATAGATCCATTTCGGAGACCACCACATCTCTTCATCAGACTTCTTTTTAACATTTTTATTCTCTGGCGTCCGTCGAGATCGAACCTCGGATTTTCCGGTTGGTAATCTAATGGTATCGCCACTATGCTACCGCCGCCTTGCATTTTGCTTGTATTAATTTTTCTTTTGATTTTTCCTTTTTACAACCTACCATCCAGCAACAGTGACCTTGCCGACGTTCTCGGCATTTGTCTCCTGTATGTTGGTGTGATTGTGTGTTTGTTTGGTTTGTACAAATTCTATTTTTAGCACAAGCAATGCTTTGTGCTAATTAGTAGAGCTTGTTTATCGGCTGGCTCATCCGGTTAAATTTTACTTTTGGTTTTTTGGTCGTTTTTATTTTCATAAATATTTCATTCTTGAGCTCTCAAGACAATTTTTTCTTTTTTTTTTAATATTTAGATTAATGCTTCTTGGCAAGACTGTTAATAAACATCGTGCAGCGGTTACGATCGTTAAAATAGATCTTCAAACACGAATCTACATACATACATATATATGAACTGACCCAATTATTGGCTGCATGTGACAAGTTCGTAGCTAGTTGACTGTGGCACAAATGTACCAAGTGGTCCAACAATTTTTACAGGGAAATATACAGATATGTAGCTCGTGGTGTTGTAATGTTAAGTGAGTAGTTAAAGCCTTTTTCAAACCATATTTCGTCGTTTATAGGCTCTATACACAGTGCGTCTGACTCGCGAGTCATCTGTGTACGTGTTGACTCGCCGCGTCACAGCAAAATATCAAACTAGTTTTGATTTTCTTGAGTCATGCCAGAGTCATGTCGGTGTAAACTACCACATTCACATTTTCACTAATACACCTAAACTGAATCTTGAATCAGACGCATTGTGTATAGACCCTATTAGCGTAGCCCACCAATCTTTTTTTTGCAAGTAAACGCAGACAAACACTTAATGCAATGGCAAGAACTGAAAATGAACTTAACTATAAGCAGCCTTTGTTTTTCAACGTCTATAGTAGATATATTGGAAATACACGCCAAACTATCCCTCTCTCTCTCTCTCTCTGGTTAGATTTCCCCTTTAGATTTCGAATGGGAAGGTAATTAGATTGAAAAGCTTTCGTTTTTGTTGGTAAATCAACTAGTTCTTCATAACGATCTTTTCCGCTTTAATTATCGAAAGCGAGAATAGAAAAAGGGATTCATTGTTCCATTGTGTTCGTGAATTGATAGCTAAGTCTGATTTTTTTTTTCGAAATGTTGATTTTTTAAAATTAATGTACATGATCTAACACACTTTGTTCCATCCCATCACCACTGTGCGTCTACTCCACGTCAATACACTACTTTTACAATTACACATGTCAAATATCTCAATAACTTTTATGTCATTTTGGGGCGCGCATAACTTGAATCTTGCTGTTCATCTAACAGTCACTTAGTAAGCATGCCAGTCAGTGCGACTTCCATTAGCAAAAGTTAAAATGTCCATATCCCAAACTGCAATTGCGACTTCGACTATGACAGCCACTGAATGTTTTAGCGCAAAAAACAGTAGCCATTTTATGGCACCGCAAAACAAAACCAAAATGATCAAAACAAAAAGTTCAAATAACAGCAAAAAGTATTGTAAAACTTCAGAAAACAAAAAACAAAAGCTCATAATATTTTTAACTACAAAATGTGCTGTTTAGCTGGCATGTTTGTGTATCTATGTAGCTTCTGGTTGTCCCCTGTCTGGTATACGAACAAGTCAGTCTGTGAGTTCATCGTTAGTCTTTATGGCTGTAAAAAAATATGGTTTTTCCGACTGTCAGTCAATCTCATTTTTTCCCCCCCACAGATCATCATTTTTTAGCGGCGGCATTTTAAAGATACTTTCGTTGGAAATAAAAAACGCTGTCAGTCCGTTAAGCAACGAATAAGCAATTGTCAAGCTTTGGTTGCAGCAGTTTTACTTCAGCAAATACATATATTTTGAAATGCATGTGTGTATGTACATTTGTATATTAACGTAATATGTCCGCTTAAAATTAAGAGGAAAGATAAAGATTTGCTTAAATTTTAGTAAAAATCATTTTGATTTGTGGCCAGTGGTAGTTACATTGGTAAAAAGAAAATATTAAAATTTATTAAAAAAATTTTACAAAAAAAATAAGAATATCGAATGACACGAGCAAATCTAATTTGCTAAAGTGTTTTTTAAACGAAGCAGACGCGTTGCTGGGGAATGATCCGCCTTAGCCGTTCGAAGCCAGAGCAGGTTTCAGACGGAGTGCACGGAAAGAATTTCTTACTAGAATCAATGCCGAGACAAGAAAAATTAGACTTGATTTTGAATAAATAAGACTTAATTTTAAATAAATAAGAAATAATTTACTTGCGGTAAGTGTTTTTCTCTTGATTTTAGAAATAAATAATTAAGAAATAATTTTTTTGTTGCAAGTAAAACTTTTCTTGTACGAGCTTAAGTAAATAATGTTATGTTCAGACACAACCTTAATTGAACATTAAGAGCCTTCATTCAATTTTCAAGCCCAATGATTCTCAATTTACCATACAAAAATTTACCAAGTTAATGCTTCATTAGAAATTAATGAGTTGTTAATGAAGAACAATTCTGCATGCAACCCTGTTAAAAGGCTTGTTTCATAAGTACAATGAAATGTCATGAAAAGAGAAATGTGATTAGCGTCAGTGTCCACTAAACAGGTTGGTTCGTCAGATCAGCTGCATTCTTGTTCTTCTTCATCACCTATCAAATTTGTTTTTATTTCTGCTTATTTTATACATGCATTCGTGTTTACGATTGGTAAAAATTGTGAGATGAATGTCAAATTATTTCGTCCTCCTTGCAATTTTGACATTTAGGTCACGAGAGTTTGATATTCAGCTCACGGCGTGTATGTGTGTATGTATCTTGAGCCGACCTGTTAAATGGGCCAAGTAAATTAAATATGTCTGAACACAAAATCTAAAGATGTTCAATCAACCCCAATTGACTTAATTAATTTTTATGTCTGAACATGATATAAGAAAATATTAAATCAAGTAAAAATTTTTTAAAAATATTAAAAACGTAAAAATAAGGAGAATGAAAACTAATCATAAGGGATTAGAAAACCATAATTAGTCAACTAGTACTTATTTTCCTAGGACTTGTTCACTGAAATGACAACATTTCAATTAATATAAATGAAGGTGCAATTAGTGAACTCCTTATACCAAATGCTTCACTAACAATCTGAGAATTGCAGAAATATTCAGAAATATGCAAAGCGGATGGTAAATGAAAAAACATACATGTTACTTTGCTCTGAAAAAAATACCCGCAGTTAAATCAACAACTTTCCGTTGTTGAATCTCCGTATTTGATTCAACAGCAAAAGTATTTGTTTTAACGGCAAAGTTTTTGATTCAACAAATTTCCGTAGTTAATTCAAAGACGTGCGTTGTTGATTCAAAGACTTGCTTGCTGTTAAACATTTTTAAGTAAAAAGAAAAAAGGATTTGAAAGAAAATATAAAAAAATAAACAAATTTTTTCAAATTCGTTCAATTAGTTTCAATTTTAAAATAAAATAAAGAAAGTAATATACATACATACATAAATAAAAAAAATTAATTAAACAAAAAGTAATATCTATTGATAAACTCAGCTTTTTTGATGTCGTGAGAGTTGTCTGCAGATGTACGGATGCGTTTGGAAATGGTGAATGGATGAATGACTAAAGTTCGTTTGGTGACGGCGGGCCTTAGTATTAATATTACTACATATCGAGCCCTAACCGCCAAAAAGTGTATCCAACAAAAATTAAATTTTACAGGAATTTTTTTTTATTTTCTTTTCATACAGTTGGTAATCAGCCTTGAAATTTATTTATGGCCGGTTTCACAATCTGCGGTTAATTTATTCGCTGGTTAGTTTGTCGTAAATTGTATGGCGAGCTGTCAAATAAATTGGTTCACCGGGCAAAAATCTCTGGTTAAGTGCTTAACCGGAGGTGCTGAAACCGGCCCTAAGTCTATGAAATTGTGGGAGTCGATTAAAAACGCTAAAACCGATAATTTTGTTGGATACACTTTATGGCGGTTAGGGCTCGATAAGTAAACATACATACATATATTATATGTATAAAAAACTAAAAAAAATAATATCTATTATATTAAAAAAAATACCATTTTTACAATTTTCTTGAGGTTAACTTAAATGCGTAAGTATTTGCTTCAATGGTGCCCGTTTTTCGACCAAAAACTTTTTCGGTTAATTCAAAAGCAAAAGTTGTTAACTTAAATACGAAGAGTATTTGAATCAACAGTGCTCACTTTTGGACTAAAATTTTTTGCTGTTAATTCAAAAGCAAAAACTGTTACTTAAATGTAAAAGTATTTCATTCAACAGTTTCCGTTGTTAACTTAAATACCAAAAGTATTTGAATCAAAAACGCTCGCATCTTTGAAACAACAAGGGAGCGTTGTTGGGCACATTTCAACTGCGGAAAGTTGTTCATTTAACTGCAAAAGTCTTTGTATTTACAACGTTTTTTTTTCAGAGTGGAAATGCAAATTCAGTAAGAAATATTTTACTTCGCTCAATAAAACGTTTTCTTATTTATTTTCAATTTTTTTTTTGCTGTAGCTTGCTGATATGCTCAAAGAACTTCGGCGTTCAAATTAGTGCTGGAAAACCATCGATAGTGGTCCCATCGATTGATCATCGATAGTTTTAAAGGCAATCATCGATAGTATCGATGGTTTAATATATGTACGTAGGTGGCCTGTTAAAGGGAAATGTGGTGCTCAAATATTTAATGCACATATACATACATATGTATGCATGTATGTACATACGTTCTCATATTTAAAAGAAAAATATAAATTTTTATTAGAAACATATTATAAAATTACTAAAAAACCAAAGTTTATGAAAAAAGTTCAATACAAAAAATAAATCAATAACTATTCAAAGTAAGAATACTACATACACACATTTGTACATATACAGTTTTCCACAAAATAATAGGAGAGCCGAAATCAAAACCTAAATTGCTCAATTCTCAATAAAAAACCGTTTTATTTGCAAGTTTTTTTCATAAAATTATTCACTAATTTTTTATTTATATATTCACAGCCCACATATTCCAATCAAGTGCCTTAAAAATTATAAATCTCAGTTTTTTTGATTAATTCTTTTAACAGACGTTGTTGTTATGTACCAAGGAAAATACTATCGATGGTTAAAATAAACCATCGATAATCGCTATGGCATCGGCCCCATCGATAGTATCGATAATCCAATCGATGGTTTTCCAGCACTAGCTCAAATTGACCAAGAAATATTTTACTTCGGTCAAGAAAACCTTTTCTTATTTATTTTCAATTTTTTTGCTGTAGTTTGTTGTTCCAATTCATCGAAACACAATTTTCTTAAATTCTTCTTGATATTAGCAAAAAGATTTTCTTCATTTAAGTAAATTTAAGAAAAGATGTTCTTATTTATTTAAACATTTCTTTCAACACTTTTTCTATAGATTTTCTTAGTGTTCTTGAATAAGAAAAGAATTGTCTCATTTTTTGAAAACTCAAATTCCTAATTCCAGTAATAATTTAAGTCAATTTTTCTTATTTCCCTAAACATTTTCTAAATTGAGTTCAAGAAAGCATTTTTCTTGATTCAAGTATACAAATTTCTTTCCGTGTGGCTCCAAATCGTGCTATTTCTTAAATTTAATGCCGGGGAAGATAATTCGAGCTGTAAAACTCAATCGCTCAGGAACCACCTAATAAAATAGCATGCAACTGCTGGCGTTTCCCGACATCGTTGGCCTTTACAATGGCGCGTTGTTTTCTATCTTGTCTAATTTTAGATCTAGAGCACACATCGGCATTTGGGCGCATACAAGTAAATGAAAAATAAAAAATTACACACATCTTGCCAATGTACTCTGAAAAAAAAACACATAGTTAGTTCAAAAACTTTACGCTGTTGAATCTCCGTCTTTTGTTCAACAGAAAAAGTACTTTTTTTACAGTAAAGTTTTTGATCCAATAACTTTTCGTAGTTAATTTCTAAGACGGGCGTTGTTGATTCAAAAACTTCCTTGCTGTTAAAAATTTTTGTCAGAAAACATTTTGTTGTAAGAAATCCAACAAAAAACACTAATGAGAAATAATTTTTTTAAATTTTGTTTTTACAATGATTCACATAATTCATAGATTCTTTTTCGTAAAAGGGAAGTATAAAAGCATCACTAAAATTGAGTATAGGATTAAATGTTCCACTATGCGATGCCGTTGGATTCAATTTCAAGTTGATGAAATGGTTCGAATCCGGAAGAAAAAGACGAATAAGAAATAAAGATAGCAAACAGTGAAGCCGAAGAATGAGAGAAGAAGAGGAAAACAAGCGGCGGCTACATACTTGTAATTTGGACACGGATGAAGAAAAGATGAAGAGAAAAATTAAAACAAATATTTATTTTTAGGTGACAAATTTTTCCAACAGTTTCCATTGTTAACTTAAACGCAAAATTATTTGATTCAACGGTTTCCCTCATTAACTTAAATACGAAAGTATTTGAATCAACAACGCTCGCACTTTTGAAACAACAACGGAGCGTTGTTTTGCGCATTTCAACTGCGGAAGGTTGTTGATTTAACTGCAAAAGTGTTACAATTTACAGCGATTTTATTTACAGAGTAGTGTAAATCGCTCTGAGCCCTCCAACGCAATTTCTCTCTCCCATAATTAAGCCGATCATTGATTGATTGGGCGGCCCCCAGCCATTGAAAGCTTTTTAGAATGGTAGGCTTTGCAAAATTATTATTCAGTGTTACTAAATTATAGTACCTAAATACCGCCGTTACGTACCAAAAATTGTTTCCATCACTCTTACTCTAAAAAACAATGTACAACATTGGCGACGGCATCGACTGCCGTCGGCAGTTTTAGGTACCTTTCAATAGATTAGTAAAGCTTCTAGTAAAGCTTCAGGTATAGGCGAACTTGTCAACTCGCACAACTCACTTAAGTCGTTTCACAAAATATTCTGCTCACTTTATTATAATTTTAGTTAGAGTTTTGCGAAGTCAGCACGTCTTTATTTTTTTTTTTTAATTTACGTTAACTTTCCATTTCATTTTCCGCATTTTCTTTTCCTGCAAGGTGCTGCCGCAACACAAAACAAAAGCAAAAATCCGTTGCGCACGTAATTAACACAATTAAAATCAAAACATTAATGACCTCTTATATATGGGCAGCCATACACATGTAGTAAATAGTGCATACATACAAACATACATATGTACATATATGTGTTGCAAGATAAATGCGTATACACGGGTATGTGTGTGAATTTGAGAATCAATGCGGCAGGCAAAGAAGCAAAAACGAAATTATTATTACCTCTATGCTTATTTAAAAATAAAAAAGTAAGTATCAGCACAAGGAAAATTAAGCCGAAAATTTATACGTTTATATATTTGTAAGCGTGCAAGTTTTGAATTTATTTTATTATTAGCAAAAGTTTAAGTGAGAGAAGCACAATTAGGGAGAGCGGCCAGAGGATATGAGAATTTACGGCAATCTGCATTAAAAGCACACAAAAACTTATCTTTTTTTATTCAAAAATTCAGAAAATGCAAAGTTTTCACAAGAAAATTGTATTTGCCTGCTATTGTTTATATTTGTGGCTTGATAAAATAAATTTTAAATATAAAAAAGCTCACAAATTTTTAATAAATATGTACATTTGAGAGAGCAATAAATATGTACCAAAATCTACACAGATTTCACGCGTGGGTTAAAAAAGGACTAAACTCTACAATCACAAAAGCGCAGGCGCCTAAATATAGACTTGTCGTAGAAGTATGTGCATAAGTATGAGAGCGTTATAAAGAGCGCTGTTGGAGAGCAAAATAGGGGGAGAGAAAGCACAAAAAAGAGAGATAAAGAAAACTAAAACATGTGTATTTTAGAGGAAATTTATAAATTCGCAGCTCACGTTTAATGTACGGAAAAGTATGCAAACAAAGTTTATTTTTTTTTATTTTTTTGTTAAAATGCATCGACAAAATTTTTTTGTATGCCAAAGCTTTATATTGCATTTAAAATATTTAAAAACATTTTTTTATTTGATATTTTTTTATTAACTTAAATTTAATATAATTTTTTTTGCATGCTGTTCTTATTATTTTTCTTTCTTCTTCTTTTTAAGATGCTGCTCAGAGCACTTGAGTAGCGCGAAATAAAATATGGGAGTGCACTGAATCGAGCGAATTTCGTCCGCTAAAAATATTCTATATACAGATACATATGTACATACAAATGTGTATATTTACATATATACATACATAGTATATAGAAGTGCAAACAATATTCTCGTGTATGTATATGTGCCTATGTATGTATATACATATGTGTGTATTCTGTGGCAGGTGGCTGTCACTCAAATATGGCGTCTTCAAAGCCAATCGAAGTGCCAGAAAATGCTGCGGGTGCAAAATGATGCTAAAAAGTTGTTGCTTTAAAGAAAATCGCAAACAAAAGGCAAGAATGAAGAGAGTACAAGCACAAAAGAGAAATAGGTAAGAAGTAATCAATAGAGAAATTCAAAGCTATAGATGATATCCTTTTTATGCAAAGTATAACTTGCAAAGAAAAATAAATGGAAGCATGTGCTTGGTTTCCTTTGTAGCTAAAAAGTAAAGACGAAAAAGAAGCTGAGAAAGAGAAATTCAAAGAAACGAAGGAAACAAAGCTTGAACGAATTCAAATAGGAATTGAATGGTAAAGCATTGTAGAAGATATTTATATTTAGTTGGTTGATGAACCTGTACATTAGGGTGTCCCGAAATATTTTTTTTGGATTTCCTTAACGCAAGACCCCTCAAAATTTGCGGTTTTGATCGCAAATTACGAAACAAGTTTTAAAAACTAAATACAATTAGATCTTCAGGGCTCTACCAATCTTTAAAGTTTTGCGGTTTTCTCATTCATGCAGAACGCCCAATCACCACAACATATATTACATCCGCATATTGTTTGCATGCTTACTATGTAATTCTTTTCGTTATTATAAGTTCTATTCGCTTAATTTTTTATGCAACTTACTTTTAAGTGCAAAAATCTGAATTCCAAGTAGTTACAATGAAAATACTCGTACATACACATATTTTCTACAATGTGTTTGATTCGGCTTCTGCATTTTATTTGCCTTTCAATCGTGGAGAATCAGTTCGATAAAAAACAAGTAAGGAAGCCTAAGTTCGAGTGGAATCGAACATTAGATACTCAGCTGTATGCTTTCATTGTTTGTTTGCATTTGATGGAATCTCGGTGTATTTTATATAAAGCGAGTGCTGCATAAAGTAGGCGTAGCCACGCCCATTTTCAACATTTTTATCAGTCATCCAACTAAGCATATGAATATTATTCTTTGTGCAAAATTTCATTCCTTTATGACTTCTAATTACAAAGATGTCACGTTACAAATTCCCAAAGGGTGTTCCAGAAATATCTTTGTAGGCGTGGTCATAACCGATTTCAATAAATTTTTGCGTGTCTATTAACACAAGTTATAAAAGTGTATACACCAAGTTTCGTTATAATACCTCAATTATTTGTCGAGTTATAGGCTCAGAAATCTCGTAGATTCCTTTGTCTAAAAGGAGGCGGTGCCACGCCCATTTTCCAAAATTTTTCTATTTTTTTGTTTCCGGTCTATTGTAGAAATCATACATATAAAATTTCAATGAATTATCTTTACATTTGACAAAGATATCGCTTAAAATGTTTTCATAAAGTCCCTTTATAGTTCCCATATATAAAAGTGGGCGTGACCGTCAACCGGTTTCTCTAAAATTTTGAAATTGTATTACCACAAGTAATAAAAGTGTACACACCAAGTTTCGTCATTATATATAAATTATTTGTCGAGTTATAGGCTAAGAAATCTCGTATATTCCTGCTTCTAAAAGGAGGCGGTGCCACGCCCAGTTTCCAAAATTTTTGTGTTTTTCGTTCTATGTCCGCAGTTAGACTCCTTCCATAAAATTTTAATGATATATCTTTATATTTGACAGAGACATCGCTTAAAATGTTTTTATTAGGTCACTTTATAATACCCATATATAAAAGTGGGCGTGGTCGTCAACCGATTTTGGAAATTTTTCGTCCAAACATTTGACTAAGCAAGTATATCGCGCGTACCGAATTTCATCGGTATATCTTCAACGGTTTCTGAGTTATGACATATAAAACTTTCAATGTTTGACCCTTAATAAGTGGGCGTGGCACCGCCCATTTTCTAAAATTTCACCAAATTTCTTCATAGGGGCCTGAGCTCAACACGTGGGTAAAATTTCATCTCTCCAGCTATATTAGGGACTGAGATACCAAATTTCCGATTTTTTCTATATAGGAAAAGTGGGCGTGGTCATGGTCCGATTTCGCCCATTTTCAATACCAACCGTCCCAGTCTCGATACCAACTTGCGTTCCAAATTTCATCAAAATATCTCAATTTTTGAGTGAGTTAGAGTATTTACAGACGGACAGACGGACAGACGGACGGACGGACGGACGGACGGACGGACATGGCTCAATCGATTTCTCTTTTCACCCTGATCATTTTGATATATATAAGTCTATATCTATCTCGATTATTTCATTCTGTTACAATCCACCGTTATGTGATTAAAACTATA
Organism: Urophora cardui; assembly: GCA_960531455.1. NCBI lineage: Eukaryota > Metazoa > Arthropoda > Insecta > Diptera > Tephritidae > Urophora > Urophora cardui. The sequence goes on along the minus strand of OY482671.1, from coordinate 143,998,153 downwards.
ATACTCTGTGTACTAGTACAGCTGAGTATAAAAAAACAATAATACGGTTCTTTAACTAAAGCATAAAGTTCTTACTTGCCTAAAGTATAATTTTATAACGTTACGAATATTCTGGAATCAGAAAAGATTTAGAAGAGACTACAAGCCCTGGGCGAAGGTACTAGTATGCAGTGTTGTCACCGCAAAATGGGTTTTCATATGTTCAGTTTTCCCGTGAGGTCAAGAAAATGTGGATCATAAAAACAGAATAATATATGTATATTGTTTTTAAGTATCATCTCAGAGAAAAACTATTAAAACTTCATATAAAATAAAATGCTTTAACTTCATAACGATATGTTATTTTTTATTACTTCTAACATGCAAAAAAAAAATCCATCAAATTCAAATATACACATATTGACACTAAAATAGGTGTACAGAATTCGCAATTAAAATTATATGAATAATGTACGAATTATGTTAAAATTATTTCATTTAATTTATTTAAACGAAAGTAATATCAGATAAACCAAAATTCCCCTGAACACAGAAATAGGTTTGTAGCACTTTTTTTTTTAATTTTAAAAATAATTCAGTTAAAAATTCTTTATTCAATTAATTTTTTTAGTTAGTACAGTCATATGAAAAATAATAGGACACTTGCCTTGAAATATTTCAAAGATTGATCCTGCTTCAATTTCTAAACAATGGTCAAAACTTATACATTAATTTCTTGCTAAGATGTCTCCGAAGTAAGGAACAGTTATTTAATCGGCCATTTGTTGCGTCGTTTCATAATGGCTGATGATTTTGTGGAGTGAGTTCGTTTCAGCTTGTGAAAAATAATAGGGACACCAAACTTCAATTAAAATTTTTTTCGAATGGGTGGAGATTTTTGTAGATAATAAAAACTAATTCACTGAATATCAAATAAAGTTTTATAATATACTAGGTTTTTAACCCTATAATACCATCAGGGACTATTCAACTTATAGCAAAAAGAAAAAATCTCCAAAATAAATGTTTTTCGTTCCGGGAAATTGACGAAATGTGAAAATGCTTTGAAATAATATTGGAAAATGCTGTAAAATGTAATCCAAAAGTATAAACGCGGACGGAAGCCAAAAATATCCCCACTGGTTCAATGGAATATACAGATATTTGTAAGAAAGGACCCGTTATGTCTTTCCATGACAAAAAAAATTAGTTTTATTTAAATATGAAATCTCCCACAGTTCCACAAATGTTAGTTTTAAAAGATTTAAAGCCAAAAAGGCCAATAATAGCGCCCTTTCTCCAAACCATGCAATTCTGAATGTTTGGCTGCAATTGGTGTGTAGTTTCAAAGTAGTAGAAACATAAATAAAGAAGCAGAATCACGATACCAAAAACAAAAAGGACAAGGAATACATACGTTATAAAAATAAGTAGGAAAGAGGAAATATAGAGGGAATATATGAAATAAGTAGGTACCTAGAATAATTAGTATATAATAGCAACAACAAAATAGTAATAGTCAATAACAACAAAACTCAAAAAATACTATAGTCGCAGTCTCAAGCAGAAATACCAAAATTTGGACAGAAAAATATATTTGAATTCTAAGGTTTTTAAATTAATTAAATGCAATAAATTTGTTTATCTGTACTTATATGGTTAATTTTAATAATAGAATAACTTTTGAGTATGACATTTTTATTATTTTAGCTCTAAAGTTAAGGTTTCTAAATATATGAAATTAACAAAATTTCAGATCTCGGTAGAGCCCCCGAGATCGAATTCAATTCCGGGTTTTTTACTTTTATTGTGGTCTGTATTCAATTACGCAACTTTTGATACCTCTTGCGATAGCGTAGCTCGAAAAAAACTTTTTTTCATACATGAACGGGACACCCTACTGTACATATACATACATGTATGTATTTATGTAGACATTTCTTAGTGTTGGACAATTTTCAAAGGAAGCTGCCCTATGTACATATATTTGTATGTATATTTCCATTTAACCTTGTATGTATTATTCACATACATACATATGTGTATTAGTACGCACGTATCTAACCCTCACGGAAAAAAAAGTTAGTTGCAAAAATAAATATATTAAAAAGTGATTTATATTCAACTAATTTTAAAGTAGCTTTAAACAAATGCAGCGCGGGACAGTTTCTTGTATATGTACATATTTATATGTAAACACATGTTTTCAGATCTAAGTATGCCAAGATTGTTTTTTCCATTTTTTGGTTACCGTTTTTCAGCTTCACTTCCCATTAAACACTGAAAACGAAATTCTCAAACGGAGAAAATATTGTTTCATATTTATCATTTGAAAATTAACATAAATTCAATTGTTTCTCAAATATTGTTTATCAACTTGAGAACGATTTGCGAAATTAGAGGAAAATTTGTTTCGCATTTTTACCATTTCTTGAATTTTGACATCAAATGCAGGATTAAGTTATTTATATTAAACTACAAAGAAAGTAGTTGAAAAGAAACTCAAGATAAAGTTATTTATTTTAAACTACTAGTAAAGTAGTTGAAAACAAATGCAGGATAGGGCAATTGACTGCTTGCTATGACATCGCCGTGTTAAAAAAGTCAGTTCATTGCAAAGGAAAAAGTCACATTTTCAATTAGTTGTTATTGAAAATAAAGTAGTTTATAAAGTGATTTAAAATTAATTAAATTTCCTACAGGGTAAGTTAGTGCTTTAAGTCATTATCATCAAAGAGATTTGCACAATTTTTAAGTCAAGTTAAAGTAAGCAAAAATGTGTTATGCTTTTAGGCGCTTTAACTAGAAATTGACCAAAGGCGTGTACAAATTTACGAAAAGGGTCAAAATATTTACTTATATACATATGTACATACATATTGTAGCTAGATAAATAAATTTCTTTATTAAGCATGCTGAATGTGTAGGTTACAGCTACACAAGTTAATGAAATGTTGCTGAAGTCTGAAAAATTTAAAAATAATAAAAATTTCATGAATTGTTAATTGCCAATAATACGTAAAATAATGCGATACCGCCAGCCATGTTACATCAAATATGAAAGTGATAAAGCGGAAATTTAGGGGAAACAAATATGAAATTGCATTGCTCAAGCTAAATGACACATTTATTCCTTGTAGTAACTTGAAGTAAGCAGACTTGCACATTAACGCTTCCGGCAGGAGAACGTCGCAAAATGTCGCGAAGCGGCCAAAAATTAAAAAAAAAATCGATGGTGAAGCATTTTAACCAGGGACCGAAAATAAAAATTATTATTTTTTTCGATGCTATAAAACTCCAGGGCCAGATTGTGTCCTTGGACAAAATTATTAACTTTACTTTCATACCAGGACCTCCAGGATCAATAACCTGGGCTCTATTAATTTTACTGATTTTTTTTTAAAAAACGCCAGCTATAAAATAAAAATATGGCGTTTCATTTTTTAAGGGCAGCGATAAAATTAAAATCTGGTGTTTTATTTTTTAGCACCAGCGATAAAATAAATACTTGGTGTTTTATTTTTTAGCTCCATCGATAAAACAAAAACCTGGAGTTTTATTTTTTAACTCCAAAATAAAACTCCTGGACCAATAACTAGCGAACCCCTTAACCGAATTGCATAAATTTGGTATCAGATGAAAGGTAATTCAGTAAGCTTTTGAATGGTGCCACTTATACTAAATTGGAAAAAATTAAAAAAATAGGTGGCAACCTTGGTTTGAGTTGTAACCTTTGCATGGGTGGCACCATTAAATGTTTGTTTTATCGATAGAGCTAAAAAATAAAACACCAAGTATTTATTTTATCGCTGGTGCTAAAAAATAAAACACCAAATTTTTATTTTATCGCTGTCTTTAAAAAATAAAACTCCAAGTTGATTGATTATTTTTGTCCAAATAAAATATTCCTCCAAATATAAATTTTTTCTTTGGTGTTTTATTATAAAAGGAATAAAACTCCCGGTCCCTGATTTTAACTATTTTCTTCCTTTTTTACTATGGACTCGCAACATTTTGACACGTGTTTGTAATTCGATCCCAAAGAAATTTCACAGCTTTACTTTTTAGGTTACCATAAAGCATAGATGGCCAAAACTATCACATTCAAACATTTCTATTTTATGAAGCGATGAGAGAATGAGGAGAATAAGTCGCTCACGCGTCTCGTCAAAACAATGTTGCCAACATTTCCAATTTATGCGGAAAATGGAATTTTAAGTAGACGGGAATTTTTATAATGCAAATAGTGCGATAAGTAAATTTTTTCAACCGTAATGCTAAACGGCTTACCGTACATATCTATTAAAATATGATTTAAAAGTAAATAATAAGTAGTGAAAAAGTTTATTCATCCTTTTCTTACTATTTTATATAAATTGTATATATATATGGTTATGGTTTCCGTAATTCCGCATGAATTGTCCTATAATGGCGTCCGACAAAAAATTTGGTCGCCCGGGCGATATCACTATAACACCAAACATTTTACCCCCTTTTCCCCATTGCTAATTACTAAGAAATCTGTTTCGCAATTTAAGTAGAAACATTTTTCGCAGCAACCTGATTACTGGAAAGTAGCGCGTCGAATGAGCACGATCACAACAAAACCGTAGTGTCGGCATCACTGGTTCATACAAAATGCTTATATGTGTGCGTTAGCAGTGAAGTTTATCTTGTGTACGTGTGAAAGCAGAAGAGAAAAAATTGGCACGCGTGCCTATGGGATGGCCATCTATGCCATAAAGTCACAAGCCAAACTTCGTTAAGATTGGAGCATTTTTATTTTTTTCGCCCACTAGCGTAGGGGGCGTGGCAGTTGTCCAATTGACACCATATTTCGAGTTTCTTCTTTCTACAATAAAGCAAAAACCTGTCATGAATTTCAGTGAAATTGAGGCATTCTAACTATTTTTGTTCTTCCTTACTAGGGACTCGCAACACTGTGCGTAGGTGAAGTAACGTTGCTCATACGCCGTGGTTAACGCGAACGGCTTGTAGTAAAAAAGAAGAAGCTAATACATACATATATGTACGTACAATTTATGTGCGTGTTTTTTAGAATTTCTAAATTTGTAATATTGAAATGAAAATTGTAGGTAATAGTGGGCACAAGTGCAGAGCTAGCAGTCTTGGTCTTCTTCCAGGAATATGTCTTCGCGAAAAAAGTCATCTGAGCGCTTTCACTCGGAAACACTCGTATGTGTATGTACCTATACACTTATAGCATTAACCAACTAGATTATTTATATATATATATATATATACATATTAGTGTCCGACCGAATATTCGGCCAAGCTTCGGTATTCGGCCTATTCGGCTGGTATTTTTTATTCGGCTTCGGCCTTCGGCTGAAAAGGCCGAATAGTCGAGGCCGAATAATAGATGTGTTTAATAACGGTGCAGTGAAATAACGCCCGTGGAATTAACGCCCGCGGGCGTTATTTCCCAGAAAAAAGGAAATAACGCCCGCGGGCGTTTTTTCTTTTCTTGAAAAAGAAATAGCGCCTGCGAATAAAACGATATTAAATCCGTGGGTATTATTTCCACTCAGAAAGGGAAAGAACGCCCGCGCGCCCTATTCGGCGATGTGGGCTTTATTTCCCTTTCGAAAGGGCAATTAAGCCCGAGACGGTTTTTTTTTTTTTTTAAATATGGTGTATTAGTGGGAAAAGCGCCGCAGACGAAAAATTGGAATAAAAAATCGCGCGATTTTTTATTCCAATTTTTGGTTTTTTTAAATATGGTGTTTGTTTTATTGGAAAAAGCGCCGCAGGCGAAAAATTGGAATAAAAAATCGCGCGATTTTTAATTCCAATTTTTCGTTTTTTTTTTTAATATGGTGTATTAGTATTGGAAAAAGCGCCGCAGGCGAATCAAATGAGTAATCCCGAAAATAAGGCATATGACACAGAAGACATTGATGTATCTGAAATGGATTGTTCTGACTATGAAGAAACGGCGGACAATTTTTGCGAGAGTCAAAGCATGTTGTTGTGTGTTATTTGTTCTACCAAGCCACGCGATGTTCTCTTAAGCCCATGCAATCACTTTAAATTGTGTGCGGATTGCTTTGGAGAGCACAGTAAGGTTGCAATCGTAAATGGCAATAGAAATATTTTGTGCCCGGTTTGTCGTCAAATTGTTGAAAACTCTATATGAGTATTTGTTTAGATTGTGGTCTGAAAGTGCCAATATGTATGTAATGAAGTTTTGTTTATTTTGATTGCGTATTTAAATATTTACTTACTTAGAGACCTTGAAAATTGTTACTAATAAATGATTATAGAAATCTATGAAACTTTATTTATTTTGATTGAGTATTAGAATATTTAGAAGGGGATTTAAAAAAAATTGAAAGAATCGAAAAATTGGAATTAAAAATCGCGCGATTTTTAATTCCAATTTTTCGCCTGCGGCGCTTTTTCCAATAATAATACACCTATTTAAAAAAAAAACCAAAAATTGGAATTAAAAATCGCGCGATTTTTTATTCCAATTTTTCGCCTGCGGCGCTTTTTCCAATACTAATACACCATATTTAAAAAAAAAAAAACGAAAAATTGGAATTAGAAATCGCGCGATTTTTTATTCCAATTTTTCGCCTTCGGCGCTTTTTCCAATAATAATACACCATAATTAAAAAAAAAACGAAAAATTGGAATTAAAAATCGCGCGATTTTTTATTCCAATTTTTCGCCTGCGGCGCTGTTTTCCCTAATACACCATATTTAAAAAAAGCCCGTCTGCGGGCTTAATTGCCCTTCCGAAAGAGAAATAAAGCCCGTGGATCAAACGTAATAACGCCCGCGGGAATTATTTCTTTTTGAAGAAAGGAAAAAATGCCCGCGGGTGTTATTTCCTTTTTTTGGGAAATAACGCCCACGGGCGTTAATTCCACGGGCGTTATTTCACTGCACCTTTAATAACAAAAAAAATTGACTGGATTTTACGATTTTTTGATTTTTTATAACCCACAGAATATAGTAACTTCCAGTAATATTTTTTTGTTATTGAGCAGGCCTAAGATTTCGAACGATAACTTACGCTAATTATTAAATATCGTCACCGTAGTGTGTCCATCAATTCTTTTAAAGTGTCATTAGATTAAACATATGGGTGATTCACAAAGTGTCATAAAGTCATATGTCATATTAAAATATTGTACGGAAATAGTTATAAAAGACGGTGCAGTGAAATAAGGCCCGTGGAATTAACGCCCGCGGGCGTTATTTCCCAAAAAAGGAAATAACACCCGCGGGCGTTTTTTCTTTTCTTGAAAAAGAAATAGCGCCTGCGAATAAAACGAAATTAAGCCCGTGGGTATTATTTCCACTCAGAAAGGGAAAGAACGCCCGCGCGCCCTATTCGGCGATGTGGGCTTTATTTCCCTTTCGAAAGGGCAATTAAGCCCGCAGACGGGGTTTTTTTTTTTAATATGGTGTATTAGTGGGAAAAGCGCCGAAGGCGAAAAATTGGAATAAAAAATCGCGCGATTTTTAATTCCAATTTTTCGTTTCTTTTTTTAAAATGTGGTGTATTATTATTGGGAAAAGCGCCGCAGATATACTTATTTTAAATAATATCCATTTAACTAAGCCTCTCTCAGTAATAACCCTAAGCCTCTCTGTCTCAGTAATTACTCGTAGGTATTATTTCTATTAAGCGGCGGAGTTGACACATATGTACATAATATTTGAATATTTAGAAGGGATTTAAAAAAATTTAAAGAATCGAAAAATTGGAATTAAAAATCGCGCGATTTTTTATTCCAATTTTTCGCCTGCGGCTCGTTTTCCAATTATAATACACCATACTCAGAAAAAACGAAAAATTGGAATTAAAAATCGCGCGATTTTTTATTCCAATTTTTCGCCTGCGGCGCGTTTTCCACTTATAATACACCATATTCAGAAAAAAACGAAAAATTGGAATTAAAAATCGCGCGATTTTTTATTCCAATTTTTCGCCTGCGGCGCTTTTTTCCCTAATACACCACATTTAAAAAAACCCGTCTGCGGGCTTAATTGCCCTTCCGAAAGAGAAATAAAGCCCATGGATCAAACGAAATAACGCCCGCGGGAATTATTTCTTTTTCAAGAAAAGAAGAAACGCCCACGGGCGTTATTTCCTTTTTTTGGGAAATAACGCCCACGGGCGTTAATTCCACGGGCGTTATTTCACTGCACCATAAAAGACTTTTCCGAAGCCCTGTGAAGAAGTAAACAAAAACAGCTGATCAAATACGACGACTCAAAAACATATCGTGCAGAGTTGTATTTATTTAGTACACATATAGCATAGAATGCAACAACAAAATATTATGACTTATGACGATATGACGCAATATGACAGGTTGTGAATCCCCTAATAGTTTATTACACGAAAAAGTGGTTTATTCACTTATTGGCCATAAAAACAAAGAGATCGTAAGTAAAAATTCAATACCGTTTAAAAAAATATTTTAATGTATGTATAATACTATGTTACAGCCAAAAAATACCAACAAATTCAGGTATTGTTATTGTTTTATGGTTAGGTTTTTGAGATAATGGTAATTTTGTGTTTTCTTGGTTATCACTTCATTCAAAAATAATTTTCGCGGAAGTCGCAGACCGTGATTGGCGGAATACAATTTGAGTATACATATACAACTCCAATCAGGTGTTCGACTAACTTAATCTTAGTTGCTGATCAACTATACACCGATGCAGATAAACTCTTTTTTGGCGTACAACATAAAGCTGTTGAACCTTAAGTATTGAATTTTATTTACCTACAAAAAGGCTGAATTTTTTTATTTTTGTTTACAACTATGTATGTATTTTTGTAAGGTGTTTTGCTTATTCAAAAAACAAAAAAAAAATTAATTGTTATGAAATAAAAACATCTCAAACTTAAGTATATATTTTTCTTATTTTGGTATTTGGCTTCGGCTTCGGTTTTCGGCCGAATAAAGGATTATGCCGAATATTCGGCTACGGCTTCGGCTTCGGCCTAAAATTCCAGCTTCGGTCGGACACTAATACATATGTATGTATGTACATCGTCAAGGCAATTTTAGAGCTCACCCAAGCGCGACACCTAGCACCACCAATGGCACTGACGCTTGAACACTTCCCTGCTTGCGCCCACCACTTTCTTTCCAATAAACGAAAAAACAACCTTTAAAAGTGGCCTGCTGCGAAAACATAATTTTTCGTTCCATTGATTTTTCATCAAGCAAAGTCAAGAAAAAATGCATGTACATATATACCTATGTATGTAGGTATGTAGAAAATCATTATAGCTCTAGCAGAGGAGAAAGTAAATTTTGCTTGCAAAACGTTTTAAATTTCGCGCAAACAAAGAAAAATAAAAAAATAAAGAAAAGTATCGGAAAAACATAAGCAAAAAAAGACAAAGAAAAAAATTCGCGAAAAGTAATATTGCAAAAAATATTTCAAATTTAAATGAAGAGAAAATCACTATTGACGTAGTGCCGAGAGACAAATTTCTCGTTAAACGATTGGCAAATATTTGTTTGACGCAACGAAAACGCGCAGAAATTATAAATAAATAAAATGAAAGCTGCAAAAGAAGACGAAAAACGCATTTGGCAGGGAAGAGGCGCGCCATGCTCGGTGAGGCTGTGATGATGGCAAGAGAAACACTTGCGCTTGCCATACCAAAAAAAGACGTATGGAAAAAAATTAAGTGAATGAGTTTTTGAAGCGTAAGCTTTTTTAAAGAACTTCCATTTTAGACGAACGGGCGGATGGACTCAATATACATATTTCTTTTTTCACCATGATCATTAGGGTGGGGCGATTTACTAACCTATACCGCGCCATCGAAATTCGGATTCCTCTCATTTTTCTGAGTAGAAAACTCCTCCAGGACATTTTTTTTAAATTAATTTTGATGTTCCGGAATTTGGTTTTTATGAACCAAGGCGAATTTTTGAAAATAAAAATTGGACAAAAATCGGCAAAGAAATATCCAGGCCAATATGCACATCGATTTGAAGCAGAATCTTAGCTGAATCCAGATATGAAATCCGAATTAAAATCGGATGATCCGTTTTCGAGATATAGCCTGATTTCCGGTTATGGAGGCCGAATGCCCAAAATCGCATATTTTCACGATTATCTCTTGTTGTGTACAATATATCTTAATTTTTTTTTGCAAATTTCTTAAAGATAGGTCAATACAATATATAAGCAATATTTTAAAATATTAATTTATCTTCCCCTATAGGAAAACTAGAATGCACTCTTTTTTCCTTGGCCCAAAATTGCGGTTGGTTTCTCTATGTTATAGTCATCCGATACCGATGATTTTCGCCGACAGCGCTTTGTGTACAATAAATGCTCCAAATCCAAAATTTCGCTGCAAAAATTGAAGAGTTATAACCCAAAACGTAGACGTATGCTGTTTGGGACTTGTTTTTTTACTTTACTCAACTCTAAAAAAACTCAAGGTTACTCATACGCCATAGCGTACTACTGGAAAAAAAAAACAAATCTCAGAAGCATAAGTCTACGTTTTAGGGAATAACTCTTAAATTTTTGCAGCTAAAATTCTGAAATTTTGTATTTAGACCATTTATTGTACACAAAGCGCTGTCGGTGAAAATCATCGGTATCGGATGACTATAACATAGAGAAACCATACCGCAATTTTGGCCCAAGGAAAAAATAGTGCATTCTAGTTTTCCTATACCGCAAGATAAATTAATATTTTAAAATACCATTCATATATTGTATTGACCTATCTTTAAGAAATTTGCAACAAAATTTAAGATATATTGTACACAGCAAGGGATAATCGCGAAAATATGCGATTTTGGGCATTCGGCCTCCATAACCGAAAATCAGGCTATGTCTCGAAAACGGATCATCCGATTTAAATTCGGATTTCATATCTGGATTCAGCATAAAATTCTGCTTCAAATCGATGTGCATATTGGCCTGGATATTTTTTTGTCGATTTTTGCCAAATTTTTATTTTCAAAAATTCGTCTTGGTTCATAAAAACCAAATTCCGGAACATCAAAATTAATTTTAAAAAAAATTTCGTGGAGGAGTTTTCTACTCAGAAAAATGAGAGGAATCCGAATTTCGATGGCGTGGTATCGATTAATTTCCCTCCATACAAATCGCCCCACCCTAATGATCATTTCGAAAGGTCCATACCTATCTCGATTATTTTACGGTGTTATGTACCTTCATTATGTGATCAAAACTATTAAACTCTCTGTACCAAGTACAGCGTACCTAAATAAATCGCAAAATTCACTTAACATTTAGTCAGTTCGAGCAACAAAGGACATGAAGAAAAAATCAGTTTAGGCTCTAATTGAGCAAAAAGGTTCTGTATTGTCGAATTCCCTAAGTATTATTTAGCAAAATTGCAATAAAAGTGCTATGGCGTTGTATAATAAATTAGACAAAAACAATGGCCTTTCAAGGAAAATGCTTTTATATTTGTTTATCGAGCGTATTGCATGATGGACTTACAAGCGCAATGCTAAAACAGTACATAAACAACAACAAAAAGCACATAAAACATTGCAACATCATGACAATGGCAAACAATAATAACAATAACGGAATAGTAGCAAAATACTATTAAGCAGCAACAACAACGACTACTAATAACCAAATATTAATGCAATGACATGCACGGCAAGAGCAACAGTAGCAGCAACGCAACAGCTGTTGGCTAAACATGTATGCTACTGTTGTAGTTGTTGTTGTTGTTGTTTTTTTGTTGTTGTTTTGTTGTTGTTGTTTTTGTTTTTGTTTTTTGCATTTATTGTTTATTAATGTTGCTTTATTATTGTCATTGTTGTTATGCATATTTTGCTGGCGATGCAAATTTTGCAACATCACACAAATTTGCAATGCAAAATGACAAAACACAACAAATACAAATACGACACGTTTAGCGGCGGTTTTAATTCCTAGAAGAAATATTTTCAAGTATCTACTCCCTTTTATAAGGTATTGTAGAGCAACTTTTAAGCTAGAAAATTGTACAACTCAGCAGCGTTCCAGCGCTCCACCTGCACTTACTTCGCGAGAAGCGAGTTGGCAAGTTGTGCTAAACAAATACGCTGGAAACCTTGAAAGCAACGCCTGCCAAAAGCTAATCCTTCGTAAGTAAAAAGGCAAGATATTGCAATTTAATTTAACTGCTTTCATATACATAAAAATAATGTGGCCTCTATGCACTGCAGCTGAACTTGTGCAATCGCGCTTCTTATGCCTTCATTTGTTACTGGGCTTTTGTAGCGCTTTGTTGTTTTTAGCTTCACACATTGGCAGCATATTTGCAACATCAACATAAAACAATAGAAAATTATTAGTGAATGCGTAAAATGCAACAACACAAATAACCAACAACAATTGCAACAATTGCAAAAACAACAATAAATAGCAATTACAATGCGCCTCTTAAATTGTTTGTGTTGTGATTGCAAATTTTGTGGCCAACAAAGAGATTTGTTGATCGGTATTGTTGTTGTTGCTGTGGCTGCTGTGTTTGTCTACTGTGACTGTTGTTGCTGTTGTTGATGCTATTTTTGTTGCAATTGTTGCCCTTATTACTGTTTGCTATCAATAAATAGTATCTGCAGTTGTCATCTAATTAGCATATAGAGTTGTGCAGTCCCAAATTTCCAATTTGTATTTAAAGAAAATTAAAAAGATAAACCTTAATACTAAATTAATTAATAACTTGTAAAATTAGGTACGTACATATATAAAATTTTATAATTTTTGAACTGAATACGGCTCCGTTGCGTTTTGCAAATTAAAATTTTTCATCTTGCTGAAAATTGTTGCGTTTTTTTGTGATTTTTTTTTTTTAATTTTATCAATGTACTTACCGCTCAGTGAATTGTGCCCACAACCGGGCGCTTTACCCAGCAGATAATCATCTTTGCAGATGAATTTATTATCATCCAGCACATAAAGTTGTTCGCCAGTGCTGAGCTGTTTACGGCAGATGCAACATGTAAAGCAATTGAGGTGGAAAACTTTGTCGCGCGGCTTTCGAACGAGATCGGAGGGAGCGATGCCTTGACCGCAGCCGCTGCATTTTGTGCCATAACGTCTGCGAAATAAACAATAAATTGAGTGAAATTTTATTGTTGTATTTATTGTATTATGTTATCTATATATTATTTTATAAGAAGCGCTTTCATTGCCATAAAAGCAGTCCCTGTTGGCTCCTACAAAATAGATTAGCTATAAATGTTGATTATTCGCTACCGACAATTTACATAGGAGTTCGGAGCCAGAAAGCTAAAATAAATCAACCAGGTTGGATGAAAATAAAATCGCTCAAATAAGAGCATCACCACATAATATTACACTCCCCCCAATATGGGTAGGAAAATCGATTAGAGAAAATGAGATTCACAAATTGAGTTATATATAAAAATAAAGTAAAAACTAAAAAGAAAGAGATAGTGCGAAGAAAATGTCTCGCATAAAAAATTTACATCAGATGATCGATTATCGCATCAACCAGGGCCCGTAATCATTATGAGTTTTATAATAAAAATCGTAATTTAATCATTATATGTTGAGTTTTTTTATATTTCATCAAAAATAATTATTATTTTTTGAGTTTTATTTTTTTGATCAAAAATAACACTTATTCCTTGCTTGATATATTTATCGCTCAGAAATAATCATTATTTTTTGAGTTTTACTTTTTTGATCGAAAATAACACTTATTCCTTGAGTGATATATTTATCGCTCAGAAATAATCATTATTCTTTGAGTTTTATTTTTTTCGATCAAAATATCACTCATTCGCGAAGTTATATCGATGGGAATTTTTTAGTAATAATGTTCCAGAGCACTTCAGAGACGATTTGAGTTTTTCGACCTAAGCAAAAAAAATAAAACTCAAAGAATAATGATTATTTCTGAGCGATAAATATATCACTCAAGGAATAAGTTTTATTTTTGATCAAGAAAATAAAACTCAAAAAATAATCATTATTTTTGATTTTTATGGATATCGCTTAAAATTTTTCGATCATAGTGAATTCGGATAGTGCTCTTTCAGACATGCACACACAAAATTCAACACTCTTCTACGATGTTTGCAAGTATTTGATTTTTTTCACTGAAAATATAACGAATAATGATTATTATGGGTCCCTGGCATCAACACAGTCTCCTACTGGGATAGGTGTGTAAGTATGTAAATAAGATAATAAAAGGAAGTATTTTGATTAAATGCAATAGAAAAGCAATACAAATAAGGCACGACAAAAAATACTTAATAAAAATATGTTCCGCATTATGTCTTCACCTCAATTGATCACATCACCATATGACACAACATCACATCACGTCATCAACACAATCCTCAACAGGGATACTTACAAGAATCGATTAGAGCAAATGCTTTCTTAAATGTGTATTTTTTATAGCTATTGGCCAGTTTTATTTAAGAAAAGTTTGTTTTCAGTCATATTAACAGAAAATCAATAAAAATAAAATGGGAGGAAATAAAAAAAGAAAATGAAATGCTCTTCACTTATTGAGTGAAAAACCGTACATTTGTAAGCCAAGATAATCGAGTATGTTTGATTAAACATTTAAATCTAAATGAAATGCAAATGAAATGGAAAAAAGTAGACGGTAAAAAATGTGGAAAAAATTGAATTGCGTCACTGACAAAAACAACATAAACAAGCAGGAGGAATATCAGCAATAACAGCAGCTGCAGCATCAAGAGAAGCAGCAATCACTGCACTGCCATGTATTGTCTCAATTCTATGTAAAAATATAACGAAATCACGCCAGGAGTAATAGAAATCTCAGTGCAATGTACATATGTATGTAGGTACATTATGTCCTGCCAACACCGCAATGCGGCAAAAACAAAACAGCGCTCCGCAGTGATTGAGTGAGTGATGCTGAGTGTGTATATTGATTGCTGACTAATGACAAATATAGCGACCGACAATCAGAGCTGGACGATAAGGATTACATGTGCAATCGATTACACATAGGATTACGATTACATTAATCGTAATTTCAAGTTTTTTACGATTACGATTACAGTAATCGTAATTTTTGTAACGACGATTACGATTACAGTAATTGTAATTTCAAGTTTTTGACGATTACGATTACAGTAATCGTAATTTTTGTAACGACGATTACGATTACAGTAATTGTAATTTCAAGTTTTTGACGATTACGATTACAGTAATCCTTATTTTTGTAACGACGATTACGATTACAGTAATTGTAATTTCAAGTTTTTGACGATTACGATTACAGTAATCCTTATTTTCTGTAATCTTAAATTACAAAATTTAAGAATTACATGTAAAAAAATATTAAAATTGCTTTTTGATACTTAAAGGTGTAGGGAGGAAAATGTGCTTGGCTCTGAAAGAAGTGCTAAAAACTACAAATAATTATGTAAAGCTTGCAATTTCACACATATTATATACATTTTGAAATATTTTCGGTTGAGATAGCAGCTTTTAGTGGGCTGGAGACAATGGCCTCATGCATAAAAATCGAGCTCACACTAATTTTCTTCGTAAAATGTCGATTTTGCATGTATAAAAAATATGTATTACAATTGCTAGATTTTACTAAACAAATTACTTAGGTTTATCTCATAACAAAATTAAAAGGTAATAAAACTCCACTGCAACTTTTGAAGATGTAAATGACCATAACTATGAAAAGCCAATATTAGATGAAGATTTTTTTGACTTCGGCGGTAAATACCTAACTACATATCTATATAACAACTTAATATATATTTTATTTAAAATTCAATATACCTTTAGAAAACACTGATTTACCTGAAGTGCTCCCTGGTAGTGGCTCAAATATTATAGGAGAAGAATTTTTTAAATATTTGAACGATGCTGATAGTAGCCATGGATGTTTTAAAAGATATCCTCTGATAAAGAAAGCATCTTTAAGATTCAGCACCCCGCTTACATCGTCAGCACCTGTGGAAAGGCTATTTTCGTTGGCGGGCATTATAAACAGTCCTCGACGCCATGCACTCTCCGATGTTTCTTTTGAAAAATTAGTTCTGCTTAAGGCTAATATTGAATATTATTGAATGTAAATTATCCAAACAGCAGTCTTAATTTTGTATCTTTATTATTTCCGCGAATTTTCTCTCTTCTTAATACACATCCCAGTTTTAATTGTTTACTTAATGTGTGAGAAATAAACACATATGTATGGATGTATGTAAAAATTATTATTATTTCTTGGAAAACGATGTTGGGTAAGTATATCACTGAAAACGAGAACAGTAATCGTAATTTCAAGTTTCTTACGATTACGATTACAGTAATCGTAATTTTTGTAACGACGATTACGATTACAGTAATCGCAATTTCAAGTTTCTTACGATTACGATTACAGTAATCGTAATTTTTGTAACGACGATTACGATTACAGTAATTGTAATTTCAAGTTTTTTACGATTACGATTACAGTAATCGTAATTTTTGTAACGTAGATGACGATTACAGTAATCGTAATTTCAAAATTTCTAAGATTACGATTACTGTAATCGTAATCATCTTGTAATCGTAATCCTTATCGCCCAGCTCTGCCGACAATGACAAAGATGACGGAGGACTTATGTACGTCAATTTCATTTGCAGGGAATATGCAAAAGAAAACAAAGCGAGTTTTAAATAGAAATGGCATAAGTGCAAATGAAAGTCAATTGAGAGATCAGAGTAGAGTGGGCTGATTGCCGCTGTTGCTGTAGCATAAGGCAATTCATAACTATTTTATATTGATGGCTGCCACTTGCAGCAGCTTTCGGACTTTTGTAGTGTTTTTTTTATTCATTTATTTTACCATGCAATTACACTTCAACAATTTTTGTTTTTATCATATTGGCTTTTTAATATTCACCAAGTGCATTGTTTTGCCTTTGCTAATTTTCGTCTACCTGTTGCTTTTATAGTTTTAATTGATTTAAGGAGGTAGAGGATAAGAAGCTTATTTGAAGCTCATTTTCAGAAACCTTTCTTAAAGTGACACTGTACAACAGAAAAAAAAGCAAGGGGTTTAAAATGTGTATCTGAGAATGGCTTAAGCGACTTGAATGAATATTTTCGGTATAAAAAAGTTGAAGGTTGCCACCTTTTTTAAAGTTTAGCTTACATAAAGATTACATAAAGATATTGCATAACAAAATAAAAGTATTACAACATATCTTGTATTTCGTCGAAGGAACTTAATAACATTAATCGTGATTTTTATTTTGAAGGATTGCCACCCCTTTGAAAATTTTAAGCTAAATTACATATGTTTATCAGGAGCCGTACGATATGGAAATATGAGTGACAAATTAAAGAGAATTAAGAGGCACGATAACTGGATATACATATTTTTGGTAGGGTTGCCACCTGTTTGATATTTTTAAGCTCAATTATATTTATAAACTGCCATAATATGTAGAAATATGTGTATTAAATTAAAGAGAATTAAGAGGCGCGATACCGGAATTTATATAGGGTTGCCACCTGTTTGATATTTTTAAACTCAATTATATTTATAAACTGCCATAAAATGTTGAAATATGGGTATTAAATTAAAGAGAATTAAAAGACGTGATACCGGAATTTATATAGGGTTGCCGTCTGTGTGAAATTTTCAAACTTAAAAAAAAAACAAAGGAATAAAAAGTAAGCAATTAGTTTTAGTTTTTCAATCGAAATACTTTCAAATTTAAAAAAAAAAAAAAAGAAAAAATTAATGTGCTCATTTTATGCATCGGCTGTAAGCCTCATCGTCTGGTTTAACACTGCAGCAATATTCAGTAAAGATTTTAATCAAACCCTTTCCTTTATATCTGCTTTCCATGCTTAACATTTCCTGTTGAAATTTTTTTAGCGTGCTCCACTTCATATATATATATATAGTGAAAAATCGATGACTACCTCAAATTGC
This sequence comes from Urophora cardui, assembly GCA_960531455.1. Taxonomy (NCBI): domain Eukaryota; kingdom Metazoa; phylum Arthropoda; class Insecta; order Diptera; family Tephritidae; genus Urophora; species Urophora cardui. The sequence continues at coordinate 143,980,215 of OY482671.1, read as the reverse complement.
TCCTAAACCGATAAACTTGCAGAGTTTTATTTATGACTATTTTTAAATAAAATTTGGAGCCTTTTATCCATGATTTTCTCGAGTTTTATTTGATTTTTTCGCTTTCTTATTTTCCGCTCTTTTTGTGGTTTATAGATTGATCTTTTTTGGAGTCATATTGCTGCATTTTCTTCACATAGCTTTAAAGGATACGAAAGGGATTTAATTGCAGTTGCTGTTGTTACTAATATCAAACTGCACTCGCTTGCACTCCTTATTTAGTTGGAATAATATTGTAAGCTCAATTATGTGCATATGTATGTATATATTCTTGATACTTAAGTTATTCATAAAAATTTACTTACCTAAAAAAATCATTCCTACAATATAATTTTGATTCTCTACTAAAGCATTTTTCCGTTAACGGTTGAAGGCATTCACAGCAGCGTACGCAGGATGCATGCCATCCGCGTTCAAGAACATTCAATAAAAATTTATCTAATATTGGCTTATTGCAACCCGCACACGGATCACCAACACCAACGGGCGGTTCACTGCGTCCTGGAAAGCAAAGTAGAAAATATTTCTATTAAATTCAGGTTGTTTTGTTTTTATTAATTCTACATATGTAAATCTCAGAAGAAAAACTGTTCTAAAGCATATATTATAAATTTTAAATAAAGTTTACTGCAACAATTAGATATCGCAAAACGATTTAAATTTAAAGCTTTAAAAGCTTATAAACTTTTGCTGCTTTGCCTACAATACATAAATCTTTAATGAAGTTTTGCACTCAAAAACATTTTTAATGCCACAGACTTTTACTCTTGAATGGCGTTGAATTTACAAAGTTTTGCTGCTAAAGCAATAATTTAAGCGCACAAACATACATGCAAACATACATACATATGTATATATAAAGAACAAATAATCCCTACGCAAAGCGCTCCCACCCCTACCTCCCACTCATCCACGCACATTTAACACACAAAACTATTAACAGAAGATTCCCGAGCATGAACTTTCGAATAGCCATTTAAAAGTGTTTTTGATGTGGGCCTGCCTGTCTGTGTGTGTGTACGAAATAAGTGAGGCGTGTTGTGTGCATTTGAAATCCATTTTATGTTTTGAGGGCAAATTTAGCACCTAAGCTCATTAAGTTTGCACAATTCAACTAATTCCGCATGCAGCGCCATTCATTCAACAAATAATCACACGCGCGCACACACAAGCAAGTAAACAATTTATAGTACACACGGGCAATAAAAATGTATATATTTTGTTTATATGTAAAGTCAAAATTTAAACACATGCGAAAAAGGTAAAAAAAAGAAAGAAAAAATTTTATAAAAAAAAGTAGACAACCGAGCAGTAAAATGCGCAAAAGTTTGGTGTGTGTCAAAACAACATCATTAACACCAACAAGCAACTATTTGCAATAACAACAAACCCATGTTTGTATGTACAACTATACCCATTCACTAATTTGTGGCTCTTTTAGCTTTTGACCGACCGCACACATGTATGGATGTACGCATGCGCTGCCGCAAACTACTAATTACGACTTAATAGCCAACCAGCAGTAGTTGATCTTTTTGCTGGGCACTTTGCTTGGCTTTTTTCATTACTTTCTTGTTTGTTAAATGCTAAATACATGCTTTGCTTCATTGCTGGCTTTTCTTGCTTTTGGCTTGGAGCTTCATTCATCAACGCTCAAGTAAAAGAGTGCATACTAGAGATGAGCGAAACTGTGATTTTTCGATATCTGTGATTTCGGTGATTGCTATTTTTAAATCACTGTGATTTTAAACTGCTATTGCGATTGCATGGACTGGTATAAAATCATCAGTTACCGGTAGAGATTGATTTTGCGTTTTCTGAGCGATATAACCTGTCTTTATTTTATGTTAACAAAATGATGGCAATAACAACACATTCCGCAGTAATATCGCTGTTTGTAAATATTTTTGAAAGACAAATTGTAAATTCAATAATTTTTTTTTCTTATATTTCTATATATGTACGTAATACGTATGTGGTCTGCTCAAAAGTGTAAACCAAAAGAAATTTATAATGCTTTTGCGATTGCGATTCACATAGGTGAACTGCTTACTTGCTACATCGATAGCAGTTGCCAATAAGTAGTGAACTGCTATTTTGAAAAAGTGATCGCAATTGCGATTTGTGATTTTTTATTCACAGTGAAAAAATCACCGTTTACGATATATCGCTCATCACTAGTGCATACATACATATGTATGTAAATAGCAGAAGCGGTCGCTTCATACAAGCCGAGAAGCCCGGCTTGCGTACACATTTTCGTTCATTTCATACGAAATTCTTTAAAATCTGGTTATTTTACGTTTTAAATGTGTTTACTATTTAAGTTCTCAATAATATAGCCTCCACTGTAACATGCCCCTAAAAGCCTGCTAAGAAAATAGCGCAAATACACCACCAATCCACCTCACAATGTGTATTTTGTTTGTACAGCGAATCACAGCACAGTGAGCATGCTCCAACGTTTCCACACATTAGCTTTTACCTGGCTTTCAAAACAGAATAACATAGCTTGTTTTCTCGCTTTCGCTAAGGAGAAACCAATTGCTTATTTTCAGACTGAAATTGAAAAAAAAACTAGCAAAGCACTTTTTTTTATTTTTCACATCAAATTTGTATGCGAATATGAAGCTGGCTTCGGCATTCAAAAGTTCAGTATTCACAGCATAGGCATATTTGATTTGATTTTCGTTTGCATGTAGGTACATACTTACGCACATAATTTCTTACATCTGCATGTGCATGCAAACATAAATATCAAATACCAGATTATAAAAGGGTTTATTGCGATTTTTGGCGACTATTGGCACAATATCAAGATAATTTTAAAAAGCGGTGGAAATCAAATTGGACCTCAGTTTTTCAAACACTAAAGCACCCATTTTTTAGGCAATAAGCAAAAACACTTGCTACTGCTGAAATTTCCGTCGGTATAAGGAAACTAAAAATACCTCTGCGCATTCGTGTAAGATTTCCCTATCGCACATTTTTATATTTAAGGATTATGTAAATACGAAATTTTTTAAAAATGTTCGGAGTAAAATTGCAAAATCAAGAAAAAGCAATTTTAATTTAGAAAATGTTTATTTTTATTTTAAGCACTATGAGATTTTGAAGGAAAAACTTTCGTTCTTATTCCATTAATTTTAATTTTTAGTTTAAACATGTTTCTTTTTAAATCCAAAATACATTTTAATTTAAAAAATTTAATCTTTAATTTAAAAATTTTTATTTATAAAATAAAAATGACTTGGTTTAAAACGTGCACTATAAAAATAAAAATTTTATTTTTGATTCCTTTTCTCTGAGTATACAAACAAAAAGATGTGTATCAGGAAAACAAAAATAAAAAATACATATGTATGAAAAAAAACAAAAAAAAAAATAAACGAGAAAAAACTATCTTCAAATACCCGAATTGTTCAAATGCCCGTACAAACATACGCGTAATAAACAAACAAACGAGCGTTGGAGCATTGAAAAGCATTTATTCGGGCCACTCGAAAATGTTAAAAAGAAATCGAAAACTCTAAATCAAAGTAAATGACGGAACGCAATCAGACTTTTAAATAATACAGCAAAGGAAATTACATAAATGGCTAATGGTTATGCTTCACACATAGGCTTGCCCAGGCAATTTATGCTAGGTCCGCCACTGGTAAATAGGTACAGTATGCCTTTGCTAACAGCGAAAACTTAACACTCGGTCATACTAAAAAAGACTTCATGAATGAATCCACAGATTTAAATGTAGAAGATATATGTACATATCTACTTATTCCCAAATTGCTATATATGCAATAACAAACGGTTGCACGGCTCTTAAAAGCTCCTAAATACTAACTTACTGGTTTCAATTACCGAAGGCACACTGCAATTATACTATATGTATGTACATATATGTGCACTTTTGCCAAATTTTATGCGCTCTTTCCAAACATTTTAACTTTTAGTCAGTTAGTTGCCTTGCAGCAATCCCATCCGTTCAACCCAGTAGCCACGCATTGTTTGTTTCTGTGGTGCGAGCTACGCCGCCAAGGCGATTTGGACACGAAGCGTACGTTGTTCGCCTCAAAGCCAAATTGTGTGTTAAATGGCCAAGGCGAAATGGTCAATTAGTTAGTGTTGAGGGATATGCAAATTCATACATGCTTGCATATTATTATGTTGACTAAATTAAGCATGAAATGATTGCGACCAATAAATTTAATTGGGATCGTTTTCTTTTTTTCAGTTTGAACATTTTAGTGATACTTTTTCACTGCAAATTCTTTTTAGGTAACAACATATGTGTGAGTTGCTACAAAAAAAGCAGGGAGTGTATTGATTAAAATGTCGCCAATTCTACATACATATCTAGTGCAAAATCAAATTTTTGAAAATTTGTATAGAAAAAGAAAGCCGAAAGACTTTTATTTTTCTGCACAAATGTTTATTACAAATTTGTATTTTTAAGGACCAAAATTAGAAACAGTAGCCGCTTTCGATTCACAATTTCTCTGCTGGCTATAAATTTCCCTCTGTCAAATTTATATGTGAATGATAGCGAGCAGAGGGAAATTTTTATCGACAAGTTAGCGAGTATGGCTACTACTCATTATGGGTTAAAACATTTTTGTTCGATCCGACCTCGCTTGTCTGATGGCGAATCGAAAAGGCCAAGTAACTCTACTACATCAGAAACAAACCTTTTCCAGAACTACATAGCTCAACTCCATTGAATTTGAGTTGGAAACATCTGCAGCCCATTACGACATAAGCCGGAATTACAATAGCGCTGTGGCAGTAGCAGCGATCGTTTTTCGAAATCAGCTGATTTTTAGAAACTACGGTTTGCAATGAAGCGGCACATAATACAGCAGAGGCAGCTGGCAGCACCGCTCCGTTTAGCCCAAATTCTAAATTCGCTGCCGCTGCCTTGAATCGCAGCCAACTTCTAAGTGTTGATATGAACTTATGTCTGTTTCCAATGTAATATATTTTTACTAATTTTGTGTTTCCGTACTTTGATGGCAGCAAGTGGGAGAGAATTTAATTTTTAATTTAATTTAATTTTAATTTAATTTCCACTAGCAAATATTGCTGGCGGGATGCAAAAGCATAGAAGAAGAAAGAGCAGAGGAAAAAATGAAAGAAGATTGATTATTTTAATTGAAAAAAGTGGACATGAAAATGGTAAGTAAATTTATGTCACCATGTGTCCAAGGTAAAAGGAAACAGACCTAATATATAAAGAAGTCACTGCCAAATACTGCGAACGCTCTATTGTGTTTGGTCTGGCAGTCACTGCTCATATTAGACGCATCAGCTGATTTCGAAAACCGTCGCTGCCCGCTGCCACATCGCTGATGTAATTTGGGCTATATCGTTAACAGGAAAATTGTTATAAATAATATGCAGCTAAACAAAAACCACATTTCTACTATTCCTTATCTAAGGCACTTATAAGGTATATATACAACACATAATGCCAGATTACCATGATATATGTATGAATGTACATAACCGACCTTTTTCCTCTCAGAGAGAGAGGGAGAGAGAGAGTAGTCCTTACGGCCTGATGACATCAACACAGGAAAATTTGCCTTATTTTAAGCCTTCGACCATACAACTTTTGTTCGCTTAGAATTTGAATTTTAATTTAAGGCCTTATTTTGTAAGCCTTTAAATCTTCTGTAATAATTCTTAGATTTTTTGCTGGGTGAAAGCGCTCAAAAGCCACTTGATAAGCCCAGAAGAGGGTGTATGCGCAATTGAGGAAAAATTTGGAAATAAAATTTTCGTGTGGCACGCACAACTAAAAAAAGGGGAAAAGGGAGATGTTGCGTGTTGGCAAGTATGTATTTGCAAGTACCAACGTAAACAATAAATACCCAGTTGGAAAGGGCAATGTTTGGTAATGCACAAAGTAATCTATCTCTGCCATCATTTCGATGGCTGAGAATAAGATCGCCCTATTTCAGACAATTATTCAAAAAACGCCCTATTTCAGAGAAACATATATGAAATTTTCTCTGAAATAGGGCGTTTTTGAAGCAAAATCTGAAATAGGACGTTTTTGAAATAATTTTTGAAATAGGGCGATCTTATTCTCAGCAGTCAATTTATACATTACAACATGCATGATTCTTAACACAGCAAATGGGTATCCAAAAGAAAAGCCTACATACATACATACATATGTATGTATATAGAGCCGACTTGGGCACGTAAGAGCTTTTAAATTTTTTTTTATGTACTAACGATAATTTGGCTTTCAACACCTGTGCCTGTATTCTTGCTACAAATTTAACTACAACGATTTTCTAAGCTCCTTTAACGCCTACGTACTTGCCATTATGAGGTGCAAATGAATGAAGGTATGTACATATGTATATGTATAGTGAGAGTGGTTGAGAATGGGCTGCGTGCTTATCAAACATATACATGGGTACACGCGTATTCATATACATATTCTCATATTCACAAAAAAAAAAAAAAACACCTACACAGCAAGAGAAATGCAAACAAAAGCGTCTTTGAATTGAAATTTACCCTTGAGGCAGCAGCGCAGCACTGGAATAAAAAAAATTCGATAGAACACCATGAATGACTAAAACACAGAAAAAAAATAAATTAAACCTTAAATAAATACAAAATAAATGAATAACAACCAAAGCAAAAGCACAAAAACAAAATATATAAAAGAGGTGTCAGTCCAAGGCACTAAACGAATGCATCATACATACTTAGTTAGTAGCCACCTAAGCTGTGGAGAGGTGATAGGAGGAGTCACTCACTAAGCATGCATATCAAGCAATGCTCATTTACCTTTAATACCTTTTCTTCGTTTTTTCATTTCTGCTTCAATTCGTTCTACGAAGGGTGGAGCTCTTTCCCAACCCCAAAAGTGCAACCGTATAATGATACGGTTTCAGTTTCGGTTACGGTTTCGAAAAAAGTTTACTGTATTTGAATTGTGGTGTGGCCACAACCAATATTAACATACAAATGTACATATAAACATATAAATACTTATATACATACGTACATAGCCGGAGGGTTGTTTGTGGATCGTTGGCAACTGAGAGTCCGCTTCGTATGAATGTATCTGAATTTTATAAAGTCGTTACCTATACAGGCATACATTTAACATGCCAATGAGTTACCAAACAAGGTGGCAGACAAAGAAGTTTGAAGATCTTTGTAGATGATGGAAAACCCGAAAAGAAAAAAACGAAATAATAATAATACAATGGCGCTATTATAACTCTGACGAGTTTTATGGCCGAGCTTCTCTCCCAATTCGAGGTGTGCTCCTTTTTGTTTTTCCTACTAATTGGGTGGACCTACAGTTTTATGCCGGCTCCGAACGGCGAATGCATTTTTTGTGAGAAGCTTTTTCATGGCAGAAATACTCTCGGAGGCTATGCCGCCCACTGCCGAGAGGTGACCTCTGCTCTTAAAAAACCCAATAATTGGATTTTTACTAATTAGAAAAATTTGTTTGGCTCGGACCGTGGTTTGAACCCGAGACCTCTGGCATAGCAGGCGAGCACTCTACCCACTGCACCACAGCGGCCACGAAAACGAAAACTTGAAGCTAAATACTACCGCATGTGTTATTGTTGTTGTTAGGTAGCGGAAGGTGGAAGTGAAAAGAAAAGGTGGACCTCACCTCAGATATATATATGAATGTACCCGCCAGCATGCTCTGTTAACCACAAATGTGGCAAGGGGACAAGACAGCGGCGCAGCGCAAGCGATAAGCAAACATTTTACGTTTAAGAAGGAACGAAATAAGTTGAAAAAAGTGGAGCAAAAGTGCAGAAAATTTTAAAACAAACTACTATTAAAGAAACACAGTTCGAGTTTCAGGTTTTTGTTGCAGTTGCTTGGCTTTCGTGGAAAAACTTTGCATGTCCTATCTGTATAGGTACACATACATATGTGTGTACATATGTACCCTGCAAAAAATGCGATTAATCCGGGACGTGTCCGGGATCAATCGCAAGGGAGCAAGCGACTAATACAATTTTACATCCCTTTATATGGAGTGAATTGATCGCATTTGTTCGAGCATGCCCTATGAAGAGACTAATTGTTCAACTTGTATACCCGAACGGGTACCAATGTAGATTAATCACTAACATACCGAACGGGCACAAATGTAGATTAATCGCTTTCATCACGAAAGGGTACAAATGTAGATCAATCGCTTACATCCCGAACGGGTACAAATGTAGATTTTTCCAAGTTGTTCGCCAAGGCAATTTTTAATAACAATCTTTAAAAATTGTAAATGTTCATGCATATATAAATAAAGATTATATAATGTTTTACTTTTGAAAAAAAATCTCAATAAATAAATTAAAAAAATTTTAAGTTTTAAGTATACATTATATCGATGTGCTAGTGCACAAACCGGATAAGTGCGGGTTTTGGCGAAACTGAGTTAATTGCATTTTTGGAATCATCAACACTATACCTACCTCGTGTGCAATTTTTGTAAGGAAATTATCAATAATGGCGGAGATATGCGATGGCATAATCAGTCAAGTGCTTTGAAAATGAAATATTTGTTGTGCACAAACCGGATAAGCGCTCCTAGAAATTCAAATTTTCTATAAACTTAATTTTTCTTGTGCACAGAAATTCCAAGTGCCACAAAATAAAAATTTATGCTCGTATCCTATTTAAATAACCAATAAAAATGTACTATTTTAATTTAATAACTATGTTAGTGTTTTAAATGAACAATAAAATATGTATTAACAGAAATAAATTGAATAAATTTTTTATAGAAGAGCTCTAACAAAAATATTTGAAATTAAAAAAAGTTAGCGCCAAACGGGCTAAGTGCCCAACAAATTTTAATCACTAAAAAAATAGTATAGGTACTGAAACCATCAATATAATTTTAGTACATTTGGATTCTACATACTCCAATTAACTATTCGTAATTTTTGTAACTGAAAAAAATTTGACAGATAAAAAGTTATTGCTATTTAAACACAAAATTTGCTCTCCTGAACATTTTTCAAAATATTACTTATCCGGTTTGTGCACTAGCACATCGATATGAGCGTAATGTAAAGGATTTTTTTATTGAATATTTTAGGCAACATTTTGTTCAAATTATTATTCATCATTGTTATTAAAAGAAAGGGTGTTCAATTCGTTTTACCGGTTGTTCTACAATTTTTTAAATACATTGCATATTTTTGTAAAATTTCTATATTTAAGGAATCTAGATTTGTACCCGTTCGGAATGAAAGCGATTAATCTACATTTATACCCGTTAGGGAACAATTGTTCTACAATTAGTCTACATTTATACCAGTTCGGGAACAATTGGTCTACAATTAGTCTACATTTATACCCGTACGGGAACAATCGGGGACTAATTGTGGACTGATTGTTCTGGAAAGAGATCAATCCGGGACAAATATCTTTCGGTATTAATCACACATTTTTTTGCAGGGTAGGCATGCAAGTTGTTCTTGTTGTTATTGTAAAAGTTTGGCATTTGCACTGTTGGCTGGCAAAGTTTACGCAAACTTTTGGTATGTAGCTTTTAGTGTATTTTTTTTATACTCATTCTTGCTTTAGTTTGCTTAACTTTTTCTTTTTCGTATTTTTCGGCACTTTTCCTGCTTCGTTAGCAAAAGAGACAGACAGATTTCTGTGTGGCAAGATGGCGCAGCACAAATAAAAGCGTCAAAGGAGCTTCGAAATTTTCCGCTTTGTTTTTATGCAAAAAGTTTCATGCTCTGCGCTTGCATAAACCTTAATGTCAAAACTTTCTATTTTGGCATTTTGATGTTTTTGGTGTAGGTAGTTTTGGCATGAGACATTTTATTTCCATTTTGTGGGTTTAACAAAAATTTTGCTTTCTTATTTTTATTATTATTTATTAGGTATTCGAAGTACATTCTGCTTATTATATTTAACTTTATATCTGCATAGAAGACCAGTCAAATTCTTTAGATCTGTTACTGGAGTGACCATTTGAGATACATTTAACAAGGGCCCCAATAAAAAATCGGGGTCAATGACCCCTCTGCAGGGGGAATTATGAAAAATATTGTTCATTTGATTTTTAAAGACCATCCGATAATACATACAGACGAATATATGTTCATATCAGTGGCGGACGCTTCATACAAGCCGAAAAGCCCGGCTTGCCTAAATATTTTCGTTCATTTCATTTTACAAATTTCTTTAAAATGCGATTATTTTACGCTAGAAAAGTAAACACATTTCAATGTTTAAACACTGCTTAAACGGTAAGCTAAAGCACACCTTTGTTTTTTTGATATTCTATTATAGTGCTATAATTAGCAAATCTACTTGCTACTGCTGAAGCTGCCGTCGTCATAAGGTAACTAAAAATATGTATGTGCTTTCCTTTGAGATTCAGAAATTTCTCTATAGGTAAGTTTGGCGTTAGCAATCAATTCAGATGAATTCTTCCCAAATGATTCTAATACTTAATAACTTTTCCTCGACTTTTGTAGATAATTCACGTTCTGATGGTGAAGAACTTGAATTTACTTTCGACTGAGTCAGGCTTGTTCATATGCTGAACAAAAGTACGTACAGCTAAAACAACAAGAGTCATATACACACAGAGAAAAAAGTACTATTTTCACATGTAAAAAGAATCAACCAGATTTTTGGTAAATATTCAATGCTGATTTTTTTTTTTTATTAAAACCAAAATATTGAAAATATTAACTATGAAATATTTAACTGAACTGAAACTTATTCCATATGAACCAATTTTGTTTTATTTTTTGTTTCTAAAAATCGAAATATTGCATAAAATCAGAAATTTTGTTTTAACCAAAATTCTGGTTGATTTCATTTTTAATATAAAAATAGTACTATTAACCAATTTTTGGTTGATGCTTTTCTCAGTGCATATCTTCATATTATCCATTGTATATGAAAACTTAATGATCCTTCATCATCTTCATTGTGTCGATTTATTCTAATACGTTATGTATATAAACAAGAAACCAATCGAATTTCAATGACGGAACTGCAATTAGACTTTCAGATAATACAGCAACAAATATTACATATGGTTAATGGCTATGCTTCAAACATCGGCTTGCCCAGTCAATTTATGCTAGGTCCGCCACTGGTTCATATGTATTTATGTATATTCGAGAGCAAGTTATTGTCTGCTGCTAAGAAAATAACCCTAAGCAATAATTGCAGTTAAAAGTCAAACCGATGAGATTGACAAATTGAATATTTTGCAATGCAGTCAAACCAAGGACAGCAACTAAAAGTGGACAAAAGCGTAAGCATCTGCAGACATGCTTTATGTGCACATCAGTTTTGATATTGGGAAAAAAAAATGATCATACCTAAAAGAGCAAAAAAAACGTACCTAAAATGTTACCAACGTACCTAAAATAGAAAGAACCTTTTTTTTTAATATGTTCTATTTATTTAAAAAAATGCATCTTTATACTTTTTATAAAAATAAAACAAAAAAAAAAGAATAGTTTTTGTACTTCGGTTACTTCGTAGGAATTAACATAAAAATTAAATTTCAGATACGTTCAAATTCTTCCTTCTTTCTGAGTATCTATATCTGTGTTCCTATCGAACAGTAGCTTAAGTCGAAGGTGAAGCTATCAAGATACGAGTATTCGTAAATTTGTGTAATTTTCTAGCACTTCCCCTCACAAGATTTTTAAGTTAAATAATTGAAACTGGAGCTGATTGAAAGCGTGAGAAAGAGTTCAAGAAAAAAGCTACTCTCTGACATTTATTATCTATCTTAATGATTGCGAATAATAAAAAATTGTCAATTCTCTGAAAAGTTATATACATATACGACAAACCTGCTTCCTCCTATCTTTATCTCTGTCTCATCTTTATGCAGAAGTGCCTAATTTCAAGCAAAACTACCCAATGTACCTACTAAGTGAAAAGGGGCCGAAAAAGGTACAAATGTATGTACCTACAAAATGAACACTGGTGCACATACATACATACATATATGCTTTTATATTATATGTACATATATATGTATGTATGTATGCGTTTAATTTGTATGAAAAATTTAAAAGTTCATAAAAAGACTGTATCGCCCCCTCAATCTGTAGTAACATGGTGAAAGATATCACACATAAATTTTGGTCCCGATTGATGACGGTTTACTGGTGTTTCAAGGGGGTCAAAGTTCAGATTAACATATGCGACACTAAAAATGTAAGTCTTCTATGGCAATCTGAACATTGACCCCTTAAAACACCACTAAACCGTCATCAATCGGAACCAAAATTTATATTTGTTATCCTTGGGTATAGAAGTATTAATTTTGGGTATAATATAATTAAAAAAAAATATTTTGATTTTTTCACCCTTCACATAGTTTTTGAATTTTGAGCTAAATGCGCCACGCCTTAATCGCCACCAATCGGTACCAAAATTTATGTGTGATACCTTTGACCATGTTACTATAGATTGAGGGGGCGATACAGTAAAATATCGTTAATTTGAATTTTAAACGCACTCTAATGTACATATGTAAATGCATACTTCATACCAGACGTTCTAACATACATACATACATATATACAGAGATAGTTATGTACATAAGCTTGCGTTGCCAACCTCGTATACAAACTGACAACTATCATTTCTTAACCCTCCAAGCACGAGTTATAAAATTTGTTAGTTGTTCGGTGACCCAATAATTTTCACCGAGGCATGGCCTCGGTAAATAATCTCGTGCTTACACCGGAGAACCCTTTTAGAAGGAATTCAAAGGTGGCAAGAACACCGCCAAAAACCACAAGTTCGGTGCATAGCGTTGCTGGACCAGCATTAGCGAGCGATAATGGAGCGATCCCAAAAACTTTAAATGGCAATCAAATAGCACTTATAAGGCTACCATCAGAAGACGCAAAGAAAGCTCTTATTGCAAATAAAGTAAAGATCGGTTGGTCAATTTGCCGCATACGTGAACATACTCCACTTAACCGTTGCTTCAAATGCTTTAATATAGGGCACTTAGTGCGACAATGTAAAAATAACGTCGATAGGTCATCTATGTGTACGCGTTGTGGAAACGCAGGCCATAAGGCAAAAGAGTGCACCAATGCTTATAAATGTATGCTATGTTCGGGTGATCACTCTACCCTCAGCGCAAAGTGCCCAACAAATATTGAGATGACAAAAGCACTAAGAAAATGAGAATTCTGCAGTTAAACTTAAATCACTGCGCCGCAGCCCAAGACCTGCTGAAGCAAACAGTTATAGAAGAAAATATCGATATAGCCATACTTAGCGAGCAATACACCCAGAGGCCTGACTGCACCTGGGCCGCAGACTCAAGCGGGAAAGCGGCAATATGGTCTTGCAAAGGCCGCCCCTTCCAATCTTTCGCAAGAGGCGCAAGAAATGGCTTCACGTGGGTGCAAATATTCGGTGTTTATATATTTAGCTGCTACGCTCCGCCTAGCGCTTCCTCAACGGAATTTGAAAGTATGCTGTTGAATTTAACAATGGACGCTAGAGAAAAGGTCCCAATAATCATAGCCGGTGACTTCAATGCCTGGTGTACAGCATGGGGAAGTTCACGCACCAACCATCGGGGAAAGCTCGTACTTGAATTTCTAAGCCAAGCGAACCTTACGCTAATAAATAGCGGATCAAAATGCACCTTTAGAAAGGGGGAAAAATCTTCAATAATTGACCTAATGTTTGCAAACGACTCGCTTAGTCCTAGAATAAGGTGGTATGTTTCTGAAATCTACACCAATAGCGACCACATGGCGATCGTTGCCGAAGTTTCACAACCCTCTAGTCCGCACCCAGGGGTCCGTACGAGATGCCAAAAGTACACCTGGAGGAGGCGGGATTTTGAGGCTGAATTATTTAATCGGGCATGGGACACATCACCACCAAAACATCGAAATGCTGAAAGCCTGGTATCTGATATGGGAAAAAGGTTGGTCGCAGCATGTGACGCAGCGATGCGCCGTGGCTCTTCTCATCGACATAGAAGACCGGTATACTGGTGGAATGATGAGATAGCAATGCTCAGAAAATCATGTATTGCAGCACGGCGTAGATACCATAGAAATAGGAGAGGGGATAAAGAAATAGAACTACGGGAATGCTTCAAAACGCGCAAAAAAGCATTGAAAAAAGCCATTGCTCAAAGCAAGAAGAGCTGTTTTAATAAACTCTGTGAAGAGGCAAACGTCGACCCATGGGGGAAATCTTACAAAGTATGTATGGCGAAGTTCAAGTCTGAAACTCAGCCGCCTACATGTTCAGTGTTCCTTCTCAAGATAATCGTGACCTTGTTCCCAAAACACGAGCCCCTAATAATTTCACGAGGTTATGCCAAAGAACGGCCCTCACTAATAACAGAAGAAGAACTCCTGGAGGTAACTAAAAGATTACAGGATAAAAAAGCGCCTGGGGTGGACGGAATACCCAACAAAGCCCTAAAAGAGGCAATAAATTCAAACGTAAGCATGTTCGCATCGATGTACAATGCATGTATAACAGAGGGTATCTTTCCCACCCCATGGAAAATCCAACGCTTAGTTTTGATACTTAAACCTAAAAAAGCCCCAGATGAACCTTCGTCCTATCGGCCTATTTGCATGCTAGATTCAATTGGTAAGATATATGAGAAATTAATATGCAACCGATTGGAGATCGCTATCCAAAACGCCGGCGGACTCTCAGAAAGGCAATTCGGATTTCGAAAAGGCAAATCGACGATTGATGCCACAAGAGAGGTAATTAATATCGCAAAAATCGCCGTTAATGGTAAAAGATGGAAAGGGGGCTCAAAAAAGTACTGCGCCCTTATTACCCTAGATGTAAAAAACGCCTTTAACTCGGCTGGATGGTCCCACATAATAAGGGCACTACGCAATTTCAAGGTGCCGCAATACCTCATGAACATTATTCTGAGCTATTTCACTGATAGAATACTCATATATGATTCTGACGAAGGCGTTAAGAATTACACTATTTCTAGCGGAGTTCCGCAAGGCTCGGTCCTTGGCCCATTGATATGGAACATAATGTATGATGATGTCCTAAAGCTCCCTCAGCCATCAAACGTGAAATTGATCGCTTACGCAGACGATTTAATAGTCGTAGGAGTCGCCAAATATCTTGAAGACCTCCGACGCGTTTGCAACGATACAATTTGTCGAATTCGTCACTGGTTTACGCTATTAAACCTTAGCCTGGCAGAAAATAAGACTGAGGTACTTCTCGTAAGTACAAGGAAAGTGCAAGAGGAAATTTGTGTATCTGTTGGAGACTGCGAGATAATCTCCCAGCCAACTCTGAAATACTTGGGAGTAATCCTAGATGGCAAGCTAACATTTAAAGACCATCTCAATAACGCGGCAGAAAAAGCAATGAAAATGTATGGTGGACTCTCAAGAATGATGGCGAACAAGGGATGCGTGCGCGCAAGCCGTCGGCATCTTATTTCAAGAGCAATTAGTTCAGTGTTACTTTATGCGGCCCCGGTGTGGATCGACGCCCTCGAGCGTAAGTCCTACGTGAAAGGAATACAGTCGGTGTATCGACTCGCCGCTCTTCGAGTTATAAGTGCATTCCGAACTATCTCTGGCGATGTAGCTGAAGTCCTTGCAAACATGTCTCCAATTGATATCCAAGTACGAGAAGTGTGCGAGTTATATAACGCAACAAAGCCAATCACATGCATCGAAAAAGCAGATATAAGAAGAAGGTGCCGCCTAATGTGGCAGCAACGCTAGGAAGCCTCATCGAAAGGTCGATGGACGTACAGGCTTATACCGAACATTAGCAGCTGGGTAGATAGAATGCACGGCGAACCCAATTTCCACCTCACCCAGGTCCTTAGTGGACATGGGTGCTTTAGGGCCTACCTTTATAGGTTCAAGTTAGATGATAGTCCCTTTTGTCCTGAATGTCCAGGGAAGGTAGAAAGTGCAGAACATGTGTTTTTTGAATGTCCTCGATTCTTAGCAGAACGTGGGCGAATACAGGGTATATCAGGAACAGCTGTCACGGTGGAAAATTTGACTGCACTGATGTGCCAGTCCTCTGCTATATGGGATATAGTTAGCGAGGTCTCAGCCTCAATTATGAACCAACTGCGTTTAATAGATCAACGTAGGCGTCGGTCCGTCCGCAATTAAATTATGGAGACTTAAATGTCTAATCCCCACTCCCAGGAAGTAATACCTTGTCCGGTGGTTCCGTGGGAGTATTGTCTGGGGCGGGAGTAGGTTAGGTTTAGCGGGTTGAAGTCTCGCACTTGTCGGCTTTTGATGCTTCCCCCTACTTACAAAAAAAAAAAAAAAAAAAAAAAAGTTATGTACATAAGTACATATATACACGCTATAACATAACACGCTTTACTATCCCATTTGAAAGAAAGCTCAACAGGTAATACGTACAAATTAATATAGCATTAGTATGCTTATATGCATACATATTTATACATACATATATAAATGCATGTTATAACTATTAGCCCTACATTGTTGGATCGAACTCCAAAAATGCTTTTGTTTTGTTTTTGCTCGTTTTTTCGTTTGAACGTCAATCAGCGGATGTCATCAATCAATATTTGGATAATTTTCGTGCAGCGATGAAGTGCAAGTGTTTGTGTACATACTAACATACATACATACATCTTTAAAAAAAAAAATGGGTAACAGGTTAGTGCACATGCATACGTTTTTATTTCTTTCCCTTTGAAATTATTTAAATAAATTCAAAATTTAATCACCCAAAAGACCTTGATAGTTAAAAAGCTGCTGTGTACTTTTAGTCTGTTGTTTTAAAGGTCACTTAGTTTGTTCGTTAGGCTGCCTCCATCGCGTTAGTGAGCTGATAATAAATTTTCAGTTACGCTGACAAGTCGGTTTGCTTGAAGTTGTTAAGTTCGATGGCGGTGGTGGTGGTGGTGTTGTGGTTGCATGCTGCTGTTTCTGCAGTTACCACGAAAAATTTTAATTGCTTCTTTTATGCATTTCTTTAGCATTTTCATTTAAAAAAAAATCCACTCTTTCATTGCTGCCATGCTCCATGAGCAGCGATAGAGGCTAGTCAAGTTATGTGGTGGGTAATTTTTGGATATTTATGATGCAAGCTTCTGGATTTTTTTAACGATTGCAATGTGCAATTTATCAAAGAAAACAAGTAGCTTTTACTTAAATTTTTTGACAGTTTCAGCCCGCGAGCATTTAAATTATGTAGATATTTTGTATGTATGTAATTTTATTTGTTGGGCAAATGGTACTACGTGGTTTGATTTTGGTACAAGAACAAGAGAGTTTAAATATGTACATACAAATATGCATATTTATGTACATACATATATACAAATATACATAAATACATAATTCCCCACTAGAGTGGTAATCGTCAAGTGCAGAAAGAGTTGGCTTTTGCTTTCCCGGAAGCAGCAGTAGTAGAAATAGCTTTAACAACAACCATAGAACTCTAACCGCTAATGCAGCACCACATACCCATGTACCTATCAAGATTGCTTCTTGGCATGTCAAACACATAATTTTAGCCAACAAAAGCATACATA
Organism: Urophora cardui; assembly: GCA_960531455.1. NCBI lineage: Eukaryota > Metazoa > Arthropoda > Insecta > Diptera > Tephritidae > Urophora > Urophora cardui. The sequence goes on along the minus strand of OY482671.1, from coordinate 143,962,601 downwards.
TAAATAAAATTGAGCAAATGGGCAGGAAAATGAACAAAAAGTATTAAAACATAAAAAGCGAAAATCTAAATAAAAGAGATTTATACGAAATATGCATGTACATTAGGGTGGTCTTAAAAAAATCAAATTAGCGATTTTCTTCGGTCTCAGCCCGACCCCGATCGCAGAGGGTTAAGGGGTGTCGCACAAGAGTCACATATGGTAATATAAATGGCCCCTGTGCCACAACCCTCTACCGTCTCCGAACGGAACAAAAATGTATATGTAGTATATTCGACTATATTACCATCGACCTAGGGGGTTAGGTTGAAAAAATATAACAAAAAAATTTTACTCTATACATTTGGGGACTACCCTAATTTACATACATATATACTCTCTATGTATAAAAAATGCTATCAAAACTCTCATGCGTTCCGCTAAAACTTGTTCGGCTACATTGTTGTGGCTTTCAAAGCAGTTGGCTAGCTGCTGACGCCTCCATTGCCATAATTGTGGCTAGAAATTCGATCCAACCATCGCCAGCGTTTCCAATAGCATCCTCAACCGCAAAGCAGCGGCATTCTACACACAGACTGGCAGGCAGTCAGTGGGCGTTCACTACTTACTATTTTCTTTCTTTTACACGCCACCCAATACTGCATTGCGGCAGGCTTATTTTTTTTTTTATTATTTCTAGTATTTTTTTCTGAATATTTACTGCATATTCAATAAACATATGTACATACATCTATACACACATATATGTACATATGTATGTATGCAATTTCCTACATAAATTCGCCTTGGACAATAGTGACTTTATCGGCCTTAACTACCGTACATTTTGGCTGGTTGCAAGTTTCATCCGCAAACTTGGCAGCTTAAGATTGCGCGTTGAAAAATCTAAAGTTCATGATCTTTGCTGCCAATGGCAGATACATTTTCGTTGATTTTCTTTTCAACGTTCGAATTGCTGTTGTATGTATGTATAACTACTACACTGAGGGAAAAAACAACCTATATCCAACAAAAACGACGTCAACTCAACAAAAAACAGTCATGATAGTCAGCCTACCTTGAAAATTGTTGCATCGACTATAATTGTTATTTTCCCATTTTACAAATATTACAATGAAAACAACGGCATTTATATTTAATATGACTGTGACGATTGTCAATTTAACATATCATGTGAGTGGATAATGCATTGACAATTTAAACACATTCCATTATGAAAGAACAACTAAAATTTTAATTCAACGTTTTATTGGTCGATGCAAAGTAGGTATCGTAGTTATTTCAAAGTGAAGATTATTTGAAACAACATTAAAATGTCAATTTGAAATTGTTGTGATGTTAGGTAAAAGCGCGTTTATTGTTGGGTTAACAATGATACGTTGATGCAACGTAGGAATCGTGGTTATTTTATAGTGAAGATTCTTTGAAACAAAATTGAATTGTCAATTTGAAATTGTTATAATATTAGGTGAAACTCTTTTATTGATGGGTTAACAAACGGCATTGTTGACTAGGTTAATATGAAATATAAATCTATTTTCAATTTAAAAACGCAGAGTGTTTGTTGTAGAATTCATTGCTTTTTTTATTTAGATAAACACAAATGTAACGTACATTTTTGTTATTTTAATAGATTACACAGTCAACATATTTACAAAAATTTCACCCAACACGAACAAACCGATAGTAATACATAATAGTTTGGCTCAGATTTCAATCTGCTTACCAAAAGGGCTTTATATTAAGGAACCAAGGTTCGAGAAAAACAAAAGTCTTACCTGCCGGACGCTTATAGTTAAGTAAATTGTGTGTTGTAATTTTCCCGTTGGCGGCCTTTGGCTGCGTTTAAAAAATAACCCTCAGCCGGTAATATCTATAGACCCATCCAACTACCAACAAATTACCAACAAATTTCTCGTGAACTATAAGCCTCCGGCAAATTTTGATTTCGGTTTTGATATCTGTGAGAGCCCCCTGAAAAAGTCATTTTTCTCGGATGGTTCTTTAATGTAAAGCCGACCCTTTTGTTAGGCCTTCTAGAATTCATTTAAAAAGCTCCACCAACGCATGCTCATTCACAGCAATCGCCAAGACTTTAAATCCACCCAATAATATGCCACCAATCTGTATTAATATGCCTTTCAGTTTTCCCTTGGCATCCGCCGCATGATTCTCCACCTCACTCATTGCCGGAACAAGATAGAAAATCCGAGGAAACTTTGTTATTTTGTAGAATATATAACACACACGATATCGAAAGGAAGTGCTTAACTTTTTGTAAACAATCTAAATTCCACTGTCACGCAAAACAAAAATTGGGAGTCGAGTTTGCTTTTTACGCACGCCGTTCAATTTCGGCTACAAATTGTATACACGTTTGCATTTGAAATTTGTCAGATCAACAATGCCCACTTTAAGTTGAAAATGTAGCCATATCGAATTAAAATTTCTCGACGTCAAATCGGGAATGCCCACTTTAAGCTGACAATGTAGCCACACCAGAGTAAAATTTCTGAACGTCAGATCAACAATGCCAACTTTAAGTTGACAATGTAACCATGCCAAATTGGAAATGTTGATGTTGTAATGAAATTGCTTATATTGTTAGATTATTTTTAACTACGAATTATTGCTAAATTGACTAATTTACATTTAAACTAACAGAAAAATATTTACTTTAACTATAAAAAAAGTGTGATTTAACAAGAAATTAGTCGACATTGAAAAATGTAACATTGTCACCGTTGGGAGTTATTTTTACAATTGCCTTTTTCCCTCAGTGTAGTTACGTTGCTATTTTGACGTAGAATAATTCTTACGTTATAGCATAATGCTTCCTTAGGCCCAGTTATGCTTTTTCTCTCATTTTACGATTTTTACTCTCTGTGAGAGATTGGCTGCACTTCGATCCGATGTCAGCGCCGAATCTCAGTCAAAATTGTGTGCTCTCCCACTCTCTCTCTCATTTTTTGCTTTAATGGAAAAGCAATAGAAGATATTTGACCACGTTGATTTTGATCTGAGCGTAAACTGGGGCTTACGGATATTTACTTAAGTAATTTTAAAGCCAGTTCCAGTATTTCATTATAAACAGTTTCTTAGAAATGCATTTGTAACAGGTTCGACAAATGAGATTATACTAAAGTACAACGTATAACGAAGGTCCCCTTTTAGTGGAGAATCATTCATCTAGTTCTCGAATCAAAAAAAAAAAAAAAAACACAGCCTTCAACTGGAAAAAGATACCTATTCGTTTTCCAGTTATTTTCGCATGGTTATCAAAGCCTGTTTAGTAGGAGATTATTTCATAACCTCTCATTGAACTAATATTTCCTTACACCTGCTGCCTGAAGAGGCACAATTTTTATGCTTTTACGTGGCGATCGCGCTGACACTGTCCTTGAATAAAGCCGAACATGCTGCTTTGAAACTCCGTTTCTTCTTCTTAGTTTGCTATGCTGTAACTTCCAGTTCCTTGCTTGGTGAGAATTCGGCAGCCACATTTCATGGCACATGCACTCATACCCACCAACAAAAACTCCTATTCTTTTGGTTTTCAAGTGCTTACTGAGCAATTTTTTTTTTGCTGCTGTTGTAGTGATCTCCACCCCCTGACATTATACGATTACTCGCATACAGCTGTCAGAGACTGTGTGCGTTGGGGGCCGGCGGGATCAGCAGTAATGGTAATATTGGCAGTTGAGTGAGCGAGTCTGTTTGTATGTATTTATGTTTGTACTTGTATGTTGCATGACGATGGCCATTTGCTTCTGTAAGCACGTTGTCTGCGATGCGATCCCAGTGACCGCAGCACGTACGTGAAGCACTTTGTGCAGATACATGTGTACCTACATACATACATACATATGTATGTATATACGTACGTGCCTTAGTCTTACAGCAGCAAGCAGATGCCTATTGAACGATTGAACAGCAGCAACAGCAGCTAAAGCGGCTCGAACAATAATTGCAGCTTTTCCACCGCAACCAAAAGCGAAGCGTCTGCGGATCGAAGACCATGCAAAAGGCCATACTTGGGGCATGGTCAATGTTTTCAGTAGTTATATTATCTCATATTTTACTTTTATTATTTATGTTTTACCTTTTTCTTTTTGTTGTAGGTACCTACATATGTACATATGTATGTATGTATATATGTATGTTGCTTTTGTGATTTGCAAGCAGACATTGTAAGCCATTGTTAGTTCCACTTGGTGTTTCATAATTTTTAAAATGCACAGCAGCCGCAACCGCAAAATCGTGATAAGCACATAGTACCTATGTACATACATACATAAGCTAAAACATACCAGAAAAATATATATGTATGTATGTAGTGCAAAAACAACTGCAATAGCAACAACAACTAGATAATGCCATTATAACCCACAAAGCAGCTGTACAACCAACAACGATTTATCTGGTCACACAGCACAACGACAGACAATAATGGCTGAAATCTTACTGTTAGTCGACGACAAGGGTTTTGTTTCATGCTCGCAATTTTTTTGATACATAAAATATAGAATAAATAAGAAAATAAGCAATGCAGAAAAGTCGAAAGAAATCTCTGCACTACTGGGTATGGAAAAAAAATGAAATTAATAAAGAATCAACAATAAATATTTAACGAAAGCAAAAATGTACACTAGGGCGGATCGATTAGTAGGTGCCAAAAAAAATTAACAGGGACACATCGCGATTACCGAGTTATTTAAAAAAATATAAAACCGTTAAGAAAACTTTGGCCGTGAATAACTCGCTGAAAAATGAAGCCTAAGAAAAACGCTTTTGTGACCATATTACAATGTGTATTATAGAATATCGAAAACTCGATTTTGGGTGGCCCATTTGAAAAAAAAAAAAAACTAGACTCCTAGCCAAAATGTGGATCTGGGGGCTTTTGGGGTCAAGGAAGCAATTTTTGGCATTAATTTATTCTTTTGAGAGCCGCCACAGGGCGTTTCCGTACCCTTTTTTTTTGACAGTAAAAAGCGATAGCTCGAAATTCATTTTAGATCTATGTGCCTTTGATGCAAAAAAATTTACCCGCCCTAATGTACATCCATTTTAAATTTTGCATAGATTCATGCACAAAAATAATACCCAATTCAAAAAGAAGATGTGCTCAAGCAGAATAGCAACATCACAACAACTAAACAACAACAACAGCAGCAGCAATATCAACAGCAGCAACTGCTGGAGAAGATATCGATGGATAGCACTATGCATGATAATAAGAGGAGTATGCCGGCTTCTGGGCTCAAAATTGTTGTTGTTTGATATTATTAGATACATGCACAGTAAAAATTTTAGTTTAACTTTAATACCATTTTGGTATTTATATATAACAATGCCAAAAAGTATAAAATTAAAACCATTCTGGTTTAAAAAAAGAAGAGAAGACAGAAATTATTTTTGGTGTCAAATTAATACTTTTTTGGAATTAAATCAAAACCAAATTTTAATTATTTTTAGAATATTTTTGGTATTAAAAATAGTTGAAATGGTAAAATATCTATCCGAAAATTGGAATAAATACTATACTTTTTGGTATTAAATCAAACCCAAAAATATGTAGAAATGCTCATTTTATTTCATATAATATATGTATGTAATATTACAAAGATAGGAATTATAACACAGTCTGTGTTGTTTGTATTCCTCGATAATAGGATGGGCTGCTCCCTTGTCGAATTGTACCACCTTCAGTGAAAAAAACTGCTACCGGTACTGGCCTTTGCCAGAGAAATTTCGGCACCGGCGCGGTCTTGCAGGGATATTGTGGTATCAAGAGAGACGATCAGCTGCCTAAAGACTGAAAAAAAAAAAAAATAAAACAAAATTTACCCTCAAAATATTCACTTAAGCTTGATATAATTGTTCCATCAGGCATGAAAAATTCGCTTTGCGGTTTTTAATAAATTTAATTTCTCCAGCCTACTTATTTCACTTTAAAAAACATTTTTTATTTACATATTTACATATTTTGACAAATTTTTTTTCAATATTTTTTTGGTTTTGATTTCAAATACTTTTCAAGACTTTATTTTTAAACTATTTTGGATTAAATAAAATTGTAAAACTTCTCATACATAGTTTAAAATAAGAATTTTTGGTATTAAAATTCATATTTAATTCCAAGAACGATTAAATTATGTACCAAATGATATTAGAAATAAACTATAATTTTTTACTGTGTGTACATATGTATAATAATAATATAATAATACAATGGCGCTATTATAACTCTGACGAGTTTTATGGCCGAGCTTCTCTCCCAATTCGAGATGTGCTCCTTTTTGTTTTTCCTACTAATTGGGTGGACCTACAGTTTTATGCCGGCTCCGAACGGTGAATGCATTTTTTGTGAGAAGCTTTTTCTTGGCAGAAATACTCTCGGAGGGTATGCCACCCACTGCCGAGAGGTGACCGCTGCTCTTAAAAAACCCAATAATTGGATTTCTACTAATTGAAAAATTGTTTTGGTGTTTGCTCGGACCGTGGTTTGAACCCGAGACCTCTGGCATAGCAGGCGAGCACTCTACCCACTGCACCACAGCGGCGGTGTACATATGTATATACATACATAAATATATGCATATGCATTTGTTATTGCTGTTTTTGTTGTTTTTGACATGGCTGCCAATATCGTCAGCAACCAAATATGCATGCAGCCATTGAATCGTGGCGTATCAAGTCGACGTACTCGAACCAAGACGTGACTAAAATTTATAAGATGAAAAAATAAAGAAAAAAAAAATCACAACAACGCCAATGAAAAAACAAACCAAACGCAAAAACAAGAAATTTCAAAGAGTTTTGTGCAGCAATAATTCGCTGCGATAGCCAAATCAAGCAGCAAGTACAACAAAGTCAAGTCGTGCCAAGGAATGGCAAATGCATGTAACAACAACAGTAAATGAATCTGGTTGTAACAACAACAAAAACAGAATCTGAACGGCATCTTAAGCATACTATCTAACCTCTCTGAAAATAATAGCAGTGATGAAATCTTTTTCTACATAGACAACATGTAAAGCATAAACATCCATTGATACTCTTGGACATGGTCTATTCTGCACCAACCTTCTACGTCGCAGATTGCAGCTCTCCTTATTAACACGCTTTTATTAGCTTCACCTGTATGTATGTATGTATGTACCTAGCAGGGCTTTCTCTTACATGTAATGGGTAAAATCATCGAGAAATCTTGATTCATCGCTTACACTTTCGAATACGGATTGCATTACTTTAACATAGGCATGTCATTGGCGGTATTGTCTTACAATATTGTAGACAATAATGAATTATATAATCGCTACTAATATTGGAAAAAATAAGCTGTTACAAGTAATAAGTTCTTTCACTGGTATAAGTAATTGCATATATCACACAATCCAATATAGTAATCAATAATGTATTATAATAAAAACTGGCAAAATAAACGAGAATGAATGTAAATTGCTTTACAAAATTGCTATTTACAAAAATTTAAATCAATGTAGGCTTTGCAAAATATATCGGCAGTGTTACAAATCTTTTCGCTTATTTTATGCAATACCGGTAAGCGAAAAAATAATTTTAAAACTATGAGTGAGCAATTTATGCCGAAAACAAATAGCAAACAGAATGAATAAAGAATCAAAACATTCTTTGCAAAATGTATTTAAAAAAAAAACACTATTTGAATAATAATTATTACACCATGTATTTGCACAGCTATTGGCTTATTTAAAAAAATTTCAACGATGGAATAACGCGACTAACCACGACAGTTTTATAATGAAAACTGGCAAAATAAACGAGAATGAGGGTAATTTGCTTTACAAAACTGCTATTTAGAAAAATTAAAATCAAAGCAAAGCGTTTGCAAAAAAATAACGGCAGTACTCCAAATATTTTCGATTATTTTCTGCATTACCAGTAAGCGAAAAAATAATTATTTTAAAACTTTCGCATTACAAGTAATGAGCAAAGTAAGCGAAGGAGTGTTTCTTAGCTATTTGTAATGCGTTATTTCATTGAATACAAGTTCAAGCCATTACCAAAATATGGAAAAACCCTGCTGGGTATGTATGTATGTATGTATGTATGTATGTATGTATGTATGTATGTATGTATGTATGAAACTTCATCCCATCCTAAAAGTTGCAACATTTAACTAAAATTTAGTTACTAAATTATTATATCTTTCAAACATTCACTTTTTGTGTTCTCTCTATTATTTGTATTCTCCTCCGGATTCGAAACATGACATCAACAGCCCAACGGCATCATATAGTTGGACATTCAACATTATATTTTATGCTTTATTGCGGCTTTTATGTTACCTTTCTTCAAAATAGCCTCTATGAATTTCAATTCACTCCCGTATACAAGCCAATAAGTAACACGCTTGCAGGTACGCTCAAAAATACATTCTTCTCAAATCACAAACAAATGTTCAAAGAAAAACGTATAACCACTCAAATAGCGAGCGAACTAACGCACAACAGCCAGCGATCGCTCATAGCGATGGCGATAAACTCAATGCATAAATTCACTCAAAAATAAAGCTTGAAGCTTTCTGTTTTGGGTTTGTTGTATTTGCAATGAAATCAACCGCATGTACATACGTATGCAGAGCAAGAACTGGTTTTGTGTTTTGTGTAACAAGCTTTCTGTTTTGTCGTTGTTGTGTTTGCAATAAAAACAATCGCATGTACATACATATGTATGCAAAGCAAGAACTGGTTTTGTTTGTAATTCATTTAATAGTAAGTGCTGAATCAACGAAAAGGAACCCTAATTACATTTTCATACAATGTTTTGTAAACGTGAGGTGAAAAAAATTTCTCTAAAAATAAAAAAAAAAAAAATAAAAATAAAAAAAAAAAAAAAAAAAATGCGCCACTCGGGACTCGAACCTGAGCTCCTTGGTCCGTAGGCAGCATACCTCACCATTACGCTACAAACGTATTCGGAGCTTTATTGTCTAAATTCGAATTTATTCAATCAGGTTTCTTTTTTTTGTTCTTTTCAAATGCTTCACCTCAACTTCTCTTCACTTTCTGATTGTAAAATATAACAAAACGTTTGGGAAATTTTGTATTTCCAAACTAGTTTGGAAAACCTTGAATAAAAGGGTTTGGAAAATATTGCATAATAAGCTAGTTTACTTCACTGCATATTGGGATTTTTGGTAGAAGTTATAAATACATACAGTGGCGGACAAAAGTCTACATACACCCCCTATTTTTGCTATATCACGGAACCAACAGCATTAAAAGAAAAAGTAAAAATGCAGTTTTATTTCAAACCTTTCCTTAGCTACAATAAATAAAAGAAAACTCTATTTTAATAAGAAATTAAAAAAATACTGGCGAAATTCACAAAATCAGTGCTGACAAAAGTGTACATACAGTACAAAACAAAGCTTTTCTCAGACAGAAAAGTTATCTTAATTCTCTATTTTGTTATTATTTAGTATTTAGTAGGTCCTCCCTTTGAATTAATAACTGCTTCAAGTCGTCGTGGCATTGAGGCTACTAAATTTGTCAACTCCGAAGAGGTTATACTATTCCAAGCCTCTGTTATTCGATCTTTGAGTACTGCTGCGCTAGAAATCTGGTGTTTTCTAATTTCTCGGTCTAAAATCTCCCACAAATGCTCTATTACATTTAAATCTGGACTTTGTGGTGGTGTGTGTAATTGCTTTGGCGCATAATATAGTAACCAGTCCTTGACAACTTGGGCCGTGTGCTTTGGATCGTTATCTTGTTGGAAGATCCAACCAGCACCAAGTTCCAAATCATCCACCGATGGCTTCAAATTTTCTTCCAACAATGATTTATATTTATAACCATCCATAATACCTTCGATAAATGCTAATTTTCCAACTCCAGATGCCGCAACTGCTCCCCAAACCATTACGCTGCCGCCACCATGTTTGACGGTTGATACCAAATTTTTCTGATTCATTTCATTATTTGCTTTCCTCCAAACTTTTGTCCTCCCATCACTTCCAAATATATTGAACTTCGACTCATCTGTGAACAAAACCTTTTGCCAAAAGTCCATTGCCTTTTCCTTATGTTTATTAGCAAATTCTAAGCGAAGTTTTCGATTTTTTTCACTAATAAGAGGTTTTTTGCGTTGTGTTCTACTACGAAAACCGTTATAGTTCAGATATCTTCCCATTGTGCGTGCATGTACACACTTTTGTATCATGTTTTCTAAGTGTTCGACCAATTTCGGAGTAGTGACTTTTGGATTTATGTTCACTTCTTTGAGTATAACGCTTACATCTCTGCGGGATAGTTTCTTCGGTCGGCCAGAACGCGGTTTATTTTCGGTACAACCATTACTTTTGTGGTTTCTAACTATGGTTTGTACTGTTGCGCGGCTCAACTTTAATAGTTTTGCTATTTCACCATATGATTTGTTTTCCGATTTGTGCTTTATAACTAAATTTCTGACATCAACTGAAATTTCTTTTCGCGGAGCCATTGTTAATAGTATAAGGGTGCGAACAGAGTGGGCGCTGATGCCGAGCGGAGCCGAGCCGAGCTTATTTTAATGCGAGAAGAAAATTTGTCTATAACACAGTGAATGCGACAATCAGCGCTGAAATTCTGTTTATTCCATGTGTTTTGCCCTTATGTGATTTAGTCTTATTTTTCATTTCTGTTTATAAAATTGCTGTACACGGTAATGGATTCATCTGATGAAGAGTATTTTGCTTCTCCTAGTGTGGTTAATGCAATTATTATCACAAAAGAATTTGGAAAACATCCAATTACACTAAAAATATATCAATTTGGTGAATTTCATCATTTATATAATGATTTAAGAAAATATCCAGCTAAATTTCTTTAAAAAAACCATTAAAAAACACGATTTCACGCTAAAAAGTAAACATCAACAATGCAAACAAGCGCGCAAAACGCTTTGAAACTGTTTTTCTCGCACTCATCGGCTTTGCTCTCTGCTCTTGTCGGCGTTCACTGTGTTATGCACAAGCTTATTTGTATTGACTTGTATGTAACCAGTTTTATCGCACTGACAATCTTTATCGCATTGACAATCTCGGCTCGGCTTTCAGCGCCCACTCTGTTCGCAGCCTAACGTGCAAACCAAAACTGATTGATATAAGTGAATACATAGTTGCAAAAATAACAAAATCGATCGAAGAAACAAATAACGGTATTTTACCGTTATCACAACGCAGCGTAGAAGTGTGCACGACAGTAACCTCATGCTGTATGTACACTTTTGTCAGCATTGATTTTGTGAAATTCGCCAATATTTTTTTAATTTCTTATTAAAAAAGAGTTTCATTTTGTTTATTGTAGTTAAGAAAAGGTTTGAAATAAAACTGCATTTTTACTTTTTCTTTTAATGATGTTGGTTCCGTGATATAGCAAATATAGGGGGTGTATGTAGACTTTTGTCCGCCACTGTATGTATGTAGATCTATTTCGGAGAACACCACATCCCATCAGACTTCTTTTTACTTTTATTCTTGCGTCCGCATAAAACATCCTTTAATGAAAAATTTCACTAAAAAGTCAAAAATAAATAATAGCTTAAAAAACTAAAAAACACGCTTTAATCTTAAAAATCGTACTAAAAATTGAGAAATAATTTAATTAGAAACAAAATGATGAACGAAAATATAAGTATTTAAGGAAAAGCGTGGGGGTGCTCAATAATATTTGAACATGAAAATTCCTTAAATACTTATATTTTCGTTCATCATTTTGTTTCTAATTAAATTATTTCTCAATTTTTAGTACGATTTTTAAGATTAAAGCGTGTTTTTTAGTTTTTTAAGCTATTATTTATTTTTCTTACATATTCCATGCTTGTGCTGTTAGTCATCTTTTAGATACATACATATGTATTTGCATCCATAGCAATATATACGCATATGTATGTGTGTATATATTTATAAAATACTAGAACTACATATTTTTTTATTTTGGAAAACAAACATCAATAAGAAGTCAGTATGCTGAGTCATTGGGTGGTTGGTTGGTTGATTAGAGTGGCGAGTCCGACTGAATCCAATTAGCCCCGAAGCGCCGCTTTGATACCATGACTCGTAACTAAGGAACCAGCGAAGGATAAAGAGTCAAAGAGAATAAGCAGTTCGAAATTCAGATCAGGTCCTATGCCCTATATATGTACATACATTCTGTTGAATTTAAGTATTTAAAAAACCCAGCAGACCTGACGTCCTTGACTTCCGAGAGGTTTTCGAAGAAGAATTTCACAAGGAACTTTATTCTGCTTTGTCAGAACGAAGTACACCCGCATAGCAGGTGCTCAACCATCTCCTCCGCCCCGGGAAGATTACTTCCAGCTGCGACACAAAGTGTTATAGTCCAATTCTAATCTCGGCCGCGTGCGTACTAATAGTCAAATGTTCTATGAAAACCGCAGTTAAGCGGAAAATATCCCTCATGTCCAGAATGAGGGCCACAGACTACTGAAGGGCTGAGCGCATGTTTCTGATCACATTGGTACATATGTATGTACTTTGATGGGTCTATCAATCTTACCATTTCCTGTTCATAAAAGCTAAAAGAAATAGCAATAAATTCTTTTTTTTAAGCTTTTTGTTGAAAGGTGTCTCCTGCAGAACTGAGCTAAGTATTCATAGGTATGTACTTCTAAATTAATATAGACATGCATATGTATTTAAATTTGACTAGTTAATACCTTTTGATGTGGCCGCTGTGGTGCAGTGGGTAGAGTGCTCGCCTGCTATGCCAGAGGTCTCGGGTTCAAAGCCCAGACCGAGCAAACATCAAAAAAAAATTTTTTTCTAATTAGTAAAAATCCAATTATTGGGTTTTTTAAGAGCAGCGGCCACCTCTCGGTAGTGGGCGGCATCCCCTCCGAGTGTATTTCTGCCTTGAAAAAGCTTCTCACAAAAAATGCATTCGCCGTTCGGAGCCGGCTTAAAACTGTAGGTCCACCCAATTAGTAGGAAAAACAAAAAGGAGCACACCTCGAATTGGGAGAGATGCTCGGCCATAAAACTCGTCAGAGTTATAATAGCGCCATTGTATTATTATTATAATACCTTTTGACACACCGAACCCACATGCAATTGCTGGATTTGCGGACTTTTTCTCAATTAAACATACATAAATACCATCAACTTTAATGGAAATCCCTGCAGCTATTATCCTCATCAACTGAGCACTTAAACACATCGATATGTATGTATGTATCGTATACACATATACCTACATACCTACATACATAAATATTTTAATAATCGTCTATTCAACCATATGTAAATATGCACTTAATAGATAAGCTAACAACATTACACCTGAACTAATTTGAAGGTGTTAAATTGATGCCGCACCGCATGACAAACGCCTTGCTTTACACCTCACCAACAAAATTAATTTCATACATAACTTGGTTGAAAACTAACAATATTTTCATAACTTTATTTTTGCTTGCCTGAAATAAACAGTGGCTTAACAGGTGATTTAAACGCACATACATACATACATACATACATACATACATATGTACATATGTATGTATATGTATACGAGTATGTGTACGTATGCAAAGAAGCTAAGCAAAAAACCGCTAAACTATACAATCAAATTGTCAAATCAAGCGCAACAAATTTAGATTTTCAGTGAGAAAGGCGTTAAAACAACGACGCGCACATTACTTGCGGCCTTTTTAGTGGCAATGATACGACCGGTCGACCGCTCATGCCACACACGCCCTTGATCGCTGGCAAGTTGGCGCGGCTGACAAAACAGGCGCAGGCTGGCGGACGAAGCAACTTCATTCAATTCGATTCAGCGTTGCGCGCTTGCATGCTATTTTTAACACGTTTTTATTAGTTTCACCTGTATGTATGTATGTATGTATGTAATTTCTAGCTGCTGTCTAAATATATGCAACACATTTTACTAATGAGATTAGATTATAACCACCGCTTTGTTCCAACAGATGGCGTGCGTGTATTTACATATATTTTTAAAATATTCACTTATTTTATGAAAATATCTACTAGAAGGCTGCACGAATGGATTCGAAACGGCCAACAAAATATTCGCGGCCGTCCAATTACAGTACCTACTTGTTTCTGTCGTTTTAGAATAAACGCAAGTAGAGCACAACCATAAACAGAACCAATACAATTACTTATTCGTAGCGACAATTACATGACCTTAAAAAGGTTCTGCAAATAGTGTACACTACTTGCGAATACTTCGAATATAATCGAAATATATGTATGTACATACATATTTTCATAAACACACATCCAGACGTTGTGTTCAGCAAAATTACGCTGCTAGTGTGAGTGTGTATGTGCATATGCATACACACTAGGGCGGGTCGATTGGTAGGGGCCAAAAAAAAAAAATTAATGGACACATCGCAATTATAAAAATTTGGGTAATTTCAAGCTTTTTTGCCCAAGAAACCATATGTCTAAAATAAATTTCGAACCAGAGCTTTTTACGATCTACATATTTCCAACTGTTCTATATATTTTAAAATAACTCGGTAACCAATACTTCGATTCTTTTGATTTTTTCGGCATTAGTTAGGAAACTTATTTGGCATATTAAGGTGGTTTTATGAAGGAAATAAAGTTCTCCCGAAATTCGCGGAACAACCCGATTTTCATGCGAATATAATACGGAAATCTATACCTAAAATTTTTCCTTAATATATTAAAATTTAGAGGTCGTGCAAATGCCTCCAAATTTCTTTCTCCTTTTATATCAGTGATGATACATAATTTTTTTCAAAGTCCTTAATGAACAAGAAAAACATTTCTTATCATTAAAAAATGGAACATATGTTTGTTGGGCTTTTATTTTTTTGGTCCACCTTAATGCCATATGCACATTAAATAAACAAACAAACCAAAGAAGCAACAAGGTTTTGCGAATACTTCATAACATGGTTATTATTATGTTCTATTCTATCGTGGCGAATAGTGTACACTAATCGCTCCAACAGAGCAAATAGAAATAGTATTTGTATTCCAAATGAAAAGTATGGGTTATATTCGTATCTACATTGAAATTGTGCTGTGACTAATTGTACAATGCATAGAGTATTCGAAAATATAGAAGAGGCAAATGGTATTGTGCAGAGGTCTAATATCTACATACATACAGGAGCGGATTTACATAGGGGCAACATGGGCAGCTGCCCAGGGCGCCGTTTCAATAGGGGCGCCAAAACTAAGACGGCAAATTTTTTTTTTTTTTATTTATCAAAAAAAAATTTTTTGAATATTACAACAAGAATAAGAGCTTTTTCAATTTTTTACAGAGAAAAAATGAATCAAAGTACATTTCAGAACATTGGTACAGTTCTTAACCTTCGCCCAGTGGGACGTACATATCGCTCATTTGCAGGGCAATTTTGAGATTCAACCGCCATATGGTGCGCAAGTAAATGCAACATTTGGTTTGTATCTGAAGCGCTTAGTTTTCAAAAAATCATAAAGAATTTTTTACTCAACATGAAGTATGATGTAACTAACTATTCTGCAGCATTAACTCAAAAATCACGTTTTTTGATTTATGCCGGTCTTGCAGCAAATGATCGATATGTAAACACTAAGTTTTAGCAGCTTGTGTGCGTAAATGACGTAAAATATTGAAATTTAATTGAAATTGCAAATTTAAAAATTAAGTAGGCATTGGAGTATTTTTTCGGGGAAATGTGCGAGCTCACTTTTTCAAAGGAAACTAAGATCTGAATATTTTCTGTTTGTGGTTAATTTGAATAGTTCGCGCCTCTATACAATGCGCTGCGTACATTTTATGTAATCTTAAAAATCTTTCCGAGTTAAAAACATCAAAAAAGTGTCAGTGAATTAATGTTTTTGTGAAAAATAGAAGAATGAGTGCAAATATCAAAAAGTTAAGCGGCGGAGCAAACAAAAAACGTGCAGCCGAGAAAGTGCAGAAAGACAAAAATTTACTGTCGAAAATCAATAAACTTGATTGTTTTTTTTCAAACTCCTCGAAAAAAAAATGACTCCGTTGTTGATCATAACCAAAAAGGTAAAAACGCATAAGTCAATTGATCGACAGCTAGGTTAGCCCAGGTAGATTCTGGACCAGAAAGCCAGATTTCGTGCCTGGGAGGCACCCTACTGTCAGAAATTGTGAGTTTAGCTTCAGTACGAAACATTTTCACTATAAAATTGTTTTTCAGATTCGTATCATGAACTGGAATTTAATGATATTGCGAAATCTGTCCCACCTAATAATGAGGGTTTAAGATCAGATCATTTTGAAGGTTAGAAAATGGAAAAAAATGTGGTACCTATATAAGAATTTTAATTATACATATGTTTTATACATTATAGGTCAAAGTCTCGAAAGTAGAGATGGGAAACTATCGATGGCACTATCGATAGTATCGATATTTTATTTTTTTGAACACTATCGAAGACCATCGATGGCTTTTTCAAAACTATCAAGAACTATCGATATTAATGTGTACTATCGATAGTTTTACAACTTTTACATCCCCACATTGCACCGTACTATTTCAGATTCTGTTGAGGTTTTATATTCGTATATGTACAAAAAAATTTAAACATTATAAAAGGCTTTGAAGATTTTTTTTGTTTCGACTTCAAACTTTTACTTCCGTGTACTAAAATATACTGGACTGAATTTAAAAAAATTGAGATTTTGATGTTTTCTTGACTTTTTCAAATTTTCGGCGATAGTTCTATCGATAGTAGTATCGATAAAAATAAACTTTTGTTTGGATTTTTCTCTTCATCTTCTCTCCATCACTATTTTTTTTGTTGGTTTTCTCACAAAAAAATATTTTCTCACAAAAAATTTTTTAAAGGCAAGCAAGTTTTTGAAACAACAACGCCCGTTTTTGAATAAATTATTGGATCAAAAACTTTACTGTAAAAACAAATACTTTTGCTGTTGAATCAAAGACGGAGATTCAACAGCCGAAAGTTGTTGGTTTAACTACGAGTATTTTTTTCAGAGTACCGACCAAAAAATCTAAGCCTTATTTAAAAATTAAAACCGCAGATTTAAAGGCTTACGAAATAAGGCCTGAAAATTATAAGGGTAGCAAATTTGTATGACGTAAGGCTCAAAATAAGGCTTATTTTCCTGTGTTGATGTCATCAGGCCATAAGGAGTACTCTCTCTCTGAGAGCACACCTTATTCCAAAGGCCTATCCGCCATGCGAAATAAGACCTAGATAAGTATTAGAAAGTTAGGAGCAGACAGAGTGAGTGCATAACAGAAGCAGCGCTGCCAGCGTACTGCTGTTTTAGACCTGATTTGTCAACAATAAGCAAAACTTTTTTGCAGAGTATGTTAAGTATACAGAGAGTATATAAGAGTGTTCGTTGTAAATCACATTTGACGTTCGGCTTAGTACATATGTATGTAAATTTAGCAACTTTATTACTTCATTATTTACCACAAATTGTTTCCCCTTTGAACTTATTGCAATCCTTTTTTACGCTCGTAGTACAACCTTTTAAGGGACAAGAAAAAAAAATAGATTAATTAAAAAAAATTGCTTACGTTAACTTATCACTTTTAAAGTTAAGTGTCTTATAAACATTTTCACTTAACACATACCTACAAAAGGTAAATTTGAAAAAGCTTAAAATAAGCTTAATATTGTAAACGCTTATAAAACGCTTATTGTAACAAACTTAAAGTTATTTTCAAAAACATTTACAGGAATGCTTGTTGGGTAAGTACATATGTATGTATGTAGGTATCATATTTGCGCCAGCCACCATTTTCTTGTAAGCAAGTTCTTTTTTCTTTTCGTAGGTACATTTTCTTTTATTTTTCCCTTCATGTTTCTTTGCAATTACTCTTTTTTTTCTTATGACCATGCTTGCATTGCCTGCCATTGTTGTTGGCTTTGTAGTGTTCTTGTTAACTCCCAGCCATTGTACGGCTTTACATACATACATATGTACATATGTATATAGCAATGTGTTTCTTCCCATACAAGGCCCGCCCTACTTCCATATCCATTCTACGCCATGCACAGGAATGTTTGTATAGGTACATCCATTCCCTGCAAAAAATGCGATCACTCCGGGATACATCCGGGACAACTCGCAAGGGAGCATGCGATTACCACCCATTTGTATCTCTTTATATGGGTTGAAGTGTTCTCTTTTGTTTGAGCATGTCCTATGAAGAGACTAATTATACCCAGTTTGTACCCGAACGGGTAGCAAAAGCGCACAATTGTACCCGTTTTGTACCCGAACAGGTAGCAAATGCGACACATCCATTTGTGCGACTAATTGTACCCGTTTGATACCCTTTCGGGTACAATTCGTCTACAATTAGTATACATATGTACCCGTTCGGGTACAATTGGGAACAATTGTAGACTAATTGTACCCGAAAGAGAGCGCTCCCGGACAAATCTTTTTAGAGACTCGTCGCACACTTTTTTACAGGGTTCATATCTGCACACACTTTTGGAACATTCAAGCAATTCCCTGCGCTTAACGGCGCTCACTCTCTGTTTCAGCTTATCTTCCCTGCCTTTGTGCGCCTCGTGCATATAAAGTATCTTACACGATACATAGTACATATGTACATAAGTATGTGCAAGTACTACATACAGAGTCAACAATATCAGTTGAATCAGCAAAAACGACTTCGTTGGCTACCCATAAAGAAGCAAAAATAATAATAATAAAAAAAAAAATACAATATCATTCCTTTGCTGTTTGGAGCGTTTGCGTTGGGCTTCGCATTGCGTGTATTCTTTGCCAAAACCCAGCGGCGCTGCTACGTATGTACATATTTTACGTTTTCCTTTTTGTCAACGTCGTTTTCTTCTTCTTGCGATAAGGAAGTTGAATGTTTTCTTATTTTTTTCTTATTCTTTTTTTTTTATTTATGCGCTGTGGACTCGTGCCGTTGTGAACTCGCACTCCGCCTGGGAATATCCTGTAGTCATTCCGTGCGCACTACCACCTTTCTCTGCTTTCTTTGCACTATGTAGTGGTTAGCTTCTTCTTCGATTTTTTTCGTCTTAATATTTTACATACATACATATGTATGTACATACATATCTACTAGAAGGCTGCACGAATGGATTCGAAACGGCCAACAAAATATTCGCGGCCGTCCAATTACAGTACCTACTTGTTTCTGTCGTTTTAGAATAAACGCAAGTAGAGCACAACCATAAACAGAACCAAAAATTAAAAATAAGCCTGAGGGATCGGAAAAGCATAATTAGGGGAACATTCCATTTCATACAAGATGCAAATAGAAAAATAAAATGCTTCACTAAACATCTGAGAATTGCTGAAATGTACAAAGCCGACGGAAATTGAACGAACGAAAAATTTTCATAGAATTTTTGTCACTTCGAAATTGCATACAAATCAAAGTGTGTCTTATAATGGTCACTCAATTCACTCCTTCTGAACTGGTGAGGGTCTAACTACAATTGATCTAGTTCCCTTTTGACACCTTTTCGCTAGTTCGGAACTAGAAATTTTGCTCACTAGTTATTGAGTTCCCTGCAGGGCAGCAACATTACGCTGCTAGTGTGAGTGTGTGTATGTGCATATGCATACACACTAGGGCAGGTCCATTGGTAGGGGCCAAAAAAAAAATTAACAGGGACACATCGCAATTATAAAAATTTGGGTAATTTCAAGCTTTTTTGCCCAAGAAACCATATGTCTAAAATAAATTTCGAACCAGAGCTTTTTACGATCTACATATTTCCAACTGTTCTATATATTTTAAAATAACTCGGTAACCAATACTTCGATTCTTTTGATTTTTTCGGCATTAGTTAGGAAACTTATTTGGCATATTAAGGTGGTTTTATGAAGGAAATAAAGTTCTCCCGAAATTCGCGGAACAACCCGATTTGGAATATAATACGGAAATCTATACCTAAAATTTTTCCTTAATATATTAAAATTTAGAGGTCGTGCAAATGCCTCCAAATTTCTTTCTCCTTTTATATCAGTGATGATACATAACCTTTTTCAAAGTCCTTAATAAACAAGAAAAACATTTCTTATCATTAAAAAATGGAACATATGTTTGTTGGGCTTTTATTTTTTGGTCCACCTTAATGCCATATGCACATTAAATAAACAAACAAACCAAAGAAGCAACAAGGTTTTGTGAATACTTCATAACATGGTTATTATTATGTTCTATTCTATCGTGGCGAATAGTGTACACTAATCGCTCCAACAGAGCAAATAGAAATAGTATTTGTATTCCAAATGAAAAGTATGGGTTATATTCGTATCTGCATTGAAATTGTGCTGTGACTAATTGTACAATGCATAGAGTATTCGAAAATATAGAAGAGGCAAATGGTATTGTGCAGAGGTCTAATATCTACTCGCCAGTTATGTATGTACGTCTGCAACATTTGTAGCATCTACGAATTTCGTGCATTCCAAGTGCTACTGCCACTCGCTGCTCGCACTTACTTACATACTTTTTTTGTTATTACAGCTGTGAATGCTTGTTTATTCGGCTGGTTCGTGTAAATTCAAAGCTATGTATAACTGTGTATGTTTGTACGCTTGTATGTATGTTGCATATTGCCACTATCTGTGGCATGCATCTTTTTATGTCAATTTTGCCATGCGTTTATTCGCTCTGCTTAACCCACCCATTTTCGTTGATGCGTCGAAGCCAAAATGGCATCGGAATAATAAAAAAAAAAAACCTTAACATGCTCTGAAAAAAAAAACGTTGTAAATCTAAAGACTTTCGCTGTTAAATCAACTACTTTCCGCAGTTGAAATGTGCCCAACAACGCTCCGTTGTTGTTTCAAAGGCGCGAGCGTTGTTGATTTAAGTCAATAACGGAGATTGTTGGAAAAAATTTTCACCTAAAAATAAATGTTTGTTTGCATTTTACTCTTCATCTTCTCTCCACCCGGGTCCCAACTGCAAATATGTAGCCTCCGCTTGTTCTCCTATTCTTCTCTCCTTATTATTCACTGGTTGCTATCTTTATTCTGATTTTTCTTCTTTATTTTATATTCTCCTCCGGATTCGAACCATGACATCAACCTGAAATTCTATCCAATCATCACATAGTGGAACATTCAACATTATATTGAATTGTAGTAACCTATTTATACTTCCATTTCCTAAAAAGGGATCCATGAATTATTTGAATCATTGGAAAAACAAAATTTAAAAAAAATTGTTCTCATTAGTTTTGTTTACAACGGAAACTGTTGGGTCAAATACTTTTGCCTTTAAATCAACAACGGGGAGAAAATTGTTGCTAAAAATAAACTTTTTTTTGGATTATTCTCTTCATCTTCTCTCCATCATTATTTTTTTTGTTGGTTTTCTCACAAAAAAATATTTTCTCACAAAAAATTTTTTAAAGGCAAGCAAGTTTTTGAATCAACAACGCCCGTTTTTGAATAAATTGTTGGATCAAAAACTTTGCTGTAAAAACAAATACTTTTGCTGTTGAATCAAAGACGGAGATTCAACAGCCGAAATTTGTTGGTTTAACTACGGGTATTTTTTTCAGAGTGTGAATGCAGTTTTTTAACTTCAGCAATACATTTGTTTATAAATAGTATATGCAGGCGATTTAGTTCATCTTCTTAACTGGCACTTAAGAGTCTAAAATTTTTTGGCTGATTCCAAAGTCAGAATAGTTTCTGCTTTATTATAACTAGCACCATTAAAAAAAGCTCGTGCCAACTAAAACACCAAGAGGTAAATTGATTCTACTCTCAATATTTCAAAGTAGTGAAGGCCTCCTTATTCCTTGGCTGCCACACTGAAGATAATATAATAATACAATGGCGCCATTATAACTCTGACGAGTTTTATGGCCGAGCTTCTCTCCCAATTCGAGGTGTGCTCCTTTTTGTTTTTCCTACTAATTGGGTGGACCTACAGTTTTATGCCGGCTCCGAACGGCGAATGCATTTTTTGTGAGAAGCTTTTTCATGGCAGAAATACTCTCGGAGGGTATGCCGCCCACTGCCGAGAGGTGACCGCTGCTCTTAAAAAACCCAATAATTGGATTTTTACTAATTAGAAAAATTTGTTTGGCTCGGACCGTGGTTTGAACCCGAGACCTCTAGCATAGCAGGCGAGCACTCTACCCACTGCACCACAGCGGCCACACTGAAGAGTGTCGATGGAAATCATTCTCTTATGCTTTTTGGTAAGCTTTGAGAAGGCACAACTTACAGCGCGATTGTTAGGGCTAATTACAGCCGTATTCGTTTCGGCAAGAGTTAGAGACTTGCCAAAAAAACAACCACTGGTATAAAAACAAGTGAAAATTATACGACCGTTCGTTAAAGTAAAGGAATTGGAAAAAATGTGTGTTTATTTGATGAAGTTTCTTCAACTTTTTATCGATAGATGTCTCCCCTATCTTCGAACACCGTTCGTTAAAGTACGGACAAAGAACGTATATTGTACAATATACGTTTTTTGGTACGGAATTGGAGAAAATTTTCTAACGAACGGCATTGCGTTGAATTCGAAGATAGGGGAGACATCTATTGACAAAAATTTCAAACCATTTCACTTATTCACAATAGAAAAAATTTGCATAATCAGTAAAGATAATTGGCATAATCAGTAAAGATCAGCTTAATGAGTAGCTGGCATACTCTCTAAAGGTCTCTTAAAGTCTCTAACATTTTGTATGGAAACTGTCAGCCAAGAGAGCAGAATCGAGTATAAGCGAGCAGAGAAGTGCCCAACGAAACACTCCTTATGTCATTCTTAAGTTCAGAAATAGCCGGGCATATAAGCTGAATGATATGGAAAAATTTTGAAAGCTACATGCGGTTTCTTTTAATAGCATTTCTAAGCGCAATATATCCAAGCTCCAGATGGCATCTATTGTTTGATAAAATATTTAATATACATATGTACATACATACTCTATATTAGTATTTGTCTTACAAGAAAAACAATCTTTACTACAATGCTAAGCATGTCACGAGTGGTTAAAAGAAAAATTGCACAGACTGCCTACGTACGAGTAAAAAACAATTGCCTTGCCAAGCACTGTGGGTGGCAGCATGCGAAAACGCTTGAATGCCTCTCATAGCGATGCAAACGATGCTGTGCATTTATTGTTGCATGCAACATAGAGAGCGGCAGCCTGTTTCAACTGATAATAACAACAAAAGTCATACATACATATGCATATACATATATACATATATAAACATTTGCGTGCTTGAATGAAGTGGAGTGCAGTGGGCGTATCAAATGCACCCAACAACATATGCACATCTACACACAGTATTTACACACAAACATACACGTGCACCGCATGTTTACATTGTTATGGGCAGGCAGATCAAAAGCAAAACAAACAATGGGCCTGACTGACGGCTGACATGGAATCGGCTATGGCTCTGGCTGTGGCTCTGGCTGCGGCTGCGACTGCGGCTGTTATACGGACTATGACTGTGCTGCCTTTTGTTTTGCGGCTGTAGCCGTTCGGCCTATGGTTGGTGCGGCACTTGTGGCACTTGAATGGCTGCGAGGAAGGTGGCCAACCGGCGCCATTGACCAGGCCAACACACAGTTAACAAATGTTGGATAAATAATGCGATATGCACACATGCACATACATATGTATGTACATATTTACTTATAGGTATGTATTAGACCTCTGCACAATACCATTTGCCTCTTCTATATTTTCGAATACTCTATGCATTGTACAATTAGTCACAGCACAATTTCAATGCAGATACGAATATAACCCATACTTTTCATTTGGAATACAAATACTATTTCTATTTGCTCTGTTGGAGCGATTAGTGTACACTAGACATATACGCCGACAGTGATTCCGGCGGCGGCGGCGCCATTCCAAAAAAATTTCGGCGGCGGCGACGCCGGCGTGCTTTTTCGCTACAAATCACAATCCTTATTCAAATCTTAATTTTATTTAGTTACCTTAATAGCGCTGGCTGAATTTAATAAATAAACTAATTTCCACCTTAAATTGTTGAAACCTTTTTATTAACAGCAAAAAACAATTGTTACATAAACTAAAATATAAAATAAAGAAAATAAATATTAAAGAGTATACACAAATCCATATGTAAGGGTAAATTTAAATTCATTTGCTTATTTTGTATGATAATAAACATTCATACATATATATATTGATGCTTACACGGAGAGGACATGCTTCAAAGACTCTGGGGTGGTTTTTGTATAATAATTTAATTTTTATGAATAAAAATAATGAAATTTATAATTTAAGTTGGAAATAATACTCGTAATAGGGACAAACTTTAAATTCGATTGTTTTTTCAAATAAACTACAATATTACTGCTGCAGCTAGATTTAAACTAATGTTTAGTTGAATCTCCTTTATTTTTTATAACTTTCTTACTTCTGCGTGGCATAAGGTTGACCAAATCAGCGCAATTTGCAACTGGTATTAAGTACCAAGCTTCTATAATTTTTTTTCCATAACTCTTGCTTATTTTTCCATTTTTTATCCCCCATCGTCTTCTTTAATATTCCCTATAGGGCTGAGGTTCGACGACTGTGAGGGCTACTCAAAACAGCAACTTTCTTACGTTCAAACTATGAGTTTTCGATTCTGGAGGCATGTTTGGGATCATTTTCATGCATAAATCGCCGTCTAATGATATCAAGGAGGGTCTAAATTATTCAAATTTGGGTAAAACTATTAGCAACAGATCTCGAGAAGTAGGACTAAATGGAAGAGATCCCAGAAAAGTTCCGTATCTGAGAATAAAATTATGTTCCTGAGGTCAAAACACGTCGACTGGTTCCTATTTTTTAATTTTGAAGAACTTTAGCAGTTAGCAAAACTAGGAAAACATGTACACATCTCGCTCTATACGGGTATGGCGCGCCAGCGCACACCGCCGCGCCGATACGCCGATTTCACGGATTATGGCGGCGGCGGCCGATTATGAAGGTAATCGGCGCGGCGGCGGCGGCGTCAATCGGCGGCGTATATGTCTAGTGTACACTATTCGCCACGATAGAATAGAACATAATAATAACCATGTTATGAAGTATTCACAAAACCTTGTTGCTTCTTTGGTTTGTTTGTTTATTTAATGTGCATATGGCATTAAGGTGGACCAAAAAATAAAAGCCCAACAAACATATGTTCCATTTTTTAATGATAAGAAATGTTTTTCTTGTTTATTAAGGACTTTGAAAAAGGTTATGTATCATTACTGATATAAAAGGAGAAAGAAATTTGGAGGCATTTGCACGACCTCTAAATTTTAATATATTAAGGAAAAATTTTAGGTATAGATTTCCGTATTATATTCCAAATCGGGTTGTTCCGCGAATTTCGGGAGAACTTTATTTCCTTCATAAAACCACCTTAATATGCCAAATAAGTTTCCTAACTAATGCCGAAAAAATCAAAAGAATCGAAGTATTGGTTACCGAGATATTTTAAAATATATAGAACAGTTGGAAATATGTAGATTGTAAAAAGCTCTGGTTCGAAATTTATTTTAGACATATGGTTTCTTGGGCAAAAAAGCTTGAAATTACCCAAATTTTTATAATTGCGATGTGTCCCTGTTAATTTTTTTTTTGGCCCCTACCAATGGACCCGCCCTAGTGTGTATGCATATGCACATACACGCACTCACACTAGCAGCGTAATTTTGCTGAACACAACGTCTGGATGTGTGTTTATGAAAATATGTATGTACATACCTACATATATTTCGATTATATTCGAAGTATTCGCAAGTAGTGTACACTATTTGCAGAACCTTTTTAAGGTCATGTAATTGTCGCTACGAATAAGTAATTGTATTGGTTCTGTTTATGGTTGTGCTCTACTTGCGTTTATTCTAAAACGACAGAAACAAGTAGGTGCTGTAATTGGACGGCCGCGAATATTTTGTTGGCCGTTTCGAATCCATTCGTGCAGCCTTCTAGTATGTATTCGCATGTGGATATCCTATATATAAAAGCTAACTGTTTTACATCGCTTATATATGTAGGTACAAATGTACGCAACTTGACAGTAGTTATGTATATGCATTTTCTTGTTTTCATATTTATGTATGTACATATTTTTATTGTTTTTCTTTTTATTGCACATTTTTGTTGGAATAGTCACAAACATAAATGAGACTTCATTGTATCACGTGGCAATAAAATAACACAAAAAAGCGCAAAGAAGTCTAAACAAAAATATGAAATAAAACTTTTAAACAGCAAATCTAGTGAATTGGCACAGCAGCAGGTCTTTGGCGGCAAATGAAAGGGAGGCTGCTTGGGTGGTGCACTTTGCAACGATAATATTTAGATACCTACATAAAAAATATTTTAAATTACATGAAAATTGCAACAGCTACATACATGCATACATATGTACATGCATACGTACTATGTTAATTTACATGTTATTACCCAATAAACATTTTTCTTTATTCTCTATTTGAGATGCAGTTGAGAATAAACCCTTTTCTCAAATCTTAAACGTTTATTTCAAACGCATCTGAAATTTCCCTTGATAGCGTTCGCAAACTAAAAGGCACAGTTTTAAAGATAATTTTCCAAAGATAATTTTTTTCTCGCTTCTCAAATTGTTCTCAAACTGATAAACAATATTTGAGAAGCATCTGAAAATATGTTTGTTTTCAAATGATATATATATGTACATACATATCTATATGCTGATTCTCAAATTGAGAAACAATGTTTTCTCAAACGTTTGACAATTTTTTCAGTGTTTAATGGGTATTAATCTTTATTGTTCTTTGTGTTGCTTGCATATTTATCATTAAGATTCATAGATGTTGCTCCAGAAAGAGATATAGAAATATAAAATATATACTTAATTGGGTGTTCCCAAATAAGCACAGCAACCACTAATGGGTTAATGTATACATATGGATGTATGTATGTAGGTATGTGCAAAATAAATCAGATGCATGAACATGCATCCATCTCCATACATACATATGTATGTATGTACATACATATATGTATGTATATTTATCTGCAAGGCATTGTCGGAAGTTCAAGATTGACACGGCAGACATGTTGCAACATTAAAATACCATTTTGTTTGACCATCAAAATCACAGGCTATTGCAACAATTTATACATACATACATACATACATATGTATGTATATGTACATACACATATATGTACTGCATATGTATACAAATGTATGTATGTTGCTTTTGTGTGATTTTAGCAACATTTACAAATTTTGTGTGTGCCCATGATGCAGACATGGGCATACTCAATTACATTTTGTAATTGATTACATACAACAATTACAATTACTTGTACATAATTGTATTTGATATTTTTCAATTACAAAGTACAAGTAATTGTAATGGAAAATTTTCCAATTACATTTTTGCGATTGTAGTTGAAATGCTGCTATTAAAATAACCAGACCTGGGCACCCTCAATTACATTTTGTAATTAATTACACCTTCAATTACAATTACATGTAATTGTAATTGCCATTTTTCAATTACCAATTACATATAATTGGTAATTGAAATTCTACATTTACAAATACATTTAATTGTAATTGAGATATTTCAATTGCAATTACATGTAATTGGTAATTGAAAAATGGCAATTACAATTACATGTAATTGTAATTGAAGAATTTCAATTACAATTACTTGTAAATGTAATTGAAAATTTCCAATTACAAGTAATTGTAATGGAATGGCATCAATTACATTTTTCTTGGGTTTGAGAAAATTTTGTTATATAATTTCTTTTTGTTTCTATTCTCGTTCTTTTTGTTGTTACTATTGTTTTTGTTTTGGTTTTGTTTTTGCTTTTGTTTTTGCTTTTGTTTTTGTTTAAGGAAAAAAAGAAAAACAAAAACAAAAGAAAAAAAAAACAAAACCAAAAAAAAATAAAAACAAAAACAAAAGCAAAAACAAAAACAAAAACAAAAAAAGCAAAAACAAAAGCAAAAGTAAAAACAAAAACAAAAGCAAAAACAAAAACAAAAAAAGCAAAAACAAAAACAAAAAAGCAAAAACAAAAACAAAAACAAAAAAAGCAAAAACAAAAGCAAAAGTAAAAACAAAAACAAAAGCAAAAACAAAAACAAAAAAAGCAAAAACAAAAACAAAAACAAAAACAAAAACAAAAGCAAAACCCAAATCAAAAACAAAAGCAAAATCAAAAGCAAAAACGAAAAAAGCAAAAACAAAAACAAAAACAAAAACAAAAACAAAAGCAAAAGGAAAAACAAAAACAATAACAATAACATAAAGAACAAGAATAGAAGCAAAAACAAATTGTATAACTAAATTTTCTCAAAGCCAAGAAAAATGTAATTGGTGTGATTCCATTACAATTACTTGTAATTGGAGATTTTCAATTACATTTGCAAGTAATTGTAATTGAAAAACCTCAATTACAATTACAAGTAATTGTAATTGGAAAATTTCAATTACCAATTAATGTAATTGTAATTGAAAAAAAAATGTAATTGAGGATGAAAATAACTCAGTAGTATTCAATTACATGTAATTGTTACCGAATAGTGTTCAATTACATGTAATTGAACAGTGAATTAGTTAATTTTTTGGGTGTTGGCGCATCCCTAAGCTAATACATACCTACATCTAAGAGTATACATAGTTATTTTGAGCATAAAACTCAATCAAAGTGGGTGGATCATAACAGCAGACTTACATGTAATTGATGCATTTCATTCACAATTACCTGTAATTGATACCTTTTCGATGACAATTACATGTAATTGTATCTCAAGTTTTTCAATTACAATTACAAGTAATTGTAATTGGAAATTTTTAAATGACAATTACAAGTAATTGTAATTGAAAAATTTTGTAATTGCAGATGCCCATGTCTGCCATGATGCATCAATAAGTAGGTACATGTGTCCAGAGTAAGGCCATCAAATTGTTCTTGAATGGATTGTATGTAAAATGATTTCCGTGTCAACGCAGCTAATGCCCAAAATAGTAAAGGCAACAAACAATTAAGTATGTACATATGAATATGTGCCTGCCTCAACTGCAGGTGACTTTCAAAAACGTACATATGTATGTACATACATATGCACATACATATGTACATTTTGTGGTTTATGTTGTCATTTTGTCTGCGTTTACTTTACTCTCATGCCTTTAAAATTTTCCAGTTACACACATACTTACTCTACCATTTGCACATAACCGCTTTCAAGCTTAGATGCACGCATTCACTGCTAAGCGCATAAAATATGCATATATATGTACATATTTATATACATACATATGGACATATGTATGTTTAGGTGTGCATATTTCACGACATGGCTGCCTAAATAGGATTATATTCAAATCCTAAAATGTCCACACATACATAGTTTTATTATTATTATTATTATTATTTGAAAAGTAAGTGAAATTTTTTCATAATACATAAATACGAGTACATATCTAAATGCAGTGAAGTTCGCTTAAATTCATAGAAATAATCTGCTGTGTCTGTGAATATTTTGGATTTTGTATATTTTTGTTATTAAATAAAGTATTGTTATTATTTAAAATTTTGTGGTTGTTTTTAGTATATAAATACCTACACTGAGAAAAAATGATATGGAGGGGTCAAAGAAATTTCTTCCCTATATTGTACACTATTTTCTTTGTTTTGAGTAAATTTTCCATAAAACATACATATTATAGGGCTTATAAAATAAAGTTGTTTATATGCGTTACCATGGTTTCATATACCTTTTTTAAAGAAATTCACACATCAAAATAAGGAAAAATTTCTTAAACTCAATTCAATTCCCAACTTCTCCTTGTTTTGAAGATTTGATTTCTTTAATTTTGATAAATTAAATTCCCATATAAATCACCATCGCAATTAATTTGTTTTTGAGAAAATTTACTCAAAAAAAAAATAAAATTTTATACTGGAACGCGCATTCCAAATAGGGAAAAATATGTCTTTGATCGAGAAAAGTTTTTTTTTAGTGTATGTAAGTATATTAGACCGTATCGCAAAAATTACTGTTCGCCGTACGCCCCCCATTTAATGTGTTTTTGTAAAACATTTCCAGAAAACAATTTTTGTTGACGCCGCTAGATGTGGCCCAAATAAATTTTTCATATCTTCGATACTATAGTCCGATATCGAAGTTTAGTACGCCAATGTCTTTGGCTTAAAAGGACGGTTTCTACTATGTAATCTTATTTATTTATTTATTTATTTATTTATTTATTTATCTAACAAACACACAACCATAAGTTATTTTGACAGTGTTTGAGCTTAAATCTAATGAACTCATATGTATGTATACACTATATTATAAAAAGAAGAAGAAGAAGAAGAAGAAGAAGAAGAAGAAGCAATACCATAGGCAGTGAAGAAGTGGGGATGGAAGTATAGAGAACGAGAAATTAAGACGAATAGTGAGATGTACCCATCACAATGTTTGCATATTAGGAATTTCGAGGGGAAAGGTGGAGGAAGAGCTCACGTTTAAAGTGCAATGTACTTCGAATTGTTTTAATCCTAGGCGGCAGAGCGTTCCAAAGACGAACAGCATGAACAAACAACTGGCGCTCAGATATAAAACAACAATATTTCATACTGAGCAGGTTAAGTGATCGGGACGATTTCATAAACTGAATACGTTCCATCAGATATATGGGCTCACGAGTGTATATTACCTTGTGTAGGAGCATTAGGCACTTTAAGTTTAATAGGTCATCAAGTTTTATATTGAGTATTTGTGTGGCAAATATAGATATGTGTTCATGGCGTTTCACACGATAGACGTATCTGGCAATATTGTTGTAGAGGACATTAAGTTTTTTACGACAAATACTATCACAATTGGCAAACAGTTCACATCCATATAACAAGGTAGGTAACAAAAAAGCCTTAGCTAACAAAAGTCGAATTTTCACTGGGGTAGAATGTTGTACAGCCCATAAAGAACGGAGCATGCCATATACCTTCCCTATTGCACTGAAGATGTGATTGTTCCACGACAGGGTTCTGTTGAAGGTAATTCCCAGGTTCTTGGCAGTGTCCACAAAATTTATGACGTTGTTGTTTAGTTTCACTATGCTGCAATCATTAAGTTTAAAATTCTTCTTTAAAATTCTTCTTATTAACCCTATTGTCGCCACTTGGAGTCATTACCATCCAGTACTTAGTTTGTACCACCCTATTATCCATTTTGTATGCCTACATGTTAAACGTAGTCAAAAATCATTAATATATTGCAGAAGAAGTATTTCGATCGCTTCAGTAGAACCCGAAATTAAACACGTTCACCATTCCAACGAATATTTGTATGTTTTTCGCTTCCTGTGGTCTTTTAAGTTCACTTTACAAAGATTTTTTCTGAGGAGACGCCTACTGAAATTTTATGGTGAATAATATTCTAGAACATTCTAACCCTCTATGGAGCTTAGAAATACAATTTTTTCTGAATTCCTAAAAAAGCGGTCAAAATAACGCTTCATTGGCGGTGGTGAAGGAACCATTAAATAATTTTATTTTAATTCAATCCGATTTTCTTTACAAGTTCTATACCAATGTGTCCAGGCAGATGACAATTTCTCGCAATATTTTCACATATGTATGTATGTAAATTGTATCAAAAACTTCGGTAGAAAGTCTCATTAAACTTTTTTGTGTTACGTGCAATCAGAACGACTTAGTTGTGGGCATCAGAGCAGCGCGGAAAATTGGCTATAGACATATTACTTTTTCACACGTTTTTTTGTACACCTTTTTCCTCACTTAATTGCCTTCACAAAATTTTTCTTTTCCCAATCAATCAATTCTAATATAACAGCACAAAGGTGTACTTTCTTTAACTCTTTAATATAAACCAAATCAATCCTTCTGCACATATCCAAATTTTTCGCCAAAATTTATGAACTATATTTTCTTCTACACTTCACCCTCTCCGCCTTTCATCATCCTGAATGTTATCGATATACATAACTTAACTTGACGTTATCGTTCTACGCATCAGCAGCACTTCAGTGACACTCAATCCATCGACCAAATTCTCAAAGCACTGGCGGCAAAATAGATGCTAAAACAAAAACACCATCAACGGTCGGTTGGTCGGTGGTGGCCACAGTTGCCCAAATCTAACCAACTCATTCCAATTGCATTTCCACTTCCATATCGGTGACTTGGCACAAAAAGGACATTTATTCTGTCACCATAGCACAGCCATCATCCATCAGATACAGATAAGCCACTTCACTGGTTCGCTGTAGTTTCCCATCACAATTGACCTACACGAACGATGTCAGTGGAATGAGTGGAGTGTGGAGGGTGTCGGTGGCTGTGCGACCGCAAGTTGGGAGGTAAGGGTAGGCAGAGAAGTGAATTGTATACATATGTAAGTATGTGGGTGGCTTGTGGGTTGATCGATCGCAAAATTTTACGTAATCAACGTCAATTTTTTTCGAGTTACATACACACATACACATACTCACTCACTTGCACCCACATCTGATATTGACATTTTCTCTTGTTTTTCAGTGAAATTCTCTTTCTACTTGCAACCTTTTTCTCCGAACAAAACGAATCAAGCCACATTAGCACGACTCTTGGGTGTGAACACATTTCCAGCGACAAGAAAAAAAAAACCGAATGTCATGAAGAATAAACGCACATTTTCACTTTTTGAGCTCTGGTGTCGGATTACCATTCCGTGAACGTTGTTCGCGTTAGAGATTTGTCGTTGCCGATAAGGCAAACAAACCAAACCAAACCAAACCAAAAAAAAAACCAGGCAAACACCAAAGTTGACTTTTGGTTGCAGTAAAATTACTGCTCTTGTTGCTTATCTTTTTGTTACGACTTGCTGGTGGGTTGAGGTTGAGCCACCCTCTTCAATCCCATTCACTGCCCTTCGCTTCTCCGCTCACTCCACTTAGCAACTAACACAATAAAGAAGGTAGTTTTTACGTTGACTGTTCGACTGACAGACCAACTGATAACAGCAGCCGACAACAAAGAGAACGCACGAGTTTCTACATCAGCAATACAAGTAAAAACAGTTGCCAAGGTTAATGCTTGCGACAAAATCGGGCATTAGAGCAGATTTGTGTGCCATTTCCGGCGCTCGGTGGTAACCGGTTCGTCGACCGCTTACGCATTCATATAGTACGTAAGTATTTGACTGGCTTTTCCTGTTCAGATGTGTATATGCATGTATGCATGATGCTCGGGTGGTGGCAATGCGGTCTGTAATGATTTTTATTATGGTTGAAAATCGCTTTTGCTGCTTAAAATTTATTTGCTATTTTATATGCATTACGTAGTGCTGCGGCAATCGCTCGAATGCTGCCGAATGATCTGACATCTCTGATAAGAATTTTATGTGCAGCCCAAAATGCCGCTGGGGGACCGAAAAAGATTGTGATTTCAAATGGTTGAATGCGCATAAACAAATGTGTACAAAAGTGTGGATTCGCAGCATTGCAGTAACAAACATCGTTGTAAGTAAGACGATAATTTTTAGGCTAATGTTAACCGAGGTCTGTTGAAGCAGAGTTCACAAATTGTGTTTTAATTTTGATCATTAGAGCTTATTAAGCAGTTATCGATTGCATGGTTTTCTATGCGGCACATTAAGGAATAGTAAATGCCAATTTATTGAATTAGGTAATATATTTGATTGTCGTACACAACTTGTGAGTAAAAGTATAAAGTTAAGTTACTAAGTCAAGTTAAATGAAGTTTGAATGCAATGGAATTGTGCTAGGCAGCGAAAAACTATGTCTTTCCCAAGCACTCGAGCATATTTGCCCGTTGTACACTCAGTGAAAAGAAATCAAAAATAAAATTTTTATTTTTATAATGCACGTTTTAAACTAGATCATTTTTATTTTAAAAATTTAAATTTTTCAATAAAAATCAAATTTTTGAAATTAAAATGTGTTTTGGATTTAAAAAGAAAC
The DNA here is from genome assembly GCA_960531455.1 of Urophora cardui. NCBI lineage: Eukaryota > Metazoa > Arthropoda > Insecta > Diptera > Tephritidae > Urophora > Urophora cardui. Next base: position 143,928,617 of record OY482671.1, on the reverse strand, counting down.
AAATTTAAATTAAAAATGCAAATGTAAATGAATGGAAAAAACCAAAGTTTTTGGTTCAATGGGTCATATTAATAATAAAAGCCAAGCATTTGCTTTTGCTTAAGATTTCGACCTTTTACTCAAATTTTGAAATTTGGTTCATACAAATTATTGTCAAATTTTTTAAATCTTGAGTAAAAGAATTTGCTTGGTTTTTATTAATACGGCCCAATATCTCATAATGCTTGAAATAAAAATAAACATTTTTAAATTTAAAATGCAAACTTCACAGATTCTTTAATAAATCTAGGAAATTTGTCGAGAGTAGAGAATATACATCTGCCATTCTCAATAAATCCGACCCGAGAATGCGCGAAGGCTGAACCGGTGCAGAGAAAATTCTCTGTACCGTCGTCGTTCTCCGCCAGACAAGATAGGCATAATGAGCTCTCGATGGTGCCTATATTGGCCATGTGCTGTTCCCATGGATTGTGTCCTGTAATCAACTCCACAAGGGCCCGAAAAGCTTCCACATATCGGCTTGAGGAGGAAGTTTGCTACCTCCCTTTTAGGCTTTTTCAGAATGCACTTTGTAATTTTACAAGAATCTGTAGAGTTACAGCGACGCCCGTGAGTTTCCCTCATGGAGTCCCTGATGTACCCAATTCACAGTGCCCGCTATACATTGTCCTATTATTAGCTGCGGTCCAGTTGCTTGTTCTGCTGACCCGCAATTTGCCAATTCACTGGCCAGTACGTTACCTTGAACATCGCAGAGTTCTGCTGCTTTTAGCATGGCATAAATCTTCAATGGAAAAACCTTTCGTCATTGTACGTACTAAAGCATAATCGCACCTGAATTCGGCCGACGGATCCAGTACCATATTCTGTTTATTAAACTAAGTTAAGTTTAACCATGTTAAGTTTAATTACATATGTATGTATGTAAGTTAAGTTAGTGTAAATTTTGATACGACAAACCTTCGAGAATGGTACTGCTTAGCTCCAGAGTCATCTGCATAAACTAATGGCGTTTTCTTTTCTACGAAAAAATGTTGCCCTCCTATATTCCAATTATTGAAATACGTAACTTGACTTTCTCTAAAATGGTTGAATTTGTTGATAATGGTACCCCCTCACTTTGTTAGAGGTTAATATTCGTTGCAATTACCAGACAAAGCTACAAAATGGCTAAGAAAATCAAATAGGGCAACATTATTTCGAGAAAAGAAAACGCCATAAGCATCCTGTCAAGCAATTTAAATAGTACATATGCACGTAGCCTCTATGATATGGATGAGGACTCAATTGCCTACATCCAAATGTACGCTCTGAATTTTTCTCATACACGAATGTCAAGCCAAACTTAAATATTTATTCGTTCTTTTGGTTGATGTGAAATCTTTTCCATGAGCGCCGGCGGCTTACTTTATATGTAGGCTTCTTAGTGGCCACACAATGTAGATACCTGGAGAGATTTCAATGTCTAAATATGTTCATATGTGCGTAAGTAGGTACTAACTACTTTTGTGGAGCTAATTTCTCATCAAAACACGCATTGAGAAATTTTTTTAATAAATCAAATTTGCAGCTCTGACAGAAGCGCCTTAATAACCCAAGGCAAAGCTTTTTCCTTAAAAAAAAAAAAAAAAACGCTCCTTGTGAAGTACACTCAGAAAAAAAATCATCAACACGATTCATGTAAAATTAACACGATCGATCTTTACACATAGAACAGCAACAATTTTTTTCAAATTACACGATGTTTGAAACATGATTTTGGCTTTGTAACTGTCATCTAAAATTTGGTAAATTCAACCAAATTTTATTGTTGATACAACATGAAGAAATTTTAAAATATACAAGATGATTCAAATATAAAATTTTATTCCTAAATGTCATTTGGAATTTGGTTTATTTAACATGATGATAGTGTCAATATAAACTAAAAAAAATGTTAGAAAAATGACGTCACAATTTTAGTGTTAATACAACATGAAAACAAATGTGAAAACAACAAGAACCACAATTAACAATAAAATTTGGTTGATATAACACGAAACAATGTTCAAACATAAACGTCATTTGTAATTTTGGTTTATTCAACACGATCATAGTGTCAATGTAATCTAAAAACAAGTAAAAGCGCGGCTGTCTTCGGCCGTACCGAAGACTTCATACCTTTCATGAGTGGGGAAATGAAAAGATACCTATGTATGTACATAGCCGGATTAAGTTTAATTTATAATTTTAATTTTGTGGGTTATTTATGGAACGATTTATTAGAAAAAATGGTGTCTTGGCTATTTAAATGGAGGAGTTATACACCAAAATGTCCATATCTGAACAATCGGTTGTAGGGGAGCTTATAGGTTATAGTGGTCCGATCTTAACAATTTTCGGTAATCACGTTTGGGCCCATATGGGTACAAATACTTCAAAATTCCACGCCGTTAGATGTTAAAATGGAGGAGTTATACACCAAAATGTCCATATCTGAACAATCGGTTGTAGGGGAGCTATATGTTATAGTGGTCCGATCTTGACAATTTTCGGTAACCCTGTTTGGGCCCATATGGGTACAAATACTTCAAAATTTCAGGCCGTTAGCTGTTAAAATGGAGGAGTTATACACCAAAATGTGTATATCTGAATAATCGGATGTTGTGGAACTATATGTTATAGTGGTCCGATCTTGACAATTTTCGGCAACCTTGTTTGGGCCAAAATGGGTACGTCTACTTCAAAGTTTTATGTCCTTAGCTGTTTAAATGGGGAAGTTATGCACAAATTACATCCAAAAATTTCATGTATATCTGAATAATCGGTTGTTTTCTATATGTTATAGTGGTCCGATTCGGCCGGTTCCGACAAATGATCAGCTGCATATAACAACATACCTGTATTCCGAATTTCATTCAGATATCTCAAAAACTGAGGGACTAGTTTGCGTTCACACAGACGGACGGACGGACAGACGGACCGACGGACAGACTGACATGGCTTAATCGACTCAACTCGTGATTCTGATCATATCGGTATATATTTTGGTGGGTCCCCCACGCTTCCTTCTGGTACTTTCGACAAAAATTTTTTGGCACTAAGTTATAATACTATTTCATTCCCATGAAAGGTATAAAAAAGTGTTAAAAAAGAACGTCAAAACTCTTTTGAAACGTACATAATTTTTTTGATCATTTGAAGTCTGATTTTCGTGCAAAACGCAAATTATTTAAAAAAAAAAAAAAAAGGAAAATTTTGTGCCGTGGCAGTGATGCGAGTTTAGCATCATTCAGTTCGCGATAGTGGGTTTTCGATTTATATTTTCAGTTTGCAGGTGAGTTAAAAGAGGATTACATTTTTGTTTCTAAAATTATTTAATGTTCAATATTTTATTTTTCCTCTTCATAGGTTGCAATATCACGAGGAGGTTTTTTAGCGAATGGGGGTTTGCGTGCAGCATGTGGTTGTTGCATTAGCGGCCAAACATTACTCGGTGCAAGTGATAGTACTATCGCCCATGTATAAACTATCGCCGGTACATTTGTGTTCGTATGAGAAGGACGCCTTCAATTTGGTCAGTTGTGCGGGTGATGTACGAATGTACTTAATTGAAGTGATGATTATATATTTTATATTTTATATGTTTTTTTATTTAAAAAAATAAATTGTTCAATCAACAAGACTTTCTAGTTAATTTAACAATAAATTTAATGTAAAATCAAAAAGATGTTATTGTTAATTCAACAGGACCATTTCGTGTTAATTTAACCAGCTTTTATTGTAACATTAACTAGTTTAAATTGTAAAATCAACAGGAAAACTCAATACTTTTTAGTGTTAATTCTACAGTTGTGATCCTGTTAAACTAACACTTGACAGTAGTGTTAAATTTACACGTTTATATGATGGCATACATTAAGCATCGTGTTGAAAAAAATTAACCACAAAATTTGTTGATTTTTGGTTGATTTAACACTATTTTTTTCCTGGGTGTAGACAAATGGATATGTGAAATAACATAATAGAGTGCGACGGCGGCAACTTTTAAAAGCTAGTCGCTCTGGCCCCCCGTGCAGTTGTAACAATGCGCCACATGCAGTTTAAAGAAAAAAGTAAAAAAAAAACAAGCAGTTCACGCTATAACTAGTCAAAATATCCGATGGTTATGATAGATACGAAAAATAACAATAAACCAGACTAAGCACTAAACATGCTTAAAGCACATGTGTTTTTGTATGTATGTATATATGTAGTTGCCGCCGCTGTGTTGTCGATTGTTGTTTTATTGCCAAGTTGAATGTGATTTTGATTAATTAATTACCCAATCGATAGTATGAGATAAATATCCAAGCACATGTGTATGTATGTGAGTACAAGGTCTTCTTTTGGTGGTATCTTTCTTGAATTGTCAATAGAATTTTCTTACTTATTTCAGAATTAATAGAATCAAACTTGAGGAAAAACTTGCAAGTTGTGGAAACTTTTTATCAAAATAGTGAAATGTGACCTTTGGATTACAATTGATTTGTGTTGTATGTAAATTTTCGTTGAAAAAATTTCACTTTATTTGTGTTCGGGAAATCAAAGCATACTTCTACGACTTTTAGTTGGAGTCACCTAGAAAAACACCCTTCACGCATTAGAAATGTATACATAAATAAATGTAGTTACACTGAGTATAGTGTGTTAAAGTTTGCCGACAAAATGTTGTAGACAAATACTTTCAGCATCAAATTGTTGCAGACTATTTTATCTGATCATAAGCTACGGCCATAAGAAGAAGAAGGATAATATCTAGACACCTAATACTTGAATTTTAAGTCTACTTTTCCAATACGCTTGATTTGACTCATGTTTGGAAATCTAAACTGAGTTGAACTCATACTCCGTAGTTAATCCAAAGACGGACGTTCTTGTTTCAAAAACTGCCTTGCTGTTCAAAATTTTTTGGTGAGAAATACAACAAAAAAAGTATCAATTTTTTTAAATTTTGTTTTTACAAAATATAATTCATAGATTATATTGTTTTTCGGAAAAGGGGAAATATAAAATGATCATTACAACCCAATACAATGATGCATATTTTACCATGTGATATCGTTGGATTGAATTTAAGGTTGATGTAATGGTTCGAATCCAGAGGATAATATAAAATAAAGAAGAATAAGAAGAATAAGAAATAAAAATAGCAAGCATTTAAGGTCAAGAAGGAGAGAAGGCTTCTTTTTTTTTTTGTATTTGGGACCCAGATGATGAGAAGATGAAGAGAAAAAGGGGAATAAAAATGTATTTTTAGGTGACAAATTTTTCCAACAGTTTCCGTGATTAACTTAAAGGCAAAAGTACATATTTGATCCAACAGTCTCCGTTGTTGACCTAAATACGAAAGTATTTGAATCAACTACGCTCGCAATTTTGAAACAACAAAGAAGCGTTTTTTGGCATATTTCAACTGCGGAAAGTTATTGATTTAACTGCAAAAAGTCGTTTGATTGACAGCGTTTTTTTTTTTTTCAGAGTATGTATCTACTTATTACTCGCTTAAGTTGAAGCAATTTGAAGCCCATAACTACTTCTTTGATTCGAGACTTATTTGAATAAAGCTTCGATCAAACATCTTGAAAACTCAAATTAAACATCTTGTGCAGTACGCTGGTGTGTACATACATATGTTGAAATATCTTAAAGCTTTAATGACCAAAAAGGATCATTAATTCCTTTATTTTGAACTAATTAACCGCTTTTACGTTTACCGAGCTGCAATGAGCACATGTTTTTTGAATGGAGCTGACCGAAAGTAATTCTTAAGTAACGTTAATTTGACAGTTTGAATCATTTCTTTCATTTCATTTTATTTGCGAAATCCTTAAAGTGTTGAGACTTCATAAATCTTTTTTTGATGAACCGGATTTTTATTATGCTTGTTATGAGGCAATAAAGAGCCAAATAATTTATTTATCTTTTCTTTCCTTCAAGCTTGCATCTACGACAAGATTTTTGAATTGCTTAACCTGACTTAAGTCACATTTGGAACTTTTTAAATCGTTTATTTTATAGCGAGTGATTTTTTTATTGCACGCATATGCAAATAAATAATAAATTATAATATTAATGCAAATTATACTAAACAAACTGTCAGCGACAATCTGTTAGTAGCAATAAGCAAATATTTGACACCGTTATAATGATAGTTAATAGCTGGTCTTCACGCCAACGCTGTCAACGCTGCAATTAGTAGCCACTTGTCGGATAAAAGAGCGTGGAACTGAGTAAAACATACAAATTAAACAAAAAAAAAAAAAACAGAAAAAACACCGAAGAGAGTGATCAGAAAAGGGTTTGGAAAAAGTTACAAAGGCAAGGGACAATGCAACGACGGAGGGAACACTAAATACCCAAAATAACAAAAAAAATATCAAATGAGCGAAATACGGACAGCATGAGCAACAAAAGAAAAGTGAAGCAAAAGAACGAACAAAAAAAAAACATTATTAATAATCTCGTAATAAAAATGAATAACAAATTGTTACGAGCGCATCAGCGGCAAGCACTTGCTGGATGCATCGGCAGCAGCAACAGCTGAGGTGTGAGCTGCAGAAATAGAAGCGTTGAGTATCGAAATGCAGCGCTGATTATGTGAACAATGACAGATGAATAATAATAGCAAGACCACAAGCGTTTCAAAGTGATGGCAAGACGATCGAACGATTGTCAGATCGCGGCGTACAGACATAGAGTGGCCGGCGCCTTTGCCGTCACTGCGTCAGCCGCAGCTGCATACAAAAGATCAATAGGTTTTGCATTTGGAGGGCAACGCTGAATCGATAAAACATTTACAAACATGCATTTTGACGGTCACACATGGTCGAAGCGCGTATTCGTTGAATGACACACTGTACCTACTGCATACAATATGCATGACTAAGTCAGTGATGCACAGGTGATAACTATACTCAGGAAAAAAACATTATAAAAACATATTAAAACGTGCTTAAAATGGGGAAAAACGTATTTAAAAGTGATGTAAATAATAACATTTTTATTTTAAAAATGTTCATTGTAAAATTTTTAAAACAAGAAAAAACATTTTAAATTTAAAAATTTCTATTTTTATTTTAAGCACTATGATAAAAAAACGCTGCTTCGCCGCAGTGTTCTCTATTCCATATTCTCTTCCGGATTCGAAATTGTATCCACCGGCATTCTCTTAATCTTCTCTTAATCCGAGTCCCAACTACAAAAATATAGCCTCCGCTTGTTCTGCTCTCCTTTTCTACTTCGCTTTAACTGTTTGCTATCTTTCTTTATTTCTTATTATCCTTGTTCTCCTTATTCTTCTTTGTTTTATATTCTCCTCCGGATTCGAACCATGACATCAACCTGAAATTCAATCCAACGCCATCACATAGTGGAACATTAAACATTACTAGTATCGCCGGTGGTCGAAATTCGACCATGCAATTTATTTCTTCAACTTTGTATTGGTACAAAACTTATTCCTTTTCGCGGAGATAAGCAACACTTTCCAAATTCCAGTTGTACCGCAACACTGGTTTGCCCTTTTGATCACGGTCCGACGCGAAATCATGGTCAAAATCAAGGCAGATCTAGGAAGGTAGGCCCGGTGGTGAGCGCTTTTAAATTAAAGCGACTCTTCAACTGTGTTTACGATATTTGTAAACACGTTTACGATATCTATTTATCTTAACCAAAAATTTTATTTATTAATTATAAAGAAATTAAATAATTTATAGAAAAAAATATATGCCTATGCTCCTCACTCATACGAACACATCCATATAAATTTTATGTGGATATGAGTATGTTAAATGTGCTAAATAGCCTGGCAATTGTTTGTATGGGAAAAATGTTAGCCTATTAATATATAGATATTGAATTGCAGTACCTATTTATATTTCCCTTTTCCTCAAAAAGAATCCATGAATTATATGAATCATTGTAAAAACAAAATTAAAAAAAAATCGATTCTCATTATTGTTTTTGTTGGATTTCTGACAAAAAAAAATTTTCTCACAAAAAAATTTTTAACAAAGAGCGAGTTTTTGAATCAACATTCATTTTCATTTTTAATTTAAGTATGTATGTTTCTTTTTAAATCCATAATGCAGTTTTACTTAAAAAATTTCATTCTTAATTCAAAAATTTCATTTTTAATTTAAAAATTTTCATTGTTAAAATAAAAATGGTTTGGTTTAAAACGTGCATTATGAAAATAAAAATTTTATTTTTGATTTTAAAATGCTGTTTTTCCCTGAGTGTAAAAAAACTTTTATTAAAAGTTTACATTGGTAGGTACATATGTATCTTAATCCTTGGTTGTATGATAATGTTTTTCAACTCACAGAACAATGTATTAAAAGGCAACACAGAATTTAATCGCTTTTAAAATAAACTATAGTCACAAAGCTCCCATGTGCGTCCCTGGAATTATACATTTGTATTTACGTTTATCGCCTTTGTGTAAGCATTGAGTGAACGCGCTTACATATTTAGGTACATGCATATATCTTGCACGGTTGCTGCTGCCAGCACGCCCATGTGTGCTCTGGACCATAGCTGCTCGATTTTAGTGCCGCACCTTTCGTTGCATGAACAATGAAGGAAATATACAGACATACAAATGCACATATGGACGCACGTGATTTTGTGAGTGCAGAACACCAACCGCCAACCGCTAAACCATTAACCACGCTCAGCTTTACATTGAAAGTGAACTTGGAATTTTTTTAGGTACATGCAAGCAAAACAACAAAAATAAATGTTCAAGCGATTGCTGAATTCCGGCTTTTATAAATTTAAAAATATCGAAATTTAACAATTGGCGATATTTAGATGTTACGATAGGCTCTCTTAAGAACTTAATAGAACTGAGGACCAATTTTGGGACAAAAGCGCCGTGAAAAAATCTCAATCTGTATGTTTTCCATTATCTTCTGCCTTTTGAGACGAGCCATCTACCTTTTTCAGCAACCGCCATGTTTTGGAGTTTTTTTCCCAAAGTCGCAATATTCAACGGCTGGAGAGGACAGCACACACCGCCACATACATTTGTTTGTATGTAGATATGTACACGGAAAGAAATTTGTATACTTGAATCAAGAAAAATGCTTTCTTGAACTCAATTTAGAAAATTTTTAGGGAAATAAGAAAAATTGACTTAATTCTTACTGGAACTAAGAAATCTAGTTTTCCAAAAATGAGACAATTATTTTCTTATTCAAGAACACTAACAAAATCTATAGAAAAAAAGTGTTAAAAAAAATGTTTAAATAAATAAGAACATCTTTTCTTAAATTTAATTAAATGAAGAAAATCTTTTTGCTAATATCAAGGAGAATTTAAGAAAATTGTGTTTCGATGAATTGGAACAACAAACTACAGAAAAAAAAATTGAAAATAAATAAGAAAACGTTTTATTGAGCGAAGTAAAATATTTCTTGCTGAATTTGCATTTCCAAAGTAACATGTATGTTTTTTCATTTGCCATCCGCTTTGCATATTTCTGAATATTTCTGCAATTCTCAGATTGTTAGTGAAGCATTTGGTATAAGGAGTTCACTATTTGTTGTCATTTCAGTGAACAAGTCCTAGGAAAATAAGTACTAGTTGACTAATTATGGTTTTCTAATCCCTCATGATTAGTTTTCATTTTCCTTATTTTTTACGTTTTTAATATTTTTAGAAAATTTTTAATTGATTTAATATTTTCTTATTTACTTAAGCTCGTATAAGAAAAGTTTTACTTGCAACAAAAAAAATAATTCTTAATTATTTATTTCTAAAATCAAGAAAAAAACACTCACCACAAGTAAATTATTTCTTATTTATTTAAAATCCAATTTTACTTGAAGCAAGAAAATGTTTACTTATTTATTTAAAATCCAATTTTCTTAGATTTTCTTGATATTAAGAAATTATTTTCTAAGTTCAAAATCAAGTCTAATTTTTCTTGTCTCGGCATTGATTCTAGTAAAAAATTCTTTCCGTGTATGTATGTATGTAACCCCTGCACATCGTGCCGCATTGTAGGGTGCTTGCGTAACGAATTTCTTGATTCGTTGTGGTCATCTGCGCATGCGCAAACGTTTTTATATACATACATTTATAATATTTGAGTATCGAAAATTGTTGTTGCTTTTCTCCGCACTTATCACTTTTACATACTTTTTTTTTCTTTCTTTTTAACAACTTGTCTGTTAATTTTTGCCACCTTAACAAAGACAGAGTTCATTATCAATTGCCAACAAAAACAATATGCATACGTACCTATGTATATATGTATTTATATATATATGGCAATTAGATATGTTAAGCAATACAAATTAGCAGCCACATTTTTTTTTTATTTGTTAAATAATACATTTCAGCTAGGGATGGCAACAATAACCGGAAAACCGATTATAATCGGTTAATTTCTTTCGGTTAACGGTTAAAATGCATCGGTTTTTTCCTTTTGATTATTTTTTCGATTAACCTTTTTTCTCTCAAGTCGAAAATAATCTAAAGCAGTTATCGGCATTCCAATACATGCAAAGAAATTATTAGTTGCATGTGTATTAGTGAGAGAGCGTTGTCGGGCAATGTCGGCAGTCGCTAGCATTCGATCAGTTGATGTCAGATTGTTGTTGACAACTAGTGCTGGAAAAACATCGATGTTTACGAGTATCGATATTTTCGATATTTTTGAGAAAAAACATCGATATTATCGATATATCGACCTTTATATTAGAGCTCTAGATACCCGGGTATCGAACAATTCGAAAAGATCGAAATTGTCTGAGGCTCGTTTGTTGTTCAAATGCCCGTACAAACATTCGAGCATTCGAGCTTACAGACAAAAAAATTTGTATCAGGAAAACAAAAATAAAAAAATACATATGAAGACAACAAAAAAAAATAAACAAACGAAAAATACAAACTTCAAATGCCCGCATTGTTCAAATGCCCGTGCAAACATACGGGTAATAAACAAACAAACAAGTGTTCGAGAATTTGAACAGCATTTGTTCGGGCTACTCGAAAATGTTCAAAAAAATCGAGAGCTCTACTTTATATAAACCTTAATTTAACATATCTATATATAACACCTTTATTTTTCGAAATGTCTGCATTCATTATTGTGCCCTGAATTGAACGAGAGTGAGTCATTTATATTACTCTAAAAATTAACTAAATAAACATTTAAACTAAATATTTCAATTTATTATCAACAGAAATCTTTTTTGAAAAGGGAATTCAATAATCAAAAAAAAAAAAAACAAAAAAGGTAAATTTTGTTCCAGCTAGAAAGAGTAGGTATCAATTACAGTGGTTCACTGAAATATTTCGCATTTAAGTTATTTAAAAAACCATGTTAAAGACTAAAAGGTTTGAAATAGACAAATTCATTCTAAATACCTTTTACACTCAGAGAAAATAAATCAAAATAAAATTTTTATTTTTATAATGCACGTTTTCAACCAAGTCATTTTATTTTAAAAATGAAATTTTTTAAATTAAAAATGAAATTTTTTAAATTAAAAATGAAATTTTTGGAATTAAAATGTATTTGGGATTTAAAAAGAAAATGTTTAAATTAAAAATAAAAATGAATGGAAAAAAACATAAGTTTTTGGTTCAAAATCTCATAGTGCTTAAAATAGAAATAAAAATTTTTAAATTTAAAATGTTTTTTCTTGATTTTGCAATTCTACAATGAACATTTAAAAAAAATATTCGTATTTACATTACTTTTAAACACAGGAATTTCTACATAGGAATCAAATTTAAAAAAAATCTCCAAATTTGGGGAATTACCCACAAAACGGCAATGCTGCCTTTTACCAGCTTCTTTCCGCGTTTATCAGTGATGGATCCATGACCGTCGATATATCGAATATCGGAAAAAAATATCGATATATCGAAAAAGTTCAAAAACATCGATGAATCGATATTATATCGATATCGCTTCCAGCACTATTGACAACAGACGTTTGTCCAATGATGTGCGGGCGTACGTATAAAAACACGCATATGTGTTTACATACCTACAAACAAACATATATACGTATGTAGGAAACATACACGCATTGCTTGATCCGCCATCGACCTGCTAGAATGGCAAACTAGTGATGGGCGAGTCCGAGATGTTTTATTCGATTCTCTCGATTGTTGAAACATCTCGAATGCTCTCGATGGTTTTCATTCGTATTCGAGTCAAGTCGTAAATGGCCGTCAGTCGAAACAATCGCTAAAACATCTCGGACTCGCCAACGATTCCTCTCGTTTTCAAAGCAACCCTACAACATCTCGGACTCGCTGCAAAAAATACATATGTAATAATTGTTGTTGCCGCTTGAATATTAAAATTGCTTTACAAAACATACGGAGTGGTACAAATCTATTGCCGTTGTTAATAATAATAATAATAATACAATGGCGCTATTATAACTCTGACGAGTTTTATGGCCGAGCTTCTCTCCCAATTCGAGGTGTGCTCCTTTTTGTTTTTCCTACTAACGCTGTGGTGCAGTGGGTAGAGTGCTCGCCTGCTGTGTCAGAGGTCTCGGGTTCAAACCACGGTCCGAGCCAAACACCAAAACAATTTTTCAATTAGTAAAAATCCAATTATTGGGTTTTTTAAGAGCAGCGGTCACCTCTCGGCAGTGGGCGGCATACCCTCCGAGAGTATTTCTGCCATGAAAAAGCTTCTCACAAAAAAAAATTGCCGTTGTTGCTACTCGTAAAATTCATTTGTTTCATAAGCGTATCACTTCAGAAAATTTATTAATGTTTAAATAATTAATTATTATTATTATGCACGACACTGTTTTAGTTGTGATTGCAATAATGCAGCGTCTATGTATAGCATATATTTCAATTTGGTTAATTTATTTATGTATTTGCCTCACTTCCATTAAAAATCCTACTTTCTTTATCAACAAACCTCATTCAGTTTATTTTATCAACTAAAACATATCATCAAAACAACAGCCGGCCCGCCGACTCGGAACAATCGCAAAAACATCTCGCTTGTGTAGTCGAGATGTCATCGAAACAACCTCCGACTCGCCGACTCGGAACAATCGCAAAAACATCTCGATTGTGTAGTCGAGGAGCGAGTCAACATTTGACTCGATTGTGATTTTGCAACGATGGCGATTCTCTCGATTGTCTAAACATCTCGGACTCGCCCATCACTATGGCAAACCGAATGATACTAAGCACTTTGTTCGGTTTTAATTATTTCGCTCGCATGAAACTCACGTATTAAATACGTGTGAGAAGCTTGTTCTCAGCACCAGCTCAGTGAGCCAGGCCGTGCCGATAATTGATCTAAAGGAAATAATCGAAGTTGAGAATTTCCGCCCTTTCATCCGAGTCCGAATTGGTTTACCTACGGTATTGTGAGTATATCCAAAAAATCGCAATAAAAGTTCCCTCCAGTTCCCAAATAGACGATTTTATCGTCATTTTGACGATTTTTCTAAACAATGATGATTTGACAATTTTTCCTAATAAATGACGATTTTTTCGTTCATTATATATATATTTTTTTTAAGGAATAATTGTAATCGAAAAACGGTTATAATCGGTTAGTTCCCCACAATTATTCGCGATTAATAAGCGAATGCTTTCGATTAATCTAAAAAGCGGTTAATCGGTTATTTCATTTTTTTTGCCATCCCTAATTTCAGCAAGCCCTTGTCATTTGCCATGTTCAAAACATTAGTCATAGTTTTGTGTAGTCCGAGCCGGCAACAACAAGGAAAACCCGACGCGACGGTAGCGACAAATAACAGCAACAATACTGCGGCGGCAGCAACGTAGCAGTCATTTTAGCGTCCAACAATATCCCTGTAAAAAAGTGTGCGACGAGTCTCTAAAAAGATTTGTCCGGGAGCGCTCTCTTTCGGGTACAATTAGTCTACAATTGTTCCCAATTGTACCCGAACGGGTACATATGTATACTAATTGTAGACGAATTGTACCCGAAAGGGTATCAAACGGGTACAATTAGTCGCACAAATGGATGTGTCGCATTTGCTACCTGTTCGGGTACAAAACGGGTACAATTGTGCGCTTTTGCTACCCGTTCGGGTACAAACTGGGTACAATTAGTCTCTTCATAGGACATGCTCAAACAAAAGAGAACACTTCAACCCATATAAAGAGATACAAATGGGTAGTAATCGCATGCTCCCTTGCGAGTTGTCCCGGATGTATCCCGGAGTGATCGCATTTTTTGCAGGGATTATTGACTTGTGTGTGCAACAATTTCATTAACCATTGTGACAGCAGCTGAGAGAGGCTGTCGACATTGTAACTTGACGTATAGACGACACCCATTACTGATATGGACTAACTTCTTTGCCACTGGCTATCTCTGCCTTTTGAGACAGTTGGCGCGTTGAGCAGAGTCTTTTAACTGTTCGCGCAGCGCATCAATTTCGTGTCTTGTAAATCAAAGTATGTTGTATTTAAAAATAAGTTTTTTTCAACTTTTTTTAATGAAAAAAAGTAGCAAATCCATTTGACTCTTGACTACATAGCTGACAATTCACCATGAGTGGGTATATGCTTTGATGCAGTGAGTTTTGACGTAATTTGTTGCTGTATTTTTATTTTTTTTTTTGCTTTTTTCCGCCGTTGCAGTTTCGAGTTAAGCCCACAGAACACTACTGTTGACAAGTAAGCTGAAAATATGGCGCAGTAAAATCATTGACTAGTCATGCATACATTCATTCATTCACTCCATCAAATGTGCACATACATATGTACATACATACACCCGAGCGCAATTCAGCGCATTGCGACTGCGCGTATAGCTACAGTGCAGGGCTCCAACGATGACAGCCACTCGGGCGCAGCGGTTACGGCTCGCTGCCCTGCCGCCTGGTGGTGGTGCTGCTGCTGCTGCCGCTTTTACTACCGCAATGACATTTCGTTTTATTTATGACCATATAAATTATCTCAAATATTGCACTATTGACAGCTAGCAAAAAATTATTACAACAATAAAAATGGCTTTGCCGAAGAGAGAGGAGGCAGAGAAAAGTGTGTTTACTAGTTGATGTTTTCAAAATTGATCGTTAAATGTAAGCAAGGTAAATTCTGAACACACAACATGCCACTCATGCTTGCGCTTTTAGAAGAGTACCAATTAATGTGCGCCTTAATTTTTTAACACTGCGCTTTTCTCTGTCCTAATGACAACTTCTAATGGCAACATCTAATGGCAGTACCCAGTGGAATATCCATCTTCATATACGGAAATAAACAGCATAAGAAATTGTGATTGAATAAAAAAATATGCAACACTCAAATTAATACAATAATTCAACGTTCGCAATATCGGCAATATCGGCAACTTCAAAACATCGATCAGCGGAGGTGAATAATAAAACTCCAGCAGCGAAACAGCAAATCGTGAGCTATGAGAAATTTCTGTTTTTTTTTTTATTTTTGTTTAAAGCAATGCTGACTGCTGCAGAACTAATGGCAATACTTTACACAGTCAGTTTTTAGTATTTTTTTTGTTTGTTTTCCAATTGAAAATATTCCACTTCTTTGATAATCGTGACAGGGGCAGCCAATCCAATCCAATTGATTTTCAACCTTTTTTTGGCTAATGCTTATTTTTTGCTCGCCTTGTTGTGTTTACATATTTAAGTACTTTCTTATTATTATATGTATGTATGTACTGTGCATAGATTTGTACTTTATTTGTACCTTTATGAAATTGTTGCAATTTTTTAACTGGTTCATGTGATGATGCTGCCGCTATTGGCTCCAACAAAAACATAAACCCAATTTTGTTTTGATTTCCTCTACACTTACATATGTATGTACATATTAGGGATTCCAATTTTTCCGATTTTTACGATCCCGGGATTTTCGAGATTTATTTTTATAATCCCGGGATCCCGGGATTTGTCCCGGGATTTGGACATTAATTATTTTCCCACATTTTGAGGTTGAAAAAAGTAAATATATATTTCGAGGAACGCTACAACTTTAAAGTGGAAAGAAAAAATTGATTTTTATTGCCATTTTTATTATTTCATTAGTAACAAAATAAAATAGGAACGTAAAATCATGCGTATTATTTAATAATAACAGTTACTTTAAAAAACGCAACCAACAAAGAAAATTACATACAAAACATTTGCCTTTGCAGTTGGTACTTTTAATATATTGATAATAAAGCTTGTGATCATTTGATAATTTCCAATAAAAATTTTTAGAATTTAATGACGTTCTTCGTTTAAGCGAATATTTCCAAGCTTGCCGAAAAATACTGAAAATTAATGCAACATTCGAAAAAAATTAAAAATCGGATGCACATATTTTGAGATGAATTCCGAATATACAGCTGCGGATTTTATTTTAGTACGTAATGTGAAATTCTCAAATAAAATTAAACTTTTTCGTGGTTTTTGCTAATTTTATTTTTTGAATATTGTTTGCATTTTCTTCCATTATTTACTTTTCATGGGAGGAAATTGCAACAACCTTTTGGAAATAAATGGCTAAAAATCAGGAAATAGAAATTATCAAATGAATTTTACCACAAGAATTCTAAAGATTTTAAAAATACCTTACGTACGTTTCTTTACAACGCGTATTTCACAACAAAAAAAATTTAATTACTAGTTTACAGCCAAAAAATATTTAAAAATTCAGATATGGGACTGCTGAGGTCGGAACTGTTTTTTTTTTTAATATTTTGTATTGTTAGGTTTTTGAGATAACGGTAATTTTGTGTTTTCTTGGTTATCACTTCACTCAAAAATTATTTTCGGAAATCACAAATGCGATAACCACAATTAAGCACGCTAATTTCTAAAAGAATAACCCTTTCTGAATTTTACAACTTCCTACAAAAAATTTACAAAATTTTGATTTCGACCAGCTGTCACTCAGCGAGGTTATATCTAATTACTATAAGTTCCACATCGACAGTTTTAATTGTCTTTCGAACGAGGTACTGCTTGTGATTATCGCATTTGTGACTCCCGCGAAAATAATTTTTCAATGCAGTGATAACCAAAAAACCCTAACCATACAAAAAATCAAAAAAAAAATAGTTGCGAGCTCAGCAGGCCCATATCTATTCTCCCCCAAACCTGAATTTCGTGGTATTTTTTTTAATTATTTGTAGCCTAGTGTTATTAAATCAAAAATATTAATCCTTGCTTTGCCTTTTTTATTCTGGTAAAAATGTCAAACTTATTCTGCATTTTCTTCGGACTGTCAAGTTTTTTTGTTCTATTCCACACAGATTCCATACATTTTTTCAGGCTGTTTGTTCTATTGACAAAATGTAAAACTGGCCCGGCTAAGGGGCAACATTTTCTGTTCTTAGCACAAAAGGGTTGCATTATTTTTGTTTCATTTATCACATGAAAAATGCACCATTTTCATAGGGCACAGGGTATATGTTGATAATTCTGCCATGTAATAATGCAATATTTTCGTTCAGAATAGGAAACGCAATTAGTATACAGATCTGAGACCAATAAAAATTATATAAAATACAATTTTTCTTTGCTATAATAGGGGAATATTCTCTCTTTATTTTATCCTGAAAATCCCGGGATGAAATTCTAGCAATCCCGGGATTTCCAGGGTGTCAAAAAGGGCGGGATCCCGGGATTGGAATCCCTAGTACATATGCATTTATGTATATGATGTATAAAAACTTTAAGAGCTCAGCTATTATTTTGCTAGTTTATTTATTTTCGCAAGACCGTTAAAGTCAACGTCATCTACCGCCTTGTGGTCTCCCGAACCCCAACATAAATGCTGCTGACAGGCGTCAAATCGAAGGTGGCCACTCTTTCGAACTGACAGCCCGAACCGTTGCTTGTCAGCAAGTTAGACAGCGGCAGCAAGCGCAATAAAAACAGCAACTACTCGTCCCACAGAAAAGCGAGCTTTAGTAGAACAACCACCAAATGATTTGATGACTACACAAAAAAAAAAAAACAAAAAAAACATAAATCGAAAGCAAAAATGTTGTCCAACAAATTGGCTTATGCGCCATCTCCACCTGCGCTCGCCCTCTGCGCCTGGTCGACACCGCCACCATTTCTTATTTAAGCTGACCGGCCATTCAATTTAACGACTTTCGGCAAACCCCGCCAAACAACCAGCGCATGCTTATGTTAACCCATCGAAACTTAAAAAAAAAAAAAAAAATCTACCAACTTTAACTTTTGCAACTCCTTCGGCCAAATTAATTTTTTTTCCTATGCAGTTCTTTTATAGCGATCCCAAGCACCGATCATTATTATTTCCATAACACCTCCCACCTCTTTGGTTTTTGTGTGCATCACATCAAGTCTCTCCAGTTGAATTCTAGCAAATGTGGCATGTTTAGGCAGCAGCGATGGCCACAATGAAAACGAAAGACGGACAACGACTGAGGCTTCCTTCCCACCGGCAGGCGGGACTCATTGTAAATTGTACAGGAATCATAAAAGCCCGCAATGCTGCAACCTCAGCAGCTAAAGTCAACATGCGCAGTGGCCAATGTGGGTTGGAGTAAGTGCAGCAGCGGCAACGGCAACGGCAGCGGCAGTAACACGATCGCCGTTAGCAAAGTTGTTGTGCTATTTGTGCCGCAAACAAAAATAGAAGCAGCAGCAACGGCAACGGCAGCAGTAGCAGTTATGGTCTATAGGTTTTTTATTGCTCGGTGGTATTTTTTTTTTTGCCCATTTTTTTACAACAATTTTGTAGGTAAAAAAAGAAAAAAAGGAACAGATATATGTACGTATGTATGCATTTAATATTGATTTGGATGTTTACTCAATACAATCTTTATACGTATGAATTTGCTTCTCTAATAATATTTTTTTATTGTTACACCCGCTCCGCTTAGCTTGGTGTTTGTACATAGTATTCTTGTGTTAACAGTTTTTTTTATAGTTTTTGTTATTATTATTATTTTTTATACTACTAATATGTGTTTTTTACTATTTTGCCTGTATCCAGTGTATACATAGATATCAGTGGCGGACACTTCATACAAGCTGAAAAGCCCGGCTTGTCCAAATATTTTCGTTCATTTCATTTTACGAATTTCTTTAAAATGTGGTTATTTAACGTTTGAAATGTGTTTACTGCTTAAGTTCTGATGGCGCGTTAGCCCACCAACAGCTTTCACGTGTATTTTAACAGTTACACTATGGGCTTTCATGAGGCTTTCAATACAGAATAACAGCATGCTTTCTCGCTTTCTCCAAGGAGAAATCAATTTTTTAACAGATTTCTGTCATTTACATGTACATGCAAACGTAAATATCAAATAGCGGAATGTGAAATCGTTAATTTTGAAATTTTACGATTTTCAGTATGTATTATGAAATTTCGCGATTTTTAATTTTGAGCAATATGAAAATATCAAAATCAGCCAAACGACGAAAATCAAAATTAAAAATATTTCACAAATTTTGCAAATTCGACTCAGTTTTTCAAACATAAAAGCACCCTTTTTTTTAGATAAGCAAATCACACTTGCATTTGCTGAAATTGCCGTCGGTATAAAAATACCTCTGCGCTTTCGTGTGAGATTCAGAGATTTTTCTACAAGTTTGGTGTCAGCGATGAATTCAGTTTAATTCTTGCCAAATGATTATAATAATAACTTCTTCTAGATATTTAATTCACATTCTGATGGTGAAAAGCTTGAATTTACTTTCGACTGAGCCACGATTATTGATGTGCTGACCAACATGTACGACTATTCTTCATATTAGCCGCTGTAGGTATATCAACACTTAATCATTCTTCATCATCTTTATTCTCTCGATTTATTCCAATACAGTAAGTTTCATACGGGATGAACACTTAAAAAACAAACCAAATATGCAAAAAGGATTTTAATAAAAGTCAATGAAGGAACCGCAAGCAGAGTTTCGTTTAATACAGCAAAGGAAATTACACGAATGGCGAATGGCTATAATTCATACATAGGCTTGCCCAGTCAATTTATGCTAGGTCCGCCACTGATAGGTATAGATCAGTCATGGGCATACGAGCTCCAACAATTTGTAATAATCAATTTAACGCTTAAGGCAATGTCTTATCAAAAAAAAAAGAAGAAAACAAGCCATATAAAAATCGTAGCAAATCCTAATGTTTATTGTCATTGCGATATACATATGTATGTATGTATGTTTGACTGAAGATAAGTAACAATTTGCTTAATTGAGCAAAACCGACCCCTATACAGGTACTCGTGCTCCTCTCACACATCTTAGTATACATTTAGCAAGCATTTTATTTGCTCCATAATAAATTACAAAAAAAAAGCTCACAAAAACATTTTCACTTGTCCAAAAAAATTTTAAGAATCTTTTCCTTTCCATGAACACCCATTCTCGAACTGTCTTGTTGCTCTTAAATCAAACGTTCATCATGATCTTTGCATAAAGTTTTCAAATCATATTCTAATGCAAACATACATACGAGAAAGCAAAAAACTTAATAGATTTGAAGTGACATTTGCACTGACCGGGCTGGACTGCAGCTGACAGTTACTCTCGCTGCTATCTGTTTCTGTCATAACGTATTAACGGCTTTCAACACGGTATTGCACATACGGCAATAATCTTTCAATACAAACCTGCCACAAACTGCTAAGCGAGAGTGAGGCTGCGTTGCATCCACATTTGCGTTCGTGCTCTTGGAGTGACGCAGCATGCATTTTTACGGCCTACTGCTGGTTTTTTGTAAGTGAAATGGACAACGGCCAGCAAACTTCAAAGAAATACAATTTGAATTAAAAAATTTGTTTTTCACTTGCCTCACATTGGAGCAATTTACATACATACAAACCATAGATGGGCACTTTTAATTACCAGTAGTAATTCATTATTTTTACCCTTTTTACTGCTTACTTAAAATTTTTTACAGTAATAAGTAACGCGTTACTTATTACTTAAAATTTTTTACAGTATTAAGTATCGCTTTACTTATTACTTAAAATTTTTTACAGTATTAAGTACCGCGTTACTTATTACTGTAAAAATTTTACAGTAATAAGTAGTCTTTACTTACTACTGTAAAAAGTTTACAGTATTTCAGTATTATTTACTGTTTACTGTAAGACTACTGAAGTAGCGAGGATACAGTAGTCTAAGAATTGGCATACACACGCACGCACATTGATAAGCACAAGCGCATGCGTTAACGAGCATATGAGGTATGATGCCCAATAAACATAATAGAAAAAAATCTCGAACGTTGAAAAAACGTTTATACATATTTCTAATTCCAGAGCATTTTGAAATTCACAATTAAACATGCCTATTCTCAATTTTTTCTCAAATATACCAAGGTAAGTACCCAGGTATGTATAAATTAAGGATATGAAAATAAAAACTATATTTTTACCACAATGCTCGGTAAAACGTCAGGAAGCAAAAATTTACTTAATTTTTTTTTATAAAATCTTAACCTAGAATACAATTAAGATATTTGTTGCCACTGCTTCAAATAACATTTGGATGAAAAGCAATTTTATTTTTTCAATTGATTTTTAAGTAAATTTTTGCTTCCCGACGTTTTACCGAGCATTGTGGTAAAAATATAGTTTTTATTTTTATATCCTTAATTTATACATACCTGGGTACTTACCTTGGTATATTTGAGAAAAAATTGAGAATGGGCACGTTTAATTGTGAATTTCAAAATGCCCTGGAATTAGAAATGCGTATAAACGTTTTTTCAACGTTCGAGATTTTTTTCTATTATGTTTATTGGGCATCATACCTCATATGCTCGTTAACGCATGCGCTTGTGCTTATCAATGTGCGTGCGTGTGTATGCCAATTCTTAGACTACTGTATCCTCGCTACTTCAGTAGTCTTACAGTAAACAGTAAATAATACTGAAATACTGTAAACTTTTTACAGTAGTAAGTAAAGGCTACTTATTACTGTAAAATTTTTACAGTAATAAGTAACGCGGTACTTAATACTGTAAAAAATTTTAAGTAATAAGTAAATCGATACTTAATAATGTAAAAAATTTTAAGTAATAAGTAACGCGTTACTTATTACTGTAAAAAATTTTAAGTAAGCAATATTCTTTTACTGCTTACTGTTTGCTTTACTGAATTACAATTTTACTTCAGTATGCCCATCTATGATACAAACATACATATATTGGGGTGATCCCTAAAATCAAATTACCGAAAGTTCAGAAAACTCTATGGAGACTCAAAGATTTTAATTTAATATTTGTTATATCTAATGTCCAAAATCGATAGACCTGCAGTCAAGAATAGCATACATATATAAAATTTGGTCCTTATCGGAGACGGTTCAGGGATATCACACAGGGCCACCGTAATGTACATATGTATGTATACATATCTATACGCAAAAGCTTTTGTCGTAGCTCTCTGATGCATTCACATAAACATTTCAACAATTATTGATGCTGCTTACGGTCTGGCCTGCTCCCAATTCATTACATGCCTACAATTGTGTATTGTGTGTAGCGCTGTAGGTGCCAAAACATGTTCTGGGGCCATCCTGCAAGCCAACCAGTTTAATGTGGCAACAATTATGAGCCAACACACACCTTCAATAGTAGCACTATTATGAGTACAACAACACATTTGCTGAAAGCCAAACAATACGTGCCACATTAAATATGTGCATAAGTGTTTGACCATAAGCACAATATGAGTACCTACATACATATGTACATACTTACATATGTATGCATGTACGTATGAATGTACCAACCAACATTTTGGCCAACAATCAATCCTCTTGCCCTCGTTTTGGTTTGCTAATATGTATGTATGGCAACAACTGGAACAATTGGTAAAAGGTGCACTTATTGTTATTTGTTGTATTGCAACTGTTTTTGAAATTGCAAAGTCACGGCCCATCAATTGGACCATTTCTAGTCATCCGCTATATCGCAGTTACGGTATTTGCCGTTGATGGAGCGATTTGTGTGTACAAAAGTGCATCAACACGCACAAAACTACAATTTCTCACATTCATTACCCACAAAACGTTGTACTTAATTACAAAAATACACCTACACACCATTGGCGCACACAAGGGGGGGTTTTGGGGTTAACCCCCCCCCCCCCCCCAAAATTTGACAACACCATACAAACAATTATTTTATAAAAGATTGTACATTTACAAATATTTGTGTAAATACATGTTGTAAAATCTATGAATATTCGTAGATGTACATTGCCAATGTTTGTCAACAACTATTGATTATGTTTATTAGCAAGCAGTGTGGAGACATTTCCCTAAAAGTATGCTGTGGATATTAGCTGAGGTTTGTTATACTCAGATGTACTAGTACACAGAGTATTAAAGTTTTAATCACATAACGGTGTATTTTAACAGAATGAAATAATCGACATATGTAGATATAGACTTATATATATCAAAATGATCAGGGTGAAAAGAGAAATCGATTGAGCCATGTCCGCCCGTCTGTCCGTCCGTCTGTAAACACTCTAACTCGCGCAAAAATTGAGATACTTTGATGAAATTTGGAATGTAAGTTGGTATCGAGACTGGGACGGTTGGTATTGAAAAAATCGGAAATTTAGTATCTCAGCCACTAATGTAGCTGGAGCGATGAAATTTCACCTACGTATTTAGCTCAGGCCCTTATGAAGAAATATGGTGAAATTTTGGAAAATGGGCGGTGCCACGCCCACTTATTAAACATTGAAAGTTTTATAGGTCATAACTCAGAAACCGTAGCAGATATATCGACTAAATTTGGTACGCGTAATTTACTTACTTAGGCAAATGTTTGGACGAAAAATTGCAAAAATCGATTGACGACCACGCCCAAATTTATATATGGGTATTATAAAGTGACCTAATAAAAACATTTTAAGCGATATCTTTGTCAAAAATAAAGATAATTCATTGAAATGTCTCATGAATCCAACTATAGACAAAAACAAAAAATATAAAAATGTTGGAAAATGGGCGTGGCACCGCCTGTTTTCAGACAAAGGAATCTACGAGATTTCGGAACCCATAACTCTACAAATAATTAAGATGTTATGACGAAAATCAGTTTGAAAACTTTAATAACTTGTGGTAATACATGCTAAAAAATTTAGCGAAATCGGTTTATGACAACGCCTACTTTTTAATAAAGATATTTTTGGAAAAAATTTAAAAAATGGGCGTGGCTGCGCCTACTTTATGCGACACTCGATTCATATAAAATACACCCTAATCGAAAAAACGCAAACAAATAATGAAAGCATACAGCTGAGTATGTAATGTTCGATTCCACTCAAACTTAGGCTTCCTTACTTGTTAGTTTCAGTTTAAATACAGAGAAAATGCAATGAATTGAGATTTAAAAGGTGCCTTTGTTTAAAAATTGTCTGTACGAGTTTTAAGTATTTTTTTTTAATTTTCCGTTGGATATTGAAAACCCCCCCCAAAATATTTTTCTGTGTGCGCCACTGCTACACACCCACGCGCGAACATAGAAATACCCAGCAAAAAGTTTAGGCTGAAGCCTAAAGGTTTTGGCCCAATGTACGCTTGCTTTTCTGGCTTTATTTGCTTCAGATTGCTTTGCTTTACTTTGAAAGCTTCTAAAGCCCAATGGTAGCTTTGAACGCTGTCATATTAATCAGCTGAATCGGCAATCCAAAGAAATAAAACAAAAGGTTTGTTTCTTATTACGTAGCTAGCTATGAATATTTATCCAAGTTCGTGCTAGAAAATCGTTTTTTGAATCAAAAAGTTAGCCGAATGAGATCCAAAGCGTGAGAGTAACAATCATAGAGAGCTCAAAATTTCAGCTAGTAAAATTTTTACAAGCTGAAATTATTTCCTGCCAAATTAAGAAACAGCTGTTAAAAAATAAACTAATATATATGTACATATGTATGTATATGATTTTGTTACTTTTGAATTTTGCTAAATTTTTAAAATAGAAATAATGAAAATGAAATGTTTTTTTTTATAAAAAAATATCAAATGCCAAAAATGGCATTAAAATAATTTTTTGCTAATTTTTAGTAGTTTTCCGTTTCTTGATTTCTTGTCTGTCTTGCTCTTTGTGAGCGTAATTCCTTCCATTTTTCTCTTTTCATTTGACTTGACTAAGCTAGCTGTTAGTTTCCTAAGAAACAACCTCTTCTGCAATGTTTTTACGTAAAAAATGGGAAAAGGTGATATTTCTTACAATTTTTTAATAATTTGTAATAATTTTCTGTTAGGGAATATACCTAATGCCTAATATCAGCAGCCATATTGGAAATTGAATTGTCAAAAATGATGTCAAAGTTTTCAAAGCGCTGTCAAATCGAGAATTGGGCAATTCGAAACTTTACAGCGCTTCAAGCGCGTGAAGTAAAGCTGACATTTGGCCAACTTTTATACATATATTTTAGTAGAGCTCAAAATAATTTTGACATTTCTCACAGCCAAGCAAGCAAAGCAAGCGTGCATTGGGCCTTTAGCTTAAGCTGTAACACAGAAACACGCTGGCAGCGCTGCCTACTTAATTATCTGTTATGCGCTCATACATATCCCAAATAGAGAGAGAGGAAATTGATTTATATGAGCAAACATTAGCAAAGAGAGTACAGTGTGTGGTTAGCGTAAAAATTGCGCATTGTCGAAGGAGAGATTGTCGCTTCAGTTAATTTTCACTGACATGCAATCAAGTGTTTGGTTAAGTTACAGCCTAATGACAGCAACACAGGAAAATCAGCCTTATTTTAAGCTTTTGCCCATAAAACTTTTGTTCGCTTAAAATTTTCAGGCCTTCTATCTTAAGCCTGTAAATCTTCTGGAATAATTCTTAAAAAAGACGTAGATTTTTGCTGGGTAAATATGTATTTGGACATACATATATGTTCAACGCATTCTATTCACGTTTTCACGGTCGGTGTGTTGTGGCATGAAACTGAAAAAACTTTAACTTAATGGTCGGTTTTGTTACTGCTGCTAGTATTGCCGTTGTTGTTGGTGTTATTACTGTATCCTTTATTTTTGCAATAAGACTCTGTCTACTGTTTCTCATACATTACATATACATATGTATGTATGTATATGTATGTACGTACCCTGCAAAAAATGCGATCACTCCGGGATACATCCGGGACAACTCGCAAGGGAGCATGCGATTACTACCCATTTGTATCTCTTTATATGGATTGAAGTGTTCTCTTTTGTTTGAGCATGTCCTATGAAGAGACTAATTGTACCCAGTTTGTACCCGAACGGGTAGCAAAAGCGCACAATTGTACCCGTTTTGTACCCGAACAGGTAGCAAATGCGACACATCCATTTGTGCGACTAATTGTACCCGTTTGATACCCTTTCGGGTACAATTCGTCTACAATTAGTATACATATGTACCCGTTCGGGTACAATTGGGAACAATTGTAGACTAATTGTACTCGAAAGAGAGCGCTCCCGGACAAATCTTTTTAGAGACTCGTCGCACACTTTTTTGCAGGGTACATACTCTTAACTCTTTCACCACAATTATGCCTTAGCTCACCTCATGAGAAGCGAATTTGCTGACGTTTTAGATTTCCTTTGCGATATTTCAGGGCAAAAATTTTATGAGACCTTAACTATATTTATGCCTGCACGCTTGCCTCGCTGGATAATTGCTCGTTAAAGTACCTAAAAAGCTTGCAAAGTTTTCGGGTCTGAACAATCTTTACTATTGCGACGGATGATTCAAAAAGCTTTCGACACTAGTTTAATGTGTCTCTGCGAATTAGATTGACGTTATTTAAGAAAAAATTAAATTTGAAATTTTTTTCTGTAAGAAAGCACGTACTAGCACATTAATCAGTATCGAAATTTCACAGCTTTTTTGGGTTAAGGCACTCTTGCACAAAATGCGCGTATGTATATTCAAACATATGTATGTAAATCTGTCGCAATCCTTCCGACGATCAACTTTTTTCGGAACTTTTGAATTCAGTAAAACTTTGGTTTTTACAAAAAGTTCGCAGAAAACTGCAGCAGCCAACTGTTACGGAACAACATAAAAAAGTTCTAAAACAAACAAACAACAACAACGATAACCTCTAAAGCAAGCAACAACAAAAACATGCAAACGATTCGTGTTTAAATGACGACAATAGCAAAAGGCAAAGCAACACCCGAGCGGCGAAAAATGTTGATAAACTAAAAACCAAGTTGAAAAGTTAAAGGAACTTTTCACAGAAAACTTTCTTGCAAACGTAGCTGTTTTATGTTGCTGTTGTTGTTTTTTTATGAGAATTTCGTAAGGAATTATAAATTGCGACGATTTGTTTTTGCGTGGATTTATGCTAGTGAAATTCGCTTTTTAGAAAAATACTTAAGTAGATCTGCAATACCTTTAGCGACTACACATTTTGAATTCGATATACACACATAACGCTTTATCGAGGAGAAATATTCAGAATATAAATATTTGTGCAGCCCCTCAGGCATGACGTCCTTTAGTTCCGAGAGGCTGTCAAAGAAAGGTTTGGCAAGGAACTTCATTATGCCTTGGCAGTGCGAAGGACACTAGCATGGCAGGTGCTAACCGTATCCTCCGTGCCAGGAAGACTGCAGCAGCGACACAAGGTGTTGTCGTCCAACATCAATCGGGCCGCGTGTATACCAATGGTCCAATTTCCTCTATATACCGCAGTTAGACGGAATCTGTCCGTTATGTCCATCTTTAGAGTGGCTGATCGAAGTCAGTTCCTTATGAATACTATTGTATTTAGTAAAATATTTTTGGAAGAAATTTGATGCTAGTAGGTAAGTATTAATAATTTCTTGCATTTTGCAGGAAAACAAAACTTATTTTCTCATTTCTAAAGGAATTACGAGCTATAAAACACTTGCTGATCCCCAGGAACGATTTTCTTATTTGAATGTCTAGCAATATTCTAAAAATATCAGCCAAAATGATTTTTTTTTTTTTTCAAATATGTTACATCCGAGCATATAGTACGAATCAATGAATGTACATACGTATGTATACGATTATAAATTTCTGTCGATCTCTATCAGAGGAAAAAAACATGAATGACAGGTACTTTTTCATTATTTATTATGAAAATGATCATTGAGAATACTTAGTAAAAATTGTGGCGAACGTTCGAAAATGACCTTCACTATCCATATGAATCCTAACTTAGGGCCGATTTCATAATCAAATTAAAAGTTCCTTTAAATTCTAAAGGAGCTTTTAATTTGCTGATCGATTTCATAAAGTCTTTTTGAAGATAAAAGTTCCTTTAAAGTTAAATACCCAAAAACGGGCATTTAAGTTATTTAAAGGTTCCTTTTGCCAGGAAAAATTTCATTTCTGCAGTCTGTCAAAATCAAATATCAAAAATTTATTAAAATTTTTGAACCGATTTTGTTTGTTGTTTTCAGAAAAAAAAAAACAACAAATGTCAAATTTCAATATTTTTAAATTTATGACAATCATTTGACGTTAAAGGAGCCTTTTAATATTATATTATTATGAAATCACTTCCACTTTAAAGAACACTTAAATAGCTCTTTAACTAAAAGGCTCCTTTAACAAAATGAGCTTTAAGAATTTCATTATGAAATCGGCCCTTAGTTTTTCAACGATGGAAACCACAGCAAGAAAATAATGTATGTATTTATGTAGGTACTCACCGATATTATGTTGATTATTATGTAAAACCGATCCGAACGCCATTAGATCCTTAACCGATGGTGTTCTTGAGCCGAGCGCGGGGAAACCGTCGCCCAGAAATGACGCCAGCGCGACAGCCCTAAGGGGCGTTTTCGATAATTCGGTTAGAATTTTGTTGCTTTTGTTGTTGACAACGCCGCCGCCGTGGCAAGGCAAAATTGCTGCCAGCAATTGTTGTTTTAGTTGTGGTTGTTGTTGTTGTTTTTGTAGTCGCCGCGTACCTATATGCTTGTTGCAACTTAAAATCTGGCGGCGACAAACAAACTCTTTTAGCTATTGTTGTTGTCAATTCGGTTTTACTGCAGGCAATGAGATGTTAAGCTACACTTTGTTGTTGTTGTTGTTATTGAGAATTGTTACCTCCGCCGTCGGCAATGCACCAAATACACTAAAACACTTTGTAGGTAAATTGAGAACAACAAGAACACACACACACATACACTTTATGCATAGAGAATTTTTCTTCTTTTTGGTTTTTATTTATTTTTTTTAAATTTTGTTTTGCTTCTTTGTCAAGCCGCGATGATTGCCGGCACACACTGTTGGCGCTAGCGCTGGCGTTGCCGCGTAGGCGTGCTCGTGCTAAACACGCTGCTGATGCACCTACAATCGTAACTGCACGTACATAGCTAATTGCATGCTTTTAGGCGCTTAACCCCGTTCGTCGAGACTTTGTTATTAATTAAGCAAGCACATGCGTTTTATTTACATATATACATATGTAGGTGGGCAAGCAAGCAGATGCTGGATGGCTGGCCGTTAGTGTGCCGCAACGAAGTTACTGATCGGCACAATAACGCACTCACACCACAACAACAGCAAATACAACAGAGAATTGCAAAAAAGTAAGAGTTTCGAAGCAACAGCTTCCACTGGCGGCGCAGGCAAAAAAAACACGCGCGCACACGCACACAAAGCAAACACCAATGTACAGGTATTTGTGTTGCAACAACAACAACAATTATGCACACGACACAACGTCTTTGTTTAATTGCCGTTAATTAGTAGTGAGCGCCTCGCTTGAGTGTGCGATTAGCATCAGCAGCGGCAGCAGCAGCAGCGCAACGTTCGCACGCAGCACTTGGAGTCTAAAGTTGCGGGCGGACGCGGAAGAAAGGATTTAATCACTCGACTTTCAATTGCCGCAGGACTTTTTTTGACGCGCGCAGGCTTTAGTTGCTGTTGGTATTTGTAATCGTATTACACTTGCAATTTCGCGCAGCCAAAATACACTTGCATGCCTGCACAATTTGACTGTTTGAAGGCGTTAACGCTCAAGGCAGGCACTCAGTCACGCTGTCATATGTGACACTGGAGTACGTACATATTGTTACATACATACGTTAATATTGTCTTAACGCTTCAAGCGCTTTTTCCGCGGGTGTGTACCTACCAACTTCACTTTTGGCACTTGATTGTTGTGATGATAATGAATGCAGTGAGAAGGTCGTTGGCGTCTACGCGCGCTACTTTAAATTCACATTGGCTTTAATAGCAAAAAATCAAGTCAAATATGTACTCCGTTGACCGTTTTTTTAGTTTGATATTTCAATTCAATTTTTTATTGATTTTCTAGCGAATTTTAGAACCTGTTGTCAGATTCGCTTCTTTTGATTTTTTTTTTTTTTCTATTTTCTTTGTTAGATATTGAAACTTTTGTTTCGCCCTTTAATATTTGCTTTAATATCTTCTATCGCCCTAGCTACCACACAATATGTACCTTTCACTTTTATTTTTTATTGAACGATGTTTCAATTCACATGCGCTTTGTGGCAAGTGACGCCTATCAGCTGCCGATTTTGGCTACACGCCAACACACAACCGCTAATATGTATTACGCGACGCGATACAGACAAAAATTTAAACGTTTTAATATTTATACTAGATGGCTATTGGAACCCTGCTTTTTTTAAAATCCGCGCGACCAAAACGAAGATACTCTTGCGTATCTGAGGAATAGGCTTTCTTCTTAGCTTACGTCAAACACACATCAAGTACATAGGTATGTTAACACTCACGTCACGCAGCCGAACGAACGAGCGTATAACGCGAACGTCGAAATGGAACTGAAGCATTAGCCACACAGTATACATAAGAAGAGGCAGCAAACACATAACACACAGCAATTGCCACTGCTGCACGAACAAAACACGTTATGAATGCATGAGATTACACACACATCCACCAACACTCGCCCATTCACTCATCCAAGCAGAATCTGCTCAGTGCCCATGACAATAGCCAAGAAGAGCGCGCACCAACCACCGCTTTTAGCCAGTAATGAGACTTGACAATAAGCGATAAACAACAATAATAAAAACAGCAAATGGAACAGCTGCTCATGGAAGTAACAAAGAGCAACAACATGGGCGCAACCGGTGCGTCAGCCTCCTGGCAATGCACAGTCATACAAACGTACGAACACTGCTACAAGTGGACTTCTCGCACCACCCCAAAATGTAAAAAAAAAAAAATTAAAAAAGGAATAAACACACACACGTATGCGCTTTCAATAAGTTCGCTCAGCAGGACACATTTTTGTGCAGCTATGACTAGTTCGCCTCTGCTCGCACTGCAACCGGAAAAGCACTTTGAAACACTAATGTGCGAAAGAGCGCGCAGTCTATTCAAGCATTTCCCCTACAACAGAGAACTTAAAAGGCGATGAGCGTCAAATTTCATATACATATGTACATAAAAGAGAGATGTGCGCTCTCATAACAAGAGTTATTGAAAACTAGCGCTGCCGCATTTGCATGCAAGCGTGAGTGCAACAGCTAATTCACTGCTCTAGTGCCTGTTCGCTCACGCAAAAATCGCAATGGAGTCTGTTGCTGACATCTTACACTAAACATGTAGATATGTACGCATGTGTGCGCTATAGCCGGCATTGAGCACGAGTGCGAAAGACAGCCCCGCCGCCAGCGGCAGAAAGCTATCAATAAGAAAAATAACAGTGTGTCATAAAGTAAAACAAACAAATAAAAAAAAAAACCATTTCAATGACAACAAACAACAACACAGATATTGAGTAGAAGTGAGAGTCAATGAATGAAAAAAAAAATAAGGAAATAGGTAGCGCGAAGTTCGTAGAGAGCAAATGGTCAGAATGGAGCTTTTACCAGCTAGAGAGTTGTTGTTTGAGATTCGCTGCTGGGGAGCGTATAGTCAAATTCAATGCCTCGGTTCGTATGGTCAGAGGGGGCGTTGCTAAGCAACTGGTTTTTGCTCAGTTTGAAAACGACAAAAGGCATCGGCACAACAAGGCGCGCAACAGTATTTTTGTAACTGCATGCTGCTTGCTTTTTTTGTTAATTTTTTTTTTTGTGCAGTAGGTATTTTTTGCTCGCTCCTTTTTCTTTGCGTCGTTGCCTTTACAATCGTAAACTAGTTGATGTTGTACGTATTTACCCAAGACTGTTGTTGTGCGCTTGAGGATATTCTCAACTTCACTGTTCGTT
Organism: Urophora cardui; assembly: GCA_960531455.1. Taxonomy (NCBI): domain Eukaryota; kingdom Metazoa; phylum Arthropoda; class Insecta; order Diptera; family Tephritidae; genus Urophora; species Urophora cardui. Next base: position 143,896,464 of record OY482671.1, on the reverse strand, counting down.
TTTTGCTTCGTGAATATGATTTTTTGCTTTTTTGTTTATTTTTTGTTATCGTTTGACTTGTATTTGTGTAGGCAGTCGCTTTTCAAGATAAAATATCAAATATGCCGCGCACTGTGACTTGTGTTGGTTATGTTGCTGGTCTCTCTCTTTCGCTTTTTTTGGCGACAGTAGTGTGCAAGCAAATATCGCAAGAGACTAGGTACTCCACGTTTGTTATTATACGATTTTTTTATAGCTAATTATATCATTTTTTTGAAATTTTTTTTGTCTTATTAAAATTTATAGTGCAAATGTAATTAGAATTAATGCAGTTTTCATTGCCTTTTTAACAATTGGATTAGCCCTTGACTGTTTGGCATAAGCACATCGCTTAAGAATTCAGTGTTATTGATATTTTGCAATATGTAAATTTACCAATCAACTCCATTACATATTTTTTCAATAAGCAGTAAGCTGTAGCTATTAAATAATGCATATTGCACACAGATAATTCAAAAAGTCAATTTAAGTAAAAATTTTCAAAGATTACACGATTTAAAAAAAAAATACTCCGTTCATTGTTAATGCAATATTCTGTTAAACTTTAAATACCGAATTCGGTAATAGAGTCAGATATTTCGCCAATATGGCAACATTTTAATATTTTCAGCTCAATAGTGCAGCGGCTTCTAATTTTTTGCCGAAGTGTATACGGAAACACGATACTGTGCGACGACGCTGGTGCTGGCACTAGCTCTGCGGCAGCGAACGTAGAAGTCGACAAATGTCAGAAATACACTTGTTAGATTTTTCACATTTGGTGTTAAGTGTGCATACATATATGTGGCCGCTGTGGTGCAGTGGGTAGAGTGCTCGCCTGCTATGCCAGAGGTCTCGGGTTCAAACCACCGTCCGAGCAAAACACCAAAAACAATTTTTCTAATTAGTAAAAATCCAATTATTGGATTTTTTAAGAGCAGCGGCCGCCTCTCGGCAGTGGGCGGCATACCCTCCGAGAGTATTTCTGCCATGAAAAAGCTTCTCACAAAAAAATGCATTCGCCGTTCGGAGCCGGCATAAAACTGTAGGTCCACCCAATTAGTAGGAAAAACAAAAAGGAGCACACCTCGAATTGGGAGAGAAGCTCGGCCATAAAACTCGTCAGAGTTATAATAGCGCCATTGTATTATATTATATTACATATATATGTATGTATGTAGGTATGTGTATGTATATGTAATTGCATGACCCTTAAAGTTATCGCGTTGCCCCAAGCTTGTAGATACGCATATTTTCTATTGTTTCTAGGTAGGTATTCGGTCGTAGTTGGTGCCGTTGCTTTGGTTGTTGCTGTAGGCATTTTTTGTTGGCACGGCCTCTGACATATCTACATATCACACGTTTATTGTTGATTTTGTTGCGCCAGTTTTTGTTTCGCCAAGTTTTTAACGCGCTAAACATGGCACGGCAATAAGCCAAAGATCAAAGATGCATGGAAACCTTTGACAAAGGAGAAGCATCCATAAAAATGGCACAGAAAAAATACATGTGGACATAGAAACATGCATAAATGCATATGTATCTACGTATGTACCTACGTATGTACATACATATGCATGTCTGAAAAGCTTAGCAGTACCTACGAGACGAAATACCTACCTACCTATAAAAGTCGTCTGAAGTATGACTGCCGGCAATATGGAAGTTACTTTGGCTGTATAGGTACCTACATACGTCATAAGTTGCTGCGTTGTGGAGGGGATGGCGCGGAGGACTGGATGTATGTAAGTAAATACTTTCATGCCTAAATTTTTTCTAATGCTATGGTTATGGTTACAATCTTGATTGCCAATCAAAATCGGAAACATTTCGTGATTGGTGAGAGGTGGTTACGCTTACATTGATGATTGGAGCGCACATACACAACATAACACATGATAATTACTGAGCACATACACAACATAACACATTATTACCTCTGAAACCTCGTTTGCTGGCTGCCTGTTTCACACAGCAAGTTTGCTGGATGTGAGAGTCCGAAAATTCTCTCACCGTCGGAGTGCACAACAACAATTACACGGTGCTCGACCAGCTTGATTGGTAGCATAACCAGGCCATAACATTGCACCATCTATCATTTCAGATATTTTTTTTTAATAAAATTTAACTTTCAATTTTTTTGTTTGTTTGTTTGATCTGCCACTTCTTATTCAGCCCATTTGCATATTTTTTGGGTTAGCTACAGCGTTTTTTGCATTTTTGATTTTACCCACAGAAAATTATTAAATTTTTTGTTGTTTTTGTGCGCCATACATAGGCATACTGCATTATAAATGTTAAAAAACTTCATTCGATCAAAGGCATATTTTTGCTTATTTTGAACACGCGTTCCAATAAAAGAAGTACAGTAGAAAAAAACATCCAGAAATATTCAAACAAATTCGTTGCCATGGTGATTTGTATGGGAATTCAACTTATCAAAATTATAGAAATTAAATCTTCAAAACAAGGACAAATTGGGAATTAAATTGCGCTAAAAAATTTTTCTTTATTTTGATGTATGAATTTCTTTAAAACAAGATAGTACCTAGGTAGGTACCTAATGCATGTAAGCAACTTTATTTTACAATCCTTTCAACACGTTTTAGGGAAAATTTACTCAAAACCAAGAAAATAGTGTTCAATATAGGGAAGCATTCTTCATCGCTTGTCAAGTTTGATTTGGTTATAAACCAGTTTCGTTTAAAAAAAAAAATTGAAGTAGGTACCTAAACAGTAAAAAAGTAAAAATAGTGCAATACGCCTGGCATTGCAAACTGCCCATCTATGGAATGTACATTATTTGTGTTATGACTGAAAACATGAATACGTACATACATATGTACAGGCTAAGTACATAGATATTGGAGTGAGATTGGGTGGGCGGCCCCATCTTGACACCAGCTCAGCGCCATCATTGTCAGTTGTGAGGGTTGCGCATTCGCAATTTTTTTTCTTGTTACATATTTGTTAGCTTTGTTTCTTGCTGATGGCGTTGTTGTTGTTATTATTACTGTTGTTGTTGCTTGCAGGCGTGTTTTCTGCTTCGTTTAACATTTCGTTTCGTCTGCTGTCAGTATTTGTCTCTTGTCTGTTTGTGTCAAAAAAGGCAGTTATTTTGAGTATCTACACAAATTTACTTACATACATAGGTATGCATAACCACCGCCAACATCTCTACCAGTAACATAATGACAAACAAAATAAAAACATTTCAACAAAAACAATTGAATGCAAATACAAAAACAATAAAAAAACAAAAACAAAAACAAAAACAAAAAAAAACAAAAAACAAAAACCGAAACGTGCAAGAGGACAGCAGGATAAGAAGAGGAAGCAAAAAGTGAAAAATGTTCATTGCACATTAGGGTGTTAAGCTGTGAAGTGTTTGGTCGAAGTTTATGTTGTCACACCCCCATGCCTCCCCAGAGCTCTTACAACATTATTTTGTCCTACTTCGCTACTCCTCATTTTTGTCTGTCTTTTGTATTTACTCAGTACCTAGGTATGTATGTATGTACATATGTTCCTAGTATGTAGCTATGTACGTACATATACATATATGTTTCATGTAGGTACGTTTTGTTTCTGTATTTATGTTAGTTAGTGTTATACCATGTCTCCACATAATGTGTTTCGCTCTTTTTTTCTGAATTTCCTCTCTCAATCTTGTTTCGACACGGAAACCAGTGCCGAAACTCGCCAATTTCCATACAAAATTTCTGAGAGCGAGTGAAGATTGAAACACTGTTTCATTCTGAATCATCTTGCCAACCTCGATGATATCGATGTCTTCTCTAATGTTGTATCGAAAATCTATCGAAATCTCACACAGACCAAAACAAAGACGCAAAAATAAGCAAACATACAAACATTTAAGAAGAACAAGAAAGAGAAATGTTAAACTGAATCACGATCAGCCACGTGGAGACGGGTTATTGAGCGAGATGTTTTGCTACATGTTTCTCTGGTGAATCAAGTTATGTGGAGACGGGCTTAATGTCAAATGCCACTGGTTCTGCTGTTATGGTTTCAACGCGCACAGGAACGTTCCCAGTAGAAAAGGGATCATACATACATATATGTATGTATGTAAAATCTGTCGCTGAAAATCGGGTTCGTTTTTAATTATATGGGAAGTTTTTTGAGATATCGGAAATTTACCGTTATTTGGTCAATGGCTCCACTTAATCATGTATTATATAATTAAATTTCCTATAAATGGCTCCTAGGTATAACATTTTTCCCTAGGTCTTATAGTTTCTGAAATATACATACATATGTACATACATACATACTTACGCGGTATTGTATTTGGTCGATAGGTACGCGGTTTTTCACTTATAAACGACGATATCTAGGTACATACATATATGTTAATATGTACATACATATGTTCCGAATTTGACCATTTCCATTGACATTCTAAACGCCAATACATATTAATAAAAAATACTGCATGGCTCAAGTCTTTTAATCAGGGATTGCAAATAATCGTTATTTTTTAAATTTTGACTAAAAAAATCATACTGAAGGAGGAACGCTAAACGCAAAAGAAGTACACAGATGTAATCACCGTAACGCAGACTACCTCTAGGTGCATTAACTTTTATTTTTTCGATTTTTATAAAAAAAATTGATTTTTAATCGTTATTTTCTGAGTTTTATTTTTCCCTCAGCAAATAAAAGTTATTTTTTGATTTTTGTATTTCGCTCAGAAAATAAAAGTTATTTTTTGAGTTTTATTTTTCCCTCAGAAAATAAAAGTTTTTTTCTGAGTTTTATTTTTCGATCAGAATATAAAAGTTATTTTTTGAGTTTTATTTTTCCTTCAGAAAATAAAAGTTATTTTTTGAGTTTTATTATTTTGCTCAGATAATAAAAGTTATTTTTTGAGTTTTATTTTTTTGCTCAGATAATAAAAGTTATTTTTTGAGTTTTATTTTTTTGCTCAGATAATAAAAGTTATTTTTTGAGTTTTATTTTTTTGCTCAGATAATAAAAGTTGATTTATAAATTTTACGTATTTATGTGACGCGAGCACATATATACTATTAAAAATGTTATTTTATGTATGTATGTGAGTAGGTACATAAATATGTAACATTTAGAAACTCTGTAGGACAGAAATAAAGTTGTTGTATGTGAAGCATTTACTTAAATCCTATAACTTTAAATGAGCAATTCTTGTATATATATATATATATGTACACTGAAAAAACAACTTACTCAGATTATGGAAAAATGGGAATGATTCGGCGCTAAAGACATATTTCCATATTTTGATGTACGATTTTCTTCAAATCAAGGAATAAAAACCACGTTTTAAAGAAAATTGTACATCAAAATATGGAAATATGTCTTTAGCGCCGAATCATTCTCATTTTTCCATAATCTGGGTAATTTTTTTTTTTGAGTTTCTAAATGCTACATATTTATGTACCTACTCACATACATACACTGAAAAAACAACTTACTCAGATTATGGAAAAGTGGGAATGATTCGGCGCTAAAGACATATTTCCATATTTTGATGTACGATTTTCTTCAAATCAAGGAATAAAAACCACGTTTTAAAGAAAATTGTACATCAAAATATGGAAATATGTCTTTAGCGCCGAATCATTCCCATTTTTCCATAATCTGAGTAATTTCTTTTTTGAGTGTACATAAAATAACATTTTTAATAGTATATATGTGCTCGCGTCACATAAATACGTAAAATTTATAAATAAACTTTTATTATCTGAGCAAAAAAATAAAACTCAAAAAATAACTTTTATTTTCTGATCGAAAAATAAAACTCAAAAAATAACTTTTATTTTCTGAGGGAGAAATAAAACTCAAAAAATAACTTTTATTTTCTGATCGAAAAATAAAACTCAGAAAAAAACTTTTATTTTCTGAGGGAAAAATAAAACTCAAAAAATAACTTTTATTTTCTGAGCGAAATATAAAAATCAAAAAATAACTTTTATTTGCTGAGGGAAAAATAAAACTCAAGAAAAAACTTTTATTTTCTGAGCAAAAAATAAAACAGAAAATAATCGTTAAAAATTCGATATCACTTATAACCGTTACGGTCCCTGCTTTTAATGAAGGAGGGATTAGTTTGCATTCAAACAGGCAAACAGACGAACGGCCATGGCTTAATCGACTCAGCCTATTATACATAGCTGGGGAACTTCGATTGGAATTAGAAATCATTACGATTAGAAAAATTAAGTAATCTAATCATTAGATTTTTTTTTGATTCTTTATATTTTGATTACTAATTGATTAGATTAGAGCTAATCAAAAATCTAATGGCGATTAGCGACGATTAGCATATCTAATCAAAACTAATCAAAACTAATAAAAATAAAAATCAATTGGATTTCTCGATTAGTTTTGATTAAATTTGATTAGATCAACTGTTTTGAAATATTTTTTTTTGTCATTTAATTCATAAAGTATAATATATAATACAATGGCGCTATTATAACTCTGACGAGTTTTATGGCCGAGCTTCTCCCAATTCGAGGTGTGCTCCTTTAGTGTTTTCCTACTAATTGGGTGGAGCTACAATTTTATGCCGGCTCTGAACAGCGAATGAATTTTTTGTGAGAAGCTTTTTCGTGGCAGAAATACCCTCGGAGGGTATGCCGACCACTGCCGAGAGGTGACCGCTGCTCTTAAAAAGCCCTCAGGAGCCAATGTAAAATATGGCTTAAACCGTTCTCTCAATTGATGTTCTAATTGTACTGCTGTTGAGCTAACATTGCTCAAAACTTCGGGTTTTCTGGATAATTTTAGCAGTTTATTACTCAAAGAAAATAACGCAGGATTAATACAACCATATTTCACATTGGCTTCACCTTGGATAAAGTCCAAAGTTTGGGCAATAGCCTCCATTAGCAGCTTGTACGACTCCAAATATCGAAAATCACTTGATGTAAAAGGAGACAGATTCAGCTCATCGGAAAGCTTATTCAATTTCTCTTTGTATTGTAGTAACTTCACGATTGCAGATATTTCAAAATACTTAGTTGATCTAATCAAATCTAATCAAAACTAGTCGAGAAATATAATCGATTTTATTTTTGATTAGTTTTGATTAGTTTTGATTAGATATGCCAATCGTCACTAATCGTGATTAGATTTTTGACTAGTTCTAATCTAATCAAAAAGTAGTCGATTAGAATAGCCATCTAATCCTAATTAATCAATTAGGATTAAAAAAAAAAGTTTCTAATCCGATTAGTAATCATTAGGATTACTAATCATTATTCCCCAGCTATGCTATTATAACGGTCCTATCTCGTATTAAAATAATTGTGTTTTAGACCAAATATGTTCATGAAATGTAGGTATAAAGATAGGTACATCCTTCATTTCATGTTCCGAGCAAAAGTTCTTAGAAATTATCATTTTATCACAAATTGCACAACGTAGATAGGTAGGTACCTAGTCTGTCGACAATTATAGTATTCGTTGCGCCGTAGGAAAGTGCAAGAACCGTAGGAATTTTACCACATATTACATTTTTTGCAGCCATACTCGCTCTTTTGTGGTAAAATTCCTACGATTTTTGCACTTTCCTACGGCTCAACGAACGCTATAATTTTTCACTCGTTCTTTTTGTTGTTGTTGCTGATATCATTTACGAACATGTTACCAACGGTTTGCTGTCACTTACTATAGCATGTCCATCACTGTCGTGGCGTGTACGGCATGTGACATTTACTTACCAAACGAAACGTAGAGGCATGTGTGGCATTGTTAATGGAGTGTTGCAACAACAAGGCTTTTTGTGTACTCTCTTTGGTTTTATCAGTGTTGGCAGCGGATATCGCTCGCAAAAAATCAAAAACCCCAGTTTCTCAATGATTTTTGGTTTTTCTATAATTTGCTGTCGCTTTTGTTTTGTTCTTGTTGTTCAACAAACGTTACTTGGACTGCCAATTTTGTGAGCTTCACCGGTGTTATTGTTGTTTGCATTTGGTTTTTGGTGTTTTTTTTTTTACCCTTTTTTCCAAAGAAAACGTAAGTAGATATAGGTACTTTTTCTCTTCTTATCATCTCTGTATCTCTAACAACTTTTATGTTTTATTTTTTTGTTATCGTTCCATTTTTCACATGGCCTATCTGTTTCCAATCGCCGCCCATTTCCGCGCTGAACGCCGTAAGTTGCTTAAAGTTTGCTGTTGTTCTTGTTGTATACTCAAGTCTAGGCAATGGTGTGTGTTTGCGATCGTCTGGATTTTGAATATGTACTTAAATAGCCCTGCAAAAAATTAGACTAATTCGGATTGTGTCCGGGATCACTCGCAAGGGATGCAACTAATAAAACTCGTGGTCTCTTTATATGGAATGAAGTGTTCATTTTGTTTGGGCATGTCCTATGGGCAGACTAATTGTACGCTTTTATACATGAACGAGTATGAAGGTAGACTACTCCACTTTGATCCCGATCGGATATCGAATGGAAGTTGAACTCTTTGGTGCAGTGAAATAACGCCCGTGGAATTAACGCCCGCGGGCGTTATTTCCCAAAAAAAAAGGAAATAACACCCGCGGGCGTTTTTTCTTTTCTTGAAAAAGAAATAGCGCCTGCGAATAAAACGAAATTAAGCCCGTGGGTATTATTTCCACTCAGAAAGGGAAAGAACGCCCGCGCGCCCTATTCGGCGATGTGGGCTTTATTTCCCTTTCGAAAGGGCAATTAAACCCGCAGACGGGGTTTTTTTTTTAATATGGTGTGTTAGTGGGAAAAGCGCCGAAGGCGAAAAATTGGAATAAAAAATCGCGCGATTTTTTATTCCAATTTTTGGTTTTTTTAAATATGGTGTTTGTTTTATTGGAAAAAGCGCCGCAGGCGAAAAATTTTTCGTTTCTTTTTTTAAAATGTGGTGTATTATTATTGGGAAAAGCGCCGCAGATATACTTATTTTAAATAATATCCATTTAACTAAGCCTCTCTCAGTAATAACCCTAAGCCTCTCTGTCTCAGTAATTACTCGTAGGTATTATTTCTATTAAGCGGCGGAGTTGACACATATGTACATAATATTTGAATATTTAGAAGGGATTTAAAAAAATTTAAAGAATCGAAAAATTGGAATTAAAAATCGCGCGATTTTTTATTCCAATTTTTCGCCTGCGGCGCGTTTTCCAATTATAATACGCCATACTCAGAAAAAACGAAGAATTGGAATTAAAAATCGCGCGATTTTTTATTCCAATTTTTCGCCTGCGGCGCGTTTTCCAATTATAATACACCATACTCAGAAAAAACGAAAAATTGGAATTAAAAATCGCGCGATTTTTAATTCCAATTTTTCGCCTGCGGCGCGTTTTCCACTTATAATACACCATATTCAGAAAAAAACGAAAATTGAAATTAAAAATCGCGCGATTTTTTATTCCAATTTTTCGCCTGCGGCGCTTTTTTCCCTAATACACCATATTTAAAAAAACCCGCCTGCGGGCTTAATTGCCCTTCCGAAAGAGAAATAAAGCCCATGGATCAAACGAAATAACGCCCGCGGGAATTATTTCTTTTTCAAGAAAAGAAGAAACGCCCACGGGCGTTATTTCCTTTTTTTGGGAAATAACGCCCACGGGCGTTAATTCCACGGGCGTTATTTCACTGCACCGAACTCTTTTATAACTGAACAAAGGCATATTTCGAAGTTCGTTTATAACCTTTCTACATTTTTACCCTTCCGGGTACAACTGAGGAGTAATTGTAGCCAATTGTACCTACCTGAAAGAGAGGAATCCGGGACAAATCTCTTTCGAGACTAATAGAAAAATTTTTACAGGGAGGTACATTTTGCCCAAGAAGGGGCATACAACCACTCTTTAGTCATACATGTACATATGTAGGTACAACACTGGCACAAAAATCGCAGCAAATTTTAAAATAAATGTAGGTATGTAGGTACATATGTATGTATGTATATGTAGCTACATACATCCCAGCAGTATTTGAGGTAAGGAGGTACATATTCAGTAGAATATTCAGTATGAAAAATACCATGAAATTGAGTTCAAAATTCATTGCTGAAAAAATAACTGAACACGCAGTGAAGACATCAGGTGTACTGAAATATATGCTATGGAAGTCCCCCCTGCGTATTCAGGCCAGAAACTCTCCCTTCTTGTTCGGAGGTTTTTAGGTAGTTGATTTTCGATGCCACCTTTATATAAAAACGAAAGGGAAAGTTCAAAGTTAAAATACCTACGATCTAATTTTTATGAATCACGCTTTATTATTAAACGAGCTACATTTTTGCACATCACTGTATCATTTGCATGCAAACTTTGCGTATCCACGCCAAACACACATACACATACATAAATACATACCCTGTAGGGAAAATCTCTAGTTCCGAACTAGGTCGCTTCTAGTGCATTTTTCGCCACTACTAGTACGAGCTAAATCTCTTTTGCATGTTATCAACTGTCGAATTTAACACGGCGATGTCCTAGGCGGATGATAATTTTTTTTTAACTAATATTTTTTTATTTATTTATATAATAAAAATTTATAAAAATATTTAAAAAGTAATAAAATAAAAAGAATTCAAAATAAGCCTGAGGGATCGGAAAAGCATAATTAGGAGAACATTTCATTTCATACAAGTTTACATTCAAATAGAAATCTCTTTATATAAAACGCTTCACTAAACTTCTGAGAATTGCAGAAATATACAAAGCCGACGACAATTGAACGAACCAAAAAATTTTCATAGAATTTTTGTCACTTCGAAAATGCATACAAATCAAAGTGTGTCTTATAATGGTCACTCAATTCACTCCTTCTGAACTGGTGAGGGTCTAACTACAATTGATCTAGTTCATTTTTGACATCTTTTCGCTAGTTCGGAACTACAAATTTTGCTCACTAGTTATTGAGTTCCCTGCAGGGTATGTACGTCCATACGCATATCGTATGTCATGTGGCCATGATGCCATTTTGCCAACACGCATGCACCTCATTCATTTCGCCTTGATATCCACTGAAGTTTACTTGTTCTCTTATCTCGTTCGTGTTCAACTCTCTGCTCCTCCTCCTCCATACAAACACAAGCAGCTTTGTTGATTTTTTTTTTATTTGTTGGCCTTTGCAAACTGCTGCTATTACATGGTTGCTTGCTTAGCATTTGTCTTCGTTGTTGTTGATATATTGTTTATTGTTGTTGTTACTTGCTTGTTGGCACCGTTGTTTGGTTGGCAAAACTGTCACTTGTTTGCAACTTTATTGTTGTTTGTGTTGTTTTGCATGCATGCATACTTACGAGCCTGCAAACATGCATAACTTTGACTTTGATATTCTAGTTGTTGTTGTTTTGGTTGTTGTTTCCCTGCAAAAAGTGGGACCACGTAATATGGTAGTACAGGACCAGGTTACGTTGTGACAGTTCCTAGTTACAGAGGTGGTCCAAATATATGAAAAAAATATGGTTACATTAACATTGCGATGTCATTGGACATGACCACCCCTGCTTCTCCGCTGCATAACTAAGGACTATATAAAACACCACCCCATTTGGGCCATATACTAATCTGCTTACAGTGGACCACGTTTTAAACTACATCCCAATACCCCAGACCGAGCCAAATTGCCGACCAACCACGAATTAGTTGGCGGCGAACGACAATTTACATTCGATGTGGTCCGATGCAGCATAACATGTAACCATGTCTGTAACTAGGTCGCTTCACGCGTGGTACTATGCAGCAAAACATGTAACCAAGTCCGTAACCACGTCCCTTCAGACTTACTTTAAAGCCCCGTCCCATTGGACTACCTGGTCCTCAAATTTTTGAAGGGTTCTGTATGGCTGCTGAACTTACTGGCATTATTGTCAGCAGCGTTTTCAAATACAAACAAACACGCCAACAACATGTGCACGCCAACGCTTCTTGATATGCATTCGGTCCTTATCGTTTTCTTAGTGCCGGCAACAATGTTGCACAGTGTAAAGATTTCGGATTAGGAACTAGAAAGCAAAAATGGTTATTTTTTAATATAATAAAAAAAAGGAACCTAAAAGATTTATTAATATTAAAGCAACTCGAAAACCTCCAATAAAAAATTAAGAGAAGAAAAGAACCAAGACACAAATAGCGTGGCTATTTTTAATGATATCAAATTAGAGGAGCTTTTTTGACATCATACCTAGATAGTTTTTGCTATCATTGAATCAAACGCCTTGCCTTTCTGTTGGGGCCGCCTAGATGAGATGATTTATCAAAAATTTTCTCTCGTATCAGAATATATTTCTTTTTCTGATTAGTTGCGATATTACCTAAAGAGTTCTTTGTGGGCATAACAAGTGTTTTAGCCTTAGTAAAAACCTGAAATTTAACCAACGCTTTTTTCACACAAGTACCTACACTGCAATAACACACTGTACCTACCAGAGGCGGTCGCTTCATACAAGCCGAGAAGCCCGGCTTGCGTACACATTTTCGTTCATTATCTGCTTATTTTACGTTTTAAATGTGTTTACTATTTAAGTTCTCAATAATATAGCCCCCACTGTAACATGCCCCTAAAAGCCTGCTAAGAAAATGGCGCAAATACACCACCAATCCACCCCACAATGTGTATTTTGTTTGTACAGCCAATCACAGCACAGTGAGCATGCTCCAACGTTTCCACACATTAGCTTTTACCTGGCTTTCAAAACAGAATAACATAGCTTGTTTTCTCGCTTTCGCTAAGGAGAAACCAATTGCTTATTTTCAGACTTAAATTGAAAAAAAACTAGCAAAGCACTTTTTTATTTTTCACATCAAATTTGTATGCGAATATGAAGCTGGCTTCGGCATTCAAAAGTTCAGTATTCACAGCCATATGCATATTTGATTTGAATTTCGTTTGCATGTAGGTACATACTTATGCACATAATTTCTTATATCTGCATGTGCATGCAAACATAAATATCAAATACCAGATTATAAAAGGGTTGATTGTGATTTTTGGCGACTATTGGCACAATATCAAGATAAATTTAAAAAGCGGTGGAAATCAAATTGGACCTCAGTTTTTCAAACACTAAAGCACCCATTTTTTTAGGCAATAAGCAAATACACTTGCTACTGCTGAAATTTCCGTCGGTATAAGGAAACTAAAAATACCTCTGCGCATTCGTGTAAGATTTCCCTAGCGCACGTTTTTATATTTAAGAATTATGTAAATACGAAATTTTTTATTTTAAAAATGTTCAGAGTAAAATTGCAAAATCAAGAAAAAACAATTTTAATTTAAAAATGTTTATTTTTATTTTAAGCACTATGAGATTTTGAAGGAAAAACTTTCGTTTTTATTCCATTAATTTTAATTTTTAATTTAAACGTGTTTCTTTTTAAATCCTAAATATGTACATTTTAATTTAAAAAATTTAATTTTTAATTTAAAAATTTTCATTTATAAAATAAAAATGACTTGGTTTAAAACGTGCATTATAAAAATAAAAATTTTATTTTTGATTCCTTTTCTCTGAGTATACAAACAAAAAAATGTGTATCAGGAAAACAAAAATAAAAAATACATATGAAAAAAACAAAAACAAAATAAACGAGAAAAACGATCTTCAAATACCCGAATTGTTCAAATGCCCGTACAAACATACGCGTAATAAACAAACAAACGAGCGTTCGAGCATTGAAAAGCATTTATTCGGGCCACTCGAAAATGTTAAAAAGAAATCGAGAACTCTAAATCAAAGTCAATGACGGAACACAAACAGACTTTTAAATAACACAGCAAAGGAAATTACATACATGGCTAATGGTTATGCTTCACACGTAGGCTTGCCCATGCAATTTATGCTAGGTCCGCCACTGGTAACCATATTTGTTTATGATTTTCATTCTGCCCACTCAGTATATGTACACCATATTGTTTGCCGGAACAGAGAACTCTTGCGGCCATTTTGACCATTTTCGTTGGCGTGTCCATTCATACTTAGCAACAACAAAAGTCTTTAGTTTGCAAATGTGCTTTGCCATATTTTATGTTCACTCATAAACTTTTGACATGCATTGCATGCCATTCTAGGATCCATGTTGACGTTGTTTTGCCTTTGTATATTTGCATTTCGATGCGATGATTGTGTGTCATACTTGGTTTTCTTGGTTATAAATATTTGTATTATCTAACCGTATAGGTACCTATGTACATACATGCATACATATACATATCGTCGTTGAAGATGCATTTTTGCGTAAGAGGTATGTAATTTAATACCTCTTACGCAAAAATGCATCTTCAACGACGATATGTATTACGGACATTTTCTTTATCGAAGACAGTACATTACGACATAGGTACATAATAGCTATGCATGTAAGTTTTAGAAAGGCTTTTATGTTAATGTGATTACTAAATATCTGCTGGCGTATGTACCACTCAAATATATAAAAATTAATATGAAAGTGACTATTTTAGTGAATGTTGCTTAACCTCTTAACCTTACGATTACCAGAGATTTTTATGTACGAGGTTTACCAATACCCACCCGGGTGACCCATATACATTTTCTTGCATTACGATCGCTTTCGCGTGCTTTAACTTTTTATTGCCCTAACATATTTATTACTATTGTCAAATATAAGCCTGTGAATGATTAAAAATATTTAATTTAACTATATTTGGTGAAATTAAGCCAACAAAAACCACAAACATCCCGTAATGGGTGCACAGTAAAAAATTATAGTTTATTTCTAATATCATTTGGTACTTAATTTAATCATTCTTGGAATTAAATTTGAATTTTAATGCCAAAAAGTCTTATTTTTAAGCTATGAGAAGCTTTACAATTTTATTTATTCCAAAATAGTTTCAAAATAAAGTCCTGAAAAGTATTAAAATCCTCTCTAAAGAAATTTAATCATTTATGGTTTAAAAACAAATCCTGAAAAGTATAAAAAACTTTCTCTTTCTCAATTATATTACCATCAAAATATTTTTGGTTTGAAATCAAAACCAAAAAAAATATTAAAAAAAAATTATCAGAAAAAAGTAAAAATAAAATCAAACAAAATGTTTCTAAAACTGCAATCCGGAGGAGTAATCAAATATACTCAAATAAATGGCCCGAATCTAATAATTGTATCAAGTAAGTAATGCAGGAGATTAATTAAATATCATGAGGGTAAATTTTGCTTTATTTTTTCAGTCATAAGGCAGTTTCAGTCATAAGGCAGTTTTAGTCATAAGGCAGTATCACTGCAATAACCGCGACGGTGCCGAAATTTCCGTGGACATTTCCAAAATATTAGTATAAAAGTGACAATATGTATATATATCGAGCCCTAACCGCCATAAAAGTGTATCCAACAAAATTCTCGATTTCAGCTTTTTTATGGAAATCAACAATTTACTATCACATGCATCAACTTCCAGAATTTCATGGCTGTGAAATGTGCAGTTTCGAAGTTAGAGACTAAATAAGTTTCAAGGCTGCATACAAACTGTATGCAAAACGAATTAAAAAAACTGTATCCTGTAAAATTTACTTTTTGTTGGATACACTTTTATGAGGATGAGGGATCGATATATAAGGTACTTTAGTGTTTGCTACTACTGGTTTGGATTTTTATGTAAATAAACTATGTTAACGTTATTCAATTTCTAATTAATCTTTGGGATAATGGGTTATTTGCAGAATATCCACTGGGAATTTTATGGGGGTTTATTTTTAAATCCAAAAAAGTATACAATTTATTCCAATTTTCGGATAGATTTAATACCATTTAAAATATTTTTAATACCAGAAATATTCTAAAAATAATGAAAATTTGGTTTTGATTTAATTCCAAGAAAGTATTAATTTGACACCAAGAATAATTTCTGTCTCTCAATATTCTCTTCTTTTTTTTAAACCAGAATGGTTTTAATTTTATGCTTTTTGGCATTGTTATATATAAATACCAAAATGGTATTAAAATTAAACTAAAATTTTTACTGTGTGTATATAAAGTAAAAATTCAAAATTTTGAATCCTAAGGAAAAGGTTGAGTGAATAATACGATTACGACACATTAATTATCTACTTGAATTTGGCGTTGAAGTATTCAAATCCAAAATACCATTATTCAAAAAAAAAAAAAGATGAAAACAAGGCGAGCGAGTTCTGAAGGACTTTGTTGACCCGTAAAATGATTCCTGTAGAAATATCGCCATATATACCTTTTTTTCACTAAATTATCATTAACCAAAGATTAGTGGGATGATGTTTATGGTGGCAAGAATAAACAAAAATAAAATATGTGTATGTGTGTATGTACATATTATATTCTAAATGAATTCAACCCGTCAGGAGCATGAAAGGAGATTTACTATGGCTTTGGGATTATATTTTAATGCTCTAGATCTGGCATCGGCACTTTCATCCATATGAGTAAATAAAAAACATCACACAAATTTTAACCAATGTAGCGGAAACCGCTCTGTGCTCCCTAACACAATATCTTTCACAATTTTGCCGACCTTGCTTCTAGAAGTAGCAACACATGATGCATTTATAATATACGGAGGAAATCAACCAGGTAATATCAATAATGCAATAAACCCATTTGCGATGAACAAAGTATCAGCCAAATAAAATGCATAAATTGTTGTATAGATCCTTCGGCATTTCGCTTGGCTTGAAATAAATTTTTATTCTATAAATTTTCTATAAACTTTATAAAAGCAATCAAAATATAGTTAAACAATAAATTTATAAAGTTATAGCAACAAAAATATGTGCATATACACGTCTTTTCATAGGAAAGTGTACTGGGTCACCCTGGTGGGTATTGGTAAACTACGTACATAAAAATTCAAAATCGCAAAAAAGCATATTCCAGATGAAAGAAAAGTTCAAACTTGTTATTATCTGAAAGAACTCGAAAAATTGATCAGTGAGTAAAAAGCATTTTAAAATCGGTCCAATAGTTGCTGAGTAATCGCAAAAAGAAAACGCAAATGGTCACCCGGGTGGGTATTGGTAAACCTAAGGTTAAGGAAAAAGGAGATTTAAAGAGCAAATGACTTTCGATATCCAATACTAAAATCAAAATTGAAATTTTCGAACTTGCTTTTAAAAGGTTCAGCTGCTAAGCAACATCTGCTTGTTTAAAATCTTCAAGCAAATCTTTCTTAAAGTTATTGAAATAAAATGTATGTATGACATTGAGCTGGCCGTCCACTGAGCAATGTTTTGTCATATACATATTAAAATTTATTTGCTTGCTCTTATCGGGAATAATGGAAATTCCATTACATGTCAAACGCTTTTAAGCAAAGTTGTGGCAACATTAGTTTCGGCCGAAGTTTGTTACTCAATCTCAAAATGGGTACGATTACTTACATACATACCTACTTCACATTGCTTTGACATACCTATGTACATAGTTTATCCTAGTTGAATGGAATTTGCATATGTACATACATATGTTTATTTATACTATGTAAATGGATACAGATTTATTTTCGTTATGATTGCATATCATAGATATTTGTGAAAATCTATGTATGCATGTATGTACATATGTAAATATGTATGTGTGCATGTACCCAGCAAAAAATCAACGTCTTATTTAAGAATTATTACAGAAGATTTAAAGGTTAGTAACGAAGTAAGGCCTGAAAATTCTAAGCGAACAAAATTTGTATGGGCAAAGGCTTAAAATTAGGCTTATTTTCCTGTCCTGTTCCTCTCTCTCTCTTTATTCCAAGGGCCTACCCGCCACGAAGATGCGGCTTATTTATGACCTGATAATCAGGCCTTATGTGGTGTATATATACGTTATAAATGCCTTATATAACGAATAGTAAAATGATGTTTTTTGTTTAGCTGCATACTTAATTCATATTTTATGCGCAATTTAAACTTTGGGGCTATTTAATAATAAAAAATATATTCTGCTAGGCTATGAAAATATTAAAAATTTGCTTCCTCGTTTTTCATGCCAAGCTTTCAATGTTTTTATTCTGTAAAAATCCCGAGTTGTATTAAGTTTATGTACACTTTTGCTTATAACTTTTCATTGGATTGTCCGATTGATACCAAAATTTGACAGCATCCAAATTAAGATACGTAATACTTCAGAACACCAAAAACGGGAAAACTTACTAAGTCGACTTAGTACAGTATTGTTTGGAAGCGTTGACATGTACACGTATATATAGTATACAAGTAATATCGGAATGAGATAAGCCTGCGCAATTAAGCAAACACTTGATTTAATGTCAGTTGAAAAGTTGAAAATAAACTGAAGCGACAATCTTTACTTCGACAATACGCAATTTTTACGCTCGCCACAAGTTGTATTTTCTTTGCTCACAAAACTCAATTCCCTCTCTCTCTATTTGGAATATATATGACAGACAATTAAGTAGACATTGAAACGTTTGGAGCAGAGGGAATGAGTGCATAGCAGCAAGCAGCGCTTCCAGCGTATTACTGTTTTATAGCTGAGGCTTTAGCAATCAGCCTAGCCTTTTTGTATAGATATTTACATACATACCAACTTCATTTACCTATGTCTTCTTGTGCTAACTTGACTGCTGTCTTCTGTTATAGATACTTTCTTTTCTCATGTCACTGGGCCGTAGTCATAGTTGTTCACTAAAATCGGTTTTAGTTAAAATCGGTGTTAAATTTAGAGCGACGTTTAAAATAGTGGTGTGTCATAGACGAGTTAGAACAACGTATTTGCTAAAATGAACCGAAACAGGGTTACCCATAAAAAATAATAAGAATCACTCTGTTATTTTAAGAAATTTCGAGTGTTTCAAAAGTTCACCCTGTATCTACCTTTAAATTCACAAAGAAAATAAGTAAGCGTATCTATCTCTTCGACATTTTGGTTTTTGCAAATTTTATTTGTTATTTTGAGTTAAATTTTGAGATAAAACTACACACTTCATATAATTCAAAATAAACTTGTGATTTCAGGGAACAAAAAGAGCTCGTAAACCAAACTGGAGCTCAAGAGAAAAAGCGTATCTGCGGGAAAGCATTTAGTGCCACCTAACCAATGTACATATGTATGTCACTCTGATGAACATTTCGACTTAAAAATCGTAATTTAGTCAGAACTTCCAAGCCGGGTGAGATTGGAAGTCCCCTATTACTGACAGGCTCCTCAATATCTGTAAAATATTCCACTGTGGCCTTATCAAAGCAATAAAATTCCTCTTCCTCCATTTGGAACGGATTCCATCGGCTTCTATATACCTACCTTTTCTTTTCGTCTCGGGATAGCATCGTCTATAATACTTAGCAAAATCTTGAAAAATTCCGCTATTTCCAAACATATTTATTAAAATGTCTTCTTTTTACGTTTTATTTATTTATTTTTTATTGAATTCACGTACTTTTTCTAGTTTTATAGTTTTCACGACAAGTTTCCAGCTTAGAACAATATTTTAAGATTTTAAAATGACGTTCACCTCATTTTAGAGTTAAAACGTTGTTTTAGTGATAAAACTGTTTTTAAGTCGACTATGACAGAGATAAAATGACGTTTGTGCTAGCATCATTCTAAGTGTGGTAAAACACTGTTTTAAATCGACTATGACTACGGCCCACTATGTTTTATGTATTATATGTGTATATTGAGATCCATATACAAACATACATATGTACATATATGCAAGCAAACACACCCTCATATCTCGATATCTACCATTATTGTCATTGCTAAGTTTATTGCTATCGTTGTTCGTTTTTTTTGTTTGCGTAGGTACTAGAAGGCTGCACGAATGGATTCGAAACGGGCAACAAAATATTCGCGGCCGTCCAATTACAGTACCTACTTGTTTCTGTCGTTTTTGAATAAGCGCAAGTAGAGCACAACCATAAACAGAACCAATACAATTACTTATTCGTAACGACAATTACATGACCTTAAAAAGGTTCTGCAAATAGTGTACACTACTTGCGAATACTTCGAATATAATCGAAATATATGTAGGTATGTACATACATACCCTGCAGCGAAATCAACTAGTTGTAAACTAATTGACAACTAGTTTGCCATACAGCTCAACTAGTCAGCCATCTATCTTTTTTCCATATTAGCAACTGGTATTTTTAACGTGGTGATGGCCTAGGAAATGGCAATTATCAGTATCCACACCAGAGTCATACCACTTGACTGACTAGTCAGTATCCACACCAGCATCATACCACTTGACTGACTAGTCAGTATACACACCAGCATCATGCCAATTTGCTGACTAGTCAGTGTAGATATCAGAACTATACCAGTTGACTGATTAGTTTTACATGCTACTCCAATGAAAATAAAAATTGCAAAATAAAGTTTCTAATACATTTATTTAGTTATTAGAGTATGATATTTAAATTAAAGAATTCAGGCACATTAGATTGTGATCTTGCATATTAAATATTTAGGAAAATCAACATTAACATTGTGAATAAGTAACACGTTGACCATTCTAAGCTTGACATTTATATTGATGATTTTCTGACATATCATGTACTTTTTTCTATGGCTGAAGTAGTATCTAATATACTGGGCTATATTAACATCTCAAACTATGTTATTTTGTGGCATTCACCTGATTTAATGATCTAACAATTTTCAATCAACTAAATCTACAAGGGGCCTACTACGCAGGGTTCGAATACTACAACAACAATAAAGAAGTTGCTTTACTTTTACTGCATACGTGTTCATTGCAACCTCCAGAAGCCCCGGATACATTCGTTTTTAATTTAAAACCTTTTTTTTGGCAAAACTTCTTGTTTCATAACTAATCTCAATTTGTCCCCTATGAATCTAGTTGGGCAACTCCCATAATTTATCTAGTCAGTTAACTGGTAGGTTGGCTGACTAGTTTGGACTTTCGCTGCAGGGTATTTTCATAAACACACATCCAGACGTTGTGTTCAGCAAAATTACGCTGCTAGTGTGAGTGTGTATGTGCATATGCATACACACTAGGGCGGGTGGATTGGTAGGGGCCAAAAAAAAATTAACAACATCGCAATTATAAAAATTTGGGTAATTTCAAGCTTTTTTGCCCAAGAAACCATATGTCTAAAATAAATTTCGAACCAGAGCTTTTTACGATCTACATATTTCCAACTGTTCTATATATTTTAAAATAACTCGGTAACCAATACTTTCTTTTGATTTTTCGGCATTAGTTAGGAAACTTATTTGGCATATTTAGGTGGTTTTATGAAGGAAATAAAGTTCTCCCGAAATTCGCGGAACAACCCGATTTTCTTGCGAATATAATACGGAAATCTATACCTAAAATTTTTCCTTAATATATTAAAATTTAGAGGTCGTGCAAATGCCTCCAAATTTCTTTCTCCTTTTATATCAGTGATGATACATAATTTTTTTCAAAGTCCTTAATGAACAAGAAAAACATTTCTTATCATTAAAAAATGGAGCATATGTTTGTTGGGCTTTTATTTTTTTGGTCCACCTTAATGCCATATGCACATTAAATAAACAAACAAACCAAAGAAGCAACAAGGTTTTGTGAATACTTCATAACATGGTTATTATTATGTTCTATTCTATCGTGGCGAATAGTGTACACTCAGGCCCGACGAGAGGGGGGGCCTGAGGGGGTCAATTTCCCCGGGCCCGGGCTTTACAGGGCCCGGGAATCTCAAAATGATATCCAAGTTTTTGCTTACGGAAAATAAACGAACAACACCTTTAATCACCTTTCGTAGATAGCAATCATTTTAAATTTCAACAAATTTTATAAATCTCTTAAAGTGTCTGCACCCCACTTAAGGAATTGTTGGTTTTGGCGTCGACTTTGCAGCATAAATTTGAATTCGTTTTCTGTTGCAACAGAAAAATTCGGTATGATGCAAATTCTTATACAGCGATATGGGTATATCCTGGGCGTTTCGGACGGTATGTTCGCACGATTTTTTGAACTTTTGAGGCAGAAATATCGCGAAATATTGTATCGTTTTATGACAAAAGGAAAGATTTAGACCACAGCTAATGATTAAAGTATGTTAGCGATAGAAATTTAGTTTAATGCCTCTGTTTTAGCCACTTAAACTGCGTTCCGGACGCTAGAAAACACGTCCATTTTTTTTTTTGAGTGGCTAAAACAGAAGCCTGGCATAGCAGGCGAGCACTCTACCCACTGCACCACAGCGGCCATGTATAGATAAATTAAAGTTCGTAACTATATATTCATTGAATTTTGATTTTGAGAATTTGTTCATTTAGTATGGGGGCCCTTAGTTATTTTGACCCCGGGCCCGGATTTTCTCTCGGCGGCCCTGTGTACACTAATCGCTCCAACAGAGCAAATAGAAATAGTATTTGTATTCCAAATGAAAAGTATGGGTTACATTCGTATCTGCATTGAAATTGTGCTGTGACTAATTGTACAATGCATAGAGTATTCGAAAATGTAATAATAATAATACAATGGCGCTATTATAACTCTGACGAGTTTTATGGCCGAGCTTCTCTCCCAATTCGAGGTGTGCTCCTTTTTGTTTTTCCTACTAATTGGGTGGACCTACAGTTTTATGCCGGCTCCGAACGGCGAATGCATTTTTTGTGAGAAGCTTTTTCATGGCAGAAATACTCTCGGAGGGTATGCCGCCCACTGCTGAGAGGTGACCGCTGCTCTTAAAAAACCCAATAATTGGATTTTTACTAATTAGAAAAATTTTTTTTTGGTGTTTGCTCGGACTGGGGTTTGAACCCGAGACCTCTGGTATAGCAGGCGAGCACTCTACCCACTGCACCACAGCGGCCACAAATATAGAAGAGGCAAATGGTATTGTGCAGAGGTCTAGTAGGTACATCAAAAGTTTTGACAGTTTTGTGGCAACATAACATAAATACTTGCCACGCTAGCACACACAAACACACACAGGCACACACTGTCTGAAGTTGCACATGAAGCAACATTGTTATTATTACACAATTGTTGTTGTTGTTTTACATATCGTTTGCATCGGTAGCTATTCATCTTTATCATTGTTTTTGTTGTTGTTTTTTATTATTATTTTAGTTGTGGCTAAGCTTGACTTTGGTGGTTTTTGTGGTTGTACAATTACTTTTGCAACAAACTTTGCTACATTACACCCGCTTACTGGCCACATGAGGTGTTGTTGCACGGCGCTGCAATGCATTGCTTCTGGCTGCTACATTACCATGGGTGTTTGTGTGCATGTACGCTTGCAAAAGCCACAACCCTTCGGTTTATCATTCTTCGCATATGTGGAGAGGTGTGTGTATCAATATATTTCAAGGTATAGCCGGCAGCAAATATAAATTTTATGCGCATTTATGTATGTGTGTATGTTTGTATTAACATTGTAATAAAAATGGAACTTTTCCTATTTGGTGATGAGATGTACATATGTATTTACAAGTTTTTGCCTTTGTGTGTGTGTGTATGTGTGTGTGAAAACATCCCCTGCAGAAAACGGAACTAGTTCATACATGCATGTACAAACCAGCCGCTTGTGGCAATCAACTAGCCCAAAACCTGCCACATTCCATATAAAAATACTGGTCCAATTAACATTGCAATGTCCTAGCACAGGACCACATGGTCCATCGCTCGATCGCATCAAACTAGTTTAAGAACTAACTTGCCGTAGCTACTTTGCAAACCACCTACAAGAGGTTACTTTTTAAACTAGCTACGGCAAGTTACTTTTTAAACTAATCTAAGGAGTTAAAAATGTAAAATATTTCCATAACTACTTCATTCTTAAGCTCTCAATACCAATTTTTTTTTAAGGAAAATTTGGTGTGAAAAATTAATATTTTTTCGTAGAAGTTATAGATCCATTTCGGAGACCACAACATCTCTTCATCAGACTTCTTTTTAACATTTTTATTCTCTGGCGTCCGCCGAGATCGAACCTCGGATTTTCCGGTTGGTAATCTAATGGCATCGCCACTATGCTACCGCCGCCTTGCATTTTGCTTGTATTAATTTTTCTTTTGATTTTTCCTTTTTACAACCTACCATCCAGCAACAGTGACCTTGCCGACGTTCTCGGCATTTGTCTCCTGTATGTTGGTGTGGTTGTGTGTTTGTTTGGTTTGTACAAATTCTATTTTTAACACAAGCAATGCTTTGTGCTAATTAGTAGGGCTTGTTTATCGGCTGGCTCATCCGGTTAAATTTTACTTTTGGTTTTTTGGTCGTTTTTATTTTCATAAATATTTCATTCTCGAGCTCTCAAGACAATTTATTTTTTTTTTTTTTTTTTTTAAATATTTATATTAATGCTTCTTTGCAAGACTGTTAATAAACATCGTGCAGCGGTTACGATCGTTAAAATAGAACTTCAAACACGAATCTACATACATACATATATATGAACTGACCCAATTATTGGCTGCATGTGACAAGTTCGTAGCTAGTTGACTGTGGCACAAATGTATCATATACGTGAACTGGCCCAATGGTTGGCTACATGTGACAAGTTCGTAGCTAGTTGACTGTGGCACAAATGTACCAAGTGGTCCAACAATTTTTGCAGGGTCTTGCTACAGCAACGCATGTTGCATTTTAATGGCCGCCAGAACTTCTTTCACATTCACATTTTTAGATGGCACAACTTTTGTTTTACAAAAATGTAAATATGTACATATGTAGATACATACATAAAAAATCTAACAAAGCCACTTGGCCTTTGCCAGGTACACAGTAGGTAATCTCAAGTTTAAGTTTACCTCTTCTTTGCAACTCATCCTTGTATTTTGCTTTTTCCTTGTTAGTTTTATATGAAAGAAATTACCAATGTATTACCAAAAGTATTTACGCTAGCATGTGTGGTTAATCCTGCTGGCATTTCATACTTTTAAATTTAGTTGAAAAATATTACAGCTATTTTTTCCACAGATGAAAGTCCAACCATACCCAGTAGAAGAGAGAAGGGATAGGAAATACATACATACTTGAGTTCACTTCCAGTATCGAGAGAGCCTTACCATCTGTATGATTTTGTTAATTATTTTTTAGAGAAAATAAGCTAAATAGCAAGGTCTTTCCTTTTCGTTTCAGAAGGAATTGCTAATGTATGGAACAAGTTTATTTCAAGATTTGTTAGCTTTTGTCAGCTTATTTGCTTAACACCTTACAAACTAACTTCCTTAAAACGGAGTACAAAAAACATTCCATATGGAGCGCTGCGAAGTTGTGAATTTCTATTACTTGAAAGCGGTTGTGTAGTACCTTATAAAGGGAAGAGCTCGACAATTTTTCTACTGGGATACAAATGCTATTATTTGCCATAGATGGGCATACTGAAGTAAAATTGTAATTCAGTAAAGCAAACAGTAAGCAGTAAAAGAATATTGCTTACTTAAAATTTTTTACAGTAATAAGTAACGCGTTACTTATTACTTAAAATTTTTTACAGTATTAAGTATCGCTTTACTTATTACTTAAAATTTTCTACAGTATTAAGTACCGCGTTACTTATTACTGTAAAAACTTTACAGTAATAAGTAGTCTTTACTTACTACTGTAAAAAGTTTACAGTATTTCAGTATTATTTACTGTTTACTGTAAGACTACTGAAGTAGCGAGGATACAGTAGTCTAAGAATTGGCATACACACACACGCACATTGATGAGCACAAGCGCATGCGTTAACGAGCATATGAGGTATGATGCCCAATAAACATAATAGAAAAAAATCTCGAACGTTGAAAAAACGTTTATACGCATTTCTAATTCCAGGGCATTTTGAAATTCACAATTAAACGTACCCATTCTCAATTTTTTCTCAAATATACCGAGGTAAGTACCCAGGTATGTATAAATTAAGGATATAAAAATAAAAACTATATTTTTACCACAATGCTCGGTAAAACGTCGGGAAGCAAAAATTTACTTAAAAATCAATTGAAAAAATAAAATTGCTCTTCATCCAAATGTTATTTGAAGCAGTGGTAACAAATATCTTAATTGTATTCTAGGTTAAGATTTTATAAAAAAAAATTAAGTCAATTTTTGCTTCCTGACGTTTTACCGAGCATTGTGGTAAAAATATAGTTTTTATTTTCATATCCTTAATTTATACATACCTGAGTACTTACCTTGGTATATTTGAGAAAAAATTGAGAATAGGTACGTTTAATTGTGAATTTCAAAATGCTCTAGAATTAGAAATGTGTATAAACGTTTTTTCAACGTTCGAGATTTTTTTCTATTATGTTTATTGGGCATCATACCTCATATGCTCGTTAACGCATGCGCTTGTGCTCATCAATGTGCGTGTGTGTGTATGCCAATTCTTAGACTACTGTATCCTCGCTACTTCAGTAGTCTTACAGTAAACAGTAAATAATACTGAAATACTGTAAACTTTTTACAGTAGTAAGTAAAGACTACTTATTACTGTAAAGTTTTTACAGTAATAAGTAACGCGGTACTTAATACTGTAGAAAATTTTAAGTAATAAGTAAAGCGATACTTAATACTGTAAAAAATTTTAAGTAATAAGTAACGCGTTACTTATTACTGTAAAAAAATTTAAGTAAGCAGTAAAAAGGGTAAAAATAATGAATTACTACTGGTACTTAAAAGTGCCCATCTATGTTATTTGCATAGCTAAAAGTTTAAACATAATGCTCCTTATGTTGGGGAGTACTTTCCTGACTAAATGTAAATTATGTTGTCACAACAATTTGTAGGCTTAAAGATATGAAATAAATGTTTAAGCTATTCTGTCCAGTGATGCCAGATAATCTCCGCTAAAATTCCCACAGAGATTGGAAAAAATTCCCTAATTTCCCACATTTTAAATTAAAAAAATCCCACAAAATTCCCACCGAATTTAAAGCATTTATTTCAGTAATATAAGAATATATAACAGGCAAATAAAGTTTTTTTAATAGCTAAAAGTATCAATTGTACAATTTATTTTCCTTGTGCAAGTGGATATGATTTTTTATGATTTTAAAGTTGAAGCAATTGATATTTTTGGATTGAAAGGCAACTCTAACTTTACTTGAACTATTTAACATATCACTAGTTTGTTTCGCTTTTAACATTTAACATCCGTTACAATTGAAAATATTCTTTCTGATTCAGCGTCTGAATGGGGTAACGTGAGTACAATTTCAACCAACTTAAAATTATGAAACAAAAAATTAGAGTTGTAATTATTATAAGAGAAAAAATAAAAATCAAAAAATAATTATTATTGAAAGAAACATATTTTAAAAGTCTTTCGATAATAGTTATTTCCGAGATATTTTTTTTAAGTCGTTTTGTAATTATTATAAATGAGAAATTTTTTTTCATATCTTCAAAGACTTTTATATTGAGACAAATTTGAAAAAAGTCTTTGAGTAATTATTATCCGTAACAAATTGTTTTTTAAGTCTTCAAAGACTTTTTCATTGAGACGAATTTTAAAAATATCTTTAAGTAATTATTTTGAGTAACAAATTTTTTTTTTATATCTTCGATAAAAATCTTTCATACAATTTCAAATTGGAAATTTGCTTGAATTTTGAAGTACTTATATGAAAGTTATTTTTATTTTATACTTATATGAAAGTTATTGAAAATTTTCTGAGACTTTTTTGACCTTTGTCTCAATGAAAAAGTCTTTGAAGATATAAAAAACAATTTGTTACTGATAATAATTACGCAAAGACTTTTTTCAAATTTGTCTCAATATAAAAGTCTTTGAAGACTTAAAAAATATATATTTGAAATAACTATTATGGAAAGATTTTTAAAATATAAGTTTCTGAATAATAATTATAGAAGATTTTTATCATTTTCATCAGGAAAAAAATATTATCAAAAGACTTTTATGATCCTGAAGAAAATTTGTAAGACTTTTTTATAATTTCAAAATGAAATAATAATTATTCTACATCTCTGCAAAAAATTGTCGTAATAGTTTTTAAAGTTTATTATTTTTTTAAATCGTCTTTTTGTGTTTCGGTTAAAACTATACAAATATTTTTGTGTTCCGATTCTGTGAGATCAGGATTAAGGTTTAATTTTTTAGTTAAAGCAAGAAGTGATACACGATTGTTTCTAGAGAAATCAAAAACAATATCGGGATCTAAAAACTGCAATTCTTCGAAAACACCGTCAAATGGAAAACGTGATATTATCTGAAAAGTAGAAGCTTGATAAAAGCGCAAACACCATTTATTGAATACAATATTTTCCTCCAAATTTAAATTTGGCAAAGTAAAAATGGAGTTGGGTTTTAAAAAATTTCTTGGAATTTTCAACACAAATGTCTTAGCTTCTTGCCCTAGTCGGTGTATAAGTACATTTCACCTTTGGAACAATGCGTTAAATTCATTGCACAAGTTAAGAACGTACTTCAAAAATCTAAATTAAGCCTTGTTCTGATAGTTTCTGCTTTTTTCCGCTTATCTTCAAATGAGGCCAGGCGAAAATAGCTTTTAAGTGGCTCCCAATTCTCCAAAATTCTTTCGATTATTAACAATACAGTACGAATGTGCACAATGAAATATAAATTACCTAAGAGTGGCGATTATTTACACGCTTTCACGCTTCACCTGTATGTATGTATTTAGCCGTGTTTTTATTCAAGCGCATATACATCTGCGCTTAAATTTTGTATGGATTTCTAAGCGCACATCTCTATCCGCGCTTAGTTGTCCATACAAAATTGAAGCGCAGATGTATATGCGCTTGAATAAAAACACGGCTTTTATTTAAACAAGTTAAGTATACGCAATGTAGTTCCCTGTATGTTTACTTATACGCATGTATGTAACCGACTCCTTTTTGCATTGCATAAGTTAACACGAAAGAGTTTTTCAGTGTGAGATGTGCTTATTTTAATTTATACCCCTGTAGGGAAAATCTCTAGTTCCGAACTAGGTCGCTTCTAGTGCATTTTTCGACACTACTAGTGCGAGCTAAATCTCTTTTGCATGTTATCAACTGGCGAATTTAACACGGCGATGTCCTAGGCGGTGTCAATTGTCACCCTCTGCACTACATTTTCGATAGTTCCGAACTACTACTAAATTCTACAGTTTACACTAGTTAGTTTATTGGCACAATTTCGATAGTTCTGAACTAGCTACAAGTACTTACAAATTCTACAGTTTTACATCTGCCGCTTAAGTGCAGCCTTTGACACAGTTCATGCAAGTGGCACGATGGCCGACTGGCTAACGCATGTGCCTTTCAATCTGAGGGGCGTGGGTTCGAATCCTGTCGGTGACAAGGCGGATGATAATTTTTTTTTATTTTTTTTAACTATTATTTTTTTTATTTATTTATTTAATAAAATTTACAGTAATATTTAAAAAGTAATAAAATAAAAAAAATTAAAAATAAGCCTGAGGGATCGGAAAAGCATAATTAGGGGAACATTTCATTTCATACAAGTTAAGATGCAAATAGAAAACTCTTTATATGAAACGCTTCACTAAACATCTGAGAATTGCAGAAATATACAAAGCCGACGGAAATTGAACGAACGAAAAAATTTCATAGAATTTTTGTCACTTCGAAATTGCATACAAATCAAAGTCTGTCTTATAATGGTCACTCAATTCACTCCTCCTGAACTGGTGAGAGTCTAACTACAATTGATCTGGTTCCCTTTTGACACCTTTTCGCTAGTTCGGAACTAGAAATTTTGCTCGCTAGTTATTGAGTTCCCTGCAGGGACTATAAATTATACATATGTAGGGATGCAAACAGTTCTGTAACCAAAAAATCCCTTTTTTTATATGGACGACAACAAAATGTCCCTTTTTTCCCTCTTTAAAAATTTTGCACTGAAATATCCCTCAAAAACGGAAATTTCCCTCAATCTGGCACCACTGATTCTGTCCTTTCCAAAAGCCATCGCCCCTTTCCATCTCACACATTAGTAAAATAATAATAAAAGTAAAGAAAAAGCAATAAAGAAAATCTTCCACAAAGACTGCCGGCGACTAAAGTGTTTAACGTAGCTTTTTTCACAGAAGTTTGTTGTATAAATAGTATCTGTAAAGGGTACCTAATTTGAGGAGAGTTGTGTATGTGTTAATATGCATACATATGTATTAAGATTTGTATCGGCGATTACGCAATCCAAACATAAAATGGGTAGATAAATGCTTTAAAGGATATACATACATATGATCTTACAGAGAGCCCATTTAACAAACGCACCCAGCAAAAAGTTTAGGCTTATAGCTGAAGCCTAAGCTCTTAAATTGGAAAACGCTGTAGCGCTGTTATGCACTCATTCGCTCTGTTCCAAACGTTGTAATACTTAATTTTCTGTTATGCGCTCATACATATCCCAATTAGAGAGGGAGGGGATTGAGTTTTATGAACCAACATGGGCAAAGCGGGTACAATGTGCGGCGAACGTAAAAATTGCTCAGAATATTCAGGAATTATTTCGGAAGCCTTTAAATCTACTGTAATAATTCTTAACTAAGGCGTAGATTATTTGCTGGGTACATATATACATATGTGCGTATATATTTGTATGTAACTATTTTATTTACGATCATATGCACGATTTTTTGTAGGGAGTAACATAAAGCAGAAATACAAAATTTGTATGCAAATTTCTGCAATGAATTTTGCACCCACTAACTCACACACATTAAATGCGAACAAAAAGTTTCCCAGTTGGAAAAGGTAATATATGGTCATCTATAAATGGATATAAAGGCCATGGGATCTATACATTCCAGAATGATGATTTTTTTCATTGTGGTGTCCTAGGAAAGTCATGCATCCACTTTTCCCTGCCAATGTAAGGCAAAAAGGAATGTTTGGATGAGAGTCCCTCTTGCCGTGATCTCATTGTCGGTTTATTTTCTCACTTAAAAGTAAAAATTACTTTTTTTTTCACACTTATTTTTCTCTTCATTCTCTCTCCATCCGATTTCCAACTAGAAATATGTAACTCCACTCCAGCTTGTTCTCCTCTGCTTCTCTCATTGTCGGACAATCTTCCCCTCCACTGCTTCACCCAACGCCTTCATATATTGGGACATTCGACATTATATTGATCTTTTGTGTCGCTTTTATACGTCCTTTGTTCGAAATAGACTCTGTGAATTGTTGTCGCCATTGTAAAAAGCAAAACTGATTCTCCTAATTGTTCTTTTTTTTTTTTTTCTAGATTCAATGTTATAGCTGAGAGCCGATGACTGACCTCTTCGCTTAACTTGGGTTGCTTTCTGGAATGTATCCGATTTCCTATAAGTTGGAAGGTATAGCTGAGAGCCGATGACTGACCTCTTCGCTTAACTTGGGTTGCATTCTGGAATGTATCCGATTTCCTATAAGTTGGCAGCCACATGACATAGAGTTTAAATGAAATCATAGTTTTTTTTGGAATACATACTAGGTATAATGCAAATTTTTCGTACATCTTTTCATGCGTCCGCAATGTCATGCATGACCACCTTTCCAACTGGGTTTAGTACACAGCAAATTTACATGAATATATGTACATATGTATGTATGCAGGCGTGAAGATAATTGAGCAGTAACCCTGCAAAAAATGCGATCACTCCGGGATACATCCGGGACAACTCGCAAGGGAGCATGCGATTACTACCCATTTGTATCTCTTTATATGGGTTGAAGTGTTCTCTTTTGTTTGAGCATGTCCTATGAAGAGATTAATTGTACCCAGTTTGTACCCGAACGGGTAGCAAAAGCGCACAATTGTACCCGTTTTGTACCCGAACGGGTAGCAAATGCGACACATCCATTTGTGCGACTAATTGTACCCGTTTGATACCCTTTCGGGTACAATTCGTCTACAATTAGTATACATATGTACCCGTTCGGGTACAATTGGGAACAATTGTAGACTAATTGTACCCGAAAGAGAGCGCTCCCTGACAAATCTTTTTAGAGACTCGTCGCACACTTTTTTGCAGGGAAGTATGAAAAAGCGCTGGGAGGGATTTATACATGCATACATACATATATACATACATATGTATGCCTGGTTGCCTGTAGGTAATTCTCATACAAAACAATTTTTCATCTTGAACTATGAAATCTCGACAATTTGCATTTTATTTTAAAATGAAAGATTTTCTAAACGATATCTAAGTTCCTTTGTACAATAAAATAATAGATAATGCTTATCCAATAGTATTATTTACTAAACATGAAAAATACTCCATTTCAATGCCATAAACAATGCTATACACCACGATGTATTACATATTTCAGTTCTGATTCTAGCATTATTTTATTTACCATTTACTATCTTAGAACATATGTATATAAGTAACTATAATCTTTTGTTTACAAACGAAATTGCTTAGCCCAATTTGAAATGTAATAAAAAATATAAATATTTTGACAAATCCTTTAATATGTATATAAGTAACTATAATCTTTTGTTTACAAACGAAATTGCTTAGCCCAATTTGAAATGTAATAAAAAATATAAATATTTTGACAAATCCTACGCAAGGGTAAGGCAAATTAAAGTTTAAAATTCAAACCATCTTTCAGTGGTTGCTGAACTGGCTACCATACATACATACATACATATGTACATACATACATACATCCATATGTGACTTGCTCCACGAAAAGGGACCTCTGCGCCGAAAAGAAGTTATTGAGGAAAACGCGTTTAAAAAAAGCGCTTTGTTTTGCGTATGGTTATGCAACTCTTTCTTTACAGGTGATTTGTAAAAAAAAAAACTAAAATACATATGCCACTATCACGAACACCGTCGACGGTACCGAAATGACGTTTTCGGCTAATCGGCATTATGACAACCGTCGGCGCGGCGAATCTTTCGAAGTTCGGTAAATCGGCATTATGAACACCGAATGAACGAACATTTTGACAGTTTTTCGTGCCGAAATTTGCCGCAAGTATTTGGTTGCGGCGATATTAATAAAATATCAAAAATTACCATAAAAGTTTAAGTAAATTATGTAAATACATGTATGAAGTTGTAATAAGTGTTAGTGAGTGTGAATATATGTAAATACATTAATCAACCGGTCGCGAGAAGCCACAAACATGGCGTGGGTCCATTGCATTTTCCACCGCGATTGAATTGCTGTTATATGCAAAGAAAAAATTGTGAAATAATGATAAGAGTGATTTACGTGTGTATGTATTAAAATATATTTTCACCCAAGAATAATAATGCATTTTCTGAAGTTGATAATTATTGTTTGACTACTATAAAAAAGCAACTAACGAATTATGAATGTGTATTACCAACAATTTACCATTTCAGTAAAAATTTTCGTCTCAATAAAGACGCGTTCAAATAAATATTGCAGATGGTGGAAAGTCGGCTTCAGTATAATGCGCGCGCCGTATTTATTTTCAAACCACTAATAGCATTGACAGACGGCAGCGATAATCCCGATTACCGCAAAACTTAATTCGATTAAAATTTTACCCTGACAGACGGCAAGTATTGCGGATTAACAAAACATCTGAAGGAAGGTAGGCGCAGGCGAATTCAAAACTTCTTGCTTTATTTCCAAAGGTAGGGTAATGTCAAAATCAAAACGAAATCACATCATGGTCAATAGGAATGGGCGAGTCCCAAACGAATTCAGATTTCCACCAATGCGAAATATCATATCAATTATAATAACAAATTCCATTCAAAATTTCTGAATTCACTTATGCGCCTACCTTTTTAGATCTGCCTTGGGTTCTTCTTTTTCCTCCCTTTCATTCACAATAGACATTTTTCACCAGGGATGTCATTACAAAATGCTCTAATCCGCTAAAATTTTGAGGACTAACTCAAGATATATTCCGCATTACCTCCAGTTAATTCTCAAGTTAAGTCCGAATTAGCTAGATATTCCGGATTATCGCTGCCGTCTGTCAATGCTATAAGAATGTTTCAATGAATCCTTCAGGAAAAGTTCTGTGAATGATAATTTTACTAGTTATAACACTCCCGACTATGCAAAATTACTGTAAATCTCTCCAGATCTAACTCCAGGAAGGGAGTTCTGTCGGCTGATGGTTACTTTTCAAAGCGCGGCGGCCTTCGCAATGCATAAGGGTGCTCTCCGCAATAATACTGTGTTATTAATGAATTATAAGTTTCCGCAAGATTTCGTTTGCATTTTAGTGATGCATCAGAAACGAAAAATTCCGGTGCCGGGTACCGGTGTTATTGAAATTTTCCCCTGTTTTTGTATACAATTTGCTTTTATGTAGTTCAAAATAATTCTATGAAAAACAGAAAAAAGGACAAGGTAAAGATTTCTTTCACGCAAAATTAAGACTATTGTTTTATCTTCAGCCTGTAATTAAATTTACGCTTGTTTACTTAAAGTAAAAGTATTGCTATGATCTCTCAAAAACTTTCTTTCGTTCAGAGAAATCCTTTGCTCCTCTTCCTCTACTAATAAAGCTGCTATCGCAATAGAATCCATTATTTTATTATTTAAATAAATTGTTTTTAGTAAAATAAAGTAAAAATGTTTTTGGTTTTATCAAAAAGATAAGAAACCTGAGAAAAACCCGCTCAATTTCGCATCAGCACTTGGTAACGCTGATTCGAACATAGTTCATATAGTTGGCAACACTTAACTTCGAACCGACGGGGTAGCTGATACGATTTTCGAGGAGTACGGCACCGTGGCTTTCGGCGTTTCGGTAGTTCGTTCGGTGTTCGTGATACTGGCAATAGAAACTTGCGGTTTGCGGCATTTGAAAGAGCGTTTTTTTCCTATAAGAATCACTCAAAAAGTAAAAAAAAATTTTTCGGCGCAGAGGTTCCTTTTCGTGGAGCAGGTCACAATACTCGTACCTACCAAAACCTTAGGTCCTAAAGCAAAGACTGCGACTGCTACACACGAACTTAAATATTTTTTGTATAAATACAAAGCATCTCGTCTTTCGTAACCACCTACATAAGTGAAAGTTTCATAATCGCTTAACCGAGACTTGTGCCTAAAAGACGCCCTAATTTGACGCCCAGCTCAATCGACTTTGGTCGTAGAAAGCTCTATATTTATTTCTATTGACATTTCGAGGTCGTAAGTCGTAGAGCTGATCGTCAGAAATTCAGTGTTGGCAAATATAATTTTGGGTGCAAGTGTCGGTTAGGCGGTTATGCAGTTTAAACAACGATATGTATTCATGTATGCATGTATATATGTACATTTTTTGTGTAGTTGGTATGTACCCAATATAAACAAAAATACTCGTATAATCACTCGCATAGCTGCAAAGCTCCATTTTGATCCAAAGAAATATTGCCACACAAAAAGTCACGTACGAATTTTGGTTGGTTGCAGTGGCACATGCACGAATGCGGTTGCTAATAAAATGAAGAAGGGGGTAGGGTAGTAAAATTGGGGAAAACATTCGACAGAAAAAGGTTTCACAGCATTTCAAGCACACAATAGAGTATTTATGTTTATTTATGTTGTGACAATAGTACCGTGTTTGTTTTCTGTTAAAAAAAAAAAAACATATCTGTTTTCGTTTAAAAAAAAACATATACGCACATACACCCACGATTCATAGTATGTAAGTAACCAGGAATTATTTTCGAATGGAGCCCCATTTTCGAATTTAAGACAAACGAAAGTAGGTACATACCTACCAATGCGAGGAAGTCTCAAATAAATAAACTTATTGTTTGAAATTGAGCAATTACGACTCGTTATTGAAAAATTTCACGGAATGATTTATCTATAGTTTCTCAAATAGTCAGAATTTCCCTTTCCAAAAAAAGTTAAGGCGTATTCGGAAATTAATTTTGGGTAGTATTGGTAAGTAGTTCCTGTCAGTCGCTGTCATCTGATTTTCTATTCTATTTATACTCACCACTTTTTGAGACTTTACAAAATGGCGATAGATCTACACAACATTTATTTTTTTGTTAGCGACTGTTGAGCGACCTTTTTTTGATGATGGTATGTGTAGCAAGTGAATCGAATCAGGTAAGAGGAACACCAACAAAAACTACTGAGAAACTGGTCTGCTACCAAAAGAAAAAAAAACACAAAAATATTAAAAGCCACAACAAACAAAAACGAATCTCAAACAAAAAAACCCAATGCATTATAATAAAAAAAGAAAACAAAATCAAAACCAATAAAATCTACAAGTCCGCAACGAACGTGACACAAATGACAAGTATGGCATTGCGTTCCATGGCCAATGAGCAACCAATAGAATACAAGATAAAGTGAGAATAAAAAAAAAAAATAAAAAAAATAAAGACAAGACAAACAGAACAAAATGGTCCCAGTAAAAATTTTTCTTCAGTTTCAACTTGAGGTTCCTAACCCTATTCCCAAACCTCAAACGTTAATTATCAAATGCACCTCAAACTTCCCTTGATAGCGTTCTCAATCAAAAAGGCAAATTTTTAGTATGGGATTTTGGGCTGATTATTAATTTGAGAAATTCCATTTTCTCAAACCCATTTCAAAAGAATCTTTTTCTCAAATTGTACTCAAATTGTAGGTACTCAAAATGATAAATAAT
The DNA here is from genome assembly GCA_960531455.1 of Urophora cardui. NCBI lineage: Eukaryota > Metazoa > Arthropoda > Insecta > Diptera > Tephritidae > Urophora > Urophora cardui. Next base: position 143,859,979 of record OY482671.1, on the reverse strand, counting down.
GTTTGAGAAGCACTTGAAAACATATTTATTTTGAAATGATATACATACATACAAGCATGCTGATTCTCAAATTGAGAAACAATGATTTTTCAAACCTTTGAGAATTTCTTTTTCAGTGTTAAATGGATTCTAGCTCGGCTTCAGTTCGGAACGAGAATAGCAAAGGGGACAGGCGGCAATAAATGTTGCAGTAGCAGCAACAAAAAGAAAAATATCAGCAGTAGCAACATAAATTTTAATACTTTTGCAATTTCTTGCTTCTACACTGAGGGGAAAAAATTATGAAAACATATGAAAACGTGCTTAAAATGGGCAAAAACGTATTTAAAAGAGATGTAAATACCAAAATTTTTATTTTAAAAATGTTCGTTGCAAAATTTTTAAATCAAGAAAAAACATTTTAAAATTAAAAATGTTTATTTTTATTTTAAGCAGTATGAGAAAAAAACGCTACTCTAAAAAATGTGTTCTCTATTCCATATTTTCTTCCGGATTCGAAATTGAATCCAATGGTATTCTCTTCATCTTCTCGTAATCCGAGTCCCAGCTACAAAATGCAGCCTCCGCTTGTTCTCCTCTTCTTTTCTTCTTCGCCTTAACTGTTTCCTATCTTTATTTCTTATTCTCCTCATTATCCTTTTTATACTCAGCTGTACTAGTACACAGAGTATTATAGTTTTAATCACATAACGGTGGATTGTAACACCATAAAATAATCGAGATAGATATTGACTTATATATATCAAATTGATCAGGGTGAAAAAAGAAATCGATTAAGCCATGTCCGTCCGTCTGTCCGTCTGTCCGTCTGTCTGTCTGTACGCACGATAACTCGCGCAAAAATTGAAATATTTTGATGAAATTTGGAATGCAAGTTGGTATCAAGACTCGAACGGATGGTATTGAAAATGGGAGAAATCGGACCATAACCACGCCCACTTCCCCTATATAGTAAAAATCGGAAATTTGGTATCTCAGTCACTAATATAGCTAGAGTGATAAAATTTCACCCACGTGTGGAGCTCAGGCCCTTATGAAGAAATTTGGTGAGATTTTGAAAAATGGGCGGTGCCACGCCCACTTATTAAGGGCCAAACATTGAAAGTTTTATATGTCATAACTCAGAAACCGTTGAAGATATGTCGATGAAATTTGGTAGGCGTGATATACTTACTTAGGCAAATGTTTGGACGAAAAATTGCCAAATCGGTTAACGACCACGCACACTTTTATATATGGGTATTATAAAGTGGCCTAATAAAAACATTTTAAGCGATATCTCTGTCAAATATAAAGGTATATCATTGAAATTTTGTGGCATGAGTTCCACAATAGACCGGAAACAAAAAATAGAAAAATTTGGAAAATGGGAAAGAAGTCCAACTGCGGATATAAAACGAAAAGCATAAAAATTTTGGAAAATGGGCGTGGCACCGCCTCTTTTTAGAAGCAGGAATATATGAGATTTCTGAGCCCATAACTCGACAAATAATTTATATATATTTATATTTATATATGACGAAACTTGGTGTGTACACTTTTATTAGTTTTGGTAATACATGTTCAAAATTTTAGCGAAATCGGTTGGCGACCACGCCCACTTTTATATATGGGAACTATAAAGGGGCCTAATAAAAATATTTTAAGCGATATCTTTGTCAAATATAAAGATAATTCATTCAAATTTTGTGGCATGAGTTCCACAATAGACCGGAAACAAAAAATAGAAAAATTTGGAAAATGGGCGTGGCACCGCCTCTTTTTAGACAAAGGAATATACGAAATTTCGGAGCCCATAACTCGACAAATAATTGAGACATTAAGACGAAACTTGGTTTATACACTTTTATAACTTGTGCTAATAGACATGCAAAAATTTATTCAAATCGGTTTATGACCACGCCTACTTTTTAACAAAGATATTTCTGGAACACCCTTTGGGAATTTGTAACGTGACATCTTTGCAATTATAAGTCATAAAGGAATGAAATTTTGCACAAAGAATAATATTCATATGCTTAGTTGGATGACTGATAAAAATGTTGAAAATGGGCGTGGCTACGCCTACTTTATGCAGCACTCGCTTTATATAAAATAGACCGTGTTTCATCAAACGCAAACAAACAATGAAACCATACAGCTGAGTATCTAATGTTCGATTCCACTCGAACTTAGGCTTCCTTACTTGTTCTTCTTTATTTTATATTCTCCTCCGGATTCGAACCATGACATCAACTTGAAATTCAATCCAACGCCATCACATAGTGGTATATTAAACATTATTTTGAATTGTAGTAATCCATTCATACTTCCCTTTTCCTAAAAAAGAATCTATGAATTATACGAATCATTGCAAAAACAAAATTAAAAAGAAATTTTTTTCTCATTATTGTTTTTGTTGGATTTCTCACAAAAAAATATTTTCTCAGCAAAAAATTTTTAAAAGTGAACGAGTTTTTGAATCAACATTCATTTTTAATTTAAGTACTATGTTCCTTTTTAAATCGAAAATGCATTTTTACTCCAAAAATTTCATTCTTAATTCAAAAATTTAATTTTTAATTTAAAAATTTTAATTGTTAAAACAAAGATGATTTGGTTTAAAATGTGCATTATGAAAATAAAAATTTTTGTTTTTGATTTTTAGATACTGTTTTTCTATGAGTGTATGTGGGTGATTCCACTATCGCGTATGGGAATATTAAACTTATATTGCTTTATTACTTAAAATGAAATAAAAATTAAAAAAAATATATTTTTATGAAGAAACTTATAAAAAAATTCAGGGAAACTACTCAATGTGATGACGTTTCTGAAGGCACCGGAACATTTTTTTGCAATTTGGAATCGATTTTCTTTTAACATATACATATATCTATGTATGTGTGTATATGTAGCTGCCATACAACCGATTGTTCAGATATAGACATTTTGGGATATAGCTTCTGAATAACTGAGAGTATAAATTAAATTAAACCGACCATGTATCGTTTCATTTACCCATTCATGAAAAAAGGTATGAAGCCGCGCTGTTACTTGGTTTTTGTTTCATCAACTTACTGATAACAACTACATATGTATAGCTGATCAACGGAGCCAGAATGAGGGGGTGATATTGCTACTGAAGCGATGTTGATGTTGGTTATGATTAACAAAACAGCTGAAGGAAGGTAGGCGCAGTGGCGAATTCAAAAACTTCTTGTTTTATTTCCAAAGGTAGGGTAATGTCAAAATCAAAACGAAATCGCATCATGGTCAATAGGAATGGGCGAGTCCCAAACAAGTTCAGATTTCAACCAAGGCGAAATATCATTTTTTTCTTCCCTTTCATTCACAATAGATATTTTTCACCAGGGATGTCATTACAAAATGCTCTAATCCGCTAAAATTTTGAGGACTAACTCAAGAGATATTCCGGATTACCTCCAGTTAATTCTCAAGTTAAGTCCGAATTAGCTAGATATTCCAGATTATCGCTGCCGTCTGTCAATGCTATTATGTCAACGGTGAAGTAGACGCGGGCGGGGCTAACAAGGTGTATGTAACTCAACTCACAAGTGGTGAAAGAGAAAAGAAAAGTGTGAAGCAAATGCATTTAGGTATATACATTGGGGATGGGCTTCTGCAAGTGCTCCTTACCCTTTCCTTTTCCTACTGAGTAGAGCTCACATCAAAACTTAGCAAAAAGTCTCCATTCAAACGACTTTAACTTAAAGTGAACTTTATCGTCGTCATAGTCGATTTAATATCGACTTTTACTCTTAAAGTCTACTTTAAATTTAAAGTTGCTAAAAGCTGGTACTAAACCTATTACTAAGCCGTCAAGAACGAATGAAATACTCTTTTTGGTAAATTTTCGGTGAGCGAATATTAACAAAATATTTAAATGTCACGCTTTGCAAGCATTGATCGCGATTTCGAAATGATTAACGATGAAAGTATATAAAAATAGATTCAATCCATTCAATTCAGAGGAGGAGGATTTTTATTCTCGCTACAGATTTGACAAAATTACTGCACAGTTCTTATTCAAACATTTATTGCCTTAAAGAGAAAAAAAGTTAAATAACTAATAGTATAAATGTTACATTTATTTTAATACTCCTTACTTTTAATTTTGCTTCCATCTTATTTTGGTTTTATTATTGAAATAAAAATGTAATACACAAACCCAATACCAGGTGATGTACATAATGAAGCTGCAAACTTTGTATTACTCTTTTCCTTCGTAAAAACCACATTTTAATGAAAATTCATTGACTTATTTTAGATAACTTGTTTAAAATGTTTTTATTATTTCTGATCGCGATATATTTCGTTCAACACTCCATCACTAATTTTGCAGCGTTGCCACTTCAGTGTGCTTGCCACTCAGTAAAGTCGATATTTGTTAGCACCATGTACTAACTTGACTATGACAATACTAAAAATAAAGTCGACTTTATCTTTTTAGCAATCTACTAACTAAAGCCGACTTTATTGCTTGACTATGGTTACGCGCTATTCACTCACACGTTTTGCATTTGTGTAGTGTCTATTTATTTGTGTTTTTTTTTTTCATATTAAGGAAAGAGGAGTTCAATAATTGCTGTTGTTATTGATGTGTAAACATCTTTGCTGTAGCTACGAGTAATTTCGAAAAATAGGTAAGGTTTACGCGTAAACCGTAAATGACCTTTGTGTTAGTGCACTGCTGCGTCCGTGTGAATCGCTTGGCATTGTCAGTGGTAGGTAGGTAGATAGACATGTACTTACAAATGCTTGCATGCATACCTGTGCAAATGCAAATATCAACAACAACAGCAACGAAGCGAAGTGAAGTTGTTGTTGTTGTTGTTGTTTTCCGCAACAATGTGACAAATAGGCAAAATAAAAAGGACCAACCTGTTTGAACATGTATGCAAATTTATGGATATGCATACCTACATCTATCTATCTAATTTTCTGAGCAATATTGGTATCAAATGAAAGGTTTTGAGCAGGACTTCGATATGAAACTCTTTTCATTGTGACGCCTAGGCCGGGTCTCCAGATATGGGTCAAAACGAGGACCTGGATGATCCTTGAATGTTTCTGAGCAAAACTGGTATCAAATGGAAGATCTTGAGCAGGCCTTCTACAGGGTTCCTAGGTCGGGTCCGGAGATATGGGTCAATACGAGGACCCGGATGATCTTGCGTGTTTCTGCGCAATATTGGTATCAAATTTAAGGTTCTGAGCAGGGATTCTATACGGATCTCTACTCTTTATGATTCCTAGGTCGGGTCCCGAGATATGGGTCAAAACGAAGACCCGGATGATCCTTGAATGTTTCTGAGCAATATTGGTATCAAATGAAAGGTGTTCAGCAGGGCTTTCACAGATAGCTCTATTCATAATGAGTCCTAGGTCGGCTCCCCAAATATGGGTCAAAATGTGACCCCGGATTAACCCGGAATGTTTCTGAGCAATACTGATATCAAATGAAAGGTGTTGAGCAGGACTTCTGCACGGAGCTATACTCTTTATGATTTTTAGGCCGGGTCTCCAGATATGGGTCAACCGGCACTCGAATGATCTTGCATGTTTCTGAGCAATACAAAACAAAATAAAAAACCAAAAGTCAAAAACCAAAAACCAAAACAAACAAACACAACCAAATAGTAGCAGTCACAATGACAACAGAAGATTGCAAAAACGAGAGTCGCCTTTTAATCCATAGAAAACCAGGAAAAAAGGAATAAGGAAAAGGGAGTAAATATCCGATTTCGAAACTGTTTACACACCCATGTTCATGAATACCCGTTATTCACGCTTTAATTTTTTTTTGTTTTCTTTTGCATTGCCATTGTCACGCAATAATTAACTGGTAGAGATAAAAACATGATGCACTTAATGGCTTTCGATTTCGCAGTTATTGCTTGATGTTTGCAAATTGGTTAGAAGGATGTGAATCAGGATGGTTGCTCTTTTGAATTTCGAGGTTTATTTAAAGCCACTCAGTGTTACTTATATACATACATATGTACATTGTACAATTCTTATATTTATTATTTTTCTTTATTGCATCATGTATGAAATGCGATATCAGAAGGCATCAAACCCAGAACCTCTTACGCATTACATATTGGCAAAAGCTTTTTCATATGCTCTGAGCCTCTAACCTATTAGGGATCACTAATTTTGTAAATATATATGTATATATGTATGTATGCATACATACATACATATGTAGGCATGTATACGAGTATACATAAGTAAAATTTTATGAATTCGTATGCTAAGAACAGCTTCTTAATTGGCCAACTTGACTGTGGTGGATATAAATACATATCTACTATGTATGTCAAGGCCGTAGCCAGGATTTTTTTTCGGGGGGGGTTACACTCGGCCAAAATCGTCCAGACGGTTAAGTGCAAATTAAGTAAGTAAGTACACATTTTAAAATGAGGCTTTGCTTAGTTTCCGTTGGCATTTATTGCAAATAAGAATTCATAGATACACATGTATGTAAAAATTAAAACTTAAAAATAATTCATCAATAAAAGCTACGACTAGTAAAACATAGGAAAGTTTCAGTGTACATACAAACAGCAAAATGAAAACATATGAACAAATGAAAAAATATGTTAGTGGCATCTCTGGTCGGCATGCGAGAACCTTCATTATTGAATCATGGTACCAGTATTGCCGATTTTAGGATTTTATCGTCATTTTGACGACTTTTTTACGCAATGACGATTTGATGATTTTTCCTAACAAATGACGATTTTTATCGTTCATCTCTTTTTTTATTAACTAGTGAAAGTGGCATTATTAAAAACTTCAAACTATGTCAGTACAATAAGTAAATGATTGTCTTCATGAAATAAATCCTTATATTTTGTAAATTATTTTTTAATGTAAAAGGTTATGAATTAGTATTAAGGAACAATGAATGTGATTTTTATATTATATAAGCGCAATGTTTAGATAATTGTGAACGCTTTCTTTTCTAAATATGATTTCATTTATATACGAATTTGTATGAATCCTCTTTAAAATTGTTTTTGAGAAAATTTTTTGCTTAAGGATGTACGCCCCGAAAAAATGACTTTTTTAGGGGGGTAGGGGGCTCTCACAGATCTTGGAACTTAAATTAAAACTAGCTGGAGCCTTATAGTTTGCGAGAGTTTTGTTGTTAAAGTTGTAAAATTTACCAAAGAAACCACCAAAACTATGCACTTTTGTTGAGGAAAAGCACGTATAAAACCGCACATCATAAATTTCAAGAAACGTTCTTTTCCTCAAGATGAAGACTCAAATAAACGATAAAAGTCTTCACTTTTGAGAAAACGATCATTCTGAGCATTTCGGACAATGAAATTAGCCGTCCCTAACGTCGCAAGCGAGCAAGCTATATTGAAAAAAACCAAACTAAATACCAACAATATACCATCTAGGCGGTTAAAAACAAACGAGTCAGCTTGTATTTCGATAGGTTTTTTGGCATTCGGTGGTTTTTTCTGACATTTTTTTTCGAGATCTATAAAATAAATTATATTTGAAATTAAAAATGAATGGAAATACACATTTTAAATTTGCCTCTTATAAGCTTCTGTTTTGGCCGTAAGGGAAAACAAGAAGTCCGGAAGAAAAATTATATGGCGCAATGGCTTCTCTTTATAACATGCCATTTGAGTTTCATAATTTTTTTTATTTCAGTAATCTAAATTCAAATTTCCAAAAAAATTAATTTTTGAAATAAATATTAATTTTATTTTTTTTTTTGAAGTTTAATTCCGTCAAATTCTTTTTGAGGAAGTAATTGTCTCTTTTCAACCTACGGATAATTGTTTTTGTATTTTGACTTTCGGTGGGTTTTACAAACTAAAACTACCAGAAAAATACAGAGAGCGTAGCCAGAGCAAAAAAAATCTTTTGCTCCAAAGCCCTGGTGTAAACACAAATCAGCTGATCATTAGTGTTCTCTAGTAGTGTGGATAGGCACTGTTACACGATCAATGGGTAAGTTTCTAAGACAAAGCTGCTCCACAACTGTTGAGCTCAACAGTTGGGTAGCAGTTGAGTTAAACAGCTACGTCTTACAAATGGCTTGATGAATTTATCAGCTGTTTGGCTTTACAAAACATATTGAGCTCAAGTAGCGAACAAAATTTCTGGTGGAAAAAATGGCGAAAATTTGCCAACTGTTGAGCTGAGCGGAAGTATTCAACAGTGCGTTTCTAAGACAAATACTCAACAATTGCGGAGCAGCTTTATCTTAGAAACTCAACCAATAAATACAAAATTGGATTGATTTTAGAGATGAGCGAAATTCATATATGTAACGCAAAAAAATAATAATCATCATAGTTAACTTTTCATTTTTATTTATTTTTAGTCTCCACATAACTTAATTCGCATTCGAATAATCACGCGAATAATCTCTCTAAATTTTCATCGCTTTGGTTAAGTTTCAAACTATGGCTTTGAATAAAAATTTAGCTAACATTTCGGGGGGGGTTCGAACCCCCCAAACCCCCCCCCCTAAATACGGCCATGATGTATGTACATATACATAAGTTGACTGCCATACTGGCATCCAGCTAATGCCCATCTTGTGCAATTAGTGTTGTTTTCATAAAAATTAAAATACAATACACACTTGTGTGCATAGAAGGAGCAGTAAGTGGAAGCATTTTACAGGCAAAGGTAAATTCTTCACACATAATATGTATCTATGTATATACATATGTATGTACATACCCTGCAAAAAAATGTGCGATTAATCCCGAAAGAGATTTGTCCCGGATTGATCTCTTTCGAGAACAATCGGTCCACAATTATTCCCCGATTGTTCCCGTACGGGTATAAATGTAGACTAATTGTAGACCAATTGTTTCCGAACGGGTATAAATGTAGATTAATCGCTTTCATCCCGAACGGGTATAAATGTAGATTAATCACTTTCATTCCGAACGGGTAAAAATCTAGATTCCTTAAATGTAGAAATTTTACAAAAATATGGAATGTATTCAAAAAATTGTAGAACAACCGGTAAAACGAATTGAACACTCTTTCTTTTAATAACAATGATTAATAATAATTTTAACAATATGTTGCCTAAAATATCATATGAAAAAATCCTTTACATTACGCTCATATAATGCATACTCAAAACTTACAATTTTTTTTATTTATTTATTGAGATTTTTTTACAAAAGTAAAACATTATATAATCTTTATTTAAATATGTATGAACATTTTTAAAGATTGTTATTAAAAATTGCCTTGGCTAACAACTTGAAAAATCTACATTTGTACCTGTTCGTGCTGAAAGCGATTGATCTACATTTGTACCCGTTGGGGATGAAAGCGATTAATCTACATTTGTACCCATGCGGGATGTGAGCGATTGATCTACATTTGTACCCGTTCGGGATGAAAGCGATTGATCTACATTTGTACCCGTTGGGGATGAAAGCGATTAATCTACATTTGTACCAATGCGGGATGTGAGCGATTGATCTACATTTGTACCCGTTGGGGATGAAAGCGATTGATCTACATTTGTACCCGTTGGCGATGAAAGCGATTAATCTACATTGGTACCCGTTCGGGTATACAAGTTGAACAATTAGTCTCTTCATAGGACATGCTCGAACAAATGCGATCAATTCACTCCATATAAAGGGATGTAAAATTGTATTAGTCGCATGCTCCCTTGCGATTGATCCCGGACACGTCCCGGATTAATCGCATTTTTTGCAGGGTATATTTGGATATGATTATAGAAGAGATTGTATGTAAATACATACGTACATGCACATGCATAAACTTATAAGTATTTGCATAAGAAAGTACTTCAGGTCAAAAAAGCGTTTCCATATAAGCATCCAGCTACTTTGCTTAGATGCCTATCTGTGTGCCTGCCATCTGTTGCTTAAATTGTGAAATAACAGTATAAAATTAACTGAAATTACAAGCAAATATCCGTGTACACAGGCAAACATTCATACATACTCGTGTGATATGTATGTAAGTGTTAAGCTAAAACTTATAAGTTTAGTTATTTGCAATTTAAGTGTAGCATATCTCCAGGCGCCTTGGAGGGCTATAAAATGCTCATTAAGTTGAAAGTGAAACAAACACATACATATATACATACATACAACTTAACTTGCAATTTAAAATGACCAACTTTCAAGGACATAAACATGTATGTATGTACATAAGTAGTGCCGTAAGTGAAGATGAAAATTCTTCTTCCTTTATTTGCCTAATACATATTACGAGTAAGTATGTTGCGGGAAGAAGTTGTTATTCTTGCCACCTTTGCAATTTTCTCAATTTGTAGGCATAGCACCAGATTACATTAGGTAAAGTTTTCCCAAATTTTTAGCCGGTTTGCATTTAATGTTAGCCGTAGTTATTTTATATACATAAGATATATTTAATATGAAAGGAAAATTTAATATAAGTATGTATGTGTAATAAGATACGAACAGTGGCGTTGGCTAAATATTTTCAGAATGCTGGCAATTATTTAGTTAATAACAGGGACCGAAAATAACGGTTATTTTTTTAGTGTGGTGAAAAGGTTACGCAAAAATAACCTTTATCTTCTTTTGGGAATTTTTAACCATTATCGTGAGAAAATTTTTTTTGGTCATTAATAACCATTATAAAAACCAAAAGCTGTTTTGGGCCTGAATAAACGTTATTTAGATTTTTATTTTTTTTGTTCAGCTATAAAAATCAAGCCTATTTATTTGTTACTTTCTCTAAATATTTCTGGAGGATATTGGTGTCAAATGAAAGGTGTTGATCAGGGATTGTAGCTCTGATTTCCTCTTTTCATTTGATACCCATATTGCTTAAAAACATGCCAGGGCATCAGGGTCCACTTCTTCACCCATAACTGGGAACCCGCCCTAGGAATCTTAACACTGGTCGACAAGATTTCAACAAATTTTTGTTACAGAAATAAAATTCTACTTTTCTAAAGGATTTCGGTGCGCTGAATCCGAATCTGAAGTCAGATTTTCTGTAATACGTACAGTTTTTTAGATATTCATGCCCAAGGAGGCGAAAAACACGTTTTTTGGCTATATTCACTCCTCAATATCTTTTAAATTACTTACTTATTTTAAAAATTGATTAAAGCTATTGAAAGCTCGATCTTGAAGACAACGTTTTAATTTTTCGGATATATAACTTAGGTATGTAGTAATATATGTTTTTGCACAATAAGTTATTTGTCGTCGAAAACAACGGCAGCATTTGTAGCATGTTATAGGCGCAATCAAATTTTGTAGTTGCTCAGCAGAACAATTTGTTTTACGAAGCCACTTACATACGTCCATAATATAATAAACCTAAAAGCGTGCTTCAAAATTTTTAATTATTTTTGTATGGAGAAAATATTGCAAAACTAATGAGGCTTAATGTGCAATATTATAAGTTATAAGAAAGGTATCTGAAATATTAAAACGGTTTCTTCAAGAGAAATGTCCGCGCTTTCAATAGCTTTAATCAATTTTTAAAATAAGTAAGTAATTTAAATGATATTCAGGAGTGAATATAGCCAAAAATCGCGTTTTTCGCCTCTTTGGGCATGAATATCTAAAAAACTGTACGTATTACAGAAAACCTGACTTCAGGTTCGGATTCAGCGCACCGAAATCCTTTAGAAAAGTAGAATTTTATTTCTGTAACAAAAACTTGTCGACCAGTGTAACCAATACATCTCTATGTAAAAGCCCTGCTCAACACCTTTCATTTCAGAGATACCAATATCGTCCACAAATATTGACAAATAAATAGGCCTGATTTTTTAGCTGACCAAAAAAAAAATCTGAATAACGGTTATTCAGGCCCAAAACAGTTTTTTGGTTGCCATAACGGTTGTTCAAACCCAAAACACTTTATTAAGGCCCAAAACGGTTATTTGGTTTTTATAATGGTTATTAAGGACCAAAAAATTTTTTTCTCTTGATAATGGTTAAATATAACCTATTCACCAAATTCTTCAGGGTAAAGGTTAAATGTGACTTTTACCCCATTTCTCTTATAACCGTTACGTCCCCAATACTTTAAAACTATATTTCTATTCAAAATCTTATAATTTAAACGAGCAGTTCTTGGTCTATATGTATATTCTGGATCTCGGAAACAGCTCCAAACAATTGTCAGGAAGAGGATGCAGCGGGAGGCGAAACTTTGAAAACGTGGACCCGGATGACCCTGCAATGTTTCTGAGCGATATTGGTATCTCTCAAATGAAAGGTGTTGTACATACATACATAGATCTGTACTCATTATGATGCCTAGGTCGGGTTCCCAGATATGGGTCAAAACGTCCCAGTTGGAAAAGGTAATATATGGTCATCTATAAATGGATATAGGGGCCATAGGAGCTATACGTTCCAGAATGCATGATTTTTTTCATTGTGATGTCCAAGGAAAGTCATGCACCCACTTTTCCCTGCCAATGTAAGGCAAAAAGGAATGTTTGGATGAGAGTCGCTCTTTCCGTGATCTCAGTGTTGGTTTATTTTCTCACTTAAAAATAAAAAAATACTTTTTTTTGCATTTCTCTCTGCATTCTCTCTCCATCCAATTTCCAACTAGAAATATGTAACTTTGCTCCAGCTTTTTCCCCTCTGCTTCTCACATTGTCGCACCATCTTCCCCTTCACTGTTTCACCCAACGCCTGCATATAGTGGGACATTCAACATTATATTGATCTTTAGTGCCGCTTTTATACGTCCTTTGTTCGAAATAGACTCTGTGAATTGTTGTCGTCATTGTAAAAAGCAAAACTAGAGAAAACCTGATTCTCCTAATTGTTTTTTTTTTACTAGATTCAATGTTATAGCTGAGAGCCGATGACTGACCTCTTCGCTTACTTTGGGTTGCATTTTGGAATGTATCCGATTTTCTATAAGTTGGAAGGTATAGCTGAGAGTCGATGACTGACCTATCCGATGAAATCATAGTTTTTTCGAATACATACTATAATGCAAATTTTTCGTACATCTTTTCATGCGTTCGCAAGGTCATGCATGACCACCTTTCCAACTGGGGTGGACCCGAATGACCACGGAATGTTTCTGAGCAATATTGAACTAATATTTTTTTTGCAGGGAAAGGGAAAAGTAACGAAGGGCGCAGCTACTAAGTATCTACATAGATATACATATAACAAAAACAATTGTTATGAAGTGTACATATAGGTGTATTCGCTGCTCAAAGCAGGCATGTGTGTGTACCGCGCCATAACAGCCAACAAGCAAATACCCAGCAGGGTTTTTCCCTATTTTGGTAATGGCTTGAAATTGTATTCAATGAAATAACGCATTACAAATAGCCAAGAAACACTCCTTCGCTTACTTTGCTCATTACTTGTAATGCGACAGTTTTAAAATTATTATTTTTTCGCTTACTGGTAATGCAGAAAATAATCGAAAAGGTTTGGAGTACTGCCGTTATTTTTTTGCAAACACTTTGCTTTGATTTTAATTTTTCTATATAGCAGTTTTGTAAAGCAATTTACCCTCATTCTCGTTTATTTTGCCAGTTTTCATTATAAAATTGCCGTGGTTAGTCGCGTTATTCCATCGTTGAAAATTTTTTAAATAAGAAAATAGCTGTGCAAACACATAGTGTAATAATTATTATTCAAATAGTGTGTTATTTTAAAAAAAACATTTTGCAAAGAATGTTTTGATTCTTTATTCATTCTGCTTGCTATTTGTTTTCGGCATAAATTGCTCACTCATAGTTTTAAAATTATTTTTTCGCTTACCAGTATTGCATAAAGTAAGCGAAAAGATTTGGAACACTGCCGATATATTTTGTAAAGCCTACATTGATTTAAATTTTTGTAAATAGCAATTTTGTAAAGAAATTTACCCTCATTCTCGTTTATTTTTCCAGTTTTCATTATAATGAATTATAGATTATTATACTGGATTGTGTGATATATGCAATTACTTATACCAGTGAAAGAACTTATTACTTGTAACAGCTTACTTTTCCCAATATTAGTAGCGACTTTATAATGCATTACTGTCTACCATATTGTAAGACAATACCGCCAATGACATGCCTATGTTAAAGTAATGCAATCCGTATTCGAAAGTGTAAGCGATGAATCAAGATTTCTCGATGATTTTACCCATTACATGTAAGAGAAAGCCCTGCTGGGTAACAATAAAAATAGCCAAAAGCAAGTGGCAAGCGGCGTAATGTGGCAGCATTGGCATATGGTTGCCACATAATTGACTTATGTATGTACGGACTGAATGTGAATGGTGGGCTGCCGATAAGTACTAGTTAGAGTGACTGAACCTTGGCATTGCGTAGCAATAGTAAATTCGAAAATCAAAAGGCGCGTGCTAATGTATGTACATACATATGTATGTATGTAACTGTACATGTGCAAACGCAGTTGAAAGCGTAATGCGTAGCTGTCTTGAATGGGCTTTCGTTTTTTCCACATTTTATACCCAACTGCAGCGGTAAAGGTAATGATTACTTAGACTACATCCAAGAAAACTGAATATGGGATGCAATGGAAGGCTGATACAGGCGGCCATTTCATATAAAAATCAAAATTATTTTATATACAATGTAGACAGATATATGTACATAAGTTACATCACATAACTACTCCTTGTTATTCAATCCCACAACAGAGTATATATTAAGCTTTCAAAGTTACATGTTATTATTTTGCATTGGATGCCTTTTTCTTATGCTCCATGCCTAGCTGATGAGCTGACCATGTCTGATTTATGTAGACATTTATAAACATACATACAAACAAACATACACAAATTTGTGTATGCTGTGGCATGCAGCTTGCTTCAAAGGCATAGCAATTGCTGCTGTCGAAAGGAAGTGCCAATTTGCATGATGCCACCGTGATGTGATCCTTCACATCATGCCAAACCAGGCTTCGCTGTGTCACGTACCAAGCTGAAGCTGCCGCTATGCCGCTGTTTCTTGCCACGTCTTCCATTCGGTGGTGGATATATGTACATACATACATAAAATGCCTACATACATATTGCAAATAGTTGTAGTTATTTATTGCTTGCTATTGGTGGCCAACTTGGCATATATGTACAGGCCCGACGAGAGGGGGGAGGGGGCTGAGGGGGTCAATTGCCCCGGGCCCGGGCTTTAGAGGGCCCGGGAATCTCAAAATGATATCCAAGTTTTTGCTACAGAAAATAAACAAACAACACCTTTAATCACCTTTCGTAGATAACAATCATTTTAAGTTTCAACAAATTTTATAAATCTCTTAACGTGTCTGCATCCCACTTAAGGAATTGTTGGTTTTTGGCGTCGACTTTGCAGCATAAATTTGAATTCGTTTTCTGTTGCAACAGAAAAATTCGGTATGATGCAAATTCTTATACAGCGATATGGGTATTTCCTGGGCGTTTCGGACGGTATGTTCGCACGATTTTTTGAACTTTTGAGGCAGAAATATCGCGAAATATTGTATCGTTTTATGATAAAAGGAAAGATTTAGGTCACAGCTGATGACTAAAGTATGTTACCGACAGAAATTTAGTTTAATGCCTCTGTGTAAGCCACTTAAACTGCATTCCGGACGCTACAAAAACACGTCCATATTTTAAAAGTAGCTAAAACAGAGGCATTAAACTAAATTTCTGTCGCTAACATACTTTAATCATTATCCGTGGCGTAAATCTTTCCCTTTATCATAAAACTATACAATATTTCGCGATATTTCCGCCTCAAAAGTTCAAAAAATCGTGCGAACATACCGTCCGAAACTCCCAGGAAATGCTCATATACATATGTACGTGTATGTATGTATGTGAACAGCGATACGCCGAAAACAAACAAAGCTTGCGAAGCTAAAATTTGCTTTGGTGCTTCCTACAGTTGAATTCGATTGCTGTTTCACTAAAGCGTTCAGCAGAATCAGTCTTTTGATATACTAAATTATTACCAACAAATATTTGTATTCCAATTTAAAGAAATTTATTTCATACAAATAAAGTAATATGTATTTAAATAGAATTCATTCAGACCTATGGTCCCTTGGACAATATTACTCAGTATTACCCATGGATTCGGAAACTGGATGTGCCTTTTGACAATACATTTGACGCACCCTAATATGTATATTTCTATGTAAACATATTTACTTGATCTGTATTAATGTATAGATAAATTAAAGTTCGTAACTATATATTCATTGAATTTTGATTTTGAGAATTTGTTCATTTAGTATAGGGGCCCGTAGTTATTTTGACCCCGGGCCCGGATTTTCTCTCGGCGGCCCTGTATATGTATGTATGTATGTTCGTACCAAACAGCATGCAACAGTAGCCAAGCGGCAGCACTCGGCCACGACATTTATACGTCGCATAGTTATTTTGCTTGTAATTTACGACTAATAAGCCACGTAGTACAATATGCATTGTTGCATTCGCAGTAGAAGCAGCAGCAGCAGCAGTTATGGTATAAGATTTGTGGCGCCACTAAATTGCTTCTGCTGTGCCCTGCCGCCAAAGAAAACAATGGGAGAGAAAATAATATTCAAATTTGATTTGAATATTCGTACAAGTCGTAAGGCGGCGGCCATTTCAAATGACAGACATTGACATTTAGTGTTGTTGTAACAAAATTTAAGCACTTTGTAAGCTATTCAACCATACGCATGCAACTTTGTATTTAAATAGTGTTGTAATATGTTACTTAGTGGTGTTTTAGTAGCACATCAAGTGATAAAAAAGATTTATTTGACAACACTTTGTGTGTACACAAAAGAAATGTCATTCGGTCTGTGATTTGTGATGTTAGTTGTGGAGGCGATTTACTGACAGCCGATTCTCTTTTATGAAATCTGAAAGGAAGACGAGATAAAATTTTCTGAATGGTACATGACGCAAGCAGTTATTTTTTTGAACTGAATCACCACCATATACATTCATATATCTAAGCTATTATTTAATAAATAATATTTACTTATTGGCGTATAAATATTTCCAATCATATGTTCGATTATTAAGAGCGTTATAAGGTTCGAATGTTTTTTAAAACAACTTTTCGCCAATGAAAATGAGTATCTACTAGTAGTGGGACTTTTTTCGAATAATATTCGAATAAATATTATTCGAATAAACGAATAATAATATTCGAGAGAAAAAATTCGAATAGTACTATTCGAATAATACTATTCGAATAATACTATTCGAATAACACTATTCGATTATTGGAATAGTACTATTCGAATAGTATTTATTCGAATATACGAACAAATTATTCGAATAAATATTATTGGTATTCGTACCTTTCGAATAAAAGGATTTTTTATTCGAATAATTTATATTCGAATAGTCCCATCCCTAGTATCTACAGAGTACTATTCTGTAACTCAGACGAAGGAGTCAGAATATATGCGTTAAAGCCCGTCTCCACATAACTTGATTCGCAAGCGAAACATCTAAGGAAACATCTCGCTAAATAACCCGTCTCCACATGGCTGATTGTTATTCAGTTTAACATTTCTCTTTCTTGTTCTTCTTAAATGTTTGTATGTTTGCGTTTTTGTTTTGGTCTGTGTGAGATTTCGATAGATTTTCGATACAAAATTAGAGAAGGCATCGCTATCATCGCGTTTGCCAAGAGGATTGAGAACGAAACAAGTGTTTCAATCTTCACTCGCTCTCAGAAATTTGTATGGAAATTGGCGAGTTTCGGCACTCGTTTTGAGTTCGAAACAAGATTGAGAGAGCGAGTGCATAAAAAAGAGCGAAACACGTTATGTGAAGACATGGTATAAGCGAGTGGAGTTTCGCAAGGATCGTCCACTCTTGCGCTCCTTCTCTGCAATACAATGTATGCTGATGAAGTGTGAAAGTCAGTGGAACTTATATGAGTTTGATTTCGGTTCGAGGCAATAGATCTATAATTTGCAGTGCCAAAAAAAAGACAGAATTATTGCTAATAAGCACAATAAAAGTACGTAATAACATCAACAACACGGTTGGGAATTGGTCGATTTACTCGAAACTAACGCTGATATATGTATGCATGTATCTATGAGTGATACTGGTTTACTCAACCAAGCATCTGAACTATGCAGCGAAAAATACTAAAGTGTTTCTCTTTAAAGCATGAAGGCCAACATTTATCGTATTTTCATACGCGTAGCTTCAAAAATGTTGACATGTCTGTCTGA
The DNA here is from genome assembly GCA_960531455.1 of Urophora cardui. Taxonomy (NCBI): domain Eukaryota; kingdom Metazoa; phylum Arthropoda; class Insecta; order Diptera; family Tephritidae; genus Urophora; species Urophora cardui. Next base: position 143,841,782 of record OY482671.1, on the reverse strand, counting down.
TGTGCCCAAATACAGCTGAATACAGCAAACAGGGTTTTTTCAGTGTCCTCGTTTCACAGTAGTGAGATCACGGCTGAATTCAATAGCGAGAACTAGAGTATCGGTGTAAAACTTGACTACACTTACATATGTACCAGTTCTCTGTTATGTGGAAAAGTCTAACCGAAGCGACAGTGTCACTGATATTTTAATTGCGAGACGGAGACCAAAGCAGGTGACAGTCTGTTGACGCTCTGAGAGAAGACTTAAGCCGCTATTACAATTCTGGTGCCCAGTGCAATTATCAATTTTGGCTTATTTAAGCCAAAAAAAAGTGTATTAGACACAAAATGTAAATGATTAAAATTAGATGGTTCGTGTTTTGTTTGACAAAAAAGTTGTTTTCCTCCCTAAAGCGCACTAGCTATGGTGTAAGATTATCAATCAAGTCTTAGGATATCTGCACTGGAAAATTTACTATATTAAATTTATCGTATATTAAAAAGTGACAAAAATTTTAAAAATCTAAAATTTTTCCGAAGCTGAAACTTCTATATTCTGTCGTGTTCCCAGTACCGATCCGAAAAATAAAATGTTGCCCATATTTTGGCCAAAGGCATTATTTTTTACTCTTTCTGTGGCACTATAAGCTAAAAAAAGCGGCACCTGACATTTTGACTTTGACCTGCTGCATGTCTTAATAATAAGGATATTTTGCGAAAAAGTTAAACAAAATTATTTTTTAATTTTATTTTTTTTTTTTAAAGATACCAAAAATTGTGTATATAAAACACAAGCCTGCATACCATATTTCAACTCGATATCTCTTAAACTACGGCTGGAATTGAATTAAGTCCCCCTAGATTGACTAAATCTTACACCGTGCCGTGGTTCCCAAGAAGCGGCATGCGGGCGGAGTAGGTTATGTTTAGTGTATTGAAATTACAAACTACATTTTTCAATTCTTTATCCTACTAAACTACAGAAAGTATGCTTTAGCTCAGCCTTTAGCCTCTCTGAGCTTGTAAAATTTCCTGATAAATTTTTTCTGCATATGGCATTTAATTCTTGAAAGTTTATCTTTATAAGTTAATGTTCACGTTAAGTAAATTCCACTTTCGGATGTTGGCTTCTGTAGTTGCTTGTTGTCTGCCTATCATTGAACAACAGAAGCATAATCGTTGCCACGATGACAATTACGTGAGAGATGAAAAAAGAATGAAATAGCTCCACGTTTACATGTTATTATGTATTTAATAGCAGTAGGAACAATTACGAGAATTACAAATCTACAACACTCTTGATTCACCTCTGCGACCTCCTTTAGCCACGTGAATGTAGGAATTCGTCAAAGCTCTGGTTCGTTGTTGTTTTCGATCGGGCGGTTACAGCATTCCACGTCAGATCAGATTTCGAAGTGACGACCGATATTGCTAACTTTTATTATGATTTTTCTGTTTTTTTTTTTTAACTGGATACTTTGTCTACATGAACTATTATTGCTCAATGGCTGAACGACTCAATGGCTGAACGACTCAATGGGTTTAAATATCTGTCGGCCTGCTTGTTGTTTCTCTGTGAATGAGATGGTCCGTCGTGTTGTTAGTAAGCGCGTGTGTTAATGTTTCATGGCGCGAACGCACATTTGTGATTATCATTATGTATCTGGAAGATTACCAATTATTTGTGTAGTGGCAGCAATGATTGCTGCTTGCCACCGTTGAAAGCGTCACTCGTCACTGCAACTTGGCATTGACCACCGTCTGACTCCTCATCGCATCAAAAACCCTATTTAGCTCAATGGCATCCATAATACTGCCATGGCATCATGTAACGCAAAGTAATCATGTACATTTTTATGTATGTGTGTTAGTGTCCGACCGAATATTCGGCCAAGCTTCGGTATTCGGCCTATTCGGCTGGTATTTTTTATTCGGCTTCGGCTTCGGCCTTCGGCTGAAAAGGCCGAATAATAGATTTGTTTAATAACAAAAGAAATTGACTGGATTTTACGAATTTTTGATTTTTTATTAGCGACAGAAAATCGTAACTTCCAGTAATATTCTTTTGTTATATTTTTCTTATTTTGCTATTCGGCTTCGGCTTCGGTTTTCGGCCGAATAAAGGATTATGCCGAATATTCAGCTACGGCTTCGGCTTCGGCCTAAAATTCCAACTTCGGTCGGACACTAATGTGTGTATGTATGTCCAGCCGGATATCAATGCGGTTCTCGCCGTGTGTCATAATGGCCCATTGTGGCCTCTGGTTATGTGCGCTGATTTCGCACGTTTTATTCCTTTCCATTTTCATTTTCGTTTTCATTTTATGCCATTTATTGTAGTTATATACTACGTTAATATTGCTCCAAATGGATGGTACCAAGTTTGTTGGGGTTGTTTGTATGTATATTCATTATCTTCTTACTACAACATTACGCGCAACACATTACATTTCATTTTTTTTTTTAATTTTTTATTTCTTTTTTACTTTCTTTCCATTTTGCGGTATTTTTTTTTTTAATTTTTATATATTTCTTCTTTGTTTCCCCCATAATTATTGTTGGTTATTTTTTTCTTTATCTGACCGCCTACCCACCCATTTTGTGTTCGCGACTTTCAGCTTCTGTCTGTACGGGCTTAAACAGGCTTTGTAGCTTTTTGAGTTCGTTCTTGCATGCGATTTAACCTAATCGCTTTAATTTTGTTTGTGTGGTTGAAGAGGTCTTTTTTATAGCTTTCGCGTAGTCGAAATTCCGTTATGATTTTCTCATGTTCGTACATTTTTTCAACTGTTTGTAAGGAAACTAGTCCACAAGTTTGAAGTTTATATGTTAATGGAATTTATACCGCGGTTGTGTTTTTTAAATTTTTCATCATTTATGGAAATCTGAATCGCAGAAGCATGGACGATGTCAAAATCAGATGAGCTGGCACTTGGAATATTTGAGAGAAAAGTTCTTCGAAAGATTTATGAAGCTTTGCGCGTTAGCGTGAGCGAGTATTGAAGGTGATTTGTTGATGAATAGCGAATAAAGATCCAGATCATGTCGTGATAATGAATGAAGGTGCTCTGAGGCAGAAAGGCAGAAGAAAAGGGAGACCTCCACTGCATTGGGAGGATCAGGTGAAGACTGACTTGTCTCGCTTGGTATTTCCAATTGGCGCCAGGCAGCACGAAAGCGACATAACTGGCGCGCTTTATTGGACTCGGCGAAAATCATCTAGACGGTTACGCGACAAAGAAGAAGAAGAAGAAGAAGATAAAAGTATATCTTCTAGTGCGCTCAAATGGACTGATCGTAGTGAAATGACATTAAAGCCGCATGAGTCTATTGTCAAGTGTGACTGTGTTTAGCACATTGGACCCTTTTTCTTATATTATCTAATACAGAGCTCAAGCCTCATAACCTAACAAATGACAACACAATCCGCAAAAGTCCACAATTAGGATATACATTTTGTTCATATATAATACGAGTAAAAACGGATTGAATAAGATTTATGTATATTGAAAAAAAAAGAAGATAAACATAAAAGAGAAATTCGAAAATCTCAAAAAAATATAACCTTACGACATCGCGAATGTTCACTTGAATGGGCAGAGAGAAAAAAATGTATCAAAATTATTACAGACATTATTTCAGAATAAAAGAATGGCAAACAAGCACAATGGTAACAGTGAATATAACAGAATAAAAAAAGAATTTGAAAAATATATGAAAAAATATCCAGAAGTTGTTGCATCGCCAAACGATAAACGCCCTCCTTTTGGTCTGATATGAAATTATGGTGGACGCGCGTGAAACCAGCGTTTGTGGCGGCTAAGGGCCATCCATCCATCCATCCATCCATCCACTCAGTACATATGCACAAGCATTGCTCGGTAGTACAAAGCATAGCCAGCAAGCAAAATTGCCAACAAAATGTGCACTGTAAAATAAAAAAAAAAATAAAATAAATAAAAAACCACAAGAAATGCAGCAACAACAACCACCAACACTAGCCAACAACAACCAACAAACAATGGCCAACAACATGCCACAAAGGCCGCAACGACAACACAGAACCACAACGATGCCGCTTAAGTCACAAGAAGACAAGGCCAAAAGTATACCAACAACAACAACAACAGCGAAAAAAGTCAGTACGTCGAGTATATGTATGTATGTATGTATGTAGTTATTTGGTGCAACATCAACATTGATACGCTTTATAGGTAAACCATGGGAAAAACGAATGCAAGCTTTGTAGCAACACTCAGCAGTCCGTATTCGGCGGCAAGGGACAGAGAATCGAAGACCGATAACAGAATGGCGTAAAATACAGGAGTAATTTTTGCAAAGGCATGATGGTGGAATGGCAATATTTGAAAATATATATATATATATGTACATATTGACGACTATAGTGGTGTTGCAGAATAAATAGCGCTTGAACTGTATTGCTACTGCAGTTGTTGCCACATTGCCACTACCATTATAAATTAGGGTGTCCCGTTCATGTATGAAAAAAAGTTTTTTTCGAGCTACGCTATCGCAAGAGGTATCAAAAGTTGCGTAATTGAATACAGATCACAATAAAAGTAAAAAACCCGGAATTGAATTCGATCTTGAGGGCTCTACCGTGGTCTGAAATTTTGTTAATTTCATATATTTAGAAACCTAAACTTTAGAGCTAAAATAATAAAAATGTCATACTCAAAAGTTATTTTATTATTGAGATTAACCATATTAAAACAGAGAAACAAATTTATTGCATTTAATTAATTTAAAAAACTTAGAATTCAAATATATTTTTCTTTCCAAATTTTGGTATTTCTGCTTAAGATTACGACTATAGTATTTTTTGAGATTTGTTGTTATTGCTGCCACTACTATTTTGTTGTTGCTATTATATACTAATTATTCTAGGTACCTACTTATTTCATATATTCCCTCTATATTTCCTCTTTCCTACTTATTTTTTATAACGTATGTATTTCTTGTCCTTTTTGTTTTTGGTATCGTGATTCTGCTTCTTTGTTTATGTTTCTACTACTTTGAAACTACACACCACTTGCAGCCAAACATGTTCAGAATTGCATGGTTTGGAGAAAGGGCGCTATTCTTGGCTTTTCTGGCTTTAAATCTTTTTAAACTAACATTTTTCGAACTGTGGGAGATTTCATGTTTAAATAAAACTAATTTTTTTTTGTCATGGAAAGACATAACGGGTCATTTCTTACAAATATCTGTATATTCCTTTGAACCAGTGGGGATATTTTTGGCTTCCGTCCGCGTGTTTATACTTTTGGATTATATTTTACAGCATTTTCCAATATTATTTCAAAGCAATTTCACATTTCGTCAATTTCCCGGCACGAAAAACACTTATTTTGGAGATTTTTTCTTTTTGCTATAAGTTGAATAGTGCAGGGGTCTCCTCGACCCATTCTGAGTCTCTGATGGTATTATAGGGTTAATAACCTAGTATATTATAAAACTATTTGATATTGTGAACTATTTTTTTTATTATCTACAAAAATCTCCACCCTTTCGAAAAAAAAATTTTATTGAAATTTGGTGTTCCGATTATTTTTCACAAGCTGAAACGAACTGACTCCACAAAATCATCAGCCATTATGAAACGACGCAAAAAATGATTAAAATAACTGTTCCTTACTTCGGAGACATCTGAGCAAGAAATTAATGTATAAGTTTTGACCATTGTTTAGAAATTGAAGCAGGATCGATCTTTGAAATATTTCAAGGCAAGTGTCCCTATTATTTTTCATATGACTGCACTACCTAAAAAAAATAAATTGAATAAAGATTTTTTAACTGAATTATTTTTAAAATATAAAAAAAAAGAGCTGCAAACCTATTTCTGTGTTCAGGGGATTTTTGTTTATCTGATATGACTCGTTTAAATAAATTAAATGAAATAATTTTAACATAATTTGTTTTAGTAAAGTACATTATTCATATAATTTTAATTGCGAATTCTGTAAGGCTGCGAAAGAAAAATTTTTACACCTATTTTAGTGTCAATATGTGTATATTTGAATTCGATGGATTTTGTTTTGCATGTTAGAAATAATAAAAAATAACATATCGTTATGAAGTTTAAGCATTTTATTTTATATGAAGTTTTAATAGTTTTTCTCTGAGATGATACTTAAAAACAATATACATACATTATTCTGTTTTTACGATCCAAATTTTTTTGACCTCGCGGGAACACTGAACGTATGAAAATCCACTTTGCGGTGACAACACTGCATACTAGTACCTTCGCCCAAGGCTTGTAGTATCTTCTAAATCTTTTCTGATTCCAGAATATTCGTAACGTTATAAAATTAAACTTTAGGCAAATAAGAACTTTATGCTTTAGTTAAAGAACCATATTGTTGTTTTTTTTTTTAAAGAACTGATTCTCCACGATTGAAAGGCAAATAAAATGCAGAAGCCGAATCAAACCCATTGTAGGAAATATGTGTATGTACGAGTATTTTCATTGTAACTACATGGAATTCAGATTTTTGCATTTAAAAGTAAGTTGCATAAAAAATTAAGCGAATAGAACTTATAAGAACGAAAAGAATTACATAGTAAGCATGCAAACAATATGCGGATGTAATATATGTTGTGGTAAGTGGGCGTTCTGCGTGAATGACAAGACCGAAAAACTTTAAAGATCGGTAGAGCCCTGAAGATCTAATTGTATTTAGTTTTTAAAACTTGTTTCGAAATTTGCGATCAAAACCGCAAATTTTGAGGGGTCTTGCGTTAAGAAAATCCAAAAAAAAATATTTCGGGACACCCTATTATACATACATATGTATAATCATACATACCTAGTTTGCTTATCATGTTGCGCTTCTACTTGCCACACTCCACATGACACTCATGGTTGTCGGTTGGTCGGTCGGTTGGTAGTCATTGGTATTTGCTTGGTTACGAGTTCCATTCAAGTATCAAGAAAAGATGAAATTGCACTTTTGGGAGTCATGAAAAGGCGCAACGGCAATACGAAGCTTGCTAGTAACAAAAATGGCGAGAGAAGGGAAGCAAAGAAATGTAGGTAACAACTGTAGAATAACAAACTGAAGAATTGAACGAAAATCAACTTTTGTGCACTTTATATAAAATGTCTTCTTGTGCTTTTTCACTTGCTGCCTTGCTGCACACCAACTGTCCTCGTCTAGTAGTAGAAAAATCTTATTTGGTGTTACACTACGGTTTTTAGATTTTATTGTTGGCCTAAAAAACGGGGTTTCAAAAAGAGCGTTTGTTAGATTTTTAAAGGAAATGCATAAATTTGTCTAATGATGATGTCTTTAACTAAAATATTTTGCTTTGTCAGCTATTAATGACGGCTGTTGACTATAGCGCAAAAAGCAGTCTTTAAAAAAATGTATTCTAACTGTAAAATCTTTGATACGATATCGGATTTTAGGAAAATGAGATCCCAATACCACCACATGAGTTTTATTTTATCACACAAACGTTCTGAAAACATAGAAAATGTGTATTCAAAGCAAACAAATTATTTTCGCCATCTCTCCCAACTCACTTTTAAATCTCTATACCATATTTAACTCTTATGCGTTTTGCGAACACCCCTAACATCGCTTTGATATATGTATGTATGTATTTAATATTTCCATTTTATGTATGTATAAAAAATAGTTGTTTTTGTTAAAGCTGAAATAAATTACAAAAGTACGCTGCAATATTAACAGGTATTAAGGCTAAAGGTGGATGGCTTGCGTAGTACATTTGCGCCACAGAGTCACTTCGAGAACTCATTGGGGCGTATCGCGCGATGCGTTGTGTTCGAAAGTAGTTGATGGCCATCAAAGGGAAGAAAGAAATATGAAATGTAAGAAAATTTTCTCATTTAATTTTTGTGTGTACGAGATACATACATATGGTATGTACATACATATGTTGTTTCTTACTTTGTTTTTATTTCCCTTAATATTTTGCTTTAATATTTTCGCGAAATATGGTTCTTAAAATATTATTGAATCACTCGTAGAATACATCGAGCTTATGAAGATTTTTTCAAATAAAATTTATATTAGTTGTTGGGGTAAGTGGACTTACCCCAACAATTAAAAATTGAATTAAAAATAAAAATTTCGTGCTAAGCACTAAAAACTCTTTCAAAATTTATATTAGTTTAAAAGCTCAAAATTAAGTCATTGTTTTTAACCCTTTCACTACAATAGGGAGCAAATTTAAAAAATCTAAAAAATCCAATATGTGATTAATTAGAAAATATCCCTTCTGCACTTTAAAGTATTTTCTTTCTGTTTTCAGAATATTTGGGTGTGTTCAGTGAGTGTAATGCATTTAATTGAGATTAGTATGTAACTACTTTCTTTCATTAATGATACATATATCCCAATGATAGTGCACCAACGGGATATATGTATCATCCCTTTGTGTGTACAAATATACATAAATTATATGCAAATGGTACATATAATCCCAGGACGTAATATCCTTTAACTTTTATGTGGTTTATAGGATAACATATCTATTCGAAAAAATAAGCAAAATTCTTGTAAATACTCTGCTTATAGTAAGGTAGTGAAAGAGTTGAAGAGGCATGGATTATATTTCTTCTAGAAGCGAACTACTTCTCACAGAAGGAGACAGGCCCGACGAGAGGGGGGGGGGGGGGCTGAGGGGGTCAATTGCCCCGGGCCCGGGCTTTAGAGGGCCCGGGAATCTCAAAATGATATCCAAGTTTTTGCTACAGAAAATAAACAAACAACACCTTTAATCACCTTTCGTAGATAACAATCATTTTAAGTTTCAACAAATTTTATAAATCTCTTAAAGTGTCTGCACCCCACTTAAGGAATTGTTGGTTTTTGGCGTCGACTTTGCAGCATAAATTTGAATTCGTTTTCTGTTGCAACAGAAAAATTCGGTATGATGCAAATTCTTATACAGCGATATGGGTATATCCTGGGCGTTTCGGACGGTATGTTCGCACGATTTTTTGAACTTTTGAGGCAGAAATATCGCGAAATATTGTATCGTTTTATGATAAAAGGAAAGATTTAGCCACAGCTAATGATTAAAGTATGTTAGCGACAGATTTAGTTTAATGCCTCTGTTTTAGCCACTTAAACTGCGTTCCGGACGCTACAAAAACACGTCCATTTTTTTTTTTTTTTGAGTGGCTAAAACAGAAGCCTGGCATAGCAGGCGAGCACTCTACCCACTGCACCACAGCGGCCATGTATAGATAAATTAAAGTTCGTAACTATATATTCATTGAATTTTGATTTTGAGAATTTGTTCATTTAGTATGGGGGCCCTTAGTTATTTTGACCCCGGGCCCGGATTTTCTCTCGGCGGCCCTGGAAGGAGAGCACGTTTCTGTGTAATAAATACCTAAAGGCTTTCCACTTTACTGTTTTGCACAAAAATCAGTCTTTTACTCTTTAGTATCTACTACTTACTGCTCAGATTCTATGGCCGATTTTAGGCTCAGATCAAAATCAACTTGGTCAAATACACTTTTCCTCTCATTTTTCAATTTTTACTCTCTTTGACTGATGGGGTGTTACGCAGAAAATCAAATCACCAGAATGCTTCTTTCATATGGTTGCATTTTATTGGTACATTTTCAGTCCTTTTTTACATTTTAGTCATTAAATGAAGGAATTAAGTAACAAGTTGTACTTTTGCTTAAAACTTTCTTAAACCAGCAGAATATTTTTAATAAATTGGGCCTATGCGTTTCTATGAGTGCTTGTCTTTAAGTATGCACTACTCTTACTGTTAATACCGTTTACCAAAAGAATGCCCTTCGGTTTTCAAAGATGCCTCGAAATACGCAAGACCAACTAGATTTTTCTGTGATTTTTAATTTAAATACACGCTTCTTTGAAGGAAAATTATTTTTCTCTGCTTTTTTTTATAAATACTTAAGTATTTATTCTTCTTTATTCTTCTTTTTTACTACGCGCATCCGCTCCGCTCCGCTTCATTTTTTTTTTCTGTGTACTCTTGACTGCGTTTATTTTTTCTTCAATTTTTCCATAAATTTCTGAGAGTATCTGATTAAGTTTGTTTGTGTGGTTGCAGCGAACATAGATTTAAGCACTTTTCATGCTGCAACGCACCGAATAACCTTCGAATGAAATAGTCATCCAATACGAGAGGATGGGTTGGCAATGGCATGTGAATATTATTTAAAAAAAAATTACAAAATGTAGTATAAATTGAAAAAAAGGAGTGAGTAATCACGCACAAGATAAGTCATGTGAAAAAAAAAATCAAATTTAAAATACTACGTGGCATTTTCCTCTGAAACGGTCATAGCCGCTGGCGACCAATGTCGTCTAGCAGTCGCTAAGGTTGTAGATTCGAAAAAGGAAGTTGCACTTCTCATATTTGCATGCATAAGTACCACCTACATATACGTGTAATTGGACAGCACTGCAAACATCAAAAGCTAATGAAAAAATAAATCTAAAACATGCTTTTTAACACGCTTTTATTAGCTTCACTTGTATGTATGTATGTATGTATGTATGTATGTAACTTCATCCCATCCTAAAAGTTGCAACGTTTAACTCAATTATTATTTTTTTTTTTTTGAAACATTCACTTTACTTTTATTGTGTTCTCCCCTCTATTATTTCTATTCACCTCCGGATTCGAAACGTGACATCAACATGGGATTCAACCCAACGACATCATATAGTGGACATTCAACATTATATTCTATGCTTCATTGAGGCTTTTAAGTTACCTCTCTTCAAAATAGCCTCTATGAATTTCATTCAATTCACTCCCGTATGCAAGCCAATAAGTAAGAAGCTTTCTGTTTTGTTGTTGTATTTGCAAAGAAAAAACAACATGTACATACATATGTACGTATGCGAAGCAAGAACTGGTTTTGTGTTTTCGTTTGTTCTAATTCTATTTATAGCACTTATAGCACGGTTGCCGAACTTCGTAATTACCAAAATAGGTTATTTTTTCGCTGTTGGTTTCTTGGTAACTTTCACATGTGTTTGGAAATTTTTATTTTCAAGAAATTGTTTACTATTTTTGGTATACAAGAAAAATAGGGAAGTGATTATAGGACAATCAGAATATTTTCGAGCGCTGACTGTTCATTGTGAATATGCACAGGCAAATAAAGAAGAGCATATCTCCGATTAAAAACTGAAATAGTTTTGCTTCGATACACATAGTACATATTAGTTGATATTTTTTCGTTTAGGCTTCATTTTTGAGCTCTCATGACCAATGTTTTTTTTTTCATAAGGAAAAAATGTATGTGAAAAATTAATATTTTTGGTAGAAGTTATAAATACATATGTATGTAGATCTATTTCGGAGATCACCACATCCCTTCATCAGACTTCTTTTTATTTTTATTCTTGTGTCCGCATAAAACATCCTTTAATGAAAAATTTCACTAAAAAGTTAAAAATAAATAATAGCTTAAAAAAACTAGAAAACACGCTTTAATCTTAAAAATCGTACTAAAAATTGAGAAATAATTTAATTAGAAACAAAATGATGAACGAAAATATAAGTATTTAAGGAAAAGCGTGCGGGTGATCAATAATATTTGAACATGAAAATATTCGATTCGTACAACTAGTGCAAAAATATACCTAGTTGCGAAATTAAAGAGTACGTTATATGAAATCTCAAAAAAGTCAAAATAAAAATATTAGTAAAAAACAGCGATTTTAAATATTTTTTGACACACTGTGCACCCGACTCTTTTCCTTAAATACTTATATTTTCGTTCATCATTTTGTTTCTAATTAAATTATTTCTCAATTTTTAGTACGATTTTTAAGATTAAAGCGTGTTTTTTAGTTTTTTAAGCTATTATTTATTTTATTGAAATATTTAACTAAATTTAATTCACACTCACTTAAAATAGCGCTAACGGTTATTTTACCAGCTTTCTTTTCGGCGACTACCTATCCATATTCATAACATTTATAATGGTTTGTTTAAATACGCAAATTAATCAAATGATTAATAAAAATTCGCAGCACAAATTATTTTCGTAATTGAAGCAACACGTTTGGCCACCGATTTCACCACCATTGCCTCCTGCATTCCACTAATTACCAGCTAAAACAAGAGCAAATATAAAAACATAAAAATCGTTAAAATCTGCAGCGATTAGAAACCAGTTAATACCATGTCTCCACATAACGTGTTTCGCTCTTTTTTTCTGCATTTTCTCTCTCAATCTTGTTTCGACACGGAGACCAGTGCCGAAACTCGCCAATTTCCATACAAAATTTCTGAGAGCGAGTGAAGATTGAAACACTGTTTCATTCTGAATCATCTTGCCAACCTCGATGATATCGATGTCTTCTCTAATTTTGTATCGAAAATCTATCGAAATCTCACACAGACCAAAACAAAAACGCAAAATATAAGCAAACATACAAACATTTAAGAAGAGCAAGAAAGAGAAATGTTAAACTGAATCACGATCAGCCACGTGGAGACGGGTTACTGAGCGAGATGTTTTGCTTCATGTTTCTCTGGTGAATCAAGTTATGTGGAGACGGGCCTTAAGGCTATTAAAGAAACATATACAATGTCCCAATGGTCGCAATGGTGCAATGCAAACGCAACAAAAATGCAACAAAGTGAGAGAGAGTGATTAATTTGAGGCTAATTGCAACTGGCAGGCCGAAACTAAACAAACAAATAATTGCCGGAGTCGTGCTCACACAAAGTGATAAAAGTTTTACATTTATGTGATTAAAGCTTACATTTTTTTTTGTTAATTCGCGATGTTTGTTTATATGTAAATAAATAAATAAATAATAGCTTAAAAAAACTAAAAAACACGCTTTAATCTTGAAAATCGTACTAAAAATTGAGAAATAATAATGAACGAAAATATAAGTATTTAAGGAAAAGCGTGGGGGTTGCCCTCTGGCACTCGCCCCCAAATACGAACCAGATCATCTATCGAACTATCCTGGCACATATTTTATATGACTAATAGATATTTAATAAATTTGTACACACTTACTGTACATACATACATACATACTTTAATAAAGTCATTGTCCAATCAATTTCATTAAAAAAAATTAAAATTGTCTACATCGCTGAATTTTGCTGTTAACTGCTGCATAGAATAGGTATGTATATGATTTTAAAATAAGCTTGTGTAATCGCTGAGAATTCATATGTATGTACATACATACATACATATTATTTAAGTATGTATATATGTACATATGTATGCATGTAAAATAATTGTTAAAAATCCATATCCGCATATTATTTTCTAGTGCGACATAAACAGAGTGCGTAAAAAATTACATATGTTCCCTGCAGCGAAAGTCCAAACTAGTCAGCCAACCTACCAGTTAACTGACTAGATAAATTATGGGAGTTGCCCAACTAGATTCATAGGGGACAAATTGAGATTAGTTATGAAGCAAGAAGTTTTGGCAAAAAAAAGGGTTTAAATTAAGAACGACTGTATCCGGGGTTTCTGGAGCTTGCAATGATCACGTATGCCGTAAAAGTAAGGCAACTTCTTTATTGTTGTTGTAGTATTCGAACCCTGCGTAGTAGGCCCCTTGTAGATTTAGTTGGTTGCAAATTGTTAGATCATTAAATCAGGTGAATGCCACAAATATAACATAGTTTGAGATATTAATATAGCCCTGTATATTAGATACTACTTCAGCCATAGAAAAAAGTACATGATATGTTTGTATAAAGTCAGAAAATAATTAATATAAATGTCAAGCTTAGAATGGTCAACGTGTTACTTATTCACAATGTTAATGTTAATTTACCTAAATATTTAATATGCAAGATCACAATCTAATGTACCTGAATTCTTTAATTTAGATATCATATTCTAATAACTAAATAAATGTATTAGAAACTATATTTTGCAATTTTTATTTTCATTGGAGTAGCATGTAAAACTAGTCAGTCAACTGGTATAGTTCTGATATCTACACTGACTAGTCAGAAAATTGGTTTGATGCTGGTGTGGATATTGACTAGTCAGTCAAGTGGTATGACTCTGGTGTGGATACTGACAATTGCCATTTCCTAGGTCATCACCGTGTTAAAAATACCAGTTGCTAATATGGAAAAAAGATAGATGGCTGACTAGTTGAGCTGTATGGCCAACTAGTTGTCAATTAGTTTACAACTAGTTGATTTCGCTGCAGGGTTTGTATGTAGGTATGTATATATGTAAGTGTATGCAAGCATTAAAAAAATTACTTACAGCAAATCCCATTTAATCGCCATAAATAATTAAATCGTAAAATCCTTTCAACTGCTTATTGTATGAACCGCTTGGTATTTTTTTTTAATTTAATTTTATTTTATTTTTTATTTATTTTTTTTTTCTCTTATTTATTTATATTATTTTTTGTCCAGAATATTTTTTTCTTATTTAATTTAGCTCACTTTTCATGAAAATTGTAACTGTTAACAATGCAATTACGTTTGCTCATAATATTTTTAATATACATACATATATGTATATACATATTTACCCAATAACCTTGTGGCGAAAATTCGAAAATGGCCTTCGAATATTAAACAGCAAACAAATTTATAAATATGTACATATGTAACCAACCTTAGTTCATATCAAAGATGGGCATACTGCAGTAAACTCAGTAATTCAGTAAAAAATCAAGTGCAGTAAAGCTTACTGAATGCTTATTAAATTGGAATAGCTATTGAAATATTGCTTTATGTTGCAAAATATTCGAGTTCAAACTGAGTTTTGCAAAAATTTTCGGTAGAAAGTCAAAGACAAATATTTTACTGCTTGAATACTGGTAATGCATTACTACTGCTACTTGAAACTGCTCATCTATGGTTCATATATGACTCGATATACATATATCAAAGTCGCCTAAGTCCATCAAAAACCATTTCGAGAAAATTTAGTTTTTTTTTATTTTTTTCCATAGACTTGTATGGAAAATATGTACATACATATGTATATGCATTTAAATGCGCTTTACTAAGGTGATTGGCGTTTCTTAGGCGTACTGACTTGCTTAAACTTTAAAGCGTTCAGTCTAAGTGCATTACATGAAAAATCTGAAAAATTCAGTTTGTGGATTTAGGTGACTTTGATACGTATCGACTCATACATATAATATATAGGAAAAACACTGGAATTCATAACGAAAAGAAACTCCTTCGTTTCTTTTATATTGGTTGTCTTTTCTACAGGGTACGATTGCGATGTATGAATTTCCGTCAGCAAGTTTTATTTGGTTATAAACAAAACAAAATGCTGAAGATGCCACATTACCGAAATCGGTTTATAACTAAATCAAATCTGACAAGAGATGACAGAAATTCTTTCCACTACACTACTTCGTTCCGCTTTGCTGGGGAATTGTATAATTCTCATATCTAGTAAGAAATCTTATCTGTATTGATTACAAATATTGCGTACTTATTTAATTTAAACATTTTTTAGCTCATCATAAATCACATTTATTTACCACAAGAATCCAATATTTTTAAAGTGGAAAAATGAATTTTTAAAAAATGGGGTCTTTCTATATTAAGTTTTGTCATATTTCGCGAATCTTAAGAGTGGGCGATTCCCGCAAGGTACCAACTTGATTTGCATAAATTTACCACGCTGTAACCCAAGCACAAGTAGCTACATATGTATGTACATACACACATATACATACATATCTACATATACCCTGCAAAAATTCCGAGTACTCCATTCGCTAATCCATGGAGTGCTCGCTATGGACCAACCGATTACTCCATAACTTGCCAGGGTATGAAATATGAACATACCTGCAAAAATCATTGGATTTTATGGTCCATTTGTGGTAGGTTGGAGTACTTTCAAAGTGATAATTAACATAGCCCAAACGACCGATTCATATATCTGCATCGGTTCGTAGTTAGCCGAACACGACAACGAACACCAAATGTTTATCGCGACGACGACGAAGCACGTGTATTTATACATACATATTTATATATTTGTGTTAGGTACTCCATCAATTAATGCAATGTAGGTACTCCATGGATTAATTTTATTGTTATGCGAGACTGGAGTATATACTCCATTGGACCATATTTTTTGTATGAAATGTGGCAGGTTATGGAGTACTCGGGTGGTCCATAACGAGCACTCCATGGATGAGTGAATGGGGTACTGGGATTTTTTGCAGGGATATAGAGTATGTCCATATATACATATGTATGTACATATGTATATATAAATTATGATGTCATTTTCATAAATAAATATTTAAATTGCCAAAGCTCATGTAAACACATGTTAAAATAAAAACATGTGTAATATTTTTTTCACTTGGTCTTACAGCCATTTTTTTATATTTCAGCAACGTGTGCATCTGTTTTTTGCCAATATTGTACAGGTGTACATACGTACATATGTATGTAGTCTGGTTGTTGTTGTTGTATATTTAAAAACCAAAATAGTGTTCATGTTTACGGTTTTTTTTTTATTTTATTATTAATTTTTCTTTTTTTATGCAAATATTTGCAGCTTTTAAACACTTTAGCTTCATGCTGCGTGATGCTCTGTTTTGACCTTTTAGGGGTTCACGCAAGTTGACGTTTTCCAAATTCCATTCAATGCCTATTTATCTATTTTACACATTGGCTAAAATACGCATTTCCTTGTACATATGTATGTACTTTGTCCACATTTCGCGCATTCCATTAACCAACTGCGTTACGCGCACCTGCCAACATTCCACATCAAAGATCAGCAAAGATTGCCATTAATAGCCCAGTTAGTCGAGAACGTGTGGTCCGCTCGCTGACGCAAACGCCCGTATGCAATTTTTAGGATTTTTTGAGCCCGTAGCAATCAGCTGTTTTACTCACACATATTTCCATATATATATAGTTTGTTTACATTTTGGCAGGGTTGCCATTTAGTCATTTTTGAACAAACAAGATTTTTACTAATCTTCAAAGTGTTATGCGGATTACTCTTCAATACACAACTGTGCATTATTTGCCAAATGACAAGAAAATACTAATTTAATTCTTTTTTAAAGTTGTCGTTGACGACTTTTTTTTTATTAATTTAGTTACTTTTTTACGGCTTAGTTGGTAATTACACATTTTTCTTGTAATTTTGTTGCTACCCAATATATTTCCATCACACCTTGGTGATAGTTATCAAGGACTAAAACATAAAATAACAAAAAACACAGTCAGAACATTAAATTTACAATTGAAAATCCATAAAAAAATTATATTGGGAAGCAACAAGATTCTCACAAAAATCTGTGTTTAATTAAGAAATCTGTACTGAGTTTCTGTAACTCATATCTTTTCTAGTATAAATAGGTGGTGACATGGTGGTGTGGATCGTATTATTGTGACATCACTTTAATTGATTTTGTTACAGTAACTCAGATTTATTGTGGCAATTTATAACTTTTTAATGTAGAAAAATTGCAGAGGAAGAACACCTAGAGTTATCAATTAAGAAAATACCGCCACCATTGTGGATAAATACAATTTTTGCTTTAATTTTCAGTAATATCTTCATTTATTAGGAGTGTTCAATATCTCAAAATTTTTACATATTTTTACGAATAGTTACGAATTTATGTTCAATAACCCAAAAAATTCGCAAAAGAAGCCAAATTGAGAGAGTAAGACCTCGAGAGAGTTGATAAACGCTGCAAGTAAAATTTTCACTTGCAACTACTAGCAGCTTTAAAAAAATAGAAGTGTCAAAAATATATGATCACAAAAATTTCAATTGGAAATATACAAACATTTTAAACGCAAATTTCTAATTGTGTACTAAATAAGTTAGCGCAAAAACGAATCTTGATAATGTTGTGGAATAACCAAAGTAGAATTTTGTTTTCCTAATTCAGTTATTTCCATTCATTTCCAATTTCAAAAATTTCAATTACAACCTAACCTAAAAATCAAATTGTCAAAACAGCGTATCAGCTGTTTTCTTGCGAATGTTTACGATTTTGTGTTCAATTACTTTGGTTGATAATTTTCTCTTTTTCTCGTTTTTACTCTTAATTTGACATTGACGCTTTTTGCAAGTACTTGCAAGTAAAGTTGTTGAGCAAAGCTATTATCTTGTTATTAATTTATATATATATATATATATATTTACATTTTGTTTGGGATTTAAAAAAAATTTATAAACGTTTTCTTTCCTTTCTTTTTAAAAATTAAAGTAATAATAATTTATAACTTCTACCAAAAATATTAATTTTTCACATACATTTTTTCCTTATAAAAAAAAACATTGGTCATAAGAGCTCAGAAATGAAGCCTAAACGAAAAAATATCAACTAATATGTACTATGTGTATCGAAGCAAAACTATTTCAGTTTTTAATCGGAGATATGCTCTTCTTTATTTGCCTGTGCATATTCACAATGAACAGTCAGCGCTCGAAAATATTCTGATTGTCCTATAATCACTTCCATATTTTTCTTGTATACCAAAAATAGTAAACAACTTCTTGAAAACAAAAATTGCCAAACAGATGTGAAAGTTACCAAGAAACCAACAGCGAAAAATAACCTATTTTGGTAATTACCAAGTTCGGCAACCGTGCTATAAATAGAATTTGAACCAGGGTTTGAAATTGGGTGAGTTTCTAAGACTGAGCTGTTGTGCAACTGTTGAGTGTTTGTCTTAGAAACGCACTGTTGAGTAATTCCGCTCAGCTCAACAGTTGGCAACATGTTGTGTAAAGCCAAACAGCTGATAAATTCATCAAACCGTTTCTAAGACGTAGCTGTTTAACTCAACTGCTACACAACTGTTGGCAACTGTTCAGCTCAACAGTTGCGGAGCAGCTTTTTCTTAGAAACTCACCCATTGTTTAACTACTTTTGCTGCATTTGCTTTTGCTTTGCTTTTTCTAACGAAAAGTAATTAGCAAACTCGGCCAGCCGAGTAAAAAACGAGAACACGATTCATTCGCTTCAGTTTTCAGCTGAGCCGTGTTTGCTTGTATAGTTAAGCAAAGCAACGCGATTTGGGGGATTTCATTTTACTTCCAGCAATTAGTTGTGTCCAGGGATGCCACTAAGAAAATTTTTTTCCTACCAAAAACCTACCAAAATGGCTTCGAGCCTACCATTTTTTTTATACTCAGCTGTACTAGTACACAGAGTATTATAGTTTTAATCACATAACGGTGGATTGTAACAGAAATCGAGATAGATATAGACTTATATATATCAAAATGATCAGGGTGAAAAGAGAAATCGATTGAGCCATGTCCGTCCGTCTGTCCGTCCGTCTGTGAACACTCTAACTCGCGCAAAAATTGAGATATTTTGATGAAATTTGAAACGCAAGTTGGTATCGAGACTGGAACGGTTGGTATTGAAAATGGGCGAAATCGGACCATGACCACGCCCACATTTCCTATATAGAAAAAATCGGAAATTTGGTATCTCAGTCACTAATATAGCTAGAGCGATGAAATTTTTCCACGCGGTGCCACGCCCACTTATTAAGGGTCAAACATTGAAAGTTTTATATGTGGATGAAATTTGGTACGCGTGATTTACTTACTTAGGTAAACGTTTGGACGGAAAATTGTTAAAATATATGTGAATTATAAAGTGACCTAATAAAAACATTTGAAGCGATATCTCTGTCAAATATAAAGATATATCATTGAAATTTTATGCCAGGAGTCCACCTGCGGACATACAACGAAAAATACAAAAATTTTGGAAAATGGGCGTGGCACCGCCTCTTTTTAGAAGCTGGAATATACGAGATTTCTGAGCCCATAACTCGACAAATAATTGATATATAATGACGAAACTTGGTGTGTACACTTTTATTACTTGGTAATAAATGTTCAAAATTTTAGCGAAATCGGTTGAAGACCACGCCCACTTTTATATATGGGTATTATAAAGTGACCTAATAAAAAAATTTTAAGCGATATCTTTGTTAAATATAAAGATAATTCATTGAAATTTTGTGGCATGAGTTCCACAATAGACTGGAAAAAAAAATAGAAAAATTTTGGAAAATGGGCGTGGCACCGCCTCTTTTTAGACAAAGGAATCTACGAGATTTCTGAGCCCATAACTCGGCAAATAATTGAGATATTATCATGAAACTTGGTTTATACACTTTTATAACTTGTGTTAATAGACACGCAGAAATTTATTGAAATCGGTTTATGACCACGCCTACTTTTTACCAAAGATATTTCTGGAACACCCTTTAGGAATTTGTAACGTGACATCTTTGTAGCTAGAAGTCATAAAGGAATGAAATTTTGCACAAAGAATAATATTTATATGCTTAGTTGGATGACTGATAAAAATGTTGAAAATCGGCGTGGCTATACAGGATATACATTTTGTGGAATAACACTTCAGGAATAATGAGGGCAATCAACTGATCCTGAAGGAAACGTAAGAAGATTTATCGAGGGAAATACCGGACATTGTTTCCACTTGGTACAGCAAACGCATTTACTACCTAAGTAGGCCTGATGGCCTGTTGTGATACCACATGGAGCTCTTTATTACACATCATGTAGACGAACAGCCTTGTTTGTTTCATATAGCGTAAAACGTCAGATGCTTTTCTGTTTTCAATCTCCTCCAGTTGTGTCTGTGGGGGCAAGTGTACTTGATGCTCAAAGAAAACGTTTCTATTTAGCAGAGTTTTGTGACAAAACTATACTGAGGAGGCATGTTTTCTCAACAGTGTTGTGGCAAAGTGAACAAATGTACCAAATAAATTATGTTAGTTGAACGAAGGCAAAAACCATGGTGTATGGAGAACAGTGACTTGACTCTGGGATGTGTGTCAAAGAGGTCGAACAGCTGTGCTCAGCTCATTTTGAAGTTGTTGTTATGGCCCAATGACGATCATGAATGCAATATAAGTTGCTCTTCTTCTTTCTGCTTTGTAGGCTGTTAAATTTACATTCTTGCAAATGTTATTCGTGGAATAGCTGGCGTTTACGCCCTCTCCGGGAATTGCGTTTTAGAAACTCAGCCTTAATTTCTTTTCGGAATTATTAATTGTTTTTTTTTCAAATCCCAATTCCGGAATTGCGTTTCTGTCTTGATTGCTACGACCATGTCATTATGGTCCCTTTTCTTACAACAACCACATCCGGCCGCCATACCAATCTGTACCCCCGAAAGTCGCCGCTAAGTATACCAATCTGTCCCCGATTTTGACATTTGCCAATGACATATCGACTTTTTTTTATCGATTTTCGATGAGCTGTAGGACTTGTATATGTTGACAATGGCAAAAACCTACCAAAATTCAAATCGTCCTACCAACCTACCAAAAGGAACAAAACCTACCAGTTTTGGTAGGAAAAGCCCAAAAGTGGCATCCCTGGTTGTGTCTTTGCATTTTTTCTGCTTTTGCTAATTGCATACTGTTAACGTTACCAGAGTTGAGTGATGGTGAATTACAGATTTGAGAGAAAAGTTGAAAAAATTAGCAGCGCGCTGTAGAATGGAATGTTACTTTACATTTGCGCACATCTGCTGATATTCTTAGTTTTATTCACATACACCGATTTCACCAATGCACCAAATTCCTAAAACAGCAAAGTAATTTTAAAATTTTCTTATCGAATTTCAATTATAAATAAATTTAAGAATTAAAGAAAATCAATTTAAATTAGTTTCAATTTGACTTTTCTGGGACTCGAACCTGCGCCTCTATGTGCATATCTTTCTGTATTAAAAAATTATAATTCAATAGATGCTTTTGTGTACACAACAATATTAGGTGACAGGTAACAAGGTCAATGTTGGGAAATAAGGTCAATTGACATTATTGCGTTTTTGGAATACGCAATAAAGTCAATTGACTTTATTGCGTTTTCGAGCATTTAGCTTCGCATCGGTCCGTGTCGGTTCGCGTCGCTGCTGTTATTAGAAAAGTTAAGCGCCGCAGGCGAAAATTTGGAATAAAAATCGCGCGATTTTTAATTCCAAATTTTCATTTTTCTAAACTGCTTTTTATGAGAAACAAAAAGCGCCGCATGCGAAAATTTGGAATAAAAAATCGCGCGATTTTTAATTCCAAATTTTCATTTTCCTAAACTGCTTTTTATGAGAAAAGAAATGCGCCACAGTCGAAAATTTGGAATGAAAAATCGCGCGATTTTTATACTCAGCTGTACTAGTACACAGAGTATTATAATTTTGATTTCATAACGGTGGATTGTAACATAATGAAATAATCGAGATAGATATGGACTTATACATATATATCAAAATGATCAGGGTGAAAAGAGAAATCGATTGAGCCATGTCCGTCCGTCCGTCCGTCCGTCCGTACGCACGATAACTCGCGTAAAAATTGAGATATTTTGATGAAATTTGAAATGCAAGTTGGTATCGAGACTGGGACGGTTGGTATTGAAAATGGGCGAAATCGGACCATGACCACGCCCACTTTTCCTATATAAAAAAAATCGGATATTTGGTATCTCAGCCACTAATATAGCTAGAGTGATAAAATTTTACCCACGTATTGAGCTCAGGCCCTTATGAAGAAATTTGATGAAGTTTTGGAAAATGGGCGGTGCCACGCCCACTTATTAAGGGTCAAACATTGAAAGTTTTATATGTCATAACTCAGAAACCGTTGAAGATATATCGATGAAATTTTGTATGCGTAATTTGCTTACTTAGGCAAATGTTTTGACGAAAAATTATCAAAATCGGTTGACGGCCACGCCCACTTTTATATATGGGAACTATAAAGGGGCCTAATAAAAACATTTTAAGCGATATCTCTGTCAAATATAAAGATCTATCACTGAAATTTTGTGGCAGGAGTCCAACTACGGACATAAAACAAAAAATACAAAAATTTTTGAAAATGGGCGGTGCCACGCCCACTTATTAAGGGTCAAACATTGAAAGTTTTATATGTCATAACTCAGAAACCGTTGAAGATATATCGATGAAATTTGGTATGCGTAATTTGCTTACTTAGCCAAATGTGTGGACGAAAAATTACCAAAATCGGTTGACGACCACGTCCACTTTTATATATGGGTATTATAAAGTGACCTAATAAAATCATTTTTATCGATATCTCTGTGAAATATAAAGATAATTCATTGAAATTTTGTGACATGAGTTCTACAATAGACCGGAAACAAAAAATAAAAAAAAGTTTATAAAATGGGCGTGGCACCGCCTCTTTTTATACAAAGAAATCTACGAGCCTATTACTCGACAAATAACTGAGATATTATGACGAAACTTGGTTTATGCACTTTTATAACTTGTGTTAATAGACACGCAAAAATTTATTGAAATCGGTTTATGACCACGCCTACTTTTTAACAAAGATATTTCTGGAACACCCTTTTGGAATTTGTAACGTGAAGTCTTTGTAACTAAAAGTCATAGAGGGATGCAATTTTGCACTAACAATAATATTTATATGCTTATTTGGATGATTGATACAAATTTTGAAAATGGGCGTGGCTGCGCCCTGTTTATGCAGCACTCGTTTCATATAAAATACACCCTATATCGAACAAACGCAAACAAACAATGAAAGCATACAGCTGAGTATCTAATGTTCGATTCCACTCGAACTTAGGCTTCCTTACTTGTTAATTCCAAATTTTCATTTTCCTACTTTTTTGCCATGCCGCAGGTTAAGGCAAGTAGACATAGTTTTTATATACATTTTTATTTAAATTTTTGTATAACTAGATATTTAACATACTTTACATTATTATATAATTTATTGAAATATTTTTGCTGTGTTGGCAACAACTTGTCTGCAGTAGGGGCAGAGAACAGCCCAGCAGTATTTGAGGTAAGGAGGTGCATATACAATAGAATATTCATTATGAAAAATACCATGAAATTGAGTTCAAAATTCATTGCTGAAAAAATAACTGAACACGCAGTGAAGACATCAGGTGTACTGAAATATATGCTATGGAAGTCCCCCCTGCGTATTCAGGCCAGAAACTCTCCGTTCTTGTTCGGAGGTTTTTAGGTAGTTGATTTTCGACGCCACCTCTATATAAAAACGAAAGGGAAAGTTCAGATATTAGAACTACATCTCTACTGAATATTCAGTAGGAAATATGTGCTGTTTTCCAGCTGATAAATACTGCTGGGAGGGCACTTTACACGAGCGGCATTTTGCGCAATTTTTGAATAGCATTCGGCACAAAGCTTAAAATGGCTGCATGGAAATAATACCGTATGGCGAGGGGTTTCGGTACAGAGGATACAATTTAAAATGGCATTTGTCTGGCTGAAATGGATGACTTCATTATTGTCTTCCTCCCCGCTTGCGTCTGACATACTTGCATCACAATCCGCAATAAGATTTTCGTCAGTCATAACGGGTTTGCAGAAGAACTCAGCAAATATTTTCATGAATGAACAAGTTTTAAGCATAGTTAACATTATTTCCATTTGGATTGGGAAATAAAGTCAATTATTTTATTTCCAAATTTTCGTTGGCCTTATTGCGTTTTCCAAAAACGCAATAATGTCAATTGACCTTATTTCCCAACCGGGTAGGAAATAAGATCAATTGACATTATTTCCGTTGACCTTATTACCTGTCACCCAATATTATTATTGTTGTTTTTTGATATGTTTGGGGGACAGTAGGATTTTCGTTGATCAGTCATCAGAGTCTAGCAGCTGCTGTGCCCCGATACACCAAGATGAGGGTTTTGATGCAGCCACCAATTTATTATTGCTCAATAGATGTACATATGTATGTACATATGTATTGATGCATCAGTTCAGAGAGGGTGACAATTAAATTTCATTGGCATAGGTATAGAGATGGTTGATCGTTGCTCATCAACGAGGTTGATGGGTTGGCCATCAACAAGATGAAATGGACAACAAAATGTTTTTACATTTTCAAAATTTCGAAAATTTTAAAATAATTAAAAAACCGATGTGGAAATTGTAAAAATGCTCACCGGTTGTAGCAAACTGGTGCATTGTTGTATGGTTTTTATTACAGAAAATGCATTGATGCGCAGGTTCGAGTCCCAGTAAAGTCAAATTGAAATTAATTTTAATTGATTTTTTTTTTAATTTTTAATTTATTTATAATTCAAATTCGATAAGAAAATAGTTAAAACACCAGCGGTTTTGGGAAATTAGTGCATCGATGGAACTGGTGTATGGGAGGAATAATGAGCCATATCAGCAGATGTGCAGAAATTCAATATAACATTCCTTTCTACAGACGAACTCGCTCTACTTCTGTTATTTTAACAGCCAGCTGTGTTGAATTAAAATTTTGATTCACCAAATGCACTAACAGAATTTTGTTGGGTCTCTGGCTTCCACGATTATTCGTAGTTGCAACTTCTCTGTTCATCTACGTTCTCTGTTATTGGCTTGCATACGGGAGTGAATTGAATGAAATTCATAGAGGCTATTTTGAAGAGAGGTAACATAAAAGCCACAATGAAGCATAGAGTATAATGTTGAATCTCATTATATGATGTCGTTGGGTTGAATCCCATGTTGATGTCACGTTTCGAATCCGGAGGTGAATAGAAATAATAATTGAGTTAAACGTTTGCAACTTTTAGGATGGGATGAAGTTCATACATGCATACATACATACATACATACATACATACATACATACAGGTGAAGCTAATAAAAGCGTGTTAAAAAGACACAGTCAGGCAAAAATGCTTAAAGGAAGGAGTAGGAGTACATCTTGGCACAGAAATTATGCCCGACTTGCGCTACCCACTCATATTACATGATCGTAGTAATAATACACAATTAAAACAAGTAAGGAAGCCTAAGTTCGAGTGGAATCGAACATTAGATACTCAGCTGTATGCTTTCATTGTTTGTTTGCGTTTGTTCGATATAGGGTGTATTTTATATGACACAAGTGCTGCATAAACAGGGCGCAGCCACGCCCATTTTCAAAATTTGTATCAATCATCCAAATAAGCATATAAATATTATTGTTAGTGCAAAATTGCATCCCTCTATGACTTTTAGTTACAAAAACTTCACGTTACAAATTCCAAAAGGGTGTTCCAGAAATATCTTTGTTAAAAAGTAGGCGTGGTCATAAACCGATTTCAATACATTTTTTCGTGTCTATTAACACATGTTATAAAAGTGTATAAACCAAGTTTCGTCATAATATCTCAGTTATTTGTCGAGTAATAGGCACGTAGATTCCTTTGTATAAAAAGAGGCGGTGCCACGCCCATTTTCCAAACTTTTTTATATTTTGTTTCCGGTCTATTGTAGAACTCATGTCACAAAATTTCAGTGATAGATCTTTATATTTGACAGAGAGATCGCTTAAAATGTTTTTATTAGGTCACTTTATAAAACCCATATATAAAAGTGGGCGTGGTCGTCAACCGATTTTGGAAATCTTTCGTCCACACATTTGGCTAAGTAAATATATCACGCGTACCAAATTTCATCGATATATCTTTAACGGTTTATGAGTTATGGCTTATAAAACTTTCAATATTTGCCCCTTAATAAGTGGGCGTGGCACCGCCCATTTTCCAAAATTTTTATATTTTTTGTTTTATGTCCCTAGTTGGTCTCCTGCCACAAAATTTCAGTGATAGATCTTTATATTTGACAGAGATATCGCTTAAAATGTTTTTATTAGGCCCCTTTATAGTTCCCATATATAAAAGTGGGCGTGGCCGTCAACCGATTTTGATAATTTTTCGCCAAAACATTTGTCTAAGTAAGCAAATTACGCAAAACAAATTTCATCGATATATCTTCAACGGTTTCTGAGTTATGACATATAAAACTTTCAATGTTTGCCCCTTAATAAGTGGGCGTGGCACCGCCCATTTTCCAAAATTTTTGTACTTTTTGTTTTATGTCCGTAGTTGGACTCCTGCCACAAAAATTCAGTGATAGATCTTTATATTTGACAGAGATATCGCTTAAAATGTTTTTATTAGGCCCCTTTATAGTTCCCATATATCAAAGTGGGCGTGGCCGTCAACCGATTTTGATAATTTTTCGCCAAAACATTTGTCTAGGTAAGCAAATTACGCATACCAAATTTCATCGATATATCTTCAACGGTTTCTGAGTTATGACATATAAAACTTTCAATGTTTGACCCTTAATAAGTGGGCGTGGCACCGCCCATTTTCCAAAACTTAATCAAATTTCTTCATAACGGCCTGAGCTCAATACGTGGGTAAAATTTTATCACTCTAGCTATATTAGTGGCTGAGATACCAAATTTCCGATTTTTTCTATATAGGAAAAGTGGGCGTGGTCATGGTCCGATTTCGCCCATTTTCAATACCAACCGTCCCAGTCTCGATACCAACTTGCATTTCAAATTTCATCAAAATATCTCAATTTTTACGCGAGTTATCGTGCGTACGGACGGACGGACGGACGGACGGACGGACGGACGGACGGACGGACGGACGGACGGACGGACGGACGGACGGACATGGCTCAATCGATTTCTCTTTTCACCCTGATCATTTTGATATATATAAGTCCATATCTATCTCGATTATTTCATTATGTTACAATCCACCGTTATGAAATCAAAATTATAATACTCTGTGTACTAGTACAGCTGAGTATAAATATTTTCAGAAGCTTTTATTAAACAATAATATATAAATATTGCTAAAAAGGATAATAAATTTTATTATTAAATAAAAGTTCAATACGTTGCAACTCCTTGTACTTATTTCCCTCTATTCAGTCTATTGTACTAAAGCAGATTCCTTTTGTTCACTTATTTTGCAAAGAAAATGCCAGTAGCATAGCTAAACCAAGCCTGTTTTGTATAATAATGTTGCATAAATTTAAAAATCATAGTTTAATTACATTAAATTGGTAATATTTCCAAAAATAATAAAAATTTCTATTGCCTCCGACACACAAAAGCTGACGGAAAGAATCGCTCCGATAAACTGTCAAAAATCCGATCCATCGTGAACCAGAATGCCGATTTCCGAACTTCGAAAAAATCTGACGTTCATCGGACGTCAATCGAATTGCAGAATGCCATTTGATCCGATTCACCTCCGATGAAAGTGGATCGTAAACCGGAATAGATGTGTTAATTTCTCTATGCTTTTACTCGAACCTAAATCACCATAAATGCTTTTTTACTATTGTAGCGTAATGAAGTAGAAAGTGAAATTTCGGTTTTAATGTCGGGCCAAATACTTGTACGTAAATCGTGTGATGGTTCTTAATTTGTAACTTTAATTTATTTAGGGACTCATCGTCGAACTCTGTTTTTAAAATCTCGTCTACTCGTATAATTTCAATTAATATACAAAAAAGTTTCCAATATTTATTGTGTAGTGGTATTAAATCTCCAATTATTATTGGAAGAAAATGGCAAAATGTACACATTTCTCGTGCTGACATATTAAGTTTTTGACATTTCAAATGTGATATTTTAATTTCTGCGGATTTATTACTTAACTCCATTTCACCGAATTGAAATTGGTTTTTTCAATCAATTAAAATTTCAATTGTAAACAATTTTTCGGATTCAATAAAATGGAGTAATAATAATAAATCGAAACGTCATATCGGCAAACACCTTCAAAAAGATCATGCATAATGTCCTCGGTAAGATTATTTACCACATGAAATGAATTAATATCATTTAAAATGGAATTCTCAGATATACCAGTTAACTTTATTCGCTTCTCTGGTATATCTTCTGTAGCAAGGTTTTCTGCATAGTTTAACTCATTCCGAAGTTTGCTCTCTATTTCCTCGGCTCCAAGTATTCCATCACATTGTTTGTCCAATTTGAAATGGTCCGGACCCTTCGCGACTAATGAGGGGTTAGAACTACAACCAAAAAAGACCTATGCATAATCTTAAGAAAAACCCAAAATGTTGGCATGAGTGAAATGAAACAACACGTTTCTGGTATTCTGTGTCTGAAATTTTTTCATCACCCCCCAATTGCCTGTACTGCTAATATTTAATTACTTTAAGTTGATTGACATGTGTTTTCTGTATTTGCGTCTTAAAGCCTCCGCACACGAGCATTTGAAATTACGTTGATTAGCCGAAATCACGCGCATTCACACACGTTTTTGAGTAATTTCATTTAGTCGGGTTTCAGTTACGCTGTTCCTGCGCCAAATAAAAATTTGTACATGGTCAACTTAAATGAAAATATCATTAATAAAATACTCCCACCAAATTAAATTTTTTATAATTAAGGAATCGCTAATGCAATATACAATGAGAATATATCTAAGAAACCGTCGCGAACAAATTTAATAGCCGTTTTTATTTTAGCGCAGATGTATATGCGCTAAAATAAAACTCAGCTAATGTGAAATATTAGCGATGGGTAAAGATGTTTTCGATTATAATCGATAAAATTTAGAGAAGAGACCGATTCTAGAGTAATTTCGTGAGTGTTTTCGCCGAAATGCGCATTTCAAGGGTGATTTCAGCTGGCATTTTTGTATGGCAAAACAACGTTATTTAAAGGTAATTAACGCCGAAAACACGATTTTTGCCTAAAACACCCTTAAATCATGCTCGTGTGCGGAGGCTTTTAGGAAAGTCCCTAACTGTTTTAAAGTTTTTAACGGTATACGTGTTCTAGAATAAAACAAATAACACCGCGGCTGTTTGAGGTTCAAGGCTTCATACCTCAGTACTCATACTAAACTACGACTACGACGATTTGGCCCCTGTTTTTTGACTATTTTTTCGAAAAATTATATCTTGTATGTGTGGCGCCTTTATATGTAAGAACTCACTAAGGGCATGACTGAAGCGTTGGTGTTTATGTGATGAAAAAATACAGCAATCTTATATCTATGTATGCACATATGTGTTCTTCTCTAAACGTTATAAAAACATATATATACATATGTACTAAAAAAGCAAATCAAAAGTTACGTAATTAGTTACTTGAAGTCATAACCCAAAGAATATTGATAGGCTATGCGCTTCCATGTTTCGATCCATACTACACTCAAAATTAAATCTACGTAAATATTACGAAATCTTTCGGAAGGCTGTGTGCATAAAAATTATTTAGAAACAATCTAGTAGATTAAATAAGGAAGCTATACACCAAAAAGGCTATAACTGAAAAGTTGGTTGTATGGCAGCTATATGTTATAGTAATCCGATCTTGACAATTTTCGGTTATATTATTTGGATCAATATGGATGCAGCTACTACAAAGTTCCATGTCCCTTGCATTTTAAATGGAGAAGTTATAACCCAAAATGTATAATTCGAACAATCCGTCGTTCCGCCGATTCCGACAAATCTATCATCTATCAAGATCGGACCACTATAACATATAGCTGCCATACAACCGATTGTTCAGATATAGGCACTTCGGGGTATAACTTCCCCATTTAAACAGCTAAAGACATCCGACAATTTTCATTGATTTGGTTGAGGTCAATATGAGTAAAAATACTACAAAGTTTCATGTCCTTAGGTTAATGCAAGGATGGGCATTTTTGCATTCCCATTCATTGCATTCCCACTGCAAATGTGATTTGCACTGGACTAGTACCTACTCTATTCGGAAAAGTTGAGCTGAGAGGCATCCTCTTTCATAATAACTAGCGTTTGTTCGTATTGAGAAATTTTTTTTTAAATTTGTTGAACTGTGTAATTATAACCTCAGAAGTTGAAAGAAATACTTTTACATACAGGTATTACATAGAACATATGTAGTATGTATATTAGGCATATAACTTTTTACAATTTTTGCAAATACGAAAAACGGCATACCATAGTCGAATAGAGCATAAAAAAGTATGAACCCCATTATTTTTTTTTTTGCGAAATTGCAAAAAAGTTTCCGCGCAAAACGAAATTACTTTTTTATCAGAACTGCTGAAAAAAACAAAACAAGTTTTGTACGGTGTACACGTTTTTCTTCATAATAGTAGATATTTATTTAACTAATAATCTTCCTATTATTCCAAACGCCTTTTAATGGACCTAAGGGAAATGCCCAGCCACCCCAAACTAATTTTTCTTCAGATAATTCTGATTCAATATAATAATAACACAGCTGTGGGCGCGACAATGTCTTTACATCTGGCGAGACGAGAGCGTAGTTACATACTTCTCTTTTATTTAATGTTCTCTTTTAAATACTTCGAGAAAAATGAACGTTTTCCCAACATAAAATTTAAAGTAATACAAGCACTCAGTAATGCCCGTTTGAATTCTAGAGCTATTTTGGCACTTTTAGCCTTTATACTTATTCCTGAATATCGTTTGCAATTATATCCAATAGTAAGTTTGTGTGCGGTGCTTGGAGCGAAATCTGGTTTTCCGATCATACTTTCAACAAAAATAATTTCGCCACACTACAGAAATCATTGGCCGGCTTCACAAAAGCAAATGAATGTTTTCTCAGACATTGGGTAAATAAACCATCAGCTATTGAGGAAGTTCAGCGAAATAACATCTGAGCAGAGCGTGCAATTAAAATTGTGCAAAACATTTTACCATTGTGTAAATCATCACATACTTTATACATAAAACTTATTTCATATAACAATTGACAAAAATGTAAAAATAAAAATATTAAAAAAAATTAAAAAAAAAATCTGACTTTTTTAACACGCTTTTATTAGTTTCACCTGTATGTATGTATGTATGTATGTATGTATGTATGTATGTATGTATGTATGTATGTATGTAACTTCATCCCATCCTAAAAGTTGTAAACATTTAACTAAATTAACTAAATTATTATATCTTTCAAACATTCACTTTTTTGTGTTCTATTTATTATTTCTATTCTCCTCCGGATTCGAAACATGATATCAACAGCCCAACGGCATCATATAGTAGGACATTCAACATTATATTTTATGCTTCATTGCGACTTTTATGTTACCTTTCTTCAAAATAGCCTCAATGAATTTCAATTCACTCCCGTATAGGGATGGGCAAATTGGAAAAATATATCGATATATATTATATCGATATTTAAAAAAACATCGATTTATGCCGTGTAAAAATATCGATATATCAATCATATATATCGATATCAAAGGGTGGGCTTTACATTAAGGAAGCACGCCCCGCGGAAAACCACTTCTTTACGGGGTTAGAGGTGCTCTCACAGATCTCAAAACTGAAATTCAAACTTGCCGGAGACCTACAGTTTACTAGATATTTGTTGTTAAAGTTGGATGGGTCTACAGATATTCTAAGAATATTGAAGTATAAACATAAAAATCATTCAGGAATTGCTTGAGGAAGAAGATAATGTGAATTCAAGCCCCCGAACATTATGGTTATACCACTTCTTAAAAAATGTTCTGCTGTTAAATTCAAAGCGAATCAGAAATGTATGAAAAATATCGAATTTGGCACGAAATGGCAAAAAATTATCGATTATCGATGCCCGGTAGTTGAAAATATCGTCAATATTATCGGCTGTACTATTTTAAAAATATCGATATATTGATATATCGATATATATCGCCCAACCCTACTCCCGTATACAGGCCAATAAGTAACAAGTTTGCAGGGTACGGAAAAACTCACTCACGAACGCTCAAAAATACATTCTACTCAAATCACAAACAAATGTTCAAAGAAAAACGTATAACCACTCAAATAGCGAGCGAACTAACGCACAACAGCCAGCGATCGCTCATAGCGATGGCGATAAACTCAATGCATAAATTCACTCAAAAAAAAATGAAGCTTGTAGCTTTCTGTTTTGGGTTTGTTGTATTTGCAATGAAATCAGCCGCATGTACAATGTACATACATACATACGTATGCAGAGCAAGAACTGGTTTTGTGTTTTGTGTAACAACATTCTGTTTTGTCATTGTTGTGTTTGCAATAAAAACAATCGCATGTACATACATATGTATGCAAAGCAAGAACTGGTTTTGTTTGTAATTCATTTAATAGTAAGTTCTGAATCAACGAAAAGGAACCCTAATTACATTTTTATACAATGTTTTGTAAACGTGAGGTGAAAAAAATTTCTCTAAAAAAAAAAAAATAAAAAATAAAAATAAAAAAAAAAAAAAAAAAATGCGCCACTCGGGACTCGAACCCGAGCTGCTTGGTCCGTAGGCAGTATACCTCACCATTACGCTACAAACGTATTCGGAGCTTTATTGTCTAAATTCGAATTTATTCAATCAGGTTTCTTTTTTTTTTTGTTCTTTTCAAATGCTTCACCTCAACTTCTCTTCACTTTCTGATTGTGAAATATAACAAAACGTTTGGGAAATTTTGTATTTCCAAACTAGTTTGGAAAATCTTGAATAAAAGGGTTTGGAAAATATTGCATAATAAGCTAGTTTACTTCACTGCATATTGGGACTTTTGGTAGAAGTTATAAATACATACATATGTATGTAGATCTATTTCGGAGAACACCACATCCCATCAGACTTCTTTTTACTTTTATTCTTGCGTCCGCATAAAGCATCCTTTAATGAAAAATTTCACTAAAAATTCAAAAATAAATAATAGCTTAAAAAACTAAAAAACACGCTTTAATCTTAAAAATCGTACTAAAAATTGAGAAATAATTTAATTAGAAACAAAATGATGAACGAAAATATAAGTATTTAAGGAAAAGCGTGGGGCTGCTCAATAATATTTGAACATGAAAATATTCGATTCGTACAACTAGTACAAAAATATACCTAGTTGCGAAATTAAAGAGTACGATATATGAAATCTCAAAAACGTCAAAATAAAATTATTAGTAAAAAAACACCGATTTTAAATATTTTTTGACATACTGAGCACCCCACGCTTTTCCTTAAATACTTATATTTTCGTTCATCATTTTGTTTCTAATTAAATTATTTCTCAATTTTTAGTACGATTTTTAAGATTAAAGCGTGTTTTTTAGTTTTTTAAGCTATTATTTATTTAGAAATCCATTTTTGCTCGGAACGTTTTTGAACCGAAATCACCTAAAAAAAGTGATATTCATTACTTGTACAATATTTGCAACCACTCTGAAAAAAATACCCGTAGTTAAACCAACAACTTTCGGCTGTTGAATCTCCGTCTTTGATTCAAAAGCAAAAGTATTTGTTTTTACAGCAAAGTTTTTGATCCAACAATTTATTCAAAAACGGGCGTTGTTGATTCAAAAACTTGCTTGCTTTTAAAAATTTTTTTGTGAGAAAATATTTTTTTGTGAGAAAACCAACAAAAAAAATAATGATGGAGAGAAGATGAAGAGAAAAATCCAAAAAAAAGTTTATTTTTAGCAACAATTTTCTCCCCGTTGTTGATTTAAAGGCAAAAGTATTTGACCCAACAGTTTCCGTTGTAAACAAAACTAATGAGAA
Source organism: Urophora cardui (assembly GCA_960531455.1). NCBI lineage: Eukaryota > Metazoa > Arthropoda > Insecta > Diptera > Tephritidae > Urophora > Urophora cardui. The sequence goes on along the minus strand of OY482671.1, from coordinate 143,807,438 downwards.
CAAATTTTTTTAAACTTTGTTTTTACAATGATTCAAATAATTCATGGATTCCTTTTTATGAAATGGAAGTATAAATAGGTTACTACAATTCAATACAATGTTGAATGTTCCACTATGTGATGATTGGATAGACTTTTAGGTTTGTATCATGGTTCGAATCCGGAGGAGAATATAAAATAAAGAAGAAAAATCAAAATAAGAAATAAAGATAGCAACCAGTGAATGATAAGAAGGAGAGAAGAATAGGAGAACATGCGGAGGCTACATATTTGCAGTTGGGACCCGGGCGGAGAGAAGATGAAGAGTAAAATGCAAACAAAAATTTATTTTTAGGTGAAAATTTTTTCCAATAATCTCCGTTATTGACTTAAATCAACAACGCTCGCACCTTTGAAACAACAACGGAGCGTTGTTGGCAGTGGCGTAGTAACGGGGGGGGTTTTGGGGACAAAACCCCCCCCGAAAGATTCGTTTTGACCATAAAACCATCTTTGACTTTATTAGCATACATTTCTTTTTCAGGAAAAAATCAATGAGAATAGTAATTTTTCGAAATTGGTAATTCGAAATTTAGCGCTTTTTCACGAAGTATTACTTATAATTCTAGCGTTTGTTGAGCCGTAGGAAAGTGCAAGAACCGCAGGAATTTTACCACAATTTACATTCTTTGTACTTATGTTCGCTCTTTTGTGGTAAAATTCCTACGGTTCCTGCACTTCCCTACGGCTCAACAAACGCTACAATTATTATACGGTATTGCTGTTATTAACATGCTAATAACAGAAAAGTAACGCCAATTATTTAAATTTCAAGTTTTCTTTCAATTACTTATCATCTTAATCAAATAATATTAGTATAAACTACAATGGGAATAAATATGCAATGTATAAGAGTATCTGAACTTGAGATTTTACTTAATGTCTGTCAAAATGGAATATTAAAAAACTAAATTATATAAGAAAATTATTATTTATAACCGTAGCACATAGGTAGATTTTCAAGTTTTATGCGGCCAAAAATATTTTATTGTGTACATCTATTCCAAATTGCTTGTTTAATGCAAAATTTTAATAATTTGTGTTAAAAGTAGAGCTCTCGATTTTTTTTGAACATTTTCGAGTAGCACGAACAGTTGTTGTTCAAATGCTCGAAGAGTTGTTTGTTTGTTTATTACCCGTATGTTTGTACGGGCATTTGAACAATTCGGGTATTTTGAAGTTTGTTTTTTTTCTTTTGTTTATTATTATTATTTTTTCTTTATATGTAGTTGTTTTTATTTTTGTTTTTCCGATACACATTTTTTTGTTTGTAAGCTCGAATGCTCGAATGTTTGTACGGGCATTTGAACAACAAACGGGCTTCAAATAAAAATGATCAGATCGAATTGCTCGATACCCGGGTATCTAGGGCTCTAGTCAAAAGTCGATTTTATTGAAAAATATATACAGTGACTCAAAAAAAAAATCATACGCCAGAGTTTTTAAATTTATTTCAAACAGTTCTGTCAAAAATTTGACTCTCTTATTTTCGTTTCAAAATGTAAACAATTTTTCAATAAAAATCGCCTTAAGCAGGATTTCTAAGCTTATGGAAAAATCCGAAAAATCGTAGAAATTTCTAAAAGTGGATTAAAAATTTCAAAGCGCGGCCAGAATTTATAGAAGATTTTGAGGAGATTTCTAAGTGTACTGTTATGTAGCCAACCAATTTTAGTGTAAAAAGTGCTATTCTCAATGCTGTAAAAATTTCCGTCGATTTTAGTAATTTTTTTCTGTAGGGTATTTGCGTTATATGTACGTGAGACCGTTCCAATTAAAATTTCCGAAAAGCCAATGAAATTTTTCAAAAAGTTGAATGTTGCATATTATTATATTACAATTGAATGAGCTGCAAAATTGCATACTCAAAAATCTTCTAAAAAATGTAGCTTTGTAATTCTTAGCCCCTTTTTATGATAAGTACTTCCTTAACTTTGAAAAATTGGAAATACTAAAAATACTGCTTAAAAAGTTAACAATAATCGCTGCTAAATATCTGGGTTACTTTCGAGCATCACCTACATTAACCAAGATATGCGTTAGAAATATAAACATTAAAATTAAATATAAAGCACAAAAAGAAAATTATTGTAGGTACATATGAAAAACCCTGTATCTAGTAGTGAAGTGCGGCTTTGTGCGACGTAAAATTTTGTCGGCTAACTACTAATTGTACTAGATATCATGTCCGAGGGTTAATTTGACTGAGTCTGACAGAGCAACATAACAAAACCAATTTTTAACATGAAAAAGAGTGATAATTTTTTTTTAAATATCCCAACTTTAAAAGCTTAAAACTATAAACTTAGAATTATTGGAAACCAAGGATATTATTGAAAAGTGTTAATAATTACTTGAACCTTTAGGATTCATTACGATTACTTAAATGAAATGCTTTAAATAATAAATATTCAAGTTGAAACTAGCACTTAAAAATATGTAAGAAAAAAACAAAAAAATTAACTTCAGATATGCTAAGTTACGACCATCTGGGGCAAGTGCAGAGTATGGGGTCGGGAAAAAAGCGATGAATTATTGTTCCCCATTCTATCTCCAATATGTGGGTATGTTTTTTTTCTGTAATTGTAACAATTTTACAAAATTCAATTTTGGGCGCATAAAACTTGAAAATCTACTTATGCGCGTAGATTTCCAGAAGAGAATATGAGACTTACTTTTGAAGTATAGTTAAAGGCCCTTGGCAACTGACAATCTGGCATGTCAAGCAGTGTGTATGTGTGAGTTTTTTTGTGTGTGTTAGTGCAATCGGCAGTCGTCGTGCTACACGTTCTTGTTCGGGCTCGCGTTGATGAGAATCAAATCTTTTAGATATTTGCGTCAATCACCCGACACTCACACATATGTATACACTTCTTAACATTCCAGATTTTAAGTGGCCAAGGGCCTTAAGAGTTTGATATATGTATTATAAGCGATATTTGTGTACTAAAATGTTAAATTATAGTCTGAAAAAATTACATTTCGCTAGCTTAGAGTGCAAACTGTGTAAGTCCACTTTTATGAAAAAGTGTATTTTTATGTAGAACGCTAGAAAAATCAAATACGCACCGCGCTAAACAAGTCTGAGATACTTTTCATATTTCTACTCGTTGTTATTCAGTGATACGCAAATTGTGTAAGTCCAAAAAGCGAAAAAAATTGTATAAGTCCAAAATATTTATATGAACAGAATTTTTTTTTTCATTACGAATTTTTTTTTCTTTTTTTTTTTTTGTCTCTCCTACAAAATTTTAAAAAAGGACTTACACAATTTGCATTCTAAGCTAGCGATTTTTATCATTTGTAAAAAAAATTATAGTTTTTTTTTTGGTAATTTTAATTTTGGTAAATTTTTTACATTGGCTGTAACCCCCCCCGAAAAATTCTCTAGCTACGCCACTGGTTGTTGGGCACATTTCAATTGCGGAAAGTAGTTGATTTAACAGCGAAAGTCTTTAGATTTACAACGTTTTTTTTTCAGAGCACGTGGTGGTATGCCAAATTTTTCGTCAACATTTGTTATATGCCTAATGTACATATTACCATGCCGTGTTGGTTTCCCTTTATTTTGCTAAGCCTAATTCCATATTTATAATATCCCATAAACTTCCTTTCCGGTAATAAATAGATCCAAGGTTATTAAGACAATACATACAGACAAAAATTAATGATGTATATAGTGCCCACCCAGTCATTAGATCATCTCCTCCACGGTGAGTTCCTTCAGGGAATACAGAGCTGTGCTCGGTCTTAAGTTCGCTATGTTTGTATTTTTTCGACTGCCGTAAGCTAATACAAATACACCTCTGTGTAAACAACATGAGAGCTGAAAAATTGTTTGGATTAATTATTATAATCATAGCCAGTACATAAGCCGCTGTGGTGCAGTGGGTAGAGTGCTCGCCTGCTATGCCAGAGGTCTCGGGTTCAAACCTCAGTCCGAGCAAAACACCAAAAAAAATTTTCTAATTAGTAAAAATCCAATTATTGGGTTTTTTAAGAGCAGCGGTCACCTCTCGGCAGTGGGCGGCATACCCTCCGAGTGTGTTTCTGCCATGAAACAGCTTCTCACAAAAAATGCATTCGCCGTTCGGAGCCGGCATAAAACTGTAGGTCCACCCAATTAGTAGAAAAAACAAAAGGAGCACACCTCGAATTGGGAGAGAAGCTCGGCGCCATTGTATTATTACAGTACATAAACACATTCAACGTACAACTGAGTTAAGTGTTTCCTTTTTAAGATTTTTCGTCACCCAAAAAATCAACTGTTTTCATTCTTTAAACCATATATGTAATACTTCTATATTGCTAACAACCTATCTAATCAATGTGTTTCAGTTACGCTATTCATGAACTCGGTTCCGACTACATATGTAATTTGTGCGCATGCGTCAACACAAGCAAAAGTCGTGTATGTGAATATATGTCACATACACATTTGTAAAATTGTAGTAGCATTACAAAAAAAACATAAGGGGTTAAAAAGGGGTCGTTATTCCCTTCATATAAAAGTTTTATGATCGTTATAAAAACACAAAGCAGTAGATTAAACAATGAAATGCCAATCTTTCGAAAACAAAATAATGTATTTATTATTTCAACGTATTTCACAACCAAATAACCTATGCATACCTACATGCTAAAAAATAAGGCAGATAATTTATATTTTCGTATTACATATATGAATATGTACATATAAAATATATGTACCTATTCATACCCAATATGCAGAAGTATGTATGTATGTACATATATACATATGTACAAATTAATAAAATCTGGACTAATTTTTTGAACTCATGCTCAATTGTTGAAATCCAGTTTTCAAGTAAAATGTATCCAAATATCTTTGTTAAATAAAATACTTATTTCATAGTATCAACATTTTTCTGTGGTTCCCTTTGTTTTTGGAAACAAAAGTTTAACGACGCGCATGGAATCTTGCTTCCCTTTCTAACAGTATATCGTTACTGTGATGTTTGACGAACAAAACAATTGAATACTAGCAATATAGAAGTATTACATATATGCTTTAAACCGACATTCGAAAAAAACCTACATACATACATACATCAGTGGCGGACCTAGCATAAATTGTCTGGGCAAGCCCATGTATGTGTGAAGCATAAACATTAGCCACTTACGTAATTTTCTTTGCTGTATTATCTAAAAGTCTGATTGCGTTCCGTCATTGACTTTGATCTAGAGCTCTCATATGGGCCAAGACGTATTTAAAAATAATGTAAATACTAGGGCTCTAGATACCCGGGTATCGAGCAATTCGATCTGATCGTTTTTGTTTGAAGCCCGTTTGTTGTTCAAATTCCCGTACAAACATTCGAGCATTCGAGTTTACAAACAAAAAAAATGTGTATCGGAAAAACAAAAATAAAAAAAACTACATGTAAAGAAAAAAAATAATAATAAACAAAAGAAAAAAACATTATTACCCGTATGTTTGTACGGGCATTTGAACAATTCGGGTACAATTAAAATAGTTCTATCTCGAAGTCTTCATCATTTGATGCCAATATCTCACAGAAATATTCGAGGACCATCTGGGTCCACGTTATGACCCATATCTGGAGACCCGGCCAAGGCATCACAGTTAAAAGAGTTCTATGTATGTTGGAGTCCTCATCAAGACCAATTGCTACCAATATCGCTCAGAAACATTCGAGGGTCAGCCGGGTCCACGTTTTGATTGATGACGCTAAACTTATAGGGAAATCTCACACAAAAGCGCAGAGGTATTTTTAATTTCCTTATACTGACGGAAATTTCAGCAGTAGCAAGTGTATTTGCTTATTATCTAATATCTAAAAAATGGGTGCTTTAGTGTTTGAAGAACTGAGGTCCAATTACCAAAAGTCGTGAAATGTTTGATTTTATTTGATTTTGATTTCCGTCCCTTTTTAAAATTATCTTGATATTGTGCCAATAGTCGCCAAAAATCACAATCAACGCTTTTATAATCTGGTATTTGATATTTATGTTTGCATGTACATGTACATGTAAGAAATTATGTACATAAGTATGTACATGCAAACGAAAATATCAAATATGCATATGACTGTGAATACTGTTGAATGCCGAAGCTAGCTTCTCATCCCCATACAAATTTCATGTGAAAAATAAAAAAAGTGTTTTGCTAGTTTTTTTTTCAATTTAAGTATGAAAATAAGCAATTGATTTCTCCTTAGAGAAAGCGAGAAAACAAGCTATGTTATTCTGTTTTGAAAGCCACGTAAAAGCTAATGTGTGGAAACGTTGAAGCATGCTCACTGTGTTGTGATTGGCTGTACAAACAAAATACACATTGTGAGGTGGATTGGTGGTGTATTTGCGCTATTTTCTTAGCCTGCTTTTAGGCACCGGATGTACAGTGGGGGCTATATTATTGAGAACTTAAATAGTAAACGCATTTAGAACGTAAAATAACCAGATTTTAAAGAAATTTGTAAAATGAATTGAACGAAAATATGTACGCAAGCCGGGCTTCTCAGCTTGTATGAAGCGCCCGCCTCTGACATACATATTTAAATAGCCTTATCATTTGCAACGCTGCCAAATCCCAAAGGCAGTTGCGCGCGCAAAACACTTGGAAATGCTTAAAGTATTAAAAAATAAAAGTGATTGTGATGCTAACAAGTCAATTAAGCTTTAAAGAACAGCTGCAGATTCCAATAATTAAACTTTACTTTTGAAAGGAAGCTGTTGAGTGAAAGTTTTGCAAAATAATCGGCTTGACGTACATAATTCCAAATGGCATAGTGGCCAACACATGTGTAAAAAGTCGTAGTTTCAAACGGCCTAGATCGAGCGGTCTAGAAAAACGAAATTGAGAAACGCAGTAAAGGCGTTTCTAACAGCTATCGCTCCTCAGCAACGTTCGTGAAGACCAAGGATGCATCGTAACCAGTGTTGCCACGACAGAAAATTTTTTTTTAACAAAATCCAACAAAAAGTTTAACATTTATCGAAAAAATTTAACATAATTTTTTTTTTACAAATGAGGATATATATTGCACCTTAAAGCCGGGTATCCACATCACAAGAAATGCTAAAACTCCATATAAAAAAACGCTTAAGAAATGGTCAAGTAATTTTCTTGTGTCAAATTTTCTTTAGGCAGTATCCACTCCACAAGAAAATCTATTAAAATTTTTGACGAAAAATGAGGTTGGCAACGCTGGTTTTGCCAAGAAATATATACGATTGTATATATTTCTTGAAGAAAAAATCAAACGTCAAAATTACTTAAGAAATAAATGCCAATTTTTTCTTGAGCAATTTCTTATGATGTGGATACCCAGCTTAAATCATAAAATGACACAACTCAAAATATTTTAAAATCGGGGTTTCTTCAACTAGAGATGACAACTTTGTATTTCGCTTCAAATACATACATATATACTAGTCATGGGTGACAAAGCTGAACTCAACAAATGCTAAAACTCCATATAAAAAAAGCTCAAGAAATAGTCAAGAAATTTTCTTGTGTCATATTTTCTTTAGGCAGTGTCCACTTCACAAGAAAATCTATAAATCTATTACAATTTTTGACGAAAAAGGGGGTTGGCAACGCTGGTTTTTCCAAGAAATGTATACGATCGTATATTTTTTCTTGAGCAATTTCTTATGATGCTCTGAAAAAAATACCCGTAGTTAAACCAACAAATTTCGGCTGTTGAATCTCCGTCTTTGATTCAACAGCAAAAGTATTTGTTTTTACAGCAAAGTTTTTGATCCAACAATTTATTCAAAAACGGGCGTTGTTGATTCAAAAACTTGCTTGCCTTTAAAAAATTTTTTGTGAGAAAATATTTTTTTGTGAGAAAACCAACAAAAAAAATAATGATGGAGAGAAGATGAAGAGAAAAATCCAAAAAAAAGTTTATTTTTAGCAACAATTTTCTCCCCGTTGTTGATTTAAAGGCAAAAGTATTTGACCCAACAGTTTCCGTTGTAAACAAAACTAATGAGAACAATTTTTTTTAAATTTTGTTTTTCCAATGATTCAAATAATCCATTGATTCCTTTTTAGGAAATGGAAGTATAAATAGGTTACTACAATTCAATATAATGTTGAATGTTCCACTATGTGATGATTGGATAGAATTTCAGGTTGATGTCATGGTTCGAATCCGGAGGAGAATATAAAATAAAGAAGAACAAGTAAGGAAGCCTAAGTTCGAGTGGAATCGAACATTAGATACTCAGCTGCATGCTTTCATTGTTTGTTTGCGTTTGATGGAAACACGGTGCACTTTATATAAAGCGAGTGCTGCATATAGTGGGCGTAGCCACGCCCATTTTCAAAATCAGTCATCCAACTAAGCATATGAATATTATTTGTGCAAAATTTCATTCCTTTATGACATCTAGTTACAAAGATGTCACGTTACAAATTCCTAAAGGGTGTTCCAGAAATATCTTTGTTAAAAAGTAGGCGTGGTCACAACCGATTTCAATAAATTTTTGCGTGTCTATTAACACAAGTTACAAAAGTGTATAAACCAAGTTTCGTCACAATATCTCAATTATTTGTCGAGTTATAGGCTAAGAAATGTCGTATATCCCTTTGTCTAAAAAGAGGCGGTGCCACGCCCATTTTCCAAAATTTTTATATTTCTTGTTTCCGGTCTATTGTGGAACTCATGCCACAAAATTTCAATGAATTATCTTTATATTTGACAAAGATATCGCTTAAAATGTTTTTATTAGGCCCCTTTATAGTTTCCATATATAAAAGAGGGCGTGGTCGTCAACCGATTTCTCTAAAATTTTGAGTGTGTATTACCAGACGTTACGAAAGTGTATACACCAAGTTTCGTCATTATATATCAATTATTTGTCGAGTTATGGGCTCAGAAATCTCGTATATTCCTGCTTCTAAAAAGAGGCGGTGCCACGCCCATTTTCCAAAATTTTTGTGTTTTTCGTTTTATGTCCGCAGATGGACTCCTGCCATAAAATTTCAATGATATATCTTTATATTTGACAAAGATATCGCTTAAAATGTTTTTATTAGGTCACTTTATAATACACATATATAAAAGTGGGCGTGGTCGTCAACCGATTTTGGCAATTTTTCGTCCAAACATTTGCCTAAGTAAGTATATCACGCATACCAAATTTCATCGATATATCTTCAACTGTTTCTGAGTTATGACTCATAAAATTTTCAATGTTTTCCCCTTAATAAGTGGGCGTGGCACCGCCCATTTTCCAAATTTTTTACGTTTTTTGTTTTACGTCCATAGCTGGACACAGGCGACAAAATTCCAGTGATATATCTTTTTATGTGACAGAGATATGGCTTAAAATGTTTTTATTAGGTCACTTTATAATACCCATATATAAAAGTGGGCGTGGCCGTCAACCGATTTTAACAATTTTCCGTCCAAAGATTTGCCTAAGTAAGTACATCACGCCTACCGAATTTTATCGATATATCTTCAACGGTTTCTGAGTTATGGCATATAAAACTTTCAATGTTTGACCCTTAATAAGTGGGCGTGGCACCGCCCATTTTCCAAAATTTCATCAAATTTCTTCTTAGGGGCCTGTGCTCAACACGTGGGTAAAGTTTCATCACTCCAGCTCTATTAATGACTGATATACCAAATTTCCGATTTTTTCTATATAGGAAAAGTGGGCGTGGTCATGGTCCGATTTAGCCCATTTTCAATACCAACCGTCCCAGTGTCGATACCAACTTGCATTCCAAATTTCATCAAAATATCTCAATTTTTGCGCGAGTTATCGTGCGTACGGACGGACGGACGGACGGACGGACGGACGGACGGACATGGCTCAATCGATTTCTCTTTTCACCCTGATCATTTTGATATATATAAGTCTATATCTATCTCGATTATTTCATTCTCCGCAGCCTCAAAAAATTTGGTATCAAAAATTGATACCTTCATCGTTTTTTTCGTATCACCAAAAATTTTTTGGAAAAAAACACTTCAATTAATCAAAAAAGCTGTTTTAGAGCTTTTAACCCGTGTAGCAATTTGATACGTCCATTTTTTTTTTCGTATCACCAAAAAAATTTTTACAAAAACCCTCGATTTCCTTGTATTTTGGGCAATGTGCATACATGAAGACGCGCGTTTTCTGCCGTCATATGTGGCTAACTAGCTTTAGTGAGCCGTGCATATTCCTTCCATGGGCAGTGATGCCTACTAAAAAGTTTGATAAAATTGCCCTTTTTTGTATTTTCAAAGACCTTCGCAATACATGTTTTCGTGGTATTTACAGGTTGTTAAATTTTTTAAGAAAATCTTAAAAATGAAGAAGAATCGGTTAATATTCTTTGATTTTGATTAAATTAAATTAAATTAAAAAATTATTTGATACGGATTAAAAATGCATCAAATTTGTTCTACGGCAAAATAAAAAGTATCTACGTATCTTCGGCTTAAAAAGTATCACATTTGATACGATTGTATCAAAACGGCATCACTGAATGCAAGCAGCCATGAGTTTGGCAAAAATCGAGCTTTCTGTAGGGGCGGTCGTTGCCGCTATTAAAATGTTTCAGTCGCTGGCTTTGAAGCGATATGTTTACGTCAAGAGAATTTCGTTGTCGTAACGTCATGTCGTTACGCTTTGATTCTGTTTTCACCCTCAAACTGTGTCAACTCACATTGCATAGCTGCGAATTTATCGATAACTTGGGTATGCAATTAGACAATGCTTTTTCTATTGATCGAATTAGGAAATTGAATGAGCTTCAATATTTTGAAGCAAATACATACATTTTCATCCTGGAATGAAAAAGTTTAACAAAACGATAAAAAGTTTAACATTTTAACAGGCACGAAAAAATTTAGCAATTTTGCTTAATTTTAAGCAAAACGGCAACGCTGATCGTAACGTTAATATTATCGTTTACCGAAAAAAAGCAATCGTTTCCGTTGAAACTATTCAGGTTTTTACCGTTTACACAATTATCAAAATAATTTATAGTCGCAAAATAACGATAATGAAACGATAGCGAAAAGAAATTATCAAAATGATTTCATTTCGTTGATTACCGTTATCATAACCAAATGTATAACGTTGAAATGCTTAGTACGCTCGTAATGCCTTCGCGAACAATCGGCCGAGTACTCGCATACATATGTACATACATATATGTATATGCACACGAACTGCTACGATTTGAGTGACAGCTGTGTATGTATGCGCCTCGTCCAGGCAATCTTTTTGTTGATTTACTTCGTTTCAACGTTACCGGTTGCATTTTGATAGTTTAGTTTTGTGAATTATCGAAACGAAATGGTTTTGATAATTTAGCTTTGCGAATTAACGAAACAAAACCATTTTGATAATTTAGCATTGTGAATTAACAAAACGAAATAGAATCCGTTCGTTCGTTAAGCATCTCTGGTGAAGACCTTGGAAATGGAGTGCAACTATTTATCTCATAGAAAAGCTTCCCAAATAAAAATGCATCCAACTGCTTCAATGCAAGATGTTCGGAGTTACGGCGGATGAAACGAGATTTGACGGAGTTTAATTTCTATGTATCTAAATAGATTTTTTCTTTTCCACTAAGAGCTTCAACCGAAAACTTTTTGCACATGAGTCAAGTAGTTTTGCACCTCAACCTCCGTGACATATTATACTGAGTGATTAAATATTTAATAGTTGTGGCGTTAAAAAAACGCATACATACATTTACATACATATATGTATGTACCTATATATATATATATATTTATTTATTTACAAATTCATATACATACATATCAGAGATCAGCATGCGATACATTTTTGTGTTAGAGTATACTCATAAAAAATGCGGTGGGAGTATGACCGCAACCGCAAAATATGCGATCATAATAAACACCGCACCGCATTTTCTTGATCAATTCCGGTATGCGGTAGTATGGATATCACAACACCGCAAACACCGCATATCGTAAACACCGTATACCGCAAACACCGCATATCGCAAACACCGCATATCGCAAACACCGCATACCGCAAACACCGCATTTCCCAAATAGAGATATTTACAATGTTGCCAGTGCGATTTTTTGTTTGTAATTTTTACCGTCTGTTTAGGCCAGTAGCCTAAACCCACAAAAAACGTGACCGCCCTAATGTATAAAAATGTCATTTTGGCAATAAAGTAACGAGTGGCTGAATTAACGGCCACCGTTAACTGTTGTAAGTTAATTTTTTCAGGCTTCTTGCCATCAAAAGAAATTTGCATATTCCTGTTCCAGTTCAAGCACCATTGGCGACACATCATCGACTTCAAAACGTAAGTACTTGTATTTCACTACGTGAATATATATATCCCATAATTTTGTCACTCCGTGATATTATTATACTTTTGAAGAATTTTCTGTTCGCATTTTATATTTTTAATTTTTTAATAAATTTATATTTATTAATAACGTTTATAACGTTTCTAATCCATATTGTTTTATTTCCCTTTTTTCACGGAAATATTCAGCTCGAAGGACCATTGGCTACGGGGAGATGTAGCATCTTTTGTTGGGTAGTGTGGGGGTGGCTACGGGGAGGTGTAGCATCTTTTATGCGAGTGTGTACATATGTACGTGTGTATGTACATATGTGCATATATTGGATGTATATATGCACATACATACCCATATGTATGGGTTCACTCGGGATGAGGTGGCTACCTTTAAAGCCTTGCACTCCTCATGGGTTGGATCAACGCCAACCCGGGACGTGCCAATCCTCCCAGAAGAGTCTTTTTTGCACTCGGGATGAGGTGGCTTCTTTAAAAGCCCTGCACGCCTCATTGGTTGGATCAACGCCAACCAGGGACACGTCTTCCCCCCAGCATCCCTAACCCATGGGATGCCTTTTTTGGAAGGGTGACAATCTTCATTGTCTTGCCCAGGAGCCTTGCCTCCTCCCAATAAATACATCATGCAAAGGCAGTGGCCGTCTCCAACTTTGGTTGCTTCTCCCTGCGGTGCACCGCACCTCTTATGCCAGGCGCACGAAGTACACCACTGCTCTGGAACGAGCCATACTCCATCTTGCCAAGTGTCGCCTCAGGTGTTGCATGCTGCAAGGGGGCCGGCATGTTTAGGCCAGTAGCCTAAACCCACAAAAAACGTGACCGCCCTAATGTATAAAAATGTCATTTTGGCAATAAAGTAACGAGTGGCTGAATTAACGGCCACCGTTAACTGTTGTAAGTTAATTTTTTCAGGCTTCTTGCCATCAAAAGAAATTTGCATATTCCTGTTCCAGTTCAAGCACCATTGGCGACACATCATCGACTTCATCGACTTCTGATGAAAAATACTACTGATTACAAAGAATATCTATACAGGAAAACTCTCAGGATTGTTTTTTTTTTTTAATTTTCTCATTGAAAGGGCCACTTGAAATTTAGAGTTTGTTTACATTCGAAATAATTTGACTAATGAATTTCAAGATAAAAATATGTCCTATTTACATGAAATAGAGTTTTTTCCTAAAATACTTGAATCACATTTATGGCTTCTTAGTAATACACATAAGTTTTGTTTACACATTTTTGTTTGTCTGTGACATAATTCTTTATTTTATAACGAGGCATTCATTCAATTTTCACAATCGACAAAATTGGCTACGATACATTGATTGAAACTGAAGTTTTTGTCATTTTATTGGAGCAACAACAATACACATGTTTATTTTTATACATTTTATTATGCGCCCGTCGGAATGAATACTTTTCCGTCAATCTAGCAATTCGTTTAACTGAGAAACATAGTTGAATTAGATGTCTTTTTACGGCAAAGCTGAAGTACTGAATGTGTCGATCGTCATTTAAATACATTTAATTCAACTATGTTGTCAATTAAACGGATTGCTAGTTTGACGGAAAAGTATTCATTCTGATGGCTCTATTAGTCGTATTGGATTTAAAAATGAAATTTTTTGATTATTTCATTATTGAATAATATTTTATTATTCAAAAAACTGCCACAAAAAACAAAGCACACAAAAATAAAATACTTGAGAATAAATTTCCCAATAAACCAAGAGGCTTGAGAATAATATTATAACAAGCTTGCAAATATAAGCGTTAAGCTTGAGGAATGCTTGTGTAAAGTATTGAAAAAGACTTAAGAACAATTGTAGAAAAATCAAAACGGCACCCTTTTTATAAGCTTACAAATGTAATTGTTGAAAAATGTTACTTGTGAAAGCTTGTTGTAAGCTTATAAATATAAGTGTATGTATAAATAGTAGAAAAAAGAAAAAAATAAATTTTTATTTGCATTTTTTTTTTCTTTTTCTTTCCTTCTTCACCTTTACTGCAATGTTCTTTATTTTATATTCTCCTGCTGTTTCGGGCCATAATATCAACCTGAAATTCAATCCAACGGTATCATATAGTCGGACATTCAACATTATATTGAATTTTATTGAGGCTTTTATACTTCCCTTTTCGAAAAAGGAATCAATGAATTGTATGAATCATCGTAAAACCAAAATTTAAAAAAATTTTACAGCAAGCTTATAACAATATTATTATTAATCGTTTTTTAAGCTTTCATTGCAAGTGTAAAGTAAGCTTATTGTAATATTGTTTTCAAACTTTTTAACAAAAGGAGTATTTAATTATTACAATCATGCTTGCGAATAAGCTTACAATTAAGCTTATAAAAACTGTATTGCAATAAGCTTACAATGGACAATTGTTATAAGCTTGTTCTCAAGTCCTATTACATTTCGCTTACTTCCTGGTCTGTTGGGTTGCTGTAATCAGACACACATATCTATGTATTTATGTACCATAGATGGGCACTTTTAAGTACCAGTAGTAATTCATTATTTTTACCCTTTTTACTGCTTACTTAAAATTTTTTACAGTAATAAGTAACACGTTACTTATTACTTAAGTGGTATTACATTGTGGTAAAAATATAGTTTTTATTTTTATATCCTTAATTTATACATACCTGGGTACTTACCTTGGTATATTTGAGAAAAAATTGAGAATGGGTACGTTTAATTGTGAATTTCAAAATGCCCTGGAATTAGAAATGCGTATAAACGTTTTTTCAACGTTCGAGATTTTTTTCTATTATGTTTATTGGGCATCATACCTCATATGCTCGTTAACGCATGCGCTTGTGCTCATCAATGTGCGTGTGTGTGTATGCCAATTCTTAGACTACTGTATCCTCGCTACTTCAGTAGTCTTACAGTAAACAGTAAATAATACTGAAATACTGTAAACTTTTTACAGTAGTAAGTAAAGACTACTTATTACTGTAAAATGTTTACAGTAATAAGTAACGCGGTACTTAATACTGTAGAAAATTTTAAGTAATAAGTAAAGCGATACTTAATACTGTAAAAAAATTTAAGTAATAAGTAACGCGTTACTTATTACTGTAAAAAATTTTAAGTAAGCAATATTCTTTTACTGCTTACTGTTTGCTTTACTGAATTACAATTTTACTTCAGTATGCCCATCTATGTTATGTACAAACAAAAATGAATTTTCAATTGCCTATACTTTTACAGTGTGTGAAAAATTTCTGGCAACACTGAATAGTATACAAATAAACAAATGCGGTGTTTGCGGTGATTACGGTGTTTGCGATATACGGTGTTTGCGATATGCGGTGTTTGCGATATGCGGTGTTTACGGTATACGGTGTTTGCGTTATGCGGTGTTTGCGGTATGCGGTGTAAACAACACTAAATACCGCAATATCATTTAGGTTTTCAATCAATGCGGTAGCGGTGAATTTTTTTTCTGGGTACTTATTTTTTGAGCCACTCAAAAAATAAGTATTTTTGCGGTGCTTTAGAAAATGCGGTGCACCGCTGCTGATCTCTGATACATATGCATACATGCATATTTATATGTACGTATGCATATCGTTAAACCGCAAAACATATGCTTCCACAGAAAATCTACTTAAGTCAACCGGCGATTTATTAAATCCTTTTTGTACGCCCACAACAATTTGCGGTCTACAGAAGCCAGTGCATTTGCTTGTGTTTGTTGTCATTTAATGCTGGGATAATATATGTATGTACATACATACATACATAAACGTTTCTGCTATACCAAACATCAAAGGTGTTAAATACTTAGATATACATATGTTTGTACGCAGTAGCAACAACAGCATTTATGACAATACAACTAAGCAAATGGATTTACATTAGCAAATCCCTGCAGGCAAAATTAAACTAGTATGAAAATAAACTAGTTGATCAACTGGTATGTAAAGGAAAAAATTCAACTAGTTGGTTTTCTACTACTTGATTAACTGGTATGAAACGGACAAAATTCAGTTAAATATCTACTAGTTGATCAACCGCTTTTAAAAAGTCAAAATCATACTAGTTGGTATTCTACTAGTAATATACCAATTTATTTATTAACTGAAAATAGCAGGAAATAGCGCAATTCTATCACAAACTAAGCTTTATTGGCGATTTTGAAGTAAATTTACGCTATTATTTAACAAAAGGGTCAGAATAGTTATTATCAATTTGCTAAAAAGAAACAACCATTTCTTACAAAAGAAATATTTTTAAAGCTTTTCATTTATTTTTGTGCAAGGGTATACAAGAACAATTACATACATACATATATATTTGCAGCAGGTGGCAAGAAGAGTTTAAGAGAGTTTAGTTAATTGATTTGGTTTCATCCAAATCGGAGATTCTATTATCCAACTGCTGCAGTAACACGAAGCCATTATTTTACCTTACTATACATCTTTGCGTGTACTGTATATAATATGTACTAAATGTAACTTTAAAAAGTACTAAGCTAATTAAAGTAAGCTTTATTAAATGAACTAAAATGCTATTTTTTCACCTAGATAAACTGGCATTTTTCTAGTATTATTCTGACTGGTATTCATCTAGTATACCCTTAACCGGTATTTTTCTAGTATGAAGCTGATGTGTTGTCTACTGGTATGAAACTGAGTGGTATTTTTCTAGTATGAAGCTTATCCAAGAGAAGACCATTGCCATCTCGTAGGCCATCGCCACGTTATAATTACCAGTTGCTTTCAAGTAAAATGGATAGTTGGGCAACTAGATGCCGACATTTTCAAACTGGTAGAATTGTAGTATGCAACTAGTTGTTTTGCCTGCAGGGATCCTTCAGATCGATTTCTGTGTTCGTTTTTCCTTTCTTAGCTAGTACGAGTATGTGTTTAGCATTGGTCTATGCAAATATGAGCGTTTGTACTAGAGATGGCCGATCCCGTGATTTTAGAGGAACGGCGTGGTTCGTGACTGTGACTTTTCAGTCACTGTGCTTTTTTTTTAGTGACAGTGACTTTCAGGGTTCCTGACAGGAAACATGATTTTTATTAACTTTTTAATAAAATTACATAAATATTTTTAATCGAATTATATTTTTCAAGTCCAGTAATAATAACTAAGCTTTTCCCGATGTTTTTAGTGTGAAAAAAAGTGTTTCCTAATTAAACAAACAAAAATTCATATCAATTGGAAAAAACCTGCATTTTACTTAGTTCCTTAAAAATGCGACGACGAATATGAGGTTTATATTTTGACTAAGAGAGGAAAATTACTGCTGTAGATGGGCATTCGAAAGTTGTCGCTCTCTTTAAATTACTTAGTTAAATATGTAATAGAAAGACAAAGTACCCGTTTCAAGATAAAATTTAGCTTGAGTTTCATATTGAAAAGAAATTTGTGAAAAGAACATCGTCTAACGATATTAATTCTTAGTTATTTAGTTTTACCGTGATGGAGAACTTCCCAATAAACGTTAGACTTGCTTACAATAAATTATAGCTTTATACCGACACCGAACGGCGAATTCATTTTTTGTGAGACGCTTTTTCATGAGAGATGCGATAACCTTTAGTATTGAGTCTTGAATCTGAATGTAGGTATGTCTAAGATCTTATAAGAAACTAAAATCTACAAATTACAATACCCTTTTCAATAACATAAGGCCCTTATGATAAGCACATCGCAAATGTAACTACTTAAATCCTTAAAATCTCGCTGTGCTATCAATGCGGGCTTATTATTTTTTAAATAAACGCAACGAAACGCATAAATCATTATTAACTTCAGAATAAACTAACAAAGAAAATAAAAAAAATCCAGAGCAACAATAAAACGACAGCAACAACGCAAGAATTTTGACGCAAAAACGTTGACAAGAAAATGACTACTGTGTTAATACGTTGTTCTATCAAAGAGGAAAAAAGAAACGAAAAATAACTACACAATGGCTAAGCATGGTTGGCCTAAATGTTGTCGCAGTTGGCTTTGTCATTGGCAACGCAACAACCAAAACCATAACCATCAACGCTTTGGTGGGATCTCTTGTATTCCTTTTCAGCACTTTTTCTTGTGGTTTCTTTCATTTTTTTCATTCTTTAATTTCTTCGATGCGGGCGTAAAATAACATCAGAACTAGTTTGCTAATATTCTGTTTTTGTTGTAGCTGTTTTTATTAGCCGTGTTTCACATACGGTGATCCTAACCCAGATAAAAATTTTTGCATGTAAATGCAACAACAAAGATTTCAGCTCGATTAAACCAGATAAATTGCTGGTTCAATTTTTGATCCGCCCTGTTCGATTTGTTTTTTCCGTGCTGATTTGGCAGCACAGTGCTTTTTTGATTTGGCAGAACTGAAAAGTGACATTTGTGTATGTATACATATATATACATATACCCTGCAGTAAACTTGTTTCACTGCTAAATGATCATTGATGATTCTTTGTTGAATATTCATCACTATCGTTTTGCGTTGGTGCAAGCGAGCAAGCTATATTGAAAAAACCAAACGAATACCATCTAGGCGGTTAAAAACCAACGAGCCAGCTTGTATTTCGGTAGATTTTTTGACATTCGGCAGCTTTTCTGACAAAGTTTTCAATTTGACAACTATAAAACAAATTATATTTAAAATAAAAAATATATGGAAATACAAATTTCAAATTTGCCTCTTGTAAGCTTCTGCTTTGGCCGTAAGGGGAAAGAACAAGTCCGGAAGAAAAGTTATACTGCGCACTGGCTTCTCCTTCTAACATGGAATACATAGCTATCCCGCCATTTGAGTTTCATAATTTATTTCAGTAATTTAAATTCAAATTTCCAAAAAGATAATTTTTGAAATCGTTATTTTCATTTAGTTTGAAGTTTAAAGTCAATCAAATTGTTTTTGAGGGAGTATTTGTCTCTTTTCAATGTACAGAGGAATTGTTTTTGCGCTATTATAACTTTGACGAATTTTATGGCCGAGCTTCTCTCCCAATTCGAGGTGTGCTCCTTTTGTTTTTCCTACCATTGGACAGTTTTATGCCGGCTCCGAACGGAGTCATATAGGCATGAGGAAAGCAAACCATTTAAATGAAAAAATTCAGCAGCCTTTATATGAAAGTATTCACTGATGCCTCCTCATGATAAATTTCATCAGTGATTCATAAAGGATTCATTTCAGATTTTTACTGCTGGGTATATGTTGTATATGTTTCTTCTTCTTTTTAGTTTTTTTCAAGTGCAGCCAATTTTCATTATGAGCCGGATTGTTTCAGTAAAAATTAATCTTAACCCAGACCCAGATGTAATAACTGAAATGCCCCTATTGTTGACTGCGTTTTGCGTGTCAACGACAAGGACTAACCCTAGCCATACACGGTGCGACCGTTGACCCAACTCGGTTGCAATCGAGTTGGACTGTTTGCCTACATACAGTGCACTTTATTGTACAATCTCATTTTGTAAAAAATTACTTTGAGTGAACATGGAATAAGATAATATTGCGCTTGTAGGAAGAAGAAGAACGTACAGCAAAAGTACGATAATTAAAAGGAAAAAAATTGCAAAAAAGTGGTTCCTGCGAGCTTTCCATTTTGCGTTATTTATTTTACAAATATTTATGTTTTTTGTGTTGAATTCGCTTATTTTAATTTGATGTGTTCACCAAGAATTCTCATAAAATGAAATGTTGAACAACATGCCCCCAAACGATGCAACCAAGTTGTACAACTTGCCAAAAAATCAAAACTTTTTGATTTTTCGTACAACCGATACACAACTTCATACAACAGCCCCAAAAACGTTGCGATTTCCAGCGCAACTTGCTCAGGTTGTATAAAAAATTGCAAGGTGTGTGGCTAGCATAAAGGGAGTGCTTCTATTTACCGAAAGCAAACAACAATAAGCTAATCTTTAGAGTAATTATTGCAATGTCACCAAAACGGACTTTTGGGTGAATGAAGCTAGAGAAAATTAATGCGAAATATGTAAGTACACATCGTCGTACCATACGAAAACTAGCACTTTCAAAATTTTTTACAAAGAAATTCTATGAAAGAAATATTAGTGGTCTTCATCTAAAGTGATAAAGTAATAAATTGTTAAAATTTATCAGTTTATCCGCATTTTTACATGAACGCACCTTGGTAAATAATGGTTTAAACTCCTGTCAGCTGTCAATCTCAACTTGATTAATTAATAAAAAAAAACCCAATAAAATAAACAAAAAATGCATATAACATTTTTGTAGAAATTATTTTAATAATTCGTGCCAAAATGCCGAAAGAAAGCACAATTTCTTCTTTTGAATTGAAAAAGTAAAACTGACAATGTGTCAGACTTGAATTTTACCAAAATTTATAAATTTACGCAATAAAATCGTTCGGTAAAGTGATAAAATTTGCTTAAATATATTTTTTGTATATTTTGACAGATAATTTATCAAAATTATTATTTATCACTTTACCCCATTTACCAGTACAAAAAAAAAATATTTTAATGCACTGAAATAAATTTTGGTATAAATTTTAAACTTTTTTGGTCGATATATAGGACACGACCAAAAAATTGTTAAAGTTTTAACTTTTAAAATTTTAAAAGATGGAGTTAAAGGCGATTTTATCAAAATAATTTGTATGGTTAACCCGTAATGAGTAGAGTTTGGTGGTTAACTCGAAATGGCCCATTAACTCCAGTTAACTCTGCAAGGTGAACACAGTATAAGTGTGGGAATACAAGTTCAATTTCAGCATCCTTGTAGTTCCATTGGTTCTGTCCCATAGTACCTAACTAATCACGTAAAATTTTGCCACGAGTTTGGGTTTTAATAATAAAGACATTAATAGACCAAATTCAGACCGAGAGTTTTGCCATATTTTGGCAAATAATGTGTATCTATCTATTATGATGTCTATCGACACTAGGATTCGAGTCTGAAGGTAAAGACCCAATGCACGCTTGCTTTGCTTGCTTGGCTGTGAGAAATGTCAACATTATTTTGAACTCTACTAAAATGTATAAAGGTTGGTCAAATGTCAGCTTTACTTCACGCGCTTGAAGCGCTGCAAGATTGTATTCAATAAAAAGTGTTTGCGCTTTTATCAAGCTTCTACTTTTCAGATTATATCACGTTTTCCATTTGACGGTGTTTTCGAAGAATTGCAGTTTTTAGATCCCGATATTGTTTTTGATTTCTCTAGAAACAATCGTGTATCACTTCTTGCTTTAACCAAAAAATTAAATCTTAATCCTGATCTCACAGAATCGGAACACAAAAGAATTTGTATAGTTTTAGCCGAAACACAAAAAGACGATTTAAAAAAATAATAAACTTTAAAAATTATTACGACAATTTTTTGTTTCATAATTTTAAGTTGGTTGAAATTGTACTCACGTTACCCCATTCAGACGCTGAATCAGAAAGAATATTTTCAATTGTAACGGATGTTAAATGTAAAAAGCGAAACAAACTAGTGATATGTTAAATGGTATAAGTAAAGTTAGAGTTGCCTTTCAATCCAAAAATATCAATTGCTCAACTTTAAAATCATCAAAAATCATATCGTCGGTCTCCTGCCAGAAACACGAATGTGAAATTTTTTTTAAGGGCAATTTCTGCTCTTTATCGGGTGTATATTGATATAATAACAATTAATATTTGTATATATGCTTATGTACATACAAGTACATATTATGCATGTATGTTTACACAAGAATTTATACAAATATTAATTGCTATTACATCAATATACACCCGATAAAGAGCACACATCGTACTTAAAAAACTTTTCACATTCGTGCTTCTGGCTGGAGGCCGACGATATCCACTTGCACAATGAAAATAATTTGTACAACTGATACTTTTAGCTATTAAAAAAACTGTATTTGCCTGTTATATTTTCTTATATTACTGAAATAAATGCTCTAAATTCGGTGGGAATTTTGTGGGATTTTTTTAATTTAAAATGTGGGAAATTAGGGAATTTTCTCCAATCTCTGTGGGAATTTCAGCGGAGATTATCTGTCATCACTGCTAATAATTAGCAAAAAATATTATAATGCTATTTTTGGCTTTTAATGGTTATTCTTTTTTAAAAAATCACATTTTATTTTCATTATTTCTATTTTGCTAGTGAAAATTTTACTTGTTGAAATTTGGAGCTCTCTGTGATTGTTACTCTAACGCTTTGGCTCTCATTCTACTAATTTTTTGATTCAAGAAACGATTTGCTAGCACAAACTTGGTCATAGCCAGCTAATAAGAATTGTTTTATTTCTTTGGATAGCCGATTCAGCTGATTAATATGACAGCGTTCAAAGCTACCATTGGGCTATAAAAGCTTTCAAAGAAAAGCAAAGCAATCTGAAGCAAACAAAGCAAGAAAAGCAAGCGTACATTGGGCCAAAACCTTGAGGCATCTTGCATAATTCTCTTTCTAACTTTATGCACTAAAGCGGATTCTTCTAGATAATGTCACACTTAGAAGCTAAACAAATTATACAAATAATTATTATACAAAATTAACTAAAAATAGACAACAAATAGATGAGTAATCATTTTTAAAGTAAATAAATTAAACTAGTATCGCCGGTGGTCGAAATTCGACCATGCAATTTATTTTTTCAACTTTGTATTGGTACAAAAATTATTCGTTTTCGCGGAGATAAGCAACACTTTCCAAATTCCAGTTGTACCGCAACACTGATTTGCCCTTTTGATCACGGTCCGACGCGAAATCATGGTCAAAATCAAGGCAGATCTAGGAAGGTAGGCCCGGTCAGCGCTTTTAAATTAAAGCGACTCTTCAACTGTGTTTACGATATTTGTAAACACGTTTACGATATCTATTTATCTTAACCAAAAATTTTATTTATTAATTATAAAGAAATTAAATAATTTATAGAAAAAATTATATGCCTAGGCACTGCTCCTGACTCATACGAACACATCCATATCAATTTTATGTGGATATGAGTATGTTAAATGTGCAAAACAGCCTGGCAATTGTTTGTATGGAAAAAATGTTAGCCTATTAATATATAGATATTTGCAAATTAACGACCTTTAAGTGAGTAGAATTAAAATGCGGTAAGTAGCTAGAAAAGCTGGTGAAAATTTGCAAGAATGATGTGACTCTCCCACAAATTATTTTAATCGCTGGTCGAATTTACCTTTCAAGTGGTCTAACCAAAGGAACGCGAAGATCTTTATACCATCTTTTGGAATTTTCCAATTAAGTTACTTTTAATACACGTGTACGCTTCTTCCAACAATTTGCGTTCTCTGAAACAGAGATTTTTACAAATATTTCAATTAGTTTTGATGTCAATGGAAAAATTAAAATTTGAAGAAAATGTTTAAGAAAAAACGAATGCTATGCACATTTGTATGTACAAATGTTCATACATAGGTGGAGCATCAAAAAATGACACCAATCTCGGCGTTGTGTCAATTGTTCTAAGTGACAGCCAGTGACAGCAATGTGGTGCGTCAGCGGTTGTCGTGACAGCACAACAACAAAAACACACACACCGTTTTTGGGCATCAAAATCAAAGCAAATCGATTGCGCCTATTTAGGTAGTATAAAGCAATTGAGAATGAAATGAAAATTACTAGCAGCAAATGGAAATCCATATGGCTAAATGAATGAATGTGTAATATTTATGCAATCCTGTACAGTATATTGTATACTTGTGTATGACACTTTTGCTGTTGTCACTTTTGTTATGAAATTTTAATAATTAACTTCAAAATTCCGTTGTTTTAGTTAAATTTCAATTATTATTTTATTACGAGCTTCGTTACAAAATTGCTACATACTTATTTACATATGTATTTATAACTAATGCTTGTTAGATTTGTTCTCGATATTTTTTATAACCGCATGAAATTTGTATACCTTTCATGAGAATGAAATGGTATTATAACTTTGTGCCAAAACAGTTTTGTCGAAAGTAACAGAGGGAAGCATGGGGGACCCACCAATATATATACCAATATGATCAGAATCATGAGCTGAGTCGATTATGCCATGCCCATCTGTCCGTCCGTCTGTGTGAACGCAAACTAGTCCCTCAGTTCTTGAGATATCTGAATGAAATTCGGTACTCGAGTTTGCTGTTATGCGGAATTTATGATTTCTTGGAATCGTCCGAATCGCGCTACTACACCATATAGCAAACAACCGATTTTTCAGATATACACATTTTGGGGTATTACTTCTCAATTTAAACAGCTAAGGGCATAAAACTTTGAAGTATTTGTACCCATATGGACTTAAATCATGTCATCGAAATTTGTTAAGATCGGAGAACTATTACATATACATAGCTCCCTACAACCGATTGTTCAGATATATGTATATTTTTGGATATAACTTCTCCATTTAAATCATGACACATTTTTTCTACATAGTGAATCTTTGCCTAAATAACTCACAGAGTTGAAAGTACGAGTATACATTAAAAAATATCTACTACATATCGTCGCTATAGAAGAAAAAAGACGCAAAGTGTTTTGTTGAGGAAGAAAGACACAAACTTTTTTTTTCAAAGAAAGACGCATTAAAAATATTTTTCGAAAGAAAGACTCTTTATTTTTTTTTGATAACGAAGAAAGATGCTTTAATTTTTTTTACTATAAAGAAAGACGCATTCAAATATTTTTTAGGAAAGAAAGACGTATTTGATTTTTGTTTTTTCTTTGTCAATATTAATGCTAATGCGTCTTTCTTCGCAGTTAATAATGCTAATGCGTCTTTCTTCGTCGACATGTTTTGTAAAGCGTCTTTTTCTCCGATATATTATTAATGCGCGTTTTTTCGTCGACAAATTACTGGCATGCGTCTTTCTTCTTCCGGAGCGACGATATGTGACTTTTCATTTCCCCATTTATGAAAGGTATGAGGTGTTCGGTATGGCCGAAGACATCCGGGCTCTTACTTGTTTCTCATTGTTTTTGTTGTGATCAATTTACATATGTACATATATTGCTGCTGTATGTGTTTTCTGTCGATGGCCATTAAATATCTAAGCGCGGATTGTGCATACATTAAAGTTGAATTGTCAAAGCGCAAAAATGGCGCCAAAATCCGGCTGACAATGTAATTTTATTTATTTAGAACAATTTACATACATGTGTATATAATTACATATGTATGTATGTACATATCTATGTGAAAAAAGTTTGTGGCTAATAGGTAGCTCTAACTTTAAACCAAGCAAACAGCAATAAAAACAATTCGTATTTATAGAGAAGGATGACATAATTTTTCTGCAATGACATATACCCTGCAGAAAACGGAACTAGTCCATACATGCATGTACAAACCAGCCGCTTGTGGCAATCAACTAGCCCAAAACCTGCCACATTCCATATAAAAATATTGGTCCAATTAACATTGCAATGTCCTAGCACAGGACCACATGGTCCATCGCTCGATCGCATCAAACTAGTTTAAAAACTAACTTGCCGTAGCTACTTTGCAAACCACCTACAAGAGGTTACTTTTTAAACTAGCTACGGCAAGTTACTTTTTAAACTACTCCAAGGAGTTAAAAATGTAAAATATTTCCATAACTACCTCATTCTTGAGCTCTCAAGACCAATTTTTTGTTTTTTTTTTAATATCTATATATTAATAGGCTAACATTTTTTCGATACAAACAATTGCCAGGCTGTTTAGCACATTTAACATACTCATATCCACATAAAATTGATATGGATGTGTTCGTATGAGTCAGGAGCAGTGCATAGGCATATAATTTTTTCTATAAATTATTTAATTTCTTTATAATTAATAAATAAAAATTTTAGTTAAGATAAATAGATATCGTAAACGTGTTTACAAATATCGTAAACACAGTTGAAGAGTCGCTTTAATTTAAAATCGCTCACCACCGGGCCTACCTTCCTAGATCTGCCTTGATTTTGACCATGATTTCGCGTCGGACCGTGATCAAAAGGGCAAATCAGTGTTGCGGTACAACTGGAATTTGGAAAGTGTTGCTTATCTCCGTGAAAAGGAATAATTTTTGTACCAATACAAAGTTGAAAAAATAAATTGCATGGTCGAATTTCGACCACCGGCGATACTAGTTTAGATTAATGCTTCTTGGCAACACTGTTAATAAACAATGTGCAGCGGTTACGATCGTTAAAACCGATCTTCAAAGACGAATCTACATACATACATATATATGAACTGGCCCAATTATTGGCTGCATGTGGCAAGTTCGTAGCTAGTTGACTGTGGCACAAATGTACCAAGTAGTCCAACAATTTTTACAGGGATAGAGTAGGGTATCTACATACATACATACATACATACGTGTGTTCTATGTCGCTATTTAGCACAAATGTTTTTCAATATTATTCTCTATTATTTTATTTTATTAAATTGATGTCTGCGGTGAAAATTATGTTAATTTTCAATAAAAATGCAAATGTCACGATGGGCCCATCCTTATGCTATACATACTGTATGTATCTATGGCTTTATGTA
Source organism: Urophora cardui (assembly GCA_960531455.1). Classification (NCBI taxonomy): domain Eukaryota; kingdom Metazoa; phylum Arthropoda; class Insecta; order Diptera; family Tephritidae; genus Urophora; species Urophora cardui. Next base: position 143,780,607 of record OY482671.1, on the reverse strand, counting down.
AATAACCATATGTGCTAGCATTACACATTTGTACCTACATACTTAACATACATACATACATACATTCATATACAATATTTATACTATTTACATTATTTTTGTTCCTTCTTTTTTTTTTGCTATTTGGGTTTTGATACGTGAACATAGTGAATTGTGCAGGAAAAGGGAATTTTGTAATCAACAAATTTGAATATGTTTTGCGGAGCTGTGAGCGCATAGCAAGAGGATACAGCGAGGACAAATACAACACACGTTTATCTACATACAAAAAAATAACGCACCAACTAAATTTTTTTCTTTATTCAAGCGCGCTAGTGACAGGAGATGCTGTTGTGCGTCATTTTTCTTTATTTTCTTTCAGAAACATATGTATGTGTACATATGTACATATGTACATACCCGGCAAAAACGTTTTGTTTATTGTTGACAAATCAGGTCTATAAAAGAAGTACGCTGGCAGCTCTGCCTCTGTTATGCACTCACTCTGTCTGCTCCTAACTTTCTGATAATACTTATCTAGACCTTATTTCGCATGGCGGATAAGCCTTTGGAATAAGATGTGGCCTGATGACATCAACACAGGAAAATCAGCCTTATTTTAAGCCTTACGCCATACAAATTTGATACCATTATAATTTTCATGCCTTATTTCTTAAGCTTTTAAATCTGCTGTTTTAATTCTTAAATAAGGCTTAGATTTTTTGGTGGGTATCTATGTAGGTACCTATACATGCATATAAGAATTTTCTGTTTTATTTTTACGCATATTTTATTTGCTTTCCCGTGATGTCAGCGATGTCAATAATGTGTCAATCGCAGTTAAGTCAAAGGCACTCTGAAAATAAAAATAAGAACTTGAAATTAATCACATGCAGGGCCGTGCGCAGGAATTAGCCTTGGGGGGGGAGGTTTTAATTTTGGTTTGCATTCGCTAAGATAAACATATTTGCTGAAACAGATATCCAGACCCATACATCATAAATTTAAATGTTCTCTAACTTTTCTGAAACTGCATACTCTGATGCTTAAAATTATACCCAAGAAATTTTTTTGGTTGTAAAAAATTTTCTGTATTTGATAGAGAATTTGTGATATGGTGGCATATTATTCGCACTTTTATGAATTATTGTACTAATTTTGTCAAAAATTATGAGTCAAGATTCAATGCAAAATTTATAAACTGTGTTTTGAAAATTTTTGCAAAATCATTGCAACTTAGATTTGGTCATGGGGGGGTTTAACCCCCAAACCCCTCCGCCCCCCGTGCGCACGGCCCTGATCACATGAAATTGTTTAATATACATACATACATATGTACATATGTATGTACCCTGCAAAAAATGCGATCACTCCGGGATACATCCGGGACAACTCGCAAGGGAGCATGCGATTACTACCCATTTGTATCTCTTTATATGGGTTGAAGTGTTCTCTTTTGTTTGAGCATGTCCTATGAAGAGACTAATTGTACCCAGTTTGTACCCGAACGGGTAGCAAAAGCGCACAATTGTACCCGTTTTGTACCCGAACAGGTAGCAAATGCGACACATCCATTTGTGCGACTAATTGTACCCGTTTGATACCCTTTCGGGTACAATTCGTCTACAATTAGTATACATATGTACCCGTTCGGGTACAATTGGGAACAATTGTAGACTAATTGTACCCGAAAGAGAGCGCTCCCGGACAAATCTTTTTAGAGACTCGTCGCACACTTTTTTACAGGGTACATGCATGCATATATATATATATATATATATATATACTAGCTGGACCCGTGCGCATCTTGCGCAAAAAATAATAAAACATACGACGTCAGTCGATATAGTTTCTGCTCTCACGCCCATTTTAAAAAACTTATATTTATTTGGTTTTATGTCTACAGTGGAACTTATGGAATTTTCAATGAATTACTTATGTATATGTTTGACAAACATATCGCATAAAATGTTCTATTACCCTGCAGTAAATTTGTTTCACTGCTGAAGGATCAGTGATGCTTCCTTGTTGAATATTCATCACTGTCGTCATAACTCAGTATATTTTTATTTGTTTTTGTTTTTGTTTTTCTGAGGAAAGCAAACCATTTATATGAAAAATTCATCAGTCTTTATATGAAAGTATTCACTGATGCCTCCTCGCCATAGGTGAATTGCATCAGTGATTCATTAAGGATTCATTGCGGATTTTTACTGCAAGGTATACCTACATATATATATGTATGTGTATTATATTTTTATATATTTTACATATATTTTTATATATACAGATGTACATACGTGGTCCCTGCCGACTTGGGTAATTTTTTTTCCACACGTTTGCCTTGGCAAGCAAATCAGTAGTCCAAGCTTACTTGATTTATATGTTACAGTTCTTGAGTTTTTACTTATAAATCTTTGAAAATTTGCTCCTCTTGGCCCATTTCAGCACGTTTCTTTATAACGGCATAACGTCATTTCATCACTCGGGCTTTATTAGTGACTGAATTATCATATTTTACGTGTTTTTCGAAATACACACATATGCCTTATTTTCAACCCCAACTTTCTCTGTTCCCATTAGAATCTGTGTACCAACTTTCATTAAAATATTTCTATTTTTGCGCAAGTTAGAGTGTATACCGCCGGACGGACGGACATGGTTCAATCATTTTTTTTTTTTCATTCTGATCGTTTTGATATACTCGTATATATTAGATAAGGTGGAGTGAAAATTTTTTTTGGAAACTCAATTTGTTCCAAAGCCAGAACGGCACCTTTCTATCCCAGAAATAAGCCTGTAAAATTTTATTGACCTACTCGCATGTTTGGAGGTGCCCCCAGCCCCACAAAGTTGAAAAAAATAGCACGATCTGGTACAAATGTGAAATTTCTAAAATTATGAAATCAAAAAAACGAAGTATGAGGATTGATAAACAGCCTAAGTTGGGCATTAAAGTGAATTTTTTTTTTTTGAAACAACAACAACAAAAGTTATTAAAGGTCAAAATTTATATTATGCATTTTTTAAATTGCAATTACTTAAAAATTACTTAACCGATTTCGAATGTTTGTATACCGGTGGATAGGTATTTTGATTCCCTTTAATTTGATGTACATTTTATGTGGGTTCCATAACACTCCCCGCTGCGGGGGTCAACCCCCCTTTTACCCCCCTTACTTTTCATATAAAGTACCACGCCCAATAAAACACCGTTTCGCATGCATAGCTAATTAATACCTTTAAAACGATGCCTTACTTATTAATTTTGGTAAATTATGTGAGCAGAAAAAGGGATATTTATAAAACACCAATTAGAAATAATATATATGATATATATATATACTTACATACATACATATATACCCTGCAAATGTTCCCTAGGCAATATAAAATACCCTGGCATCAATAAGGCATACGCTGGCAGCACTGCCTGCTGTTATACGTTCCTTCGCTCTGCTCCAAACATTTTAATATTTAATTTTCTGTTATGCGCTCATATCTGGGAGGGAATTGAGTTTTATGAGCAAACATGGGCAAGGACAACATAATGTATGGCGAGCGTAAAAAAAATTGTACGTTCATACCCCAATATACATACATACATATGAGGCACTCCATATGAAAAGATAGGTCGACCTCTCCGAATTCCTTCAAATTCGGAACACATGTAGTATTTGACGTCTAGAATTGTGTGTCAAAAAAATTTTTTTGAAATTTTCAATATTTTGGATTTTATTGACATTTGAAAAATTTTGACAGCTTTTTTTTGAGTTAAAATATCTTTTAAACTATTAACTTTAGAAAAAAATCCTATACTACAAAAAGTTTTTAAAATTATTGAAATTTATAAAAAAAATAAAATTTTTTCAAAATTTTTAAAAATACTATGATTTAAAAAAAAATAATTTTTTTTTTCAGTGTAAAGTCATGAAGGATAGAACCGATTTTCTTTAAAAAAATCTCAAATAAACTTCAAAGTATCCTTAAACTACCCTCCAAATTTGAAAGAGGGGTTTTTTTTTGTTTTCGAGAAAAAAATTTTTGAAAATTTTATGTTGATTAAATCTATGATTTTTACACACTGTAAGGTTGTGATAGAACAACTGTTGGACTCCATAACACTCCGAAATGGCATAAATATTATGAAGGGATATTTGTGTCTTTTAAATTAGATTATAAATATATTATATTACTTTAAAAATGTTACAATCGCTCAAAAATGATTGGTGTTGTGCAATCTAAAAGAAGCTTATGTCGAATTTAAGCATATGTATCCTGATTTAAAGGTGGGATCCAGTAAATTTGCTGAATTGCGTCCTAGGGAATGTATTTTAGCAGATGCTGCTGGAACTCACACAGTGTGTGTTTGTAAAATTCATCAGAATTTCAAATTAACGATGGATGCTTTAAAAGTTATATCAAACCAAATTTCTATTGAAACATATGAAGATGACTTACGTGAGATGACTTGTGAGAAATTCGAACATAATTGTCAACTTAGAAAGTGTAAACTTTGTCCAGGTTTTGAAGGAATAATTATTGAACTTGAAAAAGCGTTTGAAGAAAATAATATAAAAAGTTTAGAATTTTTACAATGGACCAGTACAGACCGTTCTTCTATAGAAAAAGTGAATCAAGATACTCATAATTTTATTGAAATGCTAAAACCCGCTGCATCAGTACTTTTTAACACACAATTTTATAGCCAAGAGCCAAAAAAATTCTTCAAATCACTGAAACTTCAATTGAAGGAAGGCGAATTTATAGTAGTAGGTGATTACTTTAAAATTTTATGTTGATTAAATCTATGATTTGTACGCACTGTAAGTTTGTGATAGAACAACGGTTGGACTCTATAACACTGAAATGGCATAAATATTATGAAAGTATAGTTTTGTCTTTTAAATTAGATTATAAATATATTATATTACTTTAAAAATTTTACAATCGCTCTCATCACAAGTAGATACAACTTTACATTTAATTTCGTTTTTTGAAAAAGGTATAAAGCTATGGAATGACCGTGTGCCATTGATTCGAATAGCTTTAGCAAAACGATTCTTTAAGAAATCTTTTTCTTTTTGATAATCGTCTTTGGAACAGAAATCAAACTGTATTGTTTTAAATTCATTTTTGACAGTATTAAAAAATTCAATTGGTGTAGTAATTGGCGTGGAGTCAGGACGGCGTAAACTTTCTCGTCGAACAAATCTTTTTACCGTGCCACCAATTCCATCACAAGAGTTTTTACCATGCGATGTAGCAAAAAAATGCCATTCCGCTTTTATATTAAAGTCTTGAAAGTGATACATCAAATTGATAAAATTGTATTTATTTTTATATTGCGAAACTGCGCCATCTGAGAAGTAATAAATTTTTTTAACATTATTATATTTTGATAAAAGCCAATTAAGCATTTTCTTCTGAAATAAATAAACAGCAGTGGTATCATGTATATTGCACTCTGAGATGAGTACAAAGCTCTCAAATTTTAAGCTCTCATTTTCATCTTTTTCTGCGCGATAAATAACAAAGGGGTGAACTGTAACCTGATTGCTATTCCAGTGGTAGTCCTGAATGGCGTTCTGCACCAAAAACGTGTAATTTTCAGAAAAATCACCTACCACTATAAATTCGCCTTCCTTCAATTGAAGTTTCAGTGATTTGAAGAATTCGTTTTGGCTCTTGGCTATAAAATTGTGCGTTAAAAGAACTGCTGCATCGGGTTTTAGCATTTCAATAAAATTATGAGTATCTTGATTCACTTTTTCTATAGAAGAACGGTCTGTACTGGTCCATTGTAAAAATTCTAAACTTTTTATATTATTTTCTTCAAACGCTTTTTCAAGTTCAATAATTATTCCTTCAAAACCTGGACAAAGTTTACACTTTCTAAGTTGACAATTATGTTCGAATTTCTCACAAGTCATCTCACGTAAGTCATCTTCATATGTTTCAATAGAAATTTGGTTTGATATAACTTTTAAAGCATCCATCGTTAATTTGAAATTCTGATGAATTTTACAAACACACACTGTGTGAGTTCCAGCAGCATCTGCTAAAATACATTCCCTAGGACGCAATTCAGCAAATTTACTGGATCCCACCTTTAAATCAGGATACATATGCTTAAATTCGACATAAGCTTCTTTTAGATTGCACAACACCAATCGTTTTTGAGCGATTGTAACATTTTTAAAGTAATATAATATATTTATAATCTAATTTAAAAGACAAAACTATCCCTTCATAATATTTATGCCATTTCGGAGTGTTATGGAGTCCAACAGTTGTTCTATCACAAACTTACAGTGTGTAAAAATCATAGATTTAATCAACATAAAATTTTCAAAAATTTTTTCTCGAAAACAAAAAAAACCCCTCTTTCAAATTTGGAGGGTAGTTTAAGGATACTTTGAAGTTTATTTGAGATTTTTTTAAAGAAAATCGGTGCTATCCTTCATGACTTTACACTGAAAAAAAAAATTACTCTTTTTTTAAATCATAGTATTTTTAAAAATTTTGAAAAAATTTTATTTTTTTTATAAATTTCAATAATTTTAAAAACTTTTTGTAGTATAAGATTTTTTCTAAAGTTAATAGTTTAAAAGATATTTTAACTCAAAAAAAAGCTGTCAAAATTTTTCAAATGTCAATAAAATCCAAAATATTGAAAATTTCAAAAAAATTTTTTTGACACACAATTCTAGACGTCAAATACTACATGTATTCCGAATTTGAAGGAAATCGGAGAGGTCGACCTATCTTTTCATATGGAATGCCTCATATGTAAAAAGGACATGCACCACACCATATAAAAATAATTATTACATTGCTTTCGGTATATCCGCTGTATTCTCTTTGTGAATTTGTGATTTAAACTTCGATGACTTTGCAATCAAAATATTTATGAAAATAGAAATTCCGCATATTGACGCGCACACAGCATATGTATTGTATGTACATATGTATAAACATTGTGATATTTCAATTGCGAAAAAAGTCTATCGCACCGGCAGTATTTGCATTATAAATTTCTTGTTGCCACTTAAAAAAAATTCTGCAATCTTTCATGAACATGAAGTTGTATTAAACCTCCGTCCAAAACACGATTTTTAAAAGTATCTAATATAATATAATGGCGCTATTATAACTCTGGCAAGTTTTATGGCCGAGCTTCTCTCCCAAATCGAGGTGTGCTCCTTTTTGTTTTTCCTACTAATTGGGTGGACCTACAGTTTTATGCCGGCTCCGAACGGCGAATGCATTTTTTGTGAGATGCTTTTTCATGGCGGAAATTCACTCGAATTATCGTTACTAGGATGTCTCATATCTGTTGATTTTTGGCTCGGGCACAGTGTAACCAACTAAAATGGCATATGTACATATGTATATAAGTATGTGCGTCTGTCTGCATGCCTGTTCCATTGCTTGAACGCCTAAGTACTAGTTCATTATTTTTTCGAGATATCTGATGAAGAAGAATTTCGAATAAAACGTAATCCAGATGGATTACTCTCACTTTCAATCTTAGCTAACTATGTAGCTTTTTCCTTCTTCTTGTGCATAACTCTCTACAGCGCTGTCAGTGTTGATAGCCGTGTATCCTCATTGCCATTAAATCTTCGCAGTACCAACATTTGGCTCATGTTATCCGGTATATGTCCCAAAATCATTAACGCATATACAAACAAACATAAACATACTTACACATGTGCAGATTTTCTGCACGTTAAAACAAATGTTGCAACATGCTGTGCCGCCAACACGAATTTGTGTGAAAAAAATACGTACGCACTTCTTAAATGTTTAGCCGGCGCAGCTAAGCGCAACAAATCGCCAGACACAGCAGGAAAGCACAAATCAAAAATTAAAATTTTTTATACATATTTCGATTATTTTTTAATAAATGCAAATAGTTATAAGCCAACAAAAAAAAAAATAAATAAAAAAACAAAAAACAATGTTAAAAAGTATTCCTACCTCCATTTAGTCGCTACTGACAACATTGTGTTCAAGCCTCAGCATTGAAAAAATACTTTCCAGTGTTTCAGTGTTTATGACAAGCACTTCCCCACAGTACGTACTATAGTAAACTACATATGTACATATTACTGTGGTTTATATGTACATTACAAGCACAAACAAATTTTTTCTAGGGCCGTCACGAAATAAAATGCGGTAAGAAATGCTTCTCTGTAGAGGGAACTTTTAATATTTGAAACTGACTTGGGGGAACTTCGCATGGCAAAGCTTAGTTTTTATGCACAATGCAATGAAATAGGTGACAATTGCGCTAATGCTACGATGATGTTGCTCAGTTTGTATAATACTATACCCGGCAAAAAAATTGTTGCTTATTGTTGACAAATCAGGTCTAAAAAAGGAGTATGCTCGCAGCTCTGATTCTGCTATGCACTCACTCTGTCTACTCCTAACTCTCTAATATTTATCTAGGCCTTATTTAGCATGGCAAGTAAGCCCTTGGAATAAGGTGTGCTCTCAGAGAGAGCGAATCGCTATGGCCTGATGACATCAACACAGGAAAATCAGCCTTTTTTAAGCCTTACACTCAGGGAAAAAAAATTATAAAAACATATGAAAACGTGCTTAAAATGGGCAAAAACGTATTTAAAAGTGATGTAAATACCAACATTTTTATTTTAAAAATGTTCATTGTAAAATTTTTAAATCAAGAAAAAACATTTTAAATTTAAAAATGTTTATTTTTTTTAAGCACTATGAGAATAGAAAAACGCTGCATGTTTTCTATATCATTTTCTCTTCCGGATTCGAAATTGTATCCAACGGCATTCTCTTCCTCTTCTCTCAATCCGAGTCACAAAAATGTAGCCTCCGCTTGTTCTCCTCTTCTTTTCTTCTTCGCCTTAACTGTTTGCTATCTTTATTTCTTATTCTCCTTTTTCTTCTTTATTTTATATTCTCCTCCGGATTCGAACCATGACATCAACCTGAAATTCAATCCAAAGCCATCACATAGTGGAACATTAAATATTATATTGAATTGTAGTAACCTATTTATACTTCCCTTTTCCTAAAAAAGAATCCATGAATTATATGAATTATTGTAAAAACAAAATTAAAAAAATTGGATTCTCATTATTGTTTTGGTTGGATTTCTCACAAAAAAATTTTGAACAAAGAGCGAGTTTTTGAATCAACATTCATTTTTTTTAAACGGTTTTATTTAGCTCACCCCGTTTGTTTTTTTTTTATTTATTATTTATTCTTGGGTCAAATTTAGTAATTCAAATTTCACCCTCTTCCTGTCAACCGATTAATCTGAAATTTTGCACGCATGTATAACCCCGATGACAATGCAATATTATGAAAAAAAAAATTCCGATAGGTGGCGCGTGGGTCGCTATATTTACAAAAATCGCATTTATGGTCCGATTTGGCTGAAATTCGGAACATGTATTACTACCTTGAAAAGAAATATTTTCTTAAAAAAAATTCCGCTAGGTGGCGCGTGGGTCGCTATATTTACAAAAATCGCATTTATGGTCCGATTTGGCTGAAATTCGGAACATGTATTACTACCTTGAAAAGAAATATTTTCTTTAAAAAAAAATTCCGCTAGGTGGCGCGTGGGTCGCTATATTTACAAAAATCGCATTTATGGTCCGATTTGGCTGAAATTCGGAACATGTATTACTACCTTGAAAGGAAATATTTTCCTAAAAAAAACTTCCGATAGGTGGCGCGTGGGTCGCTATAGAGGCGTTGGACTGCAATAAACTAACGGGCAAGAAACCTTGCAATAATGAAGCACTAAATGAATTAAACAGAATGCGAAATAAAAACTAAAAACTAGAAAATAAAAATAGGTAAAAAAACTTTTTAAGTTAAACGGTTTTATGTTATACATATATTGCAATGTTTAAGATAAATGTACTAAAAACCAAAAAATAATAAAATAGATACAGTCGTGGGAATTATAAACATTTGCATAGACTAGACTAAAATAAAACCGGGGGGCACGTCAATTGTCTACAAATTATCGACTTAATGTGCGATAGAAGAATCGTTTAATTCGTCGTTAGGCAGTTGGCCCGCAGACGGTGAGGAAATTACTTACTATTTTCTTGCTCATGGAAATTCCAATAGTTATACACTCCATGTTAATAAAAGAGATGTTTCAACTAGTTTATCGTTGGACATTCACACGAGGAATCGTTTCACTGCTCGTAGTTTGTCTTTAATCGACAAAACATATGATAAAAGTACTACTCGCTCACCACTAAGAAACCCTAAAACTCGCTTATAATCGTGCTTGCTAGCTTTTTTCCACATTCTAGCCCTACTTATCACACGTCCATCGTTGTCGGTTGAACAACTGCCTAATTATAGTGTAACATTACAAAACAAATATTTTAATCAACTATTGTAGACAATTGACGTGCCCCACGGTTTTATTTTAGTCTAGTCTATGCAAATGTTTATAATTCCCACGACTGTATCTATTTTATTATTTTTTGGTTTTTAGTACATTTATCTTAAACATTGCAATATATGTATAACATAAAACCGTTTAACTTAAAAAGTTTTTTTACCTATTTTTATTTAATTTAAGTATGTTTCTTTTTAAATCCAAAATGCATTTTCACTTCAAATATTTCATTCTTAATTAAAAAATTTCATGTTTAATTTAAAAATTTTCATTGTTAAAATAAAAATGGTTTGGTTTAAAACGTGCATTATGAAAATAGAAATTTTATTTTTGATTTTAAAATGCTGTTTTTCCCTGAGTGTACGCCATACAAATTTGCTACCCTCATAATTTTCAGGCCTTATTTCGTAAGCCTTTAAATCTGCTGTTTTAATTCTTAAATAAGGCTTAGATTCTTGGTGGGTGTATATAATATCCGATTCTACACGAGCTTAGGTTTCCTTAGTTATTCATTTTTAGTTATTCCTTCTTAGTTTTTCTTTTTATATTTTGTTTTATATTTAGCAATTTTTATTATTCATACATACATATGTACAATGGTGCTCATTCGCAAGCGAAAATCATTTGTTGTTTTACCCTCTTCAATGCCAGCCGCATCCACCTGTACGCTTATTCAAGGAAGGTTCGTTTTCAAGGATATTGAAGTTTTTTCGACTTCAACATTCATACATATGTACATTAGATAGGGTTGGTCCCCATACGAAAAAAAAAAGTTGTAAAAGTCCGCCCCTAAATTTTTGATCCCGCGAAATACCGCCGAAATCGTTTTTTTCTTGTAACTTTGTTATTTTTCATCCGATTTTTAAAATTGATACGTCATTATTTTCGTATTTTGCAGCTCTACACTTCCTTCTAATGCTCTTTTGAGCTCTGAAGTCGTTTTCACATAGTTGGGTCAGCTAACTTATTTGTATGTCCATGAATTATCCTCTTTGTTTTGCCAAATGAAAGTGCTTCAAAATTCATGACAATGTTGCCTTTAAAGGGTTTTACTAAATTAATAAACAAAGAAGTTACGTCACTACGAATATTTAACGTAGCTATTATTTAATTTATTTTTTAAGAAATTCAATATATGTAAAATTGTAAAAGTCCGACCCTAAATTTGAAGCTTATATTGAGAGGATTAATGGACAAAAAAAATTTTTTTTCTGATCCCGCGAAATTCCGCCGAAATGGTTTTTTTCTTGTAACTTTGTTATTTAACATCCGATTTTTAAAATTGATACGTCATTATTTTCGTGTTTCGAAGCTCTATATTTTCTTCTTTCTTCCTTTTGCACACTGAAGTAAAATAACAAAGTTACAATAAAAAAACTATTTCGGCGGTATTTCGCGGGATCAGAAAAAAAAATAAAAATTTTGTCTTTAATCCTCTCAATATAAGCTTCAAACTTAGGGTCGGACTTTTACAACTTTACATATACTGAATTGCTTAAAAAAATTAGTTAAATAATATCTACGTTAAATAACTTCTTTGTGACGTAACTTCTTTGTTTATTAATTTAGTAAAACCGTTTCAAGGCAACATTGTCATGAATTTTGAAGCATTTTCATTTGCCAATACAAAGAGGAAAATTCATGGACATACAAATAAGTTAGCTGACCCAACTATGTGAACACGGCTTCAGAGCTCAAAAGGACATTAGAAGGAAGTGTAGAGCTTCAAAATACGAAACTAGTGACGTATCAATTTTAAAGATTGGATGATAAATAATAAAGTTACAAGAAAAAAACAATTTCGGCGGTATTTCGCGGGGTCAAAAAAAAATTTTTTTTTGTGTCCTTTAACCCTCTCAACATAAGCTTCAAATTTAGGGGCGGACTTTTACAACATTTTTTTTCGACCCTATCTAATGTACATACATCCAGGGCCGTGCGCAGGAATTAGCCTTGGTGGGGGTTTTAATTTTGGTTTGCATTCGCAAACATTTTTCGCTAAGATAAACATATTTGCTAAAAATGATATCCAGACCCATACACCATAAATTTAAATGTTCTCTAACTTTTCTGAAACTTATTATGATTCATCAAAACCTAGTTAACCAGGTCCTGAATAGTACACGGAAAGAATTTTTTACTAGAATCAATGCCGAGGCAAGAAAAATTAGACTTGATTTTGAACTTAGAAAATAATTTCTTAATATCAAGAAAATACAAGAAAATTGGATTTTAAATAAATAAGTAAAAATTTTCTTGCTTCAAGTGAAATTGGATTTTAAATAAATAAGAAAACATTTTCTTGCTTCAAGTAAAATTGGATTTTAAATAAATAAGAAATAATTTACTTAGGGTAAGTGTTTTTTTTTTCTTGTTTTTTGAAATAAATTAAGAAATTATTTTTTTGTTGCAAGTAAAACTTTTCTTATACGAGCTTAAGTAAGTAATGCGAGAGACACACATCGTAGTATAGTAATAATATTTCGATCTATACCACATATGTGTCACCCTCATATTGTAGTTTAATTGAAAATTTTCATAGCATAGCCAAATCATAATATGATATTCTAATATTCATACCACATGTGTGTCTGAGGCATAAGAAAATATTAAATATTAAATTAAGCAAATATTTTCCAAAAATATTAAAAACGTAAAAAATAAGGAAAATGAAAACCAATCATGAGGGATTAGAAAACCATAATTAGTCAACTAGTATTTTCGTAGGACTTGTTTATTGAAATGACAACATTTTATTTAATATAAATGAAGATGCAAATAGTGAACTCCTTATACCAAATGCTTCACTAACAATCTGAGAATTGCAAAAATATTCAGAAATATGCAAAGCGGATGGCAAATGAAAAAAAATACATGTAACTTTGGAAATGCAAATTCAGCAAGAAAAATTTTACTTCGCTCAAGAAAACGTTTTCTTATTCATTTAACATTTTTTTTCGCTGTATTTTGTTGTTCCAATTCGTCGAAACACAATTTTCTTAAATTCTTCTTGATATTAGCAAAAAGATTTTCTTCATTTAAGTAAATTTAAGAAAAGATGTTCTTATTTATTTAAACATTTTTTTTTCAACATTTTTTTTCAACATTTTTTTTCTATAGATTTTGTTAGTGTTCTTGAATAAGAAAATAATTGTCTCATTTTTGGAAAACTCAATTTCTTATTTCCAGTAATAATTAAGTCAATTTTTCTTATTTCCCTAAAAATTTTCTAAATTGAGTTCAAGAAAGCATTTTTCTTGATTCAAGTATACAAATTTCTTTCCGTGTACTGTTTACAGTACTTGTTAATTGAAACTGCTCACTGTTTTCATAAAATGAACATTTTTTGTTAGCAGTACAATTTTTTTAAAAATGCCAAACGAACATATGCTACACAACTTTGTAATTTCGGAAAGCTCCAAGTGCAATTCAAAGTGCCGAACTTATGTATTGGCCAACCTTATTTTTTGCAACTTTTACCAATTCTTCTTCCGTAAAATTATTGTAACTAATATTGTCAAAAATTATGAGTCAAAATTCAATGCAAAATTTATAAACTGTATTTTGAAAATTTTTGCAAAATCATTGCAACTTAAATTTGGTCAAGGGGGGGTTTTAACCCCCAAAACCCCCCCGTGCGCACGGCCCTGCATACATCTTCAACCTTCACTTGCCTAAAACTTTGTTTCTTTATTCCTTTTCACTAGTTCCCTTTCCGCCAAATAAATCCAAACTTTTTGATTTTATAATTAATACGCTCAACATGTTTGTTTTTTTTTTTTTTTTTTTTTACCTTATACCAAATCCTCGATTAGCTCTTGCGTTGCTTTGAAGGACTGTTTGTATGTTTTTGTACATTCGTACGCATTTCTTCCATCGTTTTTAATCAAAGCAACATTAATCTAAAAAATTTTCTTTTTATTTGCATTTTGTTTTGTTAATTATGTTGAAATGCTGAATGAAAATGAAAACACAATTTAATTTTCTCTTTGATTCCATGCTTTATCGATGTAGATTTACACGGTTTTGAGATTTGTGCGTGGATGCAAGTGCAGTTCTTGGAGCACCGGAAATTGAAATCCTAAATATTTTGACGTGTGCTACGAGTGCTTTTGTGGTTTTTTTTTTTTAGGTTTTAAATAAACGAATGTATCTTAAGAGCGTTTAAAGTTTGCATGCCAAAAGGGATATTGCGGTAAGATTGGCCATTCCGCCGGATGTATATGGGTCAAGTTTCCTATAAACACGAAAATTGAGGATGGAATGTGTGAGTCAACTGAACTCCTTTATTTATGTATCGTAAATTCTGATATTGGTTGTGAGCTTTGTTTTCTTCCCTACCGTAACAAATTGCTAAGGTTGTTTTCTTAAAAGACACTTGAAATATGTAGGACTCTAAATACATAACTTTGAGTTGATACTGTCAGAATTTACATACCTTCGATTTGCTATGATTTTCTTAACCACAATTTCCTCCTTTCACTCAACATATCCAAGCAAATAGCAAGCGAAATATGTAGATTACAAAATTTATTTAAGATTTCAAGCTCGCAACAACAATACCAAGACCAGCACTAGCGGCGATGACAACAACAACTACAACAACAACAATTGGATGCGTAGAGCACTCATTCATGAAAATAATGTACATACATAAATCCGAAATTTTGTTTGAAAAGACAAATGTTGCTCATTTTTTTAAGCTCAGAAAATCGTTCATCACCAAACCCAACTAAGAGTAACAAACAGAAAGAGACAAGCAAACACAACAAAAACCGCAACAAAAGATTAATATCAATGAAGGTAGCAGCAACAGACATTAAGAAAACAAAGTCAGAAAGCAGCAACAAAATTAATAACGATAACAACAACAACTAAAGCGAGAGCACAGATTAAAATCTTTGCAAAATGCAATGAATGAAACGACAAAGCAATGAACGAACGAGTTGTGGCAAGGAAAAAAATATATGAATGTATGCGTATGTATGTAAACTACGCATTTTTTAAGCTTTATTCCAGAAGATTTAAAGGCTTCCGAAATATTGCCTGAAAATTCTAAACCAGTGATAGGCGTTTCATAGATCAATTGATCGAGCTCAAATCACACAGACACGTTATGCTCTTTCTTTTGTAAATGATTTAGTCGTCGCTCAGCAAGTGGTGTAGCAACATCGTGGGTGAATGTCGCTTGTTTGCGCATATTTATATATGTAAAAGCATAATTAGTTATACATATGTACGCATGCTTGTCGTTTTTATAAACGACCGCATTCATTGAGGGCCAGCAAGCGACTAAACGAAAACGAACCAATTGAGGGTGAAAACAGAATCGGTACGAAACGACACGACATTGCGACAACGACAGTACCTTGACGTAAAAATGTCGGTGCGAAGCCAGCGACTGAAACATAATAAATGCGGCAACGACCGCCCCTACAGAAGGCTCGTTGCTGCCACATTACAGTTTTTCATTCACAGCTAAAAAGTTTTTGGTTCAGATCGTAATTTTTTAATGTAAAATAATAAATTAAATAGTTAAATTTATTAATTGAATGCTTTAAACTGTTATTATATTTGGTTGTGTATAAATACTTCTCTCCGTTAGATTTATTGAGTTGTCAAAATTTTCATATTTTATAATGCAGTGGCAACTCATCGTCCGCTCGTCGTCGTCACCAAAATTAGAAATCGGCCTAAGTTGACGACAACGTATTTTGTCGGTGGACGACGTCGTGCCGAGTCGTCTTTATTATAATTGCTTTCATAAGAATGCATGGGTTTTAATTTTGACAGGCTGTCGTTGTCGCAATGTCGTGTCGTTACGTTCCGATTCTGTTTTCACCCTGATTTGCGCTATTACGGCGCTCTCACTAATACAGTTGCATTTCAATTTTGCCTATCACTGTTCTAAACGAACAAAAGTTGTATGGGCAAAGGCTTAAAATAAGGCTGATTTTACTATGTTGATGTCACCCGGCTGTAAGGACTACGCTCTCTCTCTCTCTCTCTATGAAAACAAACCTTATTTCCAAGGCTTATTCGCCATGGGAAATAATGCAACATTGAGCGCTCAACTTTTCAACGTTTCAGCGTTAACGCTTGAGTTTCGTTGACGTTGATAACGAAACAGAAATTATTTTGATAATTTTTATAACGTTGAAAAACTGAGTCGTTTCAACAGAAACGACTTTAACATTTAGGTTATCGATAATATTAACGTTGCGGTGCATCCTTGATTAAAACGTTTGGAGCAGAGAGAATGAGTGCATAACAGATAGTAACGCTGTCAGCGCATTGCTGTTTAATAGCTTAGGCTTCAGCTATAAGCCTAGCCTTTTTGCTGGGTACATACATACATATGTATGTATAAACTTATATACATATATATATATATATATATATATGGGAGCAGTCATTGAAGCAAATCCATCAGCATCCTAAAATCGTTAAGTACCTAGAGTAGGCATTACTCATATATGTATGTATACATATCTATGCATTTATGAATATAAGTAGATACATATCGCGCACTAAATCAAAAAGCGTTACAACTCAAAATTCAAAAATTTTCAGGAGGCAAAAAACTTTTTAATTTTTATAGGCAATGATATGGGAAAAGGCTACGTATAATAGTAATTTCTCAGTTAAAAAAGACTCTGATGGAAAAGATTTTTTGGCAGCCGCTAGAGATATATTCTGTGTATCAATTTATGGAAGAAACCCGATTTCGAAAAATTTTGAGTTGTAACGCTTTTTGATTTAGTGTGCGATATGTATGGCAACATTGAATGATTTTGAAGGCAACCAAAACGATGCCTGAATAGACAACGTGAAGCAGCGTACTCGTAATCTCATTCATTCACAGAGATACCAATGTACATATGTACCATAGATGGGCACTTTTAAGTACCAGTAGTAATTCATTATTTTTACCTTTTTTACTGCCTACTTAGAATTTTTTACAGTAATAAGTAGCGCTTTACTTGTTACTTAAAAAATTTTACAGTAATAAGTATCGCTTTACTTATTACTTTAAAAATTTTACAGTAATAAGTACCGCTTTACTTATTACTGTAAAACATTTCAAGTAATAAGTAAAGCGTTACTTATTACTTTAAAAATTTTACAGTAATAAGTAAACTTTACTCGTTACTCTAAAAATTTTACAGTAATAAGTAATATTTACTTGTTACTCTAAGACTACTTAAGTATCGAGGATACAGTAGCCTAAGTATTGGCATACATACACACGTACACTGATGAGCACAAACGCATAGGTTAACGAGCATCTGAGAGATGATGCCCAATAAACATAATAAAAAAATTTCGAACGTTGAAAACAACTAAACGTATTCTCAATTTTTTTCTCAAATATACCGAGGTACGTACCTAGGTATGTATAAATTAAGAACATGCAAATAAAAACTATATTTTTAGAACAATGCTCGGTAAAACTTTGGAAGCAAAAATTTATTTAAAAATCAATTGTAAATTAAATGTAAATTTATCTTAAAAACAAAAGTACATATTTATTTGATATTAAATAAAATTGCTCTTCATCCAAATGTTATTTGAAGCAGTGGCAGGAAATATTGTAATTGTATTCTAGGTTAAGGTTTTATAAAAGTTGTTATATTCTTCAGGAATGGTACAAGCCTTTTAAGTTGAGAACATTTGAGATGCATTTGGGTTTTGGTATACATATGTATGTATATTAAGGTGGAGTGAAAACATATGGAGATTTTTTTTTTGTTCTTTTTTTGAACGTACCAGCAATTAAAAGTTGCCCTTATACGAGTTAATGAACCCCACAAAATTTTATTACGATAGGACGACGTTTTGAACTGCCCCCAGCCACGCAAAGTTGAAAGCAATAAGCACGATCTGGTACAAATATGAAATTTTCAAAATTATAAAATCAAAAAACGAAGTATGAGGATTGATAAAGATGGCTAAGCTGAGTATTAAAGTGAATTTATTTTTTCTTGAAACAACAACAACAAAAGTTATTAAAGGTCAAAATTTATATTATGCATTTTTTAAATTGCAATTACTTAAAAACTACTGAACCGATTTCGAATGTTTTTATGCGGTTTAATAGGTATTTGGATTCCCTTTAATTTGGTATACATTTGATATATGAAAAGTAAGGAGGGGTAAAAGGGGGGTTGACCCCCGCAAGGGGGTGTTATGGAACCCACATAAAATGTATATCAAATTAAAGGGAATCAAAATACCTATCGAATGGTATAAAAATGTTCGAAATCGGTTCAGTAGTTTTAAAGTAATTGCAATTTAAAAAAATGCATAATATAAACTTTGACCTTTAATAACTTTTGTTGTTTTTGTTTCCAAAAAAAATAAATTCACTTTAATACTCAGCTTGGCCATCTTTATCAATCCTCATACTTCGTTTTTTGATTTTATAATTTTAGAAATTTTACATTTGTACCAGATCGTGCTATTTTTTTCAGCTTTGTGGGGCTGGGGCACCTCTAAACATGCGAGTAGGTCAATAAAATTTTACGGGCTTATTTCTGGGCTACACAGGTGCCGTTCTGGCTTTGGAACAAATTGAATTTCCAAAAAAAAATTTTCACTCCACCTTAATGTATATACAGTTGCTTACAAATACATCTCAAATTGAGAATTAAGAAAAATGTGTATTGGGTAATTTAGTAGGAGGAACAGTAGGTAAGAGAGCAGCGTTACCACTGTGATAAAATTCTGTCAGCATTGTGAAGCAATTTCTCGCTCGGTAGGTATAAGGATTTTTCTTTAGGTATGTATTTCGAGTAAGCAAATAACTGGAAGAAGAAAGTTTTCATCTGCTTTACTTAAAAATACAAGTTCATCGATTTTTCGTTGAAGTTTTTTTTAATAAGATGAAAATCTTTTATCGATTGTGAGCACATAGAATATAGGTATGTATGTATATCCTTGCAGGAAGAAAAAAATGAAATGCTAAAAGTAGTTGACTTTTAATTGGCTATTTTGAGACAATTGAAAAAAAATCAATATGTATCACACAGCAAGAAACCCATTTTTAGTTAGTTCATTGACAAAAGCTTTCAAATTCCTGATGAAAATATTTTTATTCAAGAACATTTTAACTGATTTTGCTGTGAAAAATCCTCTTTTTTAGATTTGAAAAGCGAAGCAATGGAAATACATATGTATAGCGAAATGCTTGTGAATTCCATGATTCTAAACTTGTATGCATGTAGCAGTTACATATGCAACCATTTCCCTTGTATTTTTTGTATAATTTTATAAACATTAATAATGTTATATTTTGGGACTAACTATTTTTCACCCAAAAAAAGTTAGTAATGTAATGCAGAAGTACACATGACTGACTTTTTTATCGCCATTCCCATACAAAAGTAGTTAGCCTTTTTCAAAGAAAATATACCATTAACAGTTACCACTAGTGTCTTTGTAAACTGTTTAAAGTCAGTTTTAAGTTAGATGCCCTTCCTGCGGGGGTATAAATGTAATAAACAGTTTTGAGAATTGGTTAAATTTCGAAACCCGTATTTTTTCATTCTTCATGTTATCCCAATCGCTTTTAAACAAAGTATCTCTTATCAAAACATGTAGGTACTTACATATGTAAGTATTTATTACTAATAAGTGTAGAAAGAGATAATGGTAATTTTTCCCCCAAAATTGGTAGATTTTTTCAAGTAGATGGTTATTTTTTTGTTCTGAGTGGCAGGTAGTAAAGACCAAGTTAGATGCAAATGCGTACATATATGTATATGTACATACACATGGATTTGCGCTACATTGGTAAAAAGGGGTGTGAAATTTGTGATGCCATGATGTAGATACCCTACATAGCCATACAGATACCCTACAAAGAAATTCACATTAATCGGGAATTATTTCGGGATCGCGCGCAATGGAACATGCGACTGCTCGTAATTATATCTGAACGACGTTGGTCATAATAAATAATTTTTATTAAATTGTATGCATGTAAAATCATTTATACATATGTATGTATATGTACATATGCAGGTAAGTATTGGCTGGCCTAAAATTTGGCATGACCGTAAATTATTGCTTTCTTTTGAAATTCAAACAATCCTTTTTGGTAAGCTTGCTTAGGTAGCCGACTGTGCAGTTTTGTTCAGAGAGAAATTACATTGAATTTCGTTACGGATACTTAGTTATTAGCCTAAAACTGGGGGTTTCCGCGCGTTAACGCTCGTTAATGTAAATGATCGTATTTTTTGCAACTAAAACAATCGTTTTTGTATGCTTAGGTAGCTGTTAAGTTTTTATTTTTCAGAGAGAAATTGAATAGAATTTCTTTACAGATCTTTAGTATTTAAGCAGAATCTGGGATTTCCCGCTAATGGGAATGCACGATTTTCTTGTTTTGAAACAAAAGCTATCCTTTTTGGTAAGTTTCGTTTTCGGAGAGCGATAGAGAGAGAGAGAGAGAGAAATGACCAACGTCGTTCAGATATAATTACGAGCAGTCGCATGTTCCATTGCGAGCGATCGCGAAATAATTCCCGATTAATGTGAATTTCTTTGTAGGGTATCTGTATGGCTATGTAGGGTATCTACATCATGGCATCACAAATTTCACACCCCTTTTTACCAATGTAGCGCAAATCCATGTGTATGTACATATACATATATGTACGCATTTGCATCTAACTTGGTCTTTACTACCTGCCACTCAGAACAAAAAAATAACCATCTACTTGAAAAAATCTACCAATTTTGGGGGAAAAATTACCATTATCTCTTTCTACACTTATTAGTAATAAATACTTACATATGTAAGTACCTACATGTTTTGATAAGAGATACTTTGTTTAAAAGCGATTGGGATAACATGAAGAATGAAAAAATACGGGTTTCGAAATTTAACCAATTCTCAAAACTGTTTATTACATTTATACCCCCGCAGGAAGGGCATCTAACTTAAAACTGACTTTAAACAGTTTACAAAGACACTAGTGGTAACTGTTAATGGTATATTTTCTTTGAAAAAGGCTAACTACTTTTGTATGGGAATGGCGATAAAAAAGTCAGTCATGTGTACTTCTGCATTACATTACTAACTTTTTTTGGGTGAAAAATAGTTAGTCCCAAAATATAACATTATTAATGTTTATAAAATTATACAAAAAATACAAGGGAAATGGTTGCATATGTAACTGCTACATGCATACAAGTTTAGAATCATGGAATTCACAAGCATTTCGCTATACATATGTATTTCCATTGCTTCGCTTTTCAAATCTAAAAAAGAGGATTTTTCACAGCAAAATCAGTTAAAATGTTCTTGAATAAAAATATTTTCATCAGGAATTTGAAAGCTTTTGTCAATGAACTAACTAAAAATGGGTTTCTTGCTGTGTGATACATATTGATTTTTTTTCAATTGTCTCAAAATAGCCAATTAAAAGTCAACTACTTTTAGCATTTCATTTTTTTCTTCCTGCAAGGATATACATACATACCTATATTCTATGTGCTCACAATCGATAAAAGATTTTCATCTTATTAAAAAAAACTTCAACGAAAAATCGATGAACTTGTATTTTTAAGTAAAGCAGATGAAAACTTTCTTCTTCCAGTTATTTGCTTACTCGAAATACATACCTAAAGAAAAATCCTTATACCTACCGAGCGAGAAATTGCTTCACAATGCTGACAGAATTTTATCACAGTGGTAACGCTGCTCTCTTACCTACTGTTCCTCCTACTAAATTACCCAATACACATTTTTCTTAATTCTCAATTTGAGATGTATTTGTAAGCAACTGTATATACATTAAGGTGGAGTGAAAATTTTTTTTTGGAAATTCAATTTGTTCCAAAGCCAGAACGGCACCTGTGTAGCCCAGAAATAAGCCCGTAAAATTTTATTGACCTACTCGCATGTTTAGAGGTGCCCCAGCCCCACAAAGCTGAAAAAAATAGCACGATCTGGTACAAATGTAAAATTTCTAAAATTATAAAATCAAAAAACGAAGTATGAGGATTGATAAAGATGGCCAAGCTGAGTATTAAAGTGAATTTATTTTTTTTGGAAACAAAAACAACAAAAGTTATTAAAGGTCAAAGTTTATATTATGCATTTTTTTAAATTGCAATTACTTTAAAACTACTGAACCGATTTCGAACATTTTTATACCATTCTATAGGTATTTTGATTCCCTTTAATTTGATATACATTTTATGTGGGTTCCATAACACCCCCTTGCGGGGGTCAACCCCCCTTTTACCCCTCCTTACTTTTCATATATCAAATGTATACCAAATTAAAGGGAATCCAAATACCTATTAAACCGCATAAAAACATTCGAAATCGGTTCAGTAGTTTTTAAGTAATTGCAATTTAAAAAATGCATAATATAAATTTTGACCTTTAATAACTTTTGTTGTTGTTGTTTCAAGAAAAAATAAATTCACTTTAATACTCAGCTTAGCCATCTTTATCAATCCTCATACTTCGTTTTTTGATTTTATAATTTTGAAAATTTCATATTTGTACCAGATCGTGCTTATTGCTTTCAACTTTGCGTGGCTGGGGGCAGTTCAAAACGTCGTCCTATCGTAATAAAATTTTGTGGGGTTCATTAACTCGTATAAGGGCAACTTTTAATTGCTGGTACGTTCAAAAAAAGAACAAAAAAAAAATCTCCATATGTTTTCACTCCACCTTAATATACATACATATGTATACCAAAACCCAAATGCATCTCAAATGTTCTCAACTTAAAAGGCTTGTACCATTCCTGAAGAATATAACAACTTTTATAAAACCTTAACCTAGAATACAATTACAATATTTCCTGCCACTGCTTCAAATAACATTTGGATGAAGAGCAATTTTATTTAATATCAAATAAATATGTACTTTTGTTTTTAAGATAAATTTACATTTAATTTACAATTGATTTTTAAATAAATTTTTTCTTCCAAAGTTTTACCGAGCATTGTTCTAAAAATATAGTTTTTATTTGCATGTTCTTAATTTATACATACCTAGGTACGTATCTCGGTATATTTGAGAAAAAATTGAGAATACGTTTAGTTGTGAATTTTAAAATACTCTGATTTTAAAATTTTGTATAATTTTTTTTTCAACGTTCGAGATTTTTTTCTATTATGTTTATTGGGCATCATACCTCATATGCTCGTTAACGCATGCGCTTGTGCTCATCAATGTACGTGTGTATGTATGCTAATACTTAGACTACTGTATCCTCGATACTTAAGTAGTCTTAGAGTAACAAGTAAATATTACTTATTACTGTAAAATTTTTAGAGTAACGAGTAAAGATTACTTATTGCTGTAAAATTTTTAAAGTAATAAGTAACGCTTTACTTATTACTTGAAATTTTTTACAGTAATAAGTAAAGCGGTATTTATTACTGTAAAAAATTTTAAGTAATAAGTAAAGCGATACTTATTACTGTAAAATTTTTTAAGTAACAAGTGAAGCGTTACTTATTACTGTAAAAAATTTTAAGTAAGGAATATTCTTTTACTGCTTACTGTTTGCTTTACTGAATTACAATAGTACTTCAGTATGCCCATCTATGATATGTACATATGTGTCTACAAATCTTCACATTTGTTTGCCAGTGTTTGCAGAAATGAAATCTGATGGATTATTTTTAAAATTATTCGAGGCGACTAATAAAAGTTCGTTGCAAAACGAAGAAGAAAAGAGCTCTCTGATTAAGGTAAATTGTTTAAATATAATTAATCTGGCAATTTGGTTCGTATTGTAAAAGTCAATATGTATGTGATATGCCAAAATGAGGATTCCTTTGATTGACTGAGATGTAGATATTTTAATGACATTTTACCTAGCTTCCATTTCCGTTTCAGAACATTTTATTTTCTCACTGAATACACCCCATTATTGCATGGAAGATCATACAAAATGTGAGGTAAATTTATTTATAAATTGACTATTAATAAATTCACTTGTATGCATTATAAAGAGAGCGCTATTATGGCTTTGCTGACAGACTTCCAATATGCACTTTATTACGCACATGCCAGAACATACACTCAAAAAAAAAATTTCTCTCGATCAAAGACATAATTTTCCTTATTTTGAACACGCGTCCCAATACAAAATTTTCTTTGTTTTGTGTAAATTTTCTCAAAAATGTGGAAAAAACAAAAAAACATTCAAACAAATTCGTTGCCATGGGAATTTGTATGGGAATTTAATTTCTCAAAATTAAAGAAATCATGCCGGAATCGCAATTTGGCGTTAGGTCGGTCGCGCGTTGATCGTACCTCAAAGCCGCTTCACACTGACATTCGATATTAGATGTTGGATTGCAAACATGTTCACTGCTACAAACATATTTTGTTGAATTTTTTCATAAATTTTAAAATTTTTCATCGAAAGAAAACAATTCGAATTTATTTAATGTCAAACGCCCGACTTAGTAGAGAAATGTTCAACTCAGGCGTTATACGGGGTTGCAATAAATATACGATATTACAAAAAATTTTACGATCAAACGCTTGAGGTCACAATGCGATTGGCTTCATATATTTCCATACATTTCTACTCACTTGTCAGAAGCGCGACCGACCGAACGCCAAATTGCGATTCCGGCATCAAGTCTTCAAAACAAGGAAAGTTGGGAATGGAATGGCGCTTAAAGAATTTTTCATTATTTTAATGTATGAATTTTTTCAAAACAAGTATATGAAACCATGGTAACGCATGTAACAACAATATTTTATAAACCTTTTAACATGTTTTAAGGAAAATTTACTCAAAACAAAGAAAGAAGTGTTCAAAATAGGTAAACAATTTCTTTGACCTCTCCATATATTTTTTTTCTCTCAGTGTACTTAGCATTAAAGTAAAAACACTACATAGACGAGGTGTTTTTAGAGAAGAACCGTAACGTTCGAAAAATCAGGCCGTCTGATTTTATTGGCACGGACCAGGCCACATTCTCATAGGTAGAGCAGGCCAAAATCTCGGAATTCTAGCAGTTTTTCAACGAAATTACCCTCTGAAAAAAAAAAACATTGTAAATCTAAAGACTTTCGCTGTTAAATCAACTACTTTCCGCAGTTGAAATGTGCCCAACAATGCTCCGTTGTTGTTTCAAAGGTGCGAGCGTCGTTGATTTAAGTCAACCACGGAAACTGTTGGATCAAATACTTTTGGCTTTAAGTTAACAACGGAGATTTTTGGAAAAAATTTTCACCTAAAAATAAATTTTTGTTTGCATTTTACTCTTCATCTTCTCTCTACCCGGGCCCCAACTGCAAATTGTAGCCTCCGCTTGTTTTCCTCCTCTTCTTCTCTCCTTCTTATCATTCACTGGTTGCTATCCTTATTTCTTATTCTGCTTTTTCTTCTTTATTTTGTATTTTCCTCCGGATTCGAACCATGACATCAACCTTAAATTCTCTCCAATCATCACATAGTGGAACATTCAACATTATATTGAATTTAAAACCCCTTTTATACTTCCTCCTTCCCGAAAAAGCATCTATAAATTATGTGAATCATTGTAAAAACAAAATTTAAAAAAAAAATGTTCTCATTAGTTTTGTTAACAACGGAAACTATTGGGTGAAATACTTTTGCCATTAAATCAACAACGGGGACTTCTGGAGAAAAGTTTCTGCTAAAAATAAACTTTTGTTTGGATTTTTTCTCTTCATTTTCTCTCCATCATTATTGTTTTTGTTGGTTTTCTCACAAAAAAATGTTTTCTCACAAAAAAAAAATTTTAACAGCAAGCAAGTTTTTGAAACAACAGCGCCCGTTTTTGAATCAATTGTTGGATCAAAAGCTTTTCTGTAAAAACAAATACTTTTGCTGTTGAATCAAAGACGCTCTGAAAAAAATACCCGTAGTTAAACCAACAACTTTCGGCTGTTGAATCTCCGTCTTTGATTCAACAGCAAAAGTATTTGTTTTTACAGTAAAGTTTTTGATCCAACAATTTATTCAAAAACGGCCGTTGTTGTTTCAAAAACTTGCTTGCTTTTAAAAAATTTGTTGTGAGAAAATATTTTTTTGTGAGAAAACCAACAAAAAAAAATAATGATGGGGAGAAGATGAAGAGAAAAATCCAAACAAAAGTTTATTTTTAGCAACAGTTTTCTCCCCGTTGTTGATTTAAAGGCAAAAGTATTTGACCCAACAGTTTCCGTTGTAAACAAAACTAATGAGAACAAATTTTTTTTAAATTTTGTTTTTACAATGATTCAAATAATTCATGGATTCCTTTTTAGGAAATGGAAGTATAAATAGGTTACTACAATTCAATATAATATTGAATGTTCCACTATGTGATGGTTGGATAGAATGTCATGGTTCGAATCCGGAGGAGAGTATAAAATAAAGAAGAAAAATCAGAATAAGAAATAAAGATAGCAACCAGTGAATGATAAGAAGGAGAGAAGAATAGGAGAACAAGCGGAGGCTACATATTTGCAGTTGGGACCCGGGCGGAGAGAATATGAAGAGTAAAATGCAAACAAAAATTTATTTTTAGGTGAAAATTTTTTCCAACAATCTCCGTTATTGACTTAAATCAACAACGCTCGCACCTTTGAAACAACAACGGAGCGTTGTTGGGCACATTTCAACTGCGGAAAGTAGTTGATTTAACAGTGAAAGTCTTTAGATTTACAACGTTTTTTTTTCAGAGCGGAGATTCAACAGCCGAAAGTTGTTAATTTAACTACGGGTATTTTTTTTCAGAGCATACATTTTTTGGTGGACTGCTCACTTTTTCAGATTTCTGTGAGCTTAGTTACAGAACTTATGTGATACCCTTCGCTCGTTGCATACATATACATATACATACATACATATATACTTATATGTATATAGATTGCATATTAAATTGAGTATAAAAATTAATTCGAAAAAGACAAAGAAAACGCTTTGAATGACTTCAAAACACACCATTTTTGTGGTGATTGTATTTCAGGTGATTAACGTCTCTCATCACTTATGTATGTATGTAGATACAGTAACATATTTATGTATGTCCATGTCTACTATATTAATCAGTCGATATTATGCAGTTTGTAGACATCACAATGGCACAAAAAAAACACATTTGCATACATTCATCGTCTCTGGGGCACAAATTGACAGTGTGATTAAAAATGCGAGCTGCATTTTGTATTAAATGCGATTAACGTTAAGGACTGTGGCATTTTCCGACAAAAAAATATTAACAGAATCGATATTATTTAAACTATTAATCTTCAATACTTTCATTAACAATTCGCTGCCAGCCCATCACTGATTTAGACTTCGTCAAATGGGCTGCTTTCTTCAGATCATGATCTACATGTACATAAGCTTATCTTATATTGTAGATATAAATAGAATATCTTTTTTTAGATTTTTTTATACATATATTTTTTTCTATATTTTCTTACTTTTCTGCATAGTAGTGTCAAAGCAAAATACCAGAACTATGGAGTTAAAATTTGTTATCTCTATTTTCTAACGAGCTTCATTTCGGAAAATATTAGCTTCTAAAATCCTTTTTGTGTACATATATAACAGTTCTCACATTGCGCATCGTTCTGCTAAAACAGGAAGTTGTTCCCAAGCACCGTGGAACAGCGCCGTCAGCCAGTGATGCCAGATAATCTCCGCTAAAATTCCCACAGAAATTGGAAAAAAATCCCTAATTTCCCACATTTTAAACAATTTCATAAAATTAACACAAATTAACAAGCTTATGCATCATTTCAGATGTTTTCTTTAAAATTATGCTTAATGTAAGAAGTTAACTTCTATCACGTGTACTGTGCTACACGCGGCTTTTTTTTATATGGACGACAACAAAATGTCCCTTTTTTCCCTCTTTAAAAATTTTGCAGTGAAATATCCCTAAAAAAGGAAAATTTCCCTCAATCTGGCACCACTGCCGTCAGCGAGCAACTTAATCGCACGGCAGGTTGCAGAAGTCAAGTGGGTTGGTCAGCGAATGTACGCCCACGCCATAAAAACCTTTACTGTATACCAAATACACATATGTATGTATGCGTGAACATAAATCCATACACAAAAGCTTAAACACGATTACGGACAAGTAATTTTGAGATAAAAACCCTTCAAAATTATGTTCTTTAGCACATTTAAGTAGTGTTCACACGCAGCATTGGCCATAACGCCTACTTAACATCGAACAAAAGGTTCACACGCCTCCCAAAAATAAAGCACAAAAGGCAACGCAAAGGAGGCAAAAAGTCATAAAAAAAACGAGAACACAAAATTTGCTACAAACACACATACTTAGTACAATAAATGAAAAGGAAATTAATACACGCAGAAATGAATGAAATTTGCTGTTTTGCCTTCTATGTTGTCTTAAGCAATTGGATTTTAATGAGCGGCAATAAATGGAGCGGCAAGGACACATTATCTACTTCAGCAACAATATACACACACACACGTGTATAAAAGTTTTTATATGGCCTACGGGGGTGTTCGTTTCGTTCAATTTGCCATAGAAATTATCCACTTGATTTTCTTGGCTTTTTCAGCTGCTCGCAAATGAAATTATTATTTCATTATTTTATGCAAAATTTGTATATTCTTACAACTTAAGCAAGCCAGCAAGCACACACACAGTAGCTGCGCCGCATGTGCGCATTTGTTTGCCCTTTGGCCCGTAACGACCTTTGACTGCGTCTGCATATAACACACACACCACTTTTCCTACTGGCAGCCCCTAACCCTCAGCTCTCTCACCTCAACTAGGTAAATATCGACTTGATAACTGAGTTGTAGCAAAAGTTCGAAAAGTTTTGAAAAAGTGTGTGTACGCAACGAAACGCCTGAAAGAATATGCAAGTTCAAATTTACCACTTTTTTGTGCTTTTTATTTTCTTTTTAACTTCTTGCCGCGCGTTGTGCAAGGAGAAGTTCATATTAACGCCGGAAGTTTGTTTTCGATTTCATTTCGACATTCCCTCTCAAGTTTGTATATATGTATGGATGTATTTTGCACATTCGTATTGGAACTCCATTTTTATTTTGTTTGTAATTTTTTTTCCTGTCGTGTGAACTTACTTAAGTTTTATGTAACTTTATAAACGAACTGTGATGCATCGTTGCATGTATACCATTGTGAATGGATACAAGTGAAATGACTCTGAGATGTGTTTAAAACAGGTCAAACAGCTGTGCTCAGCTGATTTTAAGAGTTGCTTATTTGGTATCAAGGGTCCCAATTTCTGGCTGAGTTGCATTCGATAGTGTCACAAAATTTAGAATTAAATAGTATCATTAACAAAAAAAAAGTTGTATAAAAAATACCTTTTCATTGACTATTGTTAAATAAAACCATATTTCTAGTAATAAGAGTTTGTTTTGTGTACAGGTTTATATTTATTTTGCGAAAATTTTGTAAACAAAATAATAGTTTTAAAAGTTTCTAAAAAGTACATCGAAATGCAACCATGTGCTAAAATATGCAACCATGCAAGCATCTTCGGGTATTATTACTACGCAGCCATTTTTTATGATGGTCAGCAACATAATATTACAATTGTAATTGGGCCAATAATTTCCTTTATGTGCCAGTAAAATTCATTAAAAGAGAAATTTCCTATTTGAAATTATAAGAACATCCAATTTCTTTAAAGTATATGCAATACATAAGCGTCAACACAGAAGTTGCATTGAATTACTGCGGGTATAAAAATAGTATATTAACGTATGTATGTATGTGTGTACGTGTGTAGATTGGCACTGGAATTTGCAATTCAGCTACAAGTTTTAAAATTATTATGTGGGTGAATACTGCAGCATTGGTGTCCATATCTTTGTATACAATGACCAAATCATCTATTGCCTTTTTATTGATATTTTCAATAATACTGCGATTGGAAAAAAGGTACGTATGTACATATACACGTATTATTTAATGAATAATGTAGAAAAATTAAAAGTTCGCTTTTAAATTGCAGAGCTTATTCCTTGTTTTTATTGTGGGTCTAATTGCAATCGGTATATTGATGTTTACCTACGCATCAGCACAGTTTAATGCACTCGGTTTCATATTTGTCCTACTGGCATCGCTCAAACATATTATATTGTGGCAAACAATAATAAACAACCGAAAAGGTTTCGACGCACTCGATTATCAAGAACATGCCGATTATAGGGTTGGCTTTCCAATAATGTCACACGCCCCGAGAAAAACGACTTTTACTGGGTTGTAGGGGAGGTGGAGTAGGTTCTGAATCAGTTAAATTTAGGCGCCGGACGTACCTAGTTTTCCCGGAATTTGTTAAAGTTGTTAAATTTTTACCAATAACAACTCCATTTCCTCATTTACAAAACAAATTTCACTCTTTATTTTAGTCACAACACGTATATTACTAATATATTTAATAAATTTTACAATATTGCGTTAAAATCACTTTTATTAAAAATGTTGCTAATAGCGACTTCACAGGGTGTACTACGCAGAAGGACATCACCGTGGCGGTAGCCACGGTTAGGGCACACGTCCGGACGGATGGCGTAGCCCAGGGTTATTTTTTATAAGCGCGGCCGAAGGCCGCCAACGCAGAAAAGTGTTCTGCGCAAAAGTTGTTTCTTTATCTATCGAATTTATATGGAGTTACTAAACTTTAACCATAAACTCCTCGAAAACGAGGTACGTCCGGCGCCTAAAATTTACGGATTCAGAACACCCTTCCCTTCCCCTACCACCCGGTAGAAGTCGTTTTTTTGGGGGCGTGTGACATTATTGGAAAGTTTCCCCCGATTATACAATAATACGTTCCACCAATCCCGACTACAAAAAGGCTATAATTCGCATAAACATAACACGTTCCAATCGCCAAACTATTCAATACATAGCACACTCCGATACACATTTACTAAATGCGGCCGATTTGTTGGTGATAGACGAAGCGGCTGCTATACCATTACCTTTGGTAAAGAAAATGATGGGTCCGTATTTAATATTTATGGCTTCGACAATAAATGGTTACGAGGGTACGGGACGATCGCTGTTTGAAATTGATGTCGCAGCTGCAGAAAGACAATAATGCTCCACCGCCGGTGTGTACTTTTTTATTTTGTTAAAAAAAAACAATTGTTTTTAAATAGTTTCTTATCTATTTGTTATTTTCTTTTAGATAAAACTAGAGGAATCCATACGTTATAGTGAAGGTGATGACATCGAATCTTGGTTAATCAATTTGCTTTGTTTGGATGCCACTACAGTGCCGCATATTAGTTCGGAGTGTCCAACGCCAGATGTTTGCGAACTCTATTATATCGATCGTGATGCTTTATTTTCATACAACAAAGCAGCCGAATCATTTCTGCATCGTTTAGAGTCGATTTACGTCGCCTCACATTACAAAAACAGTCCAAATGATTTGCAAATGATGAGTGATGCGCCGGCACATCATCTCTTCTGTTTGCTGGGACCCATACAACGCAAAGATCAACTACCGGAAATACTTGTCGTTCTACAGGTGGCACTTGAAGGTGAAATTTCTTCAAAAACTATAAGCGAATCACTGGGTCGTGGTAAGAAGGCAAGTGGTGATCTGATACCAAGGAATGTTGCCGAACAATTTGGCGATAAGGAGTTTCCTAAGTTGGCCGGTGTACGAGTGGTTAGAATAGCGACACATCCCAATTATCAAAGGGTAAACTATCAATTTTCGTTATCATTTTTGCCTTTGTTTGTAGCAAATCCTAAGTTTCCCAATCTCCTTTACAGATGGGCTATGGTAAACGTGCTATTAAGCTTCTGCGTGATTAATATCAAGGCAAATTTACAGATCTTAGCGAAAATACTCCAATTGAGGATTGAGATTAAAATAAGCGGATTTTATCGCAGTGATCTGCTCGTATAGCGTATTCATGCGATGTTGATGAAGCCGTTGAACAAAATCCACATCATAGATGTTCCCTTGAATCATATTCGTCTTGCAAAAGAATCCAAATGCTAGCAGGAATGATTCAATATTTTTATAACAGT
This sequence comes from Urophora cardui, assembly GCA_960531455.1. Lineage (NCBI taxonomy): Eukaryota > Metazoa > Arthropoda > Insecta > Diptera > Tephritidae > Urophora > Urophora cardui. The sequence continues at coordinate 143,748,197 of OY482671.1, read as the reverse complement.
GTTATTGTACTAATTTAATATTAAATGCAATTACATATATGAAACTGCGCCTACATTGTTAATTGAAGCAGTGGCAATAAAAAACGTTATTGTACCTTAGTTGTAAGATTTTATATATAAATATAAATAAATAAATATAAATTGTTACTTTCTAATTAAATATTGGTATGAAATTAAAGGTAAACATGCTGCCATGGAAAGTTGATAACTCGCCCAAAAAATTTAATATTTTGATGAAATTTGGAATGCAAGTTGGTATACAGACTGAGACGGTTGGTATCGCTAATTGGGACCATGACCATGTCCACTTTTCCTATATAGTCATAACTCAGAAGTCGCAGCAGATATCGCACGTTTGGTGGTTATGAAAGCCTCACCTAGGCGATTATAAAGTTTAAACCGATAAGCAAAAATATAATTTTAACTTCACTTTTAATTATTGTTTTGAATGTACATACATACATATGTATATGAAATAATTCTTACCTGGAATCTATCACTGGAGGAAATGGATAGAAAGGTGCTCCCATATCACAGCCACAGATGCATCGCCTCATTATCTGAAAATAAAGATAAAATATTATTTAATAATGTAATTAATAATATATTTATTGGAACAATACTTATCTTTCAAAAATTTTTCACGAACATTTCACGAAGATCTTCACTGGAAAAAAATGCACTCAGGGTTGCATTAAATAGGTTTTTCACACAAAATAATTTAAAGTTGTCCATTTTGCAATCATCAATATAATGGGTTGTAATTATAATGAAATTTATGTCGGTTCGATTGTTATTATTATTAGAAGCACCCTTTTGACACAACTTTAAAAATTTTATACTGATAAATGAGTCGATTGTCAAAACATATTAAAATCACCTAAGTCTACGAGCCGAAATTTTTCAGATTTTTCATATAATAAATTAAACAAGTCAGTGGGCCTAAAGAACATCAATTACGATGTATTGTGGAACGATTTTCCGTCATCCCTTGTCAAAACTAAAAGTTACTAGTCTCAAGCAACGAGGTTTGTGAGAGTAAAGTGATATTTGCTCTCAATGAGAAATGTTAGCAAAAAAGTAAGGATACACGAAGTTATCAAAATTTGCTAGTTTTACATGTTTTGTAATAAACGAGGTTTGTGAGAGTAAAGTGATATTTGCTCTCAATGAGAAATGTTAGCAAAAAAGTAAGGATACACGAAGTTATCAAAATTTGCCAGTTTTCCATGTTTTGTGATAAATTGGCTTACTGCTTCCATTTTCACCTTTTTTTTTAAATATAAGCATATTGTTAATTTGATTTGATTTGCGTCAAGGCAAATTCATTATGGTAATGGCAGGGCGAATTCGGCAATATTTTATTTTTCTTTTTTACTTATGTATGTATGTCAAACCCTTTGTTGGACTTCAAAAATTTTCAGTTACTTGTCAAATTTTTTACTAGCCCTGCCGGGTTGTTAAATTTTATTCACCTCACATCTGTCAAAAATTTCCATTCCAAGGAACTTTGCTACCGATTTACACAGGCCCATAATGTGGAAGCAAACGTATCATATTAATTTTTTATAACTAAAATTTTTATTAAATACAATTAAATCTAATTATATATGTGCAAAAAATTTACTTTTATCAATCGAACTTACAGCTATTGTTTACAAAATAAAATATATTACATAAAATTCATTAGAAAAATAATTTGGTAATAAAAACAGTTTGTATTCAAGCAAAGCTTGAGAAATAAATACTTAGCATGAACAAACTCACTCAAAAATTTTGTTCGATGTTCAAAATTACTATAAACTAAAATAAAGCTTAAAGAGTTGTGGCGTTTTGATATTAAAAGCAACTTTATTTATTTCAATATTTGTTCATATTGTAATACAATAATATGGAAAAAAAATTTGCGAAAGTTTTGAAACACGGTAACACTTCCTCAGATTTCATCAGGGTTTATGAGGTGCAGAATCTCCACGAAACCCTGAATTAGACAAAAACGAGAGCAGCAACCCTAAATTTTTGAGAAATATATATGTATTTTTACAACAACCACCTCCGGCCGCCATGCTGAACTGCCCTTCAAAAATTGACGCCATGCTGGTCTGCCCTTCAATTGCGATGGCAGATCGACCATATATCGACTTTTTTAATCGATTTTCGATGAGCTAAGTCACTGTACGTTTTACACTATGATGTATACTTTGAGAAATTTTTGTGTGAATATAAGGCAGAATTTAAAATGAAATTTTGGTTTAACATTTGCAGCTTATTTCTTTCTATTGAAAACTCACCCTTCGGCAGTGGTGGTGGCAGGAACCAAAACTAAGGAGCACGCCTCCTATTGGGAGAGAAGCTCGGCCTTAAAACTCGTTAGAGTTATATATATCTGCGTCATTGTATTATATATTATATTGAAGACTCTAACCCGCGTTCTTAATCATAACTCATATGTACTTTTATAAAAAGTTCTTTAGAACTTCAAAGATTAATTCCAGTCTAGTTTCAGTTTCCAAACCAAGAAAATACAAAAGAAAGAACTTGCTTGTGGAATCTTCTCCCTAAAACATTTTTTCAAGTTCTTATTAAGATCTAATTAAATTGTCATTTATCTGGACCAAGAACCGACTACAACTGCATATCTAGTTATTTATTCTGACAGTCAGTCTGCGCTGAAGGCATACAATTGTCGAAAACATCTTGATGAGATGGCAACGCGGGCTTTTCTTACACTGAAATGGGAACTGAATTCCATTGTACACGCGCTCGCAAGAACGGATAAGTCTGCTCCACTGTTTTTTTTACTTGGAAGTACTTGACTCTACTAATTAATTTTAGCAAACTACACTCAAAAAAAAAAAAAATTACTCAGATTATGGAAAAATGGGAATGATTCGGCGCTAAAGACATATTTCCATATTTTGATGTACAATTTTCTTTAAAACGTGGTTTTTATTCCTTGATTTGAAGAAAATCGTACATCAAAATATGGAAATATATCTTTAGCGCCGAATCATTCCCACTTTTCCATAATCTGAGTAAGTTGTTTTTTCAGTGTATGTGACCAAAATACCGTATTTTATTAAAATCAATTGCATTAATAACTCATCAGCTATTTTTTTTTTTTTTTCAGTGTATTTACATGAACCTTACCACAACTCCCACACAGTTACAAAGCCAACAAAACCAACAAGTCATCGGTAACGTTGAGTTTCGCAAATGAGGGGAGGGGGCAAGAAAACTCGCAGCGCATACAATGAGTGCGTAGGTACTCACTTCTTCAAAGAATGTCGGCACGCAAAATGGAGGGTGACCACAGCGGCCCAGCCGTAGACTAAGCAAGTGGCCATTCGAAAGAACCATTTTCAAATAAAATAAAAAATAGAATAAATAAAGCAAAATATACAAATCATGAAAACCACAAAAGCAGAGGAAGTGCAAAACAAAAAAAAAGAAAAGAAATAACTTCGTATGTAAATTCCAATTCCACAACGAACTTTAACATTTTTTGACAGTTTGCGTATAAATCTTGAAATGTTTTAATTTGTTCGCGAATCGATTTGTGCGTACGAGTCTAAACTTGTGCCCCTTGGCAGCGAGACGAAGTCAACACGCGCCCCTTTCTTTACCTTTTGGCTTCGTCGAGGTTTTTTGAATGCGTTTGGGATGCCTACACGGTTGAAAATTGCGTTCTATTTTGTAAACGTCTTAGGCTACATACATACATATCATCGGTCTCCTGCCAGACACACGAATGTGAAAAATTTTTTAAGTGCGTTGTCTGCCCTTTATTGGGTACTAGCAAATACCCGTCCCGCTGCGCAGCGACGAAAAAATTTGTATGTTATAATGAGGGTTTCCCTCTACATTTCCCTTTCTCTTTCTTTTTCCTTTAATTTTACCTTTACCTTTACCTTTACCTTTACCTTTACCTTTACCTTTACCTTTACCTTTACCTTTACCTTTACCTTTACCCTTACCTTTACCTTTACCTTTACCTTTACCTTTACCTTTACCTTTACCTTTACCTTTACCTTTACCTTTACCTTTACCTTTACCTTTACCTTTACCTTTACCTTTACCTTTACCTTTACCTTTACCTTTACCTTTACCTTTACCTTTACCTTTACCTTTACCTTTACCTTTACCTATACCTATACCTTTACCTTTACCTTTACCTTTACCTTTACCTTTACCTTTACCTTTACCTTTACCTTTACCTTTACCTTTACCTTTACCTTTACCCTTACCTTTACCTTCACCTTCACCTTTACCTTTACCTTTACCTTTACCTTTACCTTTACCTTTACCTTTACCTTTACCTTTACCTTTACCTTTACCTTTACCTTTACCTTTACCTTTACCTTTACTTTTACCTTTACCTTTACCTTTACCTTTACCTTTACCTTTACCTTTACCTTTACCTTTACCTTTACCTTTACCTTTACCTTTACCTTTACCTTTACCTTTACCTTTACCTTTACCTTTACCTTTACCTTTACCTTTACCTTTACCTTTACCTTTACCTTTACCTTTACCTTTACCTTTACCTTTACCTTTAGCTTTACCATTACCTTTACCTTTACCTTTACCTTTACCTTTACCTTTACCTTTACCTTTACCTTTACCTTTACCTTTACCTTTACCTTTACCTTTGCCTTTACCTTTACCTTTACCTTTACCTTTACCTTTACCTTTACCTTTACCTTTACCTTTACCTTTACCTTTACCTTTACCTTTACCTTTACCTTTATTACCTTTACCGTTACCTTTACCTTTACCTTCACCTTCACCTTCACCTTCACCTTTACCTTTACCTTTACCTTTACCTTTACCTTTACCTTTACCTTTACCTTTACCTTTACCTTTACCTTTACCTTTACCTTTACCTTTACCTTTACCTTTACCTTTACCTTTACCTTTACCTTTACCTTTACCTTTACCTTTACCTTTACCTTTACCTTTACCTTTACCTTTACCTTTACCTTTACCTTTATCTTTACCTTTACCTTTACCTTTACCTTTACCTTTACCTTTACCTTTACCTTTACCTTTACCTTTACCTTTACCTTTACCTTTACCTTTACCTTTACCTTTACCATTACCTTTACCTTTACCTTTACCTTTACCTTTACCTTTACCTTTACCTTTACCTTTACCTTTACCTTTACCTTTACCTTTACCTTTACCTTTACCTTTACCTTTACCTTTATTACCTTTACCGTTACCTTTACCTTTACCTTCACCTTCACCTTCACCTTTACCTTTACCTTTACCTTTACCTTTACCTTTACCTTTACCTTTACCTTTACCTTTACCTTTACCTTTATCTTTACCTTTACCTTTACCTTTACCTTTACCTTTACCTTTACCTTTACCTTTACCTTTACCTTTACCTTTACCTTTACCTTTACCTTTACCTTTACCTTTACCTTTACCTTTACCTTTACCTTTATCTTTACCTTTACCTTTACCTTTACCTTTACCTTTACCTTTACCTTTACCTTTACCTTTACCTTTACCTTTACCTTTACCTTTACCTTTACCTTTACCTTTATCTTTACCTTTACCTTTACCTTTACCTTTACCTTTACCTTTACCTTTACCTTTACCTTTACCTTTACCTTTACCTTTACCTTTACCTTTACCTTTACCTTTACCTTTACCTTTACCTTTACCTTTACCTTTACCTTTACCTTTACCTTTACCTTTACCTTTACCTTTACCTTTACCTTTACCTTTACCTTTACCTTTATCTTTACCTTTACCTTTACCTTTACCTTTACCTTTACCTTTACCTTTACCTTTACCTTTACCTTTACCTTTACCTTTACCTTTACCTTTACCTTTACCTTTACCTTTACCTTTACCTTTACCTTTACCTTTACCTTTACCTTTACCTTTACCTTTACCTTTACCTTTACCTTTACCTTTACCTTTACCTTTACCTTTACCTTTACCTTTACCTTTACCTTTACCTTTACCTTTACCTTTACCTTTACCTTTACCATTACCTTTACCTTTACCTTTACCTTTACCTTTACCTTTACCTTTACCTTTACCTTTACCTTTACCTTTACCTTTACCTTTACCTTTACCTTTACCTTTACCTTTACCTTTACCTTTACCTTTACCTTTACCTTTAACTTTTCCCTTAACTTTTATCTTTACTTTTACCTTTATCTTTACATTACCGAAACCATCCATCACCATCTGGGCCCACTATTTGAGCCATTTCTGGGAAAGCTGTAGGTTGAAGCCCTGCTCAACGCGTTTCATTTGCTACCAATATCGCTCGGAAGCATTCAGGGGTCATCCCGGTCCATGCTTTTACCCATATCGTCGAAAGCAGCCTAGGCATAACTATTTAAAGAGCTTTTTGTTGAAGTCCTCCTCAACAGCTTTCATTTGATACCAATATTTGCTTGTTTCTGGCAGGAGACCGACGATATGTAAACGCACCCTAAGAAAACCAATTTCTCATCATCATACTTATGGCGTTTTCGATTCTGGCAAAAATGTCGCACTTATTCTGCATTTTTATCGGGCTGTCAAATTTGTTTGTTCTATTCCACATAGATTCCACACATTTTTTCAGGGTTGCTTGTTCTATTGACAAAAATGTCGCCCTCTGCCTGACCACAGGGCAGCATTTTCTGCCCTTAATATGACCAAGGGGTTGCATTATTTTTGTTTCATACATCACATGAAAAGCGCAACATTTTCTTAGGGCTCAGGGCGCATGTTGATAATGTTGCCTTGTAATAATGCAGCATTTTGATTCAGAATCGAAAACGCTATTAACAGACACACTCCAATCGTCGATAATGTAAAAAAGCTATTCAAGAATAAAATTGGATGATTAATTTTGCGCCACCTTGTATAACACAAGCACTTCTGATTTGCAACCAAAAAGGTAAACGGAAATAACAGTGCCTTCGCTACACCACACAAACAGTCATGGCAAATGAAATAATGCTGCAGTTATAAAATGGCTTAGCAAAGTCATGCACCCAACCGAATGCGTCCATTTCGTCCGTCTTACTTGTGGCGACATCTGGCGATGCATAGCAAATAAATAATTGCTAAATATTGCGCAATAAATTTATGAGACAGACAAATGAACTATAGATGGCGCATGTGATTCGTTAAAGTAGTGGCTAAATCTTAGTAGAGAATGAAAATTTAGCAGAATAAACAGTGTGGCCAGGTGTGGCGAACGTAGCTAAACTAACTTCAGTTTGAATATTGAATTGAAATCGAACCAAAGCATAAGTACTCTCAACTCATTGTCAGAACCGAAAAAAAATGAGACATATGTACATACTAGGGATTCCAATCCCGGGATCCCGGGATACCGGGATCCCGGGATCCCGCCCTTTTTGACATCCCGAAAATCCCGGGATAGCTAGAATTTTATCCCGGGATTTTCGGGATAAGATAAAGAGAGAATATTCAGCTATTATACCTAGCAAAGAAAAGTTATATTTTATATAATTTTTATTGGTCTCAGATCTGTATACTAATAGCATTTCCTATTCTGAATGAAAATGTGTCCTGTGCCCTATTAAAGTGTTGCATTTTTCATGTGATGAATGAAACAAAAATAATGCACCCTTTTACTTGTGCTAAGAGCAGAAAATGTTGCCCGTAGTCGGGCCAGTTTTATATTTTGTCAATAGAACAAACATCCCTAAAAAAAGTGTTGAGTCTGTGTGGAAGAGAACATAAAAATGTAACAGCCGGAAGAAAATGCGACTTTTTTGCTAGAATAAAAAAGTCCATTAGTCAAAGTAAGGATTAAAAATTTTGATTTTTTTTAAATTTTTTTTTAATAATTAAATTTTTTTGTGTTGAAGTACGCGTTGTAAGGAAACGTACCTTAGGTGTTTTTAACGCTTTTAGCTTGTGGCAAAATTCATTTGATAATTTCTATTTCCTGATTTTTGGTCATTTATTTCTCAAATGTTTTTTTTTTTAATTTTCCCCACATGGAAAGTAAATAATGGAAGAAAATGGAAACAAAATTTTAATTAGACTTGATAGTCTTACAACACTGTACTAAAATTAAATACGCAGCTGCATACTCGGAATTCATATCAAAATTTTGCCTCCGATATTTATCTATTCAGAAGTTGCATTAATTTTCTGAATTTTTCGCAAGGTTGGAAATATTCGCTTAAACAAAGTGCGTCGTTAAATTCTAAAAAAAATTTTATTGGAAATTATCAAATGATTGCAAGCCTTTTTATTAATATCCTAAAAGTACCAACTGCAAAGGCAAATGTTTTGTTCACCAAATGTATGTAATTTTCGCTGTTGGTTGTGCTTTTTAAAGTAACTCTTAGGTATTATTAAATAATACGCGTGATTTTACGTTCCTATTTTATTTTGTTACTAATGAAATAATAAAAAATGGCAATAAAAATCTATTTTTTCTTTGCATTTTAAAGTTGTAGCGTTTTTCGAAAAATGTATTTACTTTTTTCAACCCCAAATGTGGGAAAATAATACTGGTCGAAAAATTTTTGTAAAAGAAATAAAATTCTACGTTTCAAAAGGATCTCGGTGTAGTTTTTGAGACATTCATGTCCAAAGAGGCGAAAAACGCAGTTTGTGGCCATATTCACTCCTCAATATTTTTAAAATTACTCACTTTCATTAAAAAACTGATTACATCTATTGAAAGCACGATCATTTCTTTTGAAGACAATGTAGATATCTGAATAAGATACTCGAAAAAGCAAAGCGCTGTTTTCAAAAGAAATGATCGTTCTTTCAATAGCTGCAATCATCTTTTAATGAAAGTAAGTAATTTAACAGATTGAGCAGTTAATATAGCAAAAAATCGCATTTTTAGTCTCTTTGGACATGAATATCTCAAAACCGACACGCATCACCGAAAATCCGACTTCAGATTCAGAATCAGCGCACTGAAATCCTTTAGAAAAGTAGAATTTTATTTGAGTTAGAAAATTTTTTGGAAATTTTGCCGGCCTTTGTAATTAAAGTCCAAATCCCGGGATAAATCCCGGGATCCCGGGATTATAAAAAAAATCTCGAAAATCCCGGGATCGTCAAAATCAAAAAAATTGGAATCCCTAGTACATACATACATCATGAAAATTTTAGTTTTTAAAGGAAGAATTATCCGCTCACCACTTGCACAACTACCATCGTAGCGGTATGAAAAATAGATTTTGTACAAAGTATTCCTTTCATATCGTCGGTCTCCTGCCAGAAACACGAATGTGAAAATTTTTTTAAGTGCGATGTCTGCTCTTTATCGGGTATATATTGATGTAAAGCAATTAATTATCTATATATCGACGGCTGAGAATAAGATCGCCCTATTTCAAAAATTGTTTGAATAACATCCTATTTCAGATTTTGCTTCAAAAACGCCCTATTTCAGAATTTGTTTCAATAACGTCCTATTTCAGAGAAATATATATGAAATTTTCTCTGAAATAGGGCGTTTTTGAAGCAAAATTTGAAATAGGACGTTATTGAAACAATTTTCAAATAGGGCGTTTTTGAAGCAAAATCTGAAATAGGACGTTATTCAAACAATTTTTGGAATAGGGCATTTTTGAAACAATTTTTGAAATAGGGCGATCTTATTCTGAGCCATCGATATATAAAAATGGTGTAAAAAATGTTACTAACCTCATCAGATGAGAACGGCTGGGCCGATTTCTGTAAAATGGTTTGCCAGTTGTTCGTATTATCGAGGAGAAGGTTCCTACGGAAGAAAATTTTGGAAAATCCCTCCGGAAAAGTCCGAAAATTGGTAAAATCCGTGTGTATGTGTGGATGTGTGTATGTATGCATGTGTGTCCTTTATAGACTCCAAAAGTAATCAACTGATCTTTATGAAATTTTCACAGCAGATTTATGTGGTGTTGGGGGCACATAATAGGGTATGTAGAATTTCGAAAAAGGTGGGAGCTTCCCGGAATAGAGGCCTAAATGTGAACCCAGATCGACCCAGCAAATTTCCGAGCAATATTGGTATCAAATGAAAGGTGTTGAACAGGCCTTCAACATAAAGTTATTTTCATTGCGATGCCTAGGCTGGGTCCCCAGATATGAGTCAAAACGTGGGACCGAGTAACCCCAGAAAGTTTCTGAGCGATAGTGGTATCAAATGAAAGCTGTTGAGGAGGACTTCAACAAAGAGCTCTTTAAATAGTGATTCATAGGCCAGGTTCCAAAATTTGGGTCAAAACGTGGACCCGGATAACCCCTGAATGTTTTCGAGCGATATTGGTAGCAAATGAAAGGTGTTGAGCAGGGCTTCCACATATATACATCTATTTTCATTGTGATTTCTAAGGCTGTTTCCCAGAGATGGCTAAAAAAGTAGTGGGCCCGGATAGGGATAGGGGTAGGGATAGGGATAGGGATAGGGATTGAGATTGAGATTGAAATAGAGATAGCGATTGAGATAGAGATAGGGATCAGGGGAAGTTTTTTTCGCGGCGAATATAACTATAACTTTTATTCAGAGAATAGACAATTTTTATTATTCGCAGTCATTAAGATGGACTCTAAGATAATGGTTAGCAATACGGTAATCAAAGACTTTTCTTTAGGCTTCCTAAGAATAAATTTTAGCAGAACAACGTCTGCCGGGTCAGCTAGTAATACATAATATTTTTTATTTTAATTCATATGTATATATGTTTGTATTAAAAATATGTAGTAACTGTCCATTGCTGACGTAACTTCAACAAAAAATTTTTAAAATTATCTTTTCTTGCTAATCTTTACAAATGCAAATGAAGAAGTGCTCTAATTTAAAAAGGCAAAATCGATTCTTTTGTTATTTAATCTTCTAAGTAAAGTACATTGAAACTGTATTAACCGTTACACAATTTCGAAGATTTTGTCACTTTCTAAAATTGATAAAGGTAGTATGATTTTAAATTTGATTTGTTTGAATGGAAGCCAAGCAAAGCGTGAAAAAATTGGATGAATAGACTGGCCACTTATTTGCAAATGTGTCTAATGGCTCTAGCAGTTATTTTATTGAAGTACATAGTTAAGACATTCTGGAGCATTCAAAAAAATTAAAGAGAAAACAAAAAATCTCTAATCAAAGCAAATTTTTAGTGAGATTTTTATGGCACGTTTTGTTTTTGGCTTTCTTAGTTTCTTTCACTTCCGCGATGTTAACGCAAACTAGAATAAGTAGTTTGCGCAATAAAATTATAACCTTACTGCATCCGCTGCATAAAGCGTTCTTTAATCTCTGGAATTGTTAAAGCAATTTATTCACAGTTTGCTTAACAGTAAAACAGATTGTAACGGCTTACGGTCAAAGGAAATTTAGAAGGGAAAGGGTAAGCGATTGCGGCCGTTTGTTTCAATTCCAATTTTCCATTACTGTATGAAAAGATGCATTAAAGTAAATTCAATTATAAAATGCATGTTCTCTCTTGTTACTCGACTTTTTATACTTATTATTTCTCTATTTTTGAAATTGAATACTGAATTGTGTGCCTGTAAATTTCTACACCAGCTTGTTTTGTGCTCACCACCAGCTTTAGTTATTTGATTTGTGTGTTTTTTTGTTATTGTTATGTTTTCTATTTTCCCATTACATCTATTGAAATAATAGCAAGTGGCCAAAAGCCTAATGCAGAGCGTAATAGATAGTTAAAGCTCATAAGCCAGTCACTAATAATGCTTCCATGAAGTTTCTAACGTATCTATATACATTAAGATGTCCCTTAAAAAATCAAATTAGCGATTTTCTTCTCTTTTGGTCCCAATCGGAGACGTCTAAGGGGTGTCGCAACGGCGTCAAATTTCAATAACCATAAGGGAACCCTGGGCTACACCCCTTAACCGCCGCCGATCGGCACCAAAATTCGCATTTGATATTTTTGAGTACAGGGCAATCGTTTTTGGGCATTAGGTAAACAGAAAACTAAACTTAATTGCTTGAGTCTCCATACAGTTTTTTAGCTTTGATCCGTGTGCGACACCCCTTACCAATTTCCGAGCGGGACAAATTTTTAAATGTTCGACTATATGTATTAGCACCGACCTTGGGGGTGAGGTTGAGAAAATACGCTATAAAATTTGTCTACATATATTTGAGCACTACCCTAATATACATACATACATACATACGAGTATGTATATTCAGGCCCGCAGAGAGCCGAGCTGGGCCCCTGGGACAGTTCGCGTTTACGGGCCCCCCTAAGAAATAAACCCAATCTAATAAAAAAATAACATTCATTTAAGAAAATACCTGTTTCAATAACAAAAAATTGTTACGAATTTTTCATAAAAACTGTTATTTTCATATAGAGAGCTGTCATTTTTTACGAAAAATTCGTAAAAATTTTTTGTTATTGAACAGAGCTATTATGATGACCGAAAAAATGTTTTTTTTTCGCCTACTTTAGTTTTTTATAAACATATTGGAGATGATCAGTGTCACTTACGTTTCATCAAGGCGTTACTTACGTTTCAAACACCGTAAATTTGTTACAGAAATGAGGTTTTATTAGGTCTACAATGAGCCACATGGTATTTCAGTTAAAATTTCCAACAAATATCCATTAATATAATTACCTATATATATTGGAAAATTCAGCATCTTCATACGCAAACACTTATATTTTTGAATATTGTATGAAAAGGTATAAGTATCTTTTTAGCTCTCCCTCTTTTAAAGCACAAATATAATACGTATTTCACTTTTGCCACCTCTTAACCCAGAGAGGGCTTATTCTTTATACTGCTTCTGTGTTATATTGGGGTTTTGTGTGTTTTTGGCTTGAAGATCCTCTCACGTTCGGTGTCCAGCATTATGCTTTCCCTTTATGTGGCTACTCGATCGTCAAAAAAAATTAACACTATTTTTAGCTGGCGTCACTTACGTTTCACTTTTTAAATGGCAATAATTAAAAAATGGCTTAAGTATAAAGTTTTAAATGATGCAGATTTGTTTGACAGCTAAATTTTAAAGAAACTTCAAGATATGAGCTAATTTGAAAGATCGGTTTTGAAATTAAGGTAACTTTTCTAGGTTTTTGCGTCACTTACGTTTCATTTTCCTATTTAGATTTTCAGAAAGAAATTATATGTATTACAGCTAAGCAGTAACTAAATCTTAGGTACAGTTTATTTAATCCTTCTTGCACTTGTTCCTGGTAATAACTCCAGTATCTAACTATAAAGTCATGGAAATAATAGTAGATAAAAAATGGTACTGTTTTTAATAATTTTTTAAATTCTTTATACCTTAACTCTTTGAAATCAATTTAAACAGGGTTACCAACATTTTTCATTTAAAATGTAAATATTTCTGAGAAGCTTGGTTCACCACCTTACCAATCGCGGTACTTTGAAAACTCTAAATCAAAGTCGATTTTCCTCACTTTTCTAGGATTTGCCCATGTATAAACAAGGTAAATATTTGATTGGATGCTTATAATTTTAGTTTGGTGATTTGGTTAAGTTAAACACTTCAATTTTAAAACAATTTTTTGTAGCAACAAAATACCTATGTATGTATCTATGAAATCCTTGTTCGAGTACTGTCAATACTGCTTTGCCTTTCCGGGCCCCCAAAAACCTTCCGGGCCCCAGGGCGTTTGCCCTGGCTGCCCCCCCCCCCTCTTTATTATTAGAAAAAAGTGTTTATTATACGTTCTCCGCACTTTTACAATGCTCACTTTGCTCCACGCTTCGCATTCTAATTTCATTATGCGGTGAAAATGGCAATTTCGAAAAAACAACAAAAACAAAAGACATAAAAAAATGCAAAATAATTGTAAATCACCACCACGACCATTAGCAACAAAATACAGATAGAACGAGCGGGAGAGGGAAAAAGAAAAAAATGGAAAGAACGCGAAACGAGAAACGAAATACTATAAAATACCCTATGGAATTAAAATAGAAAGAAGACATTAGAAAATATCAGGGATTGCAAATAATCGTTATTTTTTAAATTTTGACTAAAAAAATCATACTGAAGGAGAAATGCTAAACGCAAAAGAAGTACACAGATGTAATCACCGTAACGCAGACTATCTCTAGGTGCATTAATTTATTATTAATTATTATTTATTTTTAATCATTATTTTCTGAGTTTTATTTTCTGCTCAGAAAATAAAAGTTATTTCTTGAGTTTTATTTTTCCCTCAGAAAATAAAAGTTATTTCTTGAGTTTTATTATTCCATCAGAAAATAAAAGTTATTTTTTGAGTTTTATTTATCGATCAGAAAATAAAAGTTATTTTCTGAGTTTTATTTTTCCCTCAGAAAACAAAAGTTATTTTTTTGAGTTATATTTTTCGATCAGAAAATAAAAGTTATTTTTTGAGTTTTATTTTTCGATCAGAAAACAAAAGTTATTTCTTGATTTTTATTTTTCCATCAGAAAATAAAAGTTATTTTCTGAGTTTTATTTTTTCCTCACAAAATAAAAATTATTTTTTGAGTTTTATTTTGCGATCAGAAAATAAAAGTTATTTTTTGAGTTTTAACTTTTTGCTCAGAAAATAAAAGTTTCTTCAGTTTAATTTTAGCTGCAGCTGTCGATTTTGCCACATTAACACGTAGGTAAAGTTTATAAATAAAAAAAATAAAAAATTTATTTATCAACTTTACCTATTTATATGGCAATATCTACAATTGTAGCCAAAATTAAACTGAAAAACTTTTATTCTCTGAGCAAAAAAATAAAACTCAGAAAATAACTTTTATTTTCTGATCGAAAAATAAAACTCAAAAAATAACTTTTATTTTCTGAGGGAAAAATAAAACTCAAAAAATAACTTTTATTTTCTAATGGAAAAATAAAACTCAAAAATTAACTTTTATTTTGTGGATATAACTCATAACCGTTACAGTCCCTGGAAAATATCGCAAAATAGCGGCCGCACAAACAACCAAAATGGCAAAGACTTAACAACAAACACAAGTAAAACTATGGCAATAATGAAAGCTAAATTCGGGTACATTTTTATTTTTAATTCTATTTTTATTATTTCTCACCTCTTTCGCACCTGCATCAACGCCTGGCTGGCTGACTACCTGGCCGGCTCGCTGACTGACTAGCGCGTTTGGTTACTCTCTTCTGTTAGTTAGCCGCTCGACGCTTGTTTAGCTCATTGCGTTCGCGTTGCTTTGCTTTGGCTTCTTCTTTGTTTGTTGTGCATGCATTCCATATCTTCTTCCTCCTCTTCTTTTATTCTGACTCTTGTATAATGTACACTGTTTTGGTCTTAACTCTTTGGGCGGCTTTGCTTTTGCAGTCATTCGTCTTGGTCTCTGCATGCCAGTCAACCGACTTAAGTTCGTGTCTTGAATCTTTGGATTTGGTGCTTTGCAATTTAGTCTCTTCGTGTTCGTCGTCAGTGTTGGTTGTGTTTAACGGTTGTGAGCATTTACACGACCGCACTTTGAACAGAAAAAAAAAACAATATAAACAGTTTATAAATTATAGAGATTGAAAATAGCGAAAACTGAATGGTTATTCACAATTCAAATTGGAAACAGAGTCTCACAATAGAACAAAGTGATTTTCTTTTTCTCTTTTTCAATATTTAGTTGAAAAACAAAGAAGATAATTTCACATTTTTAACTGAAAACGCGCTAATGAACGAAGCACAAATATAAAAACAAAGTGCTTAGCGCATTTTTATGACTAGTTTTTGCAAAGTAAGCATTTCAAAACAATAGCGTGTGTAGATGTGTGTCTGTGCTTTTGTGCTAGTAACTATAAGTAATACTGTGAAAGTGCTGGCTAACAATGGCTGGCCAGAAAATTCATTGAAACTAGGTGAAAATATGAAAAAAAGCGAACTGACATGCAACAATAATGGCATTTCATTTCGAATCCATACAAAAATTGGAAAGAGGAGTTTAGGAGAGCGCCTTATGGCAAAAGGTAAAAGAGGCTTTATTTATTTTTCGTTTTCACAAGTCCTCAAAGTGCTTCATTAGTACATACTTTAACAAGAATAATATATATCGTCGGTGATACTGCAAAACGTGATATGTTGCCGTGACTAAATTTTTGAGGAAGGAGAAAAAATTATATATATTTTCACTTTTCGCAGTGTTTTTACATTTTTATACATATATGTATATAAAAGCGAAGTTATATATAAAAGCAAAATCTATGTGATTGACAAAAGTGTAAAAAGATTATTTAGGTGTATTCAGGAAGAAGTGAAAAGTGACATGGAACGTATCGCAGTATCACCGACGATATAATAAAAATTAAATGAAATAAGAAACGAGTCAGACAGCAGGCTGTTGGGAACATTATAGTAATTTAATTGAAGTAATCTACGTAGTATTTGGAAAAATGTTGTTTTTGGCTAAGTTTGTAGCACTATTTCATGTTTCATGTTCATTAAAAGTATAAACCCAACTCAAGCATTCCATCATTTCGTTAAGCTTATTATGCGCTTAAGCCAATTAGATGCTTAGCAAAAAATAGTTATTATAAGAATCAAATTAAAAACAAGGTCATACAAGTTTTTTTTACTACCACAATTAATACATATTGCTTATATGAGTATTCCAAAACATATTCAATAACTTCATTTTACTTTTTAACTACAATTTTTGTTTTCGTTTTGGGCATGTCGACTTCGGGTTTTTTTTTTTGTGTTGTTGTTCGTAGTATTCACTTTGTGCTTGGCTAAACAGAATTTTTAGTTAGCGTGCGCACAATTAAATAAATTAATGTATAATAATACTTTGACAAACGAAACAACAAACACAAAAACCAGTAACAAAAAAAAAAAAAAACATAAAAAGTTAAACTCACACACACACGCCTTCAATATTGATTAGTATAAATAAGACTACCAGCAAAACGCTTAGGCTTATAGCTGAAGTCTAAAAGCCCGTCTCCAAATAACTTGATTCACCAGCAAAACATCTAAGGAAACATCTCGCCAAGTAACCCGTCTCCACGTAGCTGATCGTTATTCAGTTTAACATTTCTCTTTCTTGTTCTTCTTAAATGTTTGTATGTTTGTTTATTTTTGCGTCTTTGTTTTGGCCTGTGTGAGATTTCGATAGATTTTCGATACAAAATTAGAGAAGGCATCGATATCATCGCGTTTGGCAAGAGGATTGAGAACGAAACAAGTGTTTCAATCTTCACTCGCTCTCAGAAATTTGTATGGAAATTGGCGAGTTTCGGCACTCGTTTTGAGGTCGAAACAAGATTGAGAGAGCGAGTGCAGTAAAAAAGAGCGAAACACGTTATTTGGAGACATGGTATAAGCTAATAAACAGAAATGCGCTGGCAGCGTTACTATCTGTTATGCGTTCACTCGCTCTGTTCCAAACGTTTTAATACTTAATTTTCTGTTATGCGTTCATACATATTTCAAATAGAGAGAGAGGGAAATGAGTTCTATGAGCAAACATATGCAAAGAGAGTACAATATTTGGCGTGCATTAAAAATTGTCGAAGGAAATATTGCCGCTTAAAAAGAATACCTATTCAGTTTAGACTGACATGCAATTAAGTGTTTGGTATACACATATATGTATGTAAATATACATATGTATATAAATGTATGAATAATTATGTTTCAATCCCAGAAAATTGTATATTTTTTTTTTATTTTTATTTTATCCGCAATGCTCAAGTTGCGCAAAAAGTGTGAATTAGGCAGTTAAACAAAAAACACAACTTGTTATAAGGCATTTAAGTACCGCTGAATGTCTGATTATTAGAAATTATCTAAGCCTTACTTCCACTAGCCAATAAGCCTTATTATTAGGCATATAAATACCAGAAAAGGCCATATTAGCAGGAATTATCTGAGCCTTATTCTCATGACGGATAAGCCTTCTAAATAAGGTTTCTTCTCAGAGAGAGAGAGGGAGGGAGTAGTCCTTATTGCCTGATGATAATAACACGGTAAAATCAGTCTTATTTTAAGCCTTTGCCCATACAATTTTTGTTCGCTTAGAATTTTAGACATAATGTCATAAGCCTTTAAATTTGCTGGAATTAGCCTTAAAGAAGGCGTTGATTTTTTGGAGGAATATTAAAGAGCAAGCTATAAAAATAAACACATACACACATAAATGCATATATATGTACATAACAATATTTATATTAATAGCATAAATAACAATTTAAAGCAAAGCTTGCTAAAGAGGTTAGTTAGGCTTAAAAGTCACAGAAAAAGAAACCAAGAAGAACTGGTACCATAATCAATATGTATTCAATTTTAAGATAAATACAAACTTATGATTACAAAGTAGACGAATTTAGAGAATGCCCTCCGAAATCCATAGTTTAGCACTCATCGATGCAGAGCAGAACAACGTGGAAGAACAAGATGAACTTACTGATTACTTAATCTTTCATATTTACTTCTGCTCTCTTTCCTATTGACATCGCAGAAAATAAATATTTATTTATATATTATTATTATCTTACCTGCCATAATGAAGTCACGCTGCATATGAATGCAAGCAGAAGAGGCAGTATGGGGAGTTAAGCTTGACCTTATCAAATATTTTCGCAACATTTCACAAAAATCAATGCAAAGTATGCAACTTGTTAGACGAGAAAGAATTTTATCTGCAATAAAAGTAGATGCGTGTACAGCTAAAATTAACGCCACCAAAAGCACTGACTGCTACATATGTAAGTGCTGACAGTTGAAGCTTCAAACAAAACGCCGCAAATGCCCACAAAAGTTTGGCCTTCTGAATTCAAAGCCAACGAACGATTTTTTTCTCAGCTGCTTGCGTTTAACTAAATTTAACATTGAAAATTGCTGAAGTTGACATAAAGCAAATACGTCGATAACAAAAAAAAGGCAACAAAAATATTTGTAACATTCAAACCAGAACAACCAACAATGCTACACACCATTGAAACGAAAGACAAAAAACGCTAGAAAAAATATATGTATAGAGATAATAATAATAAGAAAATGCAAACCAACAATAAATACAACAACAGTCAGTCACTTGGATAACAAGTGCGCCACAACAGAACTAACCGTTCTAGTAAAAGCTCACGTTGGCGGTGTAGAAATGAATCAAAAAATAGAAGAAAAAAATGTAAAATAATTGCAATTTAAAAACCACGGCACTGCTACGTTGCCGATAGTTCCGCTAATGTGAACATCAGCAACGCGTCGCACACTTGCCTTCACCTGCGACCGACCCACAAACGCCAACAGCAGCAGCGCATAAAACCAAGCGGGCGGCCAACGAGACGGCCAGCAATTGCATGAATCAACAACGAAACAACCACAACAACCGCTAAGACCACCGCACACCATTTGCAACCGGCACACCACATACCACAATAACGCGCAATCAGTCCGTCAGTGATATCGACAGAAGTCAATAGAAAGAATTGAAACTCGAATAAAAAAAAAGAAAGAAATTCTGTTGTTCCGCTTTATAGTTTTGCTTCTTTCTACATTTATGTTTTAACTGCTTTTGTTATTTCTTCTACTTCTCTTTCATATAACTCTCTACTTTTCCACACCACCACCTGTCCACGTTATAATCCGGCCACGCGGAACACATCGCATATGAAGCCCTTACCGTGTGTCTCTGGTTTCAGTGCATGCTTTTGACGGGCTTCTTTTCGTTTCACCAATTCAAACATAGTCGTACTTGTTAGCAACTTTCTTCGCGGTTGTGCGCTGTTGTGTACCTTCTTCAAGATATTTTTATATATATATGTGTGGATGTACATACATATGTATGTATGTATATCGGTATATTGTTTTTGTATTTATGTATCGTTAAGTATTTCTGTGGAAAGTAAGGTGCAGTGAATATGTAGAAATGCGAGAAACAAGAGAAAAGTAACAATAACAACTCCTGTTAGAGCGGAAAGTGGTTGATACTCCAATGCCGCCGCTAGCGGAATCAACTTTGGAAATCAATGATAAATGAAAAAGTTTTTCCACTGAAATGTTCATCAATAAATTCTGTGGTCACAAGCAATAACCGCTTAAGTCGACTTAGGAAGATTCCGAGTTATATATACGACGTTATTCCCCTTTTAAAACTCTATATTTCTGTAAAACCCCCATGCTGATAACTTAATTCAGTCAAAAGATATAAATAAAAACATTTAGGCTTAACTTACAATAGAGGTGTTTTAAACTTGCTATAACAGCCAAAGTAGATTTTCAAATTTAATCAAATTTCTTCCTGACATTTTGTTTTATTTACAAAATTTGATCGTAACATTGTGGATGGCTCACTGATTTTGCGTCCATAGTTTTTAACCGACTTTTAGGATTTGTTAAGAAACGCCTTCGAATATAAAAATCAATTTATCTCGAAATCATATTTTTCGACTTAAGCGATTATTGCAAATTGCCACAGAATTGTATAAAATATGAACATAAAGATATGAATATCTTGCAAATAAAAAGACACAAATGCACTTGATTTATATACATACATACATATGTTTATGAGTTAAAAACTCTCAAATAGCAAAAGCAGCAACAGCCGAAAAGAAAAACGAATTCCCAAAGCAACAGAGGAAACATAAATAAAGTAAATAAAGCAAATAAAAATACAATGAATACATACATACATATGTAAATATCGTCAAAACCTACAAATATTTCAAAATCACCAACAAAAGGGCTTTACAACAAAGCACAAAGCTATCACATTTGGAAGGTGAGTCTTATTGTTTCTTTTGATTATTTCATTCATATGCAACATTGTGTATAAATATTGGTATACATACTGACACATATATGTTTTCATAAAATAAATTTTTTATGATATCAAATGCCAACCAAACAGGAACTTTCATGCTGAGAAAATTAAAGAAAAAACGCCAAATAAATTTGGTTTAGATTCATTTGTAGCCGCTGGCAGAGCATGGCATTGAACTTCGAATGTTACTCTTACAACAAATTCTAATTTATATTTTTTATTTTCATTTTTAATTACTATGTTTTTTTTAATTTCATTTCAATTTTAGTTTATGGTTCAATGACTTATAGGCGAATTCTGTAACTCCGTCTCATCTCAAGTCACAAAATTTGAGATTTGAGACATGAGACATTTTTAGTGACTTGAGCCATTTTTGGTATTCTGTAAGCCACAGTCACTAAAAATTTCACCAAAGACTGTGGTGAAAATGTACTGAGACTGTTTGAGATAACAAAATAATTTAACGAATACTCACTAATCGATTACATACGAAAATAGGTTTTGGAAATGAATTTATGAGCAATATATTGCATTAAAAAAAAAAGCGTATCATTACTACTTATCACTTATAAAAATAGTTATGAATATAATGTTTTATGCGTGTTTTATCTGAACCGATTCGCAAAAAAAGTCATGTAACGTAAAACATTGAAATATCGATAAATATCGTATCACATCACTATTTACACTTGATCGAAATGGCGGAAAAAAGTAAGTCAGCAAAACCAGCAAAATTTTATTATTTTGCTAATTTCATACAAATAAACTTATTTTATTGCAGAAAATAGCAAGCGAACAAGCAAAGAGCAAACAAATTGTAAGTTTTTATAAATTTTGACGCTTTATTTAGTTCACCTCAATGTTTTCTTTATTTTGTGACCTCCTCGCCACCAGGTCACTAATTAGTGACGTATTTTTTGAGACTTGAGACGTGAGCTCGCTTACGGAATACCAAATTGTCTCAAAATCAATCTCACCACGAAAAAGTCTCCAAAAGTCTCTATTAGTGACTTGAGACAGCTTACAGAATACTAGTATTAGATTGCTCATGGTACTAACATTCACAGTTTTTAATGTTTGACTATTAATAATATTGGACAGGAAGCGATAGTATGTGAATGTTATGGGCTTAGCATAGATTTTAATTTATACTAATAAACTCAAGTGTTTCGTGTAAACAAAGTTTACTCATAAATTCTTTAACTGCTTTTAGTAAAGTTAAAAATATTTATGTCGGGTCTGATTTGCAATTAGAAATTTGAAATATTTTAGTTGCAATCAGTTTGTAGCAATAGTAGTTTTGGTGCTATGTATGTGTGTTCCCTATAAATATTAGTGGCACGCATATAAACTGATAAAGCTTTGTAAACATTATTATTTGAAATATGTATAAGCCTCATAAATAAACTCTCAAAGTTTGGAAGAATACTCGTTTATCAAGGCCAGATATATGGTATGTAGGGCACGGTTGCCACAGGCAATTTTTATTTTGTACCAATTTTAAGATTGAAATGTACCAAATGAGAGCAAAATGTACCAAACAAATTAGTATGTTATATGTAAACGAATGCTAAATTATAATTCGCATATATGCGTGCTTTTTACTCATATTTTTCTTAAAACTGAGAATTTAACTATACATATACATAGTTACTTATACAAGAATTTGGAAAATAAATTGAGAGACAATTTTTTTGCATTAATGTTCAAAAGGAAAATTTAGCATATCGACGAAAACTTAACAAGTCGACTTTGTAGGTTTCCGGTTTTTGGTATTTTCAAGTATTGCGTGTCTTAATTTGGATGCTGTAAAATTTTGGTCTCAGTGCGCCTGTGCTGTGCTGTACGTTCCAATACATACCCTGGAAATTGTGAAGGAGAGTTCATCCGAACAGCTGACTTCTTCTTCTGCTTCAAAAATACACGCACAATAGCATATCCTTGAGGAAACGAACTGTCAAATTCTTTTGCATTCATGTTTCAATGACAATTCGTTTCCGGATGGAGGACGCATTGCTCCATGGTTTTCCGTAATTTCAACAAATTTATTCACAATCATGCCCGTCTATTTTGAATATGATTTAATATATTCAAAATACACGAGCAACATATCGAGCCCTAAGCGCCATTTAAGTGTATCCAACAAAAAGTAAATTTTACAGGAGTTTTTTTTTATTATTTTTGCAATCGAATTGTAAGCAGCCTTGAAATTTATTTAGTCTCTAACTTAGAAACCGCAGATTTCACTGCTATGAAATTTTGGTAGTTGATCGAAAATTTTGTTGGATACAGTGAAATGGCAGTTAGGGCTCGATGCTGGTTGCAATTTCAGATAATACCCTAATGTAGGTTTAAGTAAAAATGTACCAAAATCTGAACCTGTGTACCAATGTACCAAGTGGTAAAAAGTTTTGGTACAAATAAAGTTTTTTCTGGCGATCTATATATTTCAATAATTTTTCTCTTTTGGTACAAATGTACCATATGTGGCAACCGTGATGTAGGGTACTACAGTAACAAGAGAAATTGTTAGGTAAGACAACATCTCTCTCTCTATCTCTCTCTATATCTCTCATTAAACGTTTCTTTCGAGGATGGGCTGGATTTTGTATAGATGAGGAAAGAAAAATACATCGGATAATTTAATTTCATTTTTCTACAGAATTGAGAATTAAATCCGATATCAAACTGTTCGAAACTCATTACCGCAGGTGCGATTTGAAAAGCATTCGTTTTTTGATCGTTTTCGAAACGAATTGTTAACCAAGCCTAATGTTTATTAGGTACATATTAAACATTGGATCTAAAATACTTACATAAGAGTTACTTTTAAACATGTAATCGTGGTGCAGTGGGTAGAGTGCTCGCCTGCTATGCCAGAGGTCTCGGGTTCAAACCACGGTCCGAGCAAAACACCAACAAAATTTTTCTAATTAGTAAAAATCCAATTATTGGGTTTTTTAAGAGCAGCGGTCACCTCTCGGCAGTGGGCGGCATTCCCTCCGAGAGTATTTCTGCCATGAAAAAGCTTCTCACAAAAAATGCATTCGCCGTTCGGAGCCGGCATAAAACTGTAGGTCCACCTAATTAGTAGGAAAAACAAAAAGGACCACACCTCGAATTGGGAGAGAAGCTCGGCCATAAAACTCGTCAGAGTTATAATAGCGCCATTGTATTATTATTATTATAATCGTTATAGATTAAGCGTTCTTGAGATTTTATTGATATTTATGTGACATATAAGGAATCACAGTCACGCTGAAATTATAACAAAATTATTTTAGTCATTAGCACTTCTTTCGATAATATTATTTTGTGATATAAATTATGTACATTGTAAGCATCAATTCTACTTACTAAAGTTTACGAACCCTTTATATAAAGGATTATTTTCGGTGCCTGATTAAAACATACGAAACATTGAAATCATTAGTCGCCAACACAAAAGCGCATGTTAAAACTTTTAAATAAACCTCACCATTTACTACACTACCAACGCAGTCAACCTCCTTCATCAGACACACACACAAACACAGGCGGCAATTGTTGCCTGCCAACTTAACTGCCAATTTGCCATAAATTTGTGTGCAGCAATCAATTTTTGTTATCTGACATACCAAAGCAGTGGCGATGCGGTGCGATGCGCTTACTATGCGTGTATGTATGTACATATGTATGTATGTATTATCATAAGTGGTCGTCGTTTAGAATATGCCAGGCTTTCGCATTTCACAGGCGGCCGAAAGAAAGAAGATTAGCGCCGCTGGAGGTTATAGCCACCAAAGCACCAGCAAATAGGCTGGAATTCGAACGGCCGGCCTCCAAAGCACCGAAATGCTTTGCAATGTTTTCTACTTCATTAAGCAAACGATAGAAGTAATTTAAAAACAACAGCAAGTAAAAGAAAAAAATTAAAAAAATAAAATAAATAAAAACAGCCTCATCGCAAGTCAGACTTCTGCAGAAAGTGGAAGTAATTAGATGGCGTCGTATGGGCTCAAAAGCGTTAGCACGCCCGCCAGGCCCGCCCAGACCAGATTTAACCGATCTTCGCGCATTTGCAGCACAATAAGTATTTCGAATGGTAGGTAGTTGGATCAAAAATAGATATGTATGTAAGTACGTTCATTTGTATGCATGTTTGTGTGTATGACTATGAATGTGCAGTGGTACAAAGTTTACCGCGCTTGCGGCATTCTTACACTAACAATGGCAGCAATGCGTTTTGAATTGTTGTTGTACTCGTAGTTGTTTACGTTGGGTTTGGGTGGTGCTAAACAGAAGAAGAAGAAGAGGACGACACATAAGGATAAGCGTACTAAAAGCTGTGCAGATAAAGTACTAGACACATAAATTGCCAAGCGGGAACTCAAGTTAAAGCAGTAACAACCAAATATACATACATACAATTGTGATTGCATAAAGATGCCAGCTAACCAAAAAGAGGAAAACAAACTCCATTAGTAGCTACCGCTGTGGTACAGTGGGTAGAGTGCTCGCCTGCCATGCCAGAGGTCTCGGGTTCAAACCCCAGTCCGAGCCAAAAAAAAAATTTTCTAATTAGTAAAAATCCAATTATTGGGTTTTTTAAGAGCAGCGGTCACCTCTCGGCAGTGGGCGGCATACCCTCCGAGTGTATTTCTGCCATGAAAAAGCTTCTCACAAAAAATGCATTCGCCGTTCGGAGCCGGCATAAAACTGTAGGTCCACCCAATTTGTAGGAAAAACAAAAAAGGAGCACACCTCGAATTGGAAGAGAAGCTCGGCCATAAAACTCGTCAGAGTTATAATAGCGCCATTGTATTATTATTATTAACTTTTTGGAGCTTTGCTCTCATAAATGAGATACTTTGAGTGCAAGAAATCGTTCTACGTTGAAAGGGATTATAAAACCGAGTCTCAAATTACTTCGAATCCGATAAATTTGAAGCGTTTTATGATATTTTTAAACGAACTTTGGAGTTTTTTTGAACCTATAAATATTATAGCGTTTTCTTCATGGTTTTCTGAAGCTTTGAGTTTTTTTAACTCTTCTTAGATTCATATTTGGGTATTTTTTTTTTTGCGCTATTTTAATGATTTTTAGATAATTTTTGGAGTTAGTTATTGAAGATGTTGTTTCAAAGCTTTATTTTACTATGCAACTGGCAACTGTCTTTCCAAAAACAACTATCTTTAGAAAGCAAAGAAACTGTTTTTTCTCGAAAGATAGTTGTCTTTGGAACGACAGTTGCCAAAACATCCATATTAGTCTTTTGGATTCAATCTGTGATTGGTTTATTAATCGAATTAAGTTTTTCTCTATACTAGCGTTTTATAAATTTCTTTAATGCAAATATTTGCAAACTAAGTGTTTTTTTCGGTAAACATTCAGAACAAAAATATTCTCGTTAAGCATTAAAAATGCTTCAAAACATTTCAGTAACGTCTTTTATCCGCTCCACAATGTTAATATATTCACATGCAAAGCTGCGTAAATTTAAATATTTAGGCTTTTCGATTTTTACGAAATAACACACCATTCTGATACTTCTGCTTTGGTTATGTATGCTTTTTTATCGCCAACCATAAGTAGACACATAGGGTTGGTGCGCCAAAGTGCTTAGCGAATGGCTCCAGTATATTACCACCTACCTATGCAACAATGCCTTGCGAATTGACCTTTGAAACATTAAATCAAATTCACCTTTTACTCTATAGTGCAATTAACTTTATTATACAACATCAACATACTATCTAAGATTTTACTTATCTAAGATTTTATTGTACATTATGCTATAAATCACATTGTAGATACTATTACATTAATGACAAATAAAAGCTTGATTTCCAACTTTTATGATTACAATTTCTTCATAAAAATATCTATCCCACCCTAGTGACGCGGCACGCTGGCCTGCGGCAAACGGCTATTATTTTTTAAGCTGAGAACATATAACTGAGTTGCTCGCCGCACTCTTTCTGCGCCGGTGCATACTTTGGTGCATAAGTTCATAAATTTTGCATTGCATATGTGTTGAGATCATTCAACCATATGAAAAACCTTCACCACTGGTACGAATATCATCTGGTGTATGCATGGGTGTTGTTATTGCAACTGTGGCTGCTGTTGATATGCTAGTCTTGCTGCTGCCGTTGTAGCCGTAAGCGAATGCTTTACCTTTAGGGGCATTTCAGTTATTACATCTGGGTCTGGGTTAAGATAAATTTTTACTGAAACAATCCGGCTCATAACGAAAATTGGCTGCACTTGAAAAAAACTAAAAAGAAGAAGAAACATATACAACATATACCCAGCAGTAAAAATCTGAAATGAATCCTTTATGAATCACTGATGAAATTCATCATGAGGAGGCATCAGTGAATACTTTCATATAAAGGCTGCTGAATTTTTTCAAATAAATGGTTTGCTTTCCTCATGCCTATATGACTCCGTTCGGAGCCGGCATAAAACTGTCCAATGGCAGGAAAAACAAAAGAAGCACACCTCGAATTGGGAGAGAAGCTCGGCCATAAAACTCGTCAGAGTTATAATAGCGCAAAAACAATTCTTCTATACATTGAAAAGAAAAGAGACAAATACTCCCTCAAAAACAATTTGATTGACTTTAAACTTCAAACTAAATGAAAATAACCAGTTCAAAAATTATTTTTTTGGAAATTTGAATTTAAATTACTGAAATAAATTATGAAACTCAAATGGTGGGATAGCTATGTATTCCATGTTATAAGGAGAAGCCAGTGCGCAGTATAATTTTCCTTCCGGACTTCTTCTTTCCCCTTACGGCCAAAGCAGAAGCTTACAAGAGGCAAATTTGAAATTTGTATTTCCATATATTTTTTATTTTAAATATAATTTGTTTTATAGTTGTCAAATTGAAAACTTTGTCAGAAAAGCTGCCGAATTTCAAAAAACCTACCGAAACACAAGCTGGCTCGTTGGTTTTTAACCGCCTAGATGGTATTTCGTTTGGTTTTTTCAATATAGCTTGCTCGCTTGCACCAACGCAAAACGATAGTGATGAATATTCAACAAAGAATCATCAATGATCATTTAGCAGTGAAACAAATTTACTGCAGGGTATATCTATATATATGTATACATACACAAATGTCACTTTTCAGTTCTGCCAAATCAAAAAAGCACTGTGCTGCCAAATCAGCACGGAAAAAACAAATCGAACAGGGCGGATCAGAAATTGAACCAGCAATTTATCTGGTTTAATCGAGCTGAAATCTTTGTTGTTGCATTTACATACGTGCAAAAATTTTTATCTGGGTTAGGATCGCCGTATGTGAAACACGGCTTTTGATTGTTGTAAATCGCATTATACTTAATCTAAAAATGCATGTGTATATACACATGTATATATGTATGTATGTATACGTAGTGTTGTTGTGGTCAGTTGAGAGTTTTTTTTTTATTATTTCCTTAAGTTTTTTTTGCCTCAAGCCAATCATATTGGCATTTTAACAATAGCCAGTAATACAATTTTCTATATACATATGCAATGGACACAACAACAACAAAAACACAACGTTATTTCATACATATGTGGATGAAGGCATCTGAACTTATGTATCGATGTAGGTATGTAAAAAAAAAAACTCGCTTCCAACAACATTCACCAAGGCATATTTTTTTGAATGCAAACAGCAAATGCAAATTCAAATCCAAATGATTGCCGCAATGCAAAGCAAACAGATCTGCAGTAACAGCAGCAGCAGCAGCAATGCCAGCAACGATGATGAAAAAGTAACCGTAGCGGCGCGCCGGTAACATTCACTACCAAAAGCGATGGTTTATTATCTGCCGCTGTTGTTCCATACTGGGCTTGTTTATTTGTTTGTTTTTGTTGTTAATTTTTGTGTGGCTTTTTGTATGTAGTTATTCATTTATTATTTATTTATGGTTTTTAATGCGATTCTGTTATATTTATACCGCGTAGTGCGCAAACTAACTGTTGTAAATCAAAGGATTTGGGATAAAAATATGTACATATGTACCTATGTATATTTACTTCCTCATTATACTCCCCTGCAAAAATCATTGGATTATATGCTCCATTTGTGGTAGGTTGCAGTACTTTCAAAGTGACCACTAACCAGTGATGCCGAAATTGGGCCTTTCGGACCAAATCTGGTCCGATAAATTTACTTTGGGCTGATGGGCGGCTAAAATCAATTTTGGTCCGATTTGTAATATGAATATTTTTAGTGGAGACAATTTCTCTGACGCTAAACATTTTATCTTTCCCGTGTAAAGTTCTTTTATTGTTATATCTAAATTCGCTTGGGACTCGTCTCGCATGCCAAGTTTAATGAAACGTCAAAATCAGACAATCTGACATTTATTTTGCAAATAAAATGCTGAAATTTAACACAAATTATGTTTCACTTGAAAAGCGCCAGCGAACATACGGGCTATTCCACGAATAGGTTAGGTTGTAGTGGCTACCATAGAGTCGCACTTAGGCCAGTGCAGAGGCCCGTTGTGATACCATAAGAAGAAAACGGATTACTCCCCCTTTCTGAACCAATTTGAGAACTTAATGCAGTTCACCAGGGCACTCACTATGTAGTTCTATTTAAAAGCGAAATGCGATTCGAAAGCACATTCTTATTGCATAGAATATATGGAATAGAACTTGAAATCGAACGAATTTTCTTTCGAATTAAACTACAGAGTGAGGGCCCAGGTCCTTTATGTCGACGTCCGCGACTTTGCATAGGCTATCCAGGAAGGAAGCCCCAAGAAAGCCTCGTCTGCCGCTGTTAAGAGCCGAGCAGTGGCAGATGAGGTGTTCGATTGTCTCCTCACCTCATCATTTTTCCAGCTTATGCAGCATCTGCGGTAAGGTGTACCTAGCCTTTCTGCGTGTTTCCCGATGAGGCAGTGTCCTGTGAGTACCCCCACAAGGTTCGAGATGCCAGCTCTCTTTAGAGTAATTATTTGATGGGATCGCTTGTGAACCCATTTTTGCCAGGTTTGCCTTGATGTTCGATGTTGTACTGGCTTCTGTTGCCATCTATCACTTGCTAGTTTATCAGCGTTGCCGTTTTGTGGGTAATTCCCCAAATTTGGGGAATTTTTTAAAATTTGGGTAATTTTTGGGGAGCGCTATGATTTGGGGAATTTTGGGGAATTCGCCTTTTAGAGCCTATACACACTTGCGATTCAAATCGATTTAGTCGAATTGGACTGTTGTATGCAAATCCAACTGTTTCAGTTCGACTAATTGAATGTAGTGTGAATGCTTCCATACATTCCCATGCAAATCAAAGCCCGACTAAATCGATTGAGTCGCAAGTGTGTATAGGCTCTTAATAGTTTTATATGAATAATAATAAAAAAAATTATTATTTTTATGAGTTTCTATTACATTCGCATTGTGTGAGTGTGCATGAGTTTTTGCAGCATTTATTTTATTTTGAATTATCGGCTGTCGTACATGTACAAGCCAGCAAATTTCATAAGCCCATTAAAGTAAGGAGTTAGCTAGGAAAAAAAAGCAATTTTTATACCTTTCATGAACATGAAATGGTATACAATTGAGCCAAACAGGTTTGTCGAAAGTACCAGAAGGGGAAAAATTAGACCTCCCAAAATATATACCGATATGGCCAGAATCATGAGCTAGTTCCTCAGTTGTTAAGATAAGCTGATGAGCTGATCATTTGTCGGAATCGGCCAAATTAGACCATTATAAGATATAGCTCCCATACAACCAACCATACATTTTGGGGTAAAACTTCTCCACTTAAATAGCTAAGATCATTACAATATTTTTGCTAATAAATATTTGCATAAACAACCCACAGAATTGGAGGTATAAATTAAAGAAAATCCGCTTATTTAATGTTTCATTTCCCCTTCAGGTAAGAAGTCATCGGTATGGCCGAAAACAGCCGCACTCTTACTTGTTTTATGTTTCTTTATAAACTTTTCTACCCACACATATACATATGTATATGCACATGAATTTAAAAATAATACAATCTGTTATGAAGTAAAATAAATTTGAAAATACTTCTTGATAACACTACCTGACAAAAAAAATATCCTCGACTTTTGACTCCTATGTAGAAATTCCTGTTGATTCCAAATATCTAATCACATGGTTCAAAAGTAGGACAGTTTTCGAGATATATTGAAATTCAGGGTTTGAGCTAAGAAAAAAAGCAGGATTACTAATCTGTCAATATCTCCGCCAAATTCGTCTCGGTTTTTATGTTATTTCATTTCATTTCGAGAGGATGAAATACCATTTCCAACAAAGGAAAAATAATTAAAATCGACATTAACGTGACTGAGTTATGGTGGACAAAAGATTTGTTTTTATGCAAAAAATAAGTTAAATACAAGATGTATAAAATGTCGAGGATATAAAAATTTTGAAATTTTGTCGGGTAGTGTAATTTGAAAATTTGTGTGGGGAATTTTGAGTAATTTTGGGTAATTTGAATATTTCTTTGGGAAATCTCAAGAATTGAAAACGGCAACGCTGTAGTTTATAGATATGCTGTTTAAGAATTAGCTTGTTTGTGGCTAACGGCATACCTATGCGTTCTTTGTCAGGAAGAACCTGTTCGGTAGTGCCCTGCCTCGCAAGTTCATCCGCCCTACAATTGCCATTGATATCCCTACGTCTCGGGACCTACACGAGGTGCAGACAGGTCTGTTTGGCCATCTCCTTTACAGATCGGCGACAGTCTAGTGTTAGTTCTGAATTGAATGAGTGGGAGCCAAGATTACTTAGTATGTACATATGTATTTAAAAATAAATATGTAATTCCATTTTAAGTTGACTTCTGATTTTTGGGCGTTTTTTGGCGGAATTGGACGGTAATTTGGTCGGAAAATTTTTTTTTCAGTGGCAACCCTGCCACTAACATAGCCCAAGCGACCGATTCGTGTATCTGCATCGGTTCGTAGTTAGCCGAACATAACAAAAACCAAATGCTTATGACGACGACGACGATATGCCCTGCAACAAATGCGATTAATCCGGGACGTGTCCGGGATCAATCGCAAGGGAGCATGCGACTAATACAATTTTACATCCCTTTATATGGAGTGAATTGATCGCATTTGTTCGAGCATGTCCTATGAAGAGACTAATTGTTCAACTTGTATACCCGAACGGGTACCAATGTAGATTAATCACTAACATACCGAACGGGTACAAATGTAGATCAATCGCTTTCATCCCGAACGGGTACAAATGTAGATTAATCGCTTTCATCCCCAACGGGTACAAATGTAGATCAATCGCTTCCAGCACGAACGGGTACAAATGTAGATTAATCGCTTTCATCCCCAACGGGTACAAATGTAGATCAATCGCTTCCAGCACGAACGGGTACAAATGTAGGTTTTTCCAAGTTGTTCGCCAAGACAATTTTTAATAACAATCTTTAAAAAATTGTAAATGTTCATGCATATATAAACAAAGATTATATAATGTTTTACTTTTGAAAAAAAAAGGAATTTTTCATAGAACATTTTAGGCAACATTTTGTTAAAATTATTATTCATCATTGTTATTAAAAGAAAGGGTGTTCAATTCGTTTTACCGGTTGTTCTACAAATTTTTAATTACAATGCATATTTTTGTAAAATTTCTACATTTAAGGAATCTATATTTGTACCCCTTCGGAACGAAAGCGATTAATCTACATTTATATCCGTTCGGGATAAAAGCGATTAATCTATATCTATACCCGTTAGGGAACCATTGGTCTACAATTAGTCTACATTTATACCCGTACGGGAACAATCGGGGACTAATTGTGGACCGATTGTTCTCGAAAGAGATCAATCGAGGACAAATCCTTTTCGGGATTGATCGCACATTTTTTGCAGGGTGTGTATACATACATAACTACATACATACATATGTTTGAATGTATACACGTCATTCCCCTGCAAAAATCATTGGATTATATGCTCCATTTGTGGTAGGTTGGAGTACTTTCAAAGTGACCACTAACTTAGCCCAAACGACCGATTAATGTATCTGCATCGGTTCGTAGTTAGCCGAACATAGCAAAAACCAAATGTTTATCGCGACGACGACGATATGTGTATATATACATAACTACATACATACATACTTATGTTTGAACGCATACACGTTATTCGTTGTCGTCGCATAAACATTTGGTTTTTGTTGTTATGTTCGGCTAACCGTTAGGTACTCCATCAATTAATCCAATGTAGGTACTCCATGGATTAGTTTGATTGTTATGCGGGATTGGAGTATATACTCCATTGCAATGACATGCAATGTTAAATGGACCATATTTTTTGTATGAAATGTGGCAAGTTATGGAGTAATCGGTTGGTCCATAGCGAGCACTCCATGGATTAGTGAATGGAGTACTCGGAATTTTTACAGGGTCGTCGTCGTCGCTATAAACATTTGGTTTTGTTGTTATGTTCGGCCAACTGTTAGGTACTCCATCAATTAATCCAATGTTGGTACTCCATGGATTAATTTGATTGTTATGCGGGACTGGAGTATATACTCCATTGCAATGACATGCAATGTTAAATGGACCATATTTTTTGTATGAAATGTGGCAAGTTATGGAGTAATCGGTTGGTCCATAGCAAGCAGTCCATGGATTAGCGATTATAGTACTCGGAATTTTTGCAGGGTCGTATCAGCCCATACACATACAAAGTCAGCCTCAATTTTCGTACTCTGAAAAAAAAAAAAACGTTGTAAATACAAAGACTTTTGCAGTTAAATGAACAACTTTCCGCAGTTGAAATGTGCCCAACAACGCTCCGTTGTTGTTTCAAAGATGCGAGCGTTTTTGATTCAAATACTTTTCGTATTTAAGTTAACAACGGAAACTGTTGAATGAAATACTTTTACATTTAAGTTAACAGTTTTTGCTTTTGAATTAACAGCACAAAATTTTAGTCCAAAAGCGAGCACTGTTGATTCAAATACTTTTCGTATTTAAGCTAACAACTTTTGTTTTTGAATTAACCGCAAAAGTTTTTGGTTGAAAAACGGGCACCATTGAAGCAAATACTTACGCATTTAAGTTAGCCTCAAGAAAATTGTAAAAATAGTATTTTTTTTAATATAATCGATATTATTTTATTTTATTTTTTTATACATATAATATATGTATGTTTACTTATCGAGCCCTAACCGCCATAAAGTGTATCCAACAAAATTATCGATTTTAGCGTTTTTAATCAACTCCCACAATTTCATAGACTTAGGGCCGGTTTCACCACCTCCGGTTAAGCACTTAACCAGAGATTTTTGCCCGGTGAACCAATTTATTTGACAGCTCGCCATACAATTTACGTCAAACTAACCAGCGATTAAATTAACCGCAGATTGTGAAACCGGCCATAAATAAATTTCAAGGCTGATTACCAACTGTATGAAAAGAAAATAAAAAAAAACCTCCTGTAAAATTTAATTTTTGTTTGATACACTTTTTGGCGGTTAGGGCTCGATATGTAGTAATATTAATACTAAGGCCCGCCGTCACCAAACGAACTTTAGTCATTCATCCATTCACCATTTCCAAACGCATCAGTACATCTGCAGACAACTCTCACGACATCAAAAAAAGCTGAGTTTATCAATAGATATTAGTTTTTGTTTAATTTATTTTTTTTATTTATGTACATACATATGTATGTATATTACTTTCTTTATTTTATTTTAAAATTGAAACGAATTGAACGAATTTGAAAAATTATTTTTATTTTTTAATTTTTTCTTTCAAATCCTTCTTTCTTTTTACTTAAAAAATGTTCAACAGCAAGCAAGTTTTTAAATCAACAACGCACGTCTTTGAATTAACTACGGAAATTTGTTGAATCAAAAACTTTTCCGTTAAAACAAATACTTTTGCTGTTGAATCAAATACGGAAATTCAACAGCGGAAAGGTGTTGATTTAACTACGAGTATTTTTTTCAGAGTACGATTATAAAAAATAATATGTAAGACTGGTGTAAATATAAATCAAAAGGATTTTGCATTGTGCTTCAAATCGATTGGATCCACGGCTTAAGGCTGACTCCGAACGAAATCTTCCACAGCAGCCGCATTTTTTGTGAGAAGAGGAAAAACTGTGAAGCTCCTTTCTTAATACTCGTAAAGTGTTACAAAAGTTATTCTGAACAAGGCTAGATTCGGTTGCAATGGCTGCTAGTGCCAACCAGCATACTTGCGCCCCGAGTGTTCCATTGTGAAACCACGTGGATTCGAAAGACTCCCGCCTATTCAAACCAACATGTGGACTCCACAAATTTTAGAATTTCGTCTAGCTCTCTGAACTACTTAGAAAGCTGCCATAAATTTGAGCCAATACTGGACATCCGCACAGTGGACGTTTTACTGTTTCTGGCTACTCTTCGTCCTTACAAGCCCCGCAGTATCTAATTATGATAGGCAACATTCAACCTTTCCGCTCCAGCTTGGCCAGATAAGCTTTGTATGGTTGCAAGTGTTCAAGTTTCGAAACGTGTCACTAGCTTGTTTAAAGTAGAACTCCTTCAGTAAGAGCTTGCCGGTTGCGAGCGGCATATCTAGACCCCCTAATCCTTGATGTTGAAAGTGGAACGGATGTGCCCTCCCCAGTAAGTTTGTCTGCCAACTCATTTTCCAGTATATTATAGTGTCGAGGAACACATACCAGTTGAATAACCAACTGCTCAGGCATCACATTTAGAGATCTACGACAATTTTCCACTGTTCTGGATTTACATGAGACAACACCCAGTGCTTTCGGTGCAGCTTGACCGTCCGAGAATATGTAAACGTCTTTACTAATGGTTTTCTTTGCTTTTGAGGACTCAACTGCTTCCGGTAACGCTGCTACCTCCGCCTAGAATGTAGATGCTGCAGTGATCGGGAATTCTTAACAAGAACAATGAACATTTTTTTGGGAGCTCCACATGAAGTGCTTATTGTGATTCTTTTACGAGAAGCAAATTGGCAAGATGTTAAGCAAATAAGCTGGCAAAAGCTTGAATCCTTCTATAAATCATGTCTTCGCAAGCAAAATGGCAAATCACTGCAACTTGATCCATTTCATATACATACAAAATAATTAACGAGATTATCCAGATATCATCTATGTGCTAAAGAAGAGCTTTTGTAAGTGCTTGTGAATCCTTCCTTTTATACTAGATTTTTTATGACAGAAATACACACAAATGGTTTGGCCGTCTATAGTCCTTATCTATATATATAAAAATGGTGTAAAAAATGTTACTAACCTCATCAGATGAGAACGGCTGGGCCGATTTCCGTAAAATTTTTTGTCAGTTGTTCGTATTCTCGAGGAGATGGTTCGTACGGAAGAAAATTTTGGAAAATCCCTCCGGAAAAGTCCGAAAATTGGAAAAATCTGTTTGTATGTGTGCATCTATGGATGTGTTTCCTTTATAAACTCCCAAAGTAACCAACCGTTCTTTATGAAATTTTCACAGTAGATTCATGCGGGTTCAGTGCACATAGTGGGATATATAGAATTTCTAAAAAGTGGAAGCTTCCCGGAATACAGGCCTAAATGAGGACCCAGATCGATCCAGCAAGTCTTCGAGCAATATTGGCATCAAATGAAAGGCGTTGAACAGGCCTTCAACATAAAGTTATTTTCATTGCGATAGCTAGGCCGGGTTCCCAGATATGGGTTAAAACGTGGGACCGAGTGACCCTGGAAAGTTTCTGAGCGATATTGGTATCAAATGAAAGCTGTTGAGGAGGACTTCAGCAAAGAGCTTTTTAAATAGTGATGCCTAGGCCGGGTTCCAAGATTTGGGTCAAAGCGTGGACCCGGATAACCCCTGAATGTTTTCGAGCGATATTTGTAGCAACTGAAAAGCGTTGAGCAGGCTTCCACATACAGCTATTTTCATTGTGATTTCTAAGGCTGTTTCCCAGAGATGGCTAAAGTAGTGGACCCGGATGGTGATGGACGATCCCGCTAAGGTAAAGGTAGGTAGATATAGGGATAGGGGTAGGGATAGGGATAGGGATAGGCATAGGGAAAGGGATAGAGAAAGAGATAGAGATAGGGATAGGGATAGGGATAGGCATAGGGATAGGGATAGGGATAGAGAAAGAGATAGGGATAGCGATAGGGATAGGGATAGGGATAGGGATACGGATAGGGATAGGGATAGGGATAGTGATAGTGATAGTGATAGTGATAGTGATAGTGATAGTGATAGTGATAGTGATGGTGATAGTGATAGTGATAGTGATAGTGATAGTGATAGTGATAGGGATAGTGATAAGGATAAGGATAAGGATAAGGATAAGGATAAGGGTAGGGATAGGGATAGGGATAGGGATAGGGATAGGGATAGGGATAGGGATAGTGATAGTTATAGTGATAGTGATAGTGATAGTGATAGTGATAGTGATAGTGATAGTGATAGTGATAGTGATAGTGATAGTGATAGTGATAGTGATAGGGATAGGGATAGTGATAAGGATAAGGATAAGGATAGGGATAGGGATAGTGATAGGGATAGGGATAGGGATAGGGATAGGGATACGGATAGGGATAGGGATAGGGATAGTGATAGTGATAGTGATAGTGATAGTGATAGTGATAGTGATAGTGATAGTGATAGGGATAGTGATAAGGATAAGGATAAGGATAAGGATAAGGATAGGGATAGGGATAGGGATAGGGATAGGGATAGGGATAGTGATAGTTATAGTGATAGTGATAGTGATAGTGATAGTGATAGTGATAGTGATAGGGATAGGGATAGGGATAGTGATAAGGATAAGGATAAGGATAGGGATAGTGATAGGGATAGGGATAGGGATAGGGATAGGGATAGGGATAGGGATAGGGATAGGGATAGGGATAGGGATAGGGATAGGGATAGGGATAGGGATAGGGAGAGGGATAGGGATAGGGATAGGGATAGGGATAGGGATAGGGATAGGGATGGGGATAGGGATAAAGATTGAGATTGAGACTGAAATAGAGATAGGGATTGAGATAGAGATAGGGATCGGGGGAAGTAGGTTTGTCGCGGCGAATGTAAATATAACTTTAATTCAGAGAATATACAATTTCTCATTATTCGCCGTCATTAAGATGGACTCTAAGATAATGGTTAGCAATACGGTAATCAAAGACTTTTCTTTAGGCTTCATAGGAATAAATTTTCGCAGAACAACGTCTGCCGGGTCAGCTAGTATCTATATATATATAAAAATCAAGCCCATTTCTTTGTCGCCGGCTTTCGCCCAAACGCGTGGAGGGATTTTGACCAAATTTACACACAAGCTTAGTACCTTGCCCTAGATGGTTTATATACATATTTTTTTCAAATCCGGAAGTCGGTTCCCGAGATATAGGTCAAAAGGTCAAAACGTGCATCCGGCTTTTCCCTGAATATTTTTGGACGATATTGGTATCAAATGAAAGGTGTTGAGCAGAGAATTTACATAGAATAGTACTCATTGTGATTCCTAGGTCGGGTCTCCAGATATGGGTCAAAACGTGGACCCGGATGACCCTCGAATGTTTCTGAGCGATATTAGTATCAAATGAAAGGTTTTGAGCAGAGAATTTACATAGAATAGTACTCATAGTAATTCCTAGGTCGGATCTCCAGATATGGGTCAAAACGTGGACCCGAATGACCCTCCAATGTTTCTGAGCGATATTGGTATCAAATGAAAGGTTTTGAGCAGAGAATTTACATAGAATAGTACTCATTGTAATTCCTAGGTCGGATCTCCAGATATCAAATGAAAGGTGTTGAGCAGAGAATTTACATAGAATAGTACTCATTGTGATTCCTAGGTCGGGTCTCCAGATATAGGTCAAAACGTGGACCCGGATGACCCTCGAATGTTTCTGAGCGATATTGGTATCAAATGAAAGGTATTGAGGAGATAATTTACATAGAATAGTACTCATTGTGATTCCTAGGTCGGGTCTCCAGATATGGGTCAAAACGTGGACCCGGATGACCCTCGAATGTTTCTGAGCGATATTAATATCAAATGAAAGGTTTTGAGCAGAGAATTTACATAGAATAGTACTCATTGTAATTCCTAGGTCGGATCTCCAGATATGGGTCAAAACGTTGACCCGGATGACCCTCGAATGTTTCTGAGCGATATTGGTATCAAATGAAAGGTTTTGAGCAGAGAATTTACATAGAATAGTACTCATTGTAATTCCTAGGTCGGATCTCCAGATATGGGTCAAAACGTGGACCCGGATGACCCTCGAATGTTTCTGAGCGATATTGGTATCAAAGGAAAGGTGTTGAGCAGAGAATTTACATAGAATAGTACTCATTGTGATTCCTAGGTCGGGTCTCCAGATATGGGTCAAAACGTGGACTCGGATGACCCTCGAATGTTTCTGAGCGATATTAATATCAAATGAAAGGTTTTGAGCAGAGAATTTACGTAAAATAGTACTCCTTGTAATTCCTAGATCGGGTCTCCAGATATGGGTCAAACGTGGACCCGGATGACTCTCGAATGTTTCTGAGCGACATTGGTATCAAATGAAAGGTATTGAGCAGAGAATTTACATAGATTAGTACTCATTGTGATTCCTAGATCGGGTCTCCATGGGTCAAAACATGGAACTTTGTGACCTTCGAATGTTTCTAAGCGATATTGGTATCAAATGAAAAGTCTTGATGAGGACTTCAGCACAGAACTATTATAATTGTGATGCCTAGCCGGGGTCTCCAGATATAGGTCACAACGTGGACCCGGACGACCTTCGCATGTTTTTGAGCGATATTGGTATCAAATGAAAGGTGTTGAGCGGAGAATTTACATAGAATAGTACTCATTGTGATTCCTAGGTCGTGTCTCCAGTTATGGGTCAAAACGTGGATCCGGATGACTCTCGAATGTTTCTGAGCAATACTAGTATCAAATGAAAGGTGTTGAGCGGAGAATTTACATAGAATAGTACTCATTGTGATTCCTAGGTCGGGTCTCCAGTTATGGGTCAAAACGTGGACCCGGATGACCCTCGAATGTTTCTGAGCGATATTAGTATCAAATGAAAGGTGTTGAGCAGAGAATTTACATAGAATAGTACCCATTGTGATTCCTAGGTCGGGTCTCCAGATATGGGTCAAACGTGGACCCGGATGACCCTCGAATGTTTCTGAGCGATATTGGTATCAAATGAAAGGTATTGAGCAGAGAAATCACATAGAATAGTACTCATTGTGATTCCTAGGTCGAGTCTCCAGTTATGGGTCAAAACGTGGACCCGGATGACCCTCGAATGTTTCTGAGCGATATTAGTAACAAATGAAAGGTTTTGAGCAGAGAATTTACATAGAACTATCTATTTTATTTATGATGCCTAGGACGGGTCCCCATATATGGGTCAAAACGTGGACTCGGATGACCCCGGAACATGTCTCAGTGATATTGGTATCAAATGAAGGGTTTTGAGCAGGGATTTTACATAGAACTGAACTCATTACGATCCCTAGGTCGGGTTCCAAGGTGTTGGTCAACACGCGGACCCGGATAACACCGGGATATTTCTCAGGGATATTGGTACCAAATGAAAAGTGCTGAGCAGGGCCTTTACACAAAGATAAACCTAAATGTGGGTCAAAACATGGACCGGGATGGCCCCGGAAAATTTCTGAACGATATTGGTTTCAACTGAAAGGCAGGGCTTTTACATAGAGATGAACTCAATATGATTCCTAGGTCAGGTGCCCAGATGTGGGTCAAAATGTGGATCCGGATGAACCCGGATAATTTCTCAGCGATATTGTTATTTAATAACGGCGCATGACGATTCCTAGGTGATCCCAAGGTATGGGTCAATATGTGGACCCGGATAACACCGGGATATATCTTGGGGATATTGGTACCAAATGAAAGGTGTTGAGCGGACTCTCATGTAGGGCCGTACCCATTACGATTTCTTGGTCAAGTCTCCATATACCGTACCCATTATGGTTCCTAGGTCAAGTTCCCAGATGTGGGTCAATAGGTGGACCCAAATGAGCTCGGGATGCTTCTGAGCAATACTGATATGAAATGAAAGTGTTGACCGGGTCTGCTATATAGAGATATTTTCATAGTGATTCTTAGTCCCGATACCCAATTAATGGTAAAAGAGACGATTCGGACGCCACGGAATGTTTTTAAGCAATGATGGTATCAAATGAGAGGTGGAGTGCAGGGTATGTTATGCTAAACCCAGTTCCCTAGAGAAAGAGGAAGAGTAGTGAGACTGGGAAAGGCAAAGGGACGGAAAAGGAGAGGGAGAATATAATAAAAATGGAATGAAGAGGATGGGAGAGAGACAGGAAGACAGGTAATTAGTGAAGGAATAAGAGGGGGGAATAAAAAGGAGAAAGACAGAAAAGGAGAGGTAAGAAAAGCGGTAGATAAAGGGAAGCGGAAATGTGATCGGAAAGGAAAGAGGAAACGGAAATGAAAGGAAAGATAAATGAAAGGGAAAGAGAAATAGTAAAGTAGAGGGAAAGGCAGTTGGAGACTAATACGAAGAAAAATGGGATAAGAACAAGAAGAGGGCAAACTTTTGAAAATATCAATTTTTTCCTTCACTTTTTTAAACTTATATGAATTGTGCCGAGCTCTGCAGCCCGAGGTAATTTCGGTTTCTAGATACTTCCAACATATTTTAAAGTATGCCGTTTTTCGCTTCAAGTACCTATAATTGGAAGTGGGCCAAAGCAAAGCTTGGCCGGGTACAGCTAGTATGTACATAAATTGCGTTCTCTTCTTTTTCGCTAAGTCGGCGTTCAGCATTTTCCCAGATACAGACAATTTATTACGTGAGAGAGCGATCGTGGACTACGGCTTCCCAATGATCGCAATAAGCTATAGCGCTAACGGTAATCACGATGATTTCAGAAAGCTGTGAAACGTCTAAGAAAAATATCGAATATTTCTAAAGATGCAGCATATAGTCAAATTTGGAAGCTAATAAAGCGAATAAATTCAACTACTACTACATTTCAGCTCAAAAACTAAAATTCATCTCAGGCTATACATATGTACTTAGATATATATATATTTTTTGAATCCATTTTTCAAGTTTCTTAACCGTTTTAGTTATTTTCCTTCCTTCATCTTTATTTTTCGCGTAGTTCTTCTATTCTTTCGCTTTGCTACTTCAACTTAAACAACAATAAGCAATTGGTAACTGCCAAGCGTCAGCAATTTGGCGGCATACAAAACATTCTTTGCCCACCGCTTTGGCGGCTTCTGCATTGTATAGATTCATATTCTATTCCACAATGGATAAGGTAACTACACACAATTCAACTCGATACAACTCAATGCCACACCTCGAACAAGCCAAAAAGACTTCACTGTATTGGCTTTCTTGATTTGATATGGCGGCGACAGCTCAAACAGTGGGCAATTTTGTGGAATATTTTGCTCAAAATGCTATTAGTTGATATTGGAAAAGATTCTGAATCAAATTGCAGTGGCATGAAAACTATTATTTCTTTCTCAAACTTGTGTGCTTAATTATTTATTTTTATACCTAATTTACCTGAGCTTTAAGCAAATTGCTTGCTTTATTAAACTTCCATATACATATTATGTATGTTCATAAGCTCCATCAGAACTTTCCACTGTGCAATGGTGCGCGAATTTTCTTTGCAAAGCGAGCTTTTCTTTTTTTATGTGTTTTATTACAAATGCCGTATGCAATTGTGGCGTCTATTTTTTCTTATTGCAATTCTTATTCTCTATTCATTTGCAATTCATGTGCTATGCGACTATATAGCGATGTCTTTGCAAGACCGCGTATCGAACACTTGCACAACCGCCTATTTGACATTTGTGCCAAAAATGAGATTTGAAAACCCGGAGCTCAAGACACCAATGACAACACATATGTATATAAAACGAAACAAGATGCTGAAGATGGCACATAGCCGAAATCGGTTTGTAACCAAATCAAACTTGACAAGGGATGACGGAAATTCGTTCCACAATACATATATAAAATCCTTTTTTCCGCTAACAAATTTTTAAAAAACTATTTGTTAAAAAGCAACTATTCCATCATCTCTATGGCAAACATATTTTTTCGCTCTCTTGTTAAAATTAGGTTTTGGCAAATTTTCGATGGGCGCTTTTGCAAAGGCATCAATGGTATGTATGTATGTATGTATGTATTCTACTGCAATAGGCCCAGTTTACGCCAACATCAAAATGACCATGGTCAAATTTCTGCTATTGCTTTTCCATTAACACTGCTATTCCGAGCGTTACCGGAAAATTACTTTACTGGTAATTTATGTTGCTGAAAATTGTTACCGTCTTTTCAATTGGTATTCTGGCACAAATGGTAACGCTGTCAAAGCATTTCCATACGAACGGAATGGAATCGGGCTGAAAATGGTAACAAAATGTTACCACGTATTGAGGTGGTAACTTAATTTTCTGCTGCCAGAATACGAAAAGAGTGTTTAAAGTACCAGATTCTTTATTTAGCCAGTAAAGTAAATTATGTTACCACACCGGAATAAGGCCGTAAAGCGAAAAATGGGAGAGAGAGAGTGGGAGTGCACACAATATTGACCGAGATTCGGCGCTGACACCGAATCAAAGTGCAACCAATCTCTCATAGATAGTAAAAATCGTAAAATGAGAGAAAAAGTTTATTTGACCGCGTTGATTTTGATCTTAGCGTAAACTGGGGCATAGCGCGCTTGCATGTTTCTCTTATTTACTATCCATTGGCAGCTGTTGCTGCTGCTGCTGCCATTGCAACGAGATGTTCATCGGTAGCAATTGAAGAACAACATTCGTAACGGCAATAACACAAGTAGAACAAAAACAACAAAGCAATTTCGGTTACTCATGGCCGCCGAAGGAATGCAATGCAATGCAATAAAATGGAATGAAACTGCATTCTTCTTTGGACAAGCTTCAATAGCTACTAGTTCTATGTAGTAAATTTCTCGATTATTCGTTCACGTTCAGAAAACTGAATTTTTTTCAGCAAATATGTAGCGGGTTTTCTTTTTACTTATTTATTGTAGCTACACGCCAAATAGCATAACTAACATGTTTATTATATTCGAGAATTTATTAATGAAATCATTGCAATTGTCATTAAATTAAGTTAATTTCCGTCGCCATTAACGTTTGCCGTGTTAATGTGGGAGTTTTTAATTAAATTAAAATTTTGTATCTACTTATTTATACATACTAATACCATGTCTCCACATAACGTGTTTTGCTCTTTTTTCTGCACTCGCTCTCTCAAAACGAGTGCCGAATCTCGCCAATTTCCATACAAATTTCTGAGAGCGAGTGAAGATTGAAAGACTTGTTCAATCCTCTTGACAAACGCGA
This sequence comes from Urophora cardui, assembly GCA_960531455.1. Taxonomy (NCBI): domain Eukaryota; kingdom Metazoa; phylum Arthropoda; class Insecta; order Diptera; family Tephritidae; genus Urophora; species Urophora cardui. The sequence continues at coordinate 143,704,115 of OY482671.1, read as the reverse complement.
TGATATCGATGCCTTCTCTAATTTTGTATCGAAAATCTATCGAAATCCCACACAGACCAAAACAAAAACGCAAAAATAAGCAAACATACAAACATTTAAGAAGAACAAGAAAGAGAAATGTTAAACTGAATCACGATCAGCCGCGTACAAATATTTTGAATTATCTTAGAATTAAGTGCAACCTCCGTACCGTGTCCTGCGAATTTTTAAAATTTTAGACACAGACACAACATATTTCCCTTTACTTGAGGCGTTTTCTATGAATATCTTTCTGAAATTAATTTTTTTTATGCATATTTTGAAAGTTTTGAGGATCTTTTATAACCTGACGAAGGGATAAAGCTCAAATAAAGCTCATTCCAAACCAAGGTGCAAAGGTTTGCCCTCTGGATCAAATCCAGCTCATACCAAGCTTTTGCCATAAAAAAAAGTTTAAGAAATGTAAAATTGAAGATTTCGGCTCCAAGGTTGGGCGGGAGCGCCACCTCATTTTCTTTGTGAAAGACCCGGAGTATGAGTTGCTCATTCATGCTATAGATCAATGGTAGGCAAATTTGAAATTGAGATTGTATTAGTGAGAGCGCTATGGTCGGTCGAACGAACTGTGATCGGGCACATGCAATGCGTAAATAATACATATATATGTACACAAGCCTCAAATTGACGCACGCCCGCAAATTTTCCATATGCGTTGAACCGAAATTGACTTACGTGCGAATATAAAGAAATTGAAAAATATAGAAAATCCGAGAAAATCTTGTTATTTTGTGGAATATGTAACTAACACACACGATATCGAAAGCTAATGTCAATTTTTTTGCAAATAATCACCTACAATGCTTAGTTTCAACTGTCAGTAAAACGATAATTGGGAGTCGAGTTTGCTTAATACGCACGCCCTTCAATTTCGGTTACAGAAATTATAGAAATTGTGTGGGTATGAGAAATTATTGATAGTAAATTGACCACGTGCGTGTAATTAGGTAGCATAGTAAATTGTTTTCAACGTGCAAACAAGCGACAAGCACTCTCGATGTTGCTACGCCGCTTGCTCAGTGACGACTAAATCATCTAGTAAAGAAAGAGCGTAACGTGTCGGTGTGATTTGAGCGCAAACAATTGTTTGCAGAAATGCGGACCACTGCTATAGATATAGCTCGAACAATGCATAAGACGGTTGAGAATTACAGAAGTTGCGTAAACACTCATAAAGACACAGATATTAACTGGTAAACTAAAAAAACAGGGATTGTAAATAATCGTTATTTTTTAAATTTTGACTGAAGGAGAAATGCTAAACGTAAAAGAAGTGCACATATGTAATCCCCGTAACGCAGTCTACCCCTACGTGTATTAACTTTTATTTTTTCGATTTTTATAAACAAATGAATTTTTAATCATTATTTTCTGTTTTATTTTTCGCTTCAAAAATAAAAGTTATTCTTTGAGTTTTATTTTTCGATCAGAGAATAACTGAAGAAACTATTTTAATTTTAGCTGCAGCTGTCGATTTTGCCACTTTAACACGCAGGTAAAGTTTATAAATAAAAAAATTAAAAATTTATTTATCTACTTTACCTATTTATATGGCGAAGTATGAAATAAAAGTTTTTCTCTGAACAAAAAAATAAAACTCAAAAAATAACTTTTATTTACTGATCGAAAAATAAAACTCAAAAAATAACTTTTATTTTCTGATCGAAAAATAAAACTCAAAAAATAACTTTTATTTTCTGTTCGCAAAATAAAACTCAAAAAATAACTTTTATTTTCTGAGCGAAAAACAAAACTCAAAAAATAACTTTTATTTACTGATCGAAAAATAAAACTCAAAAAATAACTTTTATTTTCTGATCGAAAAATAAAACTCAAAAAATAACTTTTATTTTCTGTTCGAAAAATAAAACTCAAAAAATAACTTTTATTTTCTGAGCGAAAAACAAAACTCAAAAAATAACTTTTATTTTCTGATCGAAAAATAAAACTCAAAAAATAACTTTTATTTTCTGATCGAAAAATAAAACTCAAAAAATAACTTTTATTTTCTGTTCGAAAAATAAAACTCAAAAAATAACTTTTATTTTCTGAGCGAAAAACAAAACTCAAAAAATAACTTTTATTTTCTGATCGAAAAATAAAACTCAAAAAATAACTTTTATTTTCTGAGGGAAAAAACTCAAGAAATAACTTTTATTTTGTGAGCAGAAAATAAAACTCAACAAATAATGATTAAAAATAAATTTTTTGGATATCTCATAACCGTTACAGTCCCTGAAAAAATCCAGTGTGCACGTGAGAAGTTGTTTGTTCCTTCTATAAAATTTTGAAAAAACGAATGGTTGATTTTTATAGCAAACGCCTCACTTGTTTAATATAATTTACTTCCATATTTGCTTGCACGTTCGTCCGTATATTTAAAAATGCATTTATCACTACTTTTTTTTTCGAAATTTCTTCGCAATTCTGTTTATCATTAAAAAATAATTTATTAAACGAATCTCTGAATTGTTCTTTAAGGTGTGGCCTTTTTGGTAACGTTCACTAAAGTAGGTACAACAAAATCATATGCGTTTCGTATTTTTTGGTTTTGCGAAAGCGATAATATTTTTTTAAGATCATTTATTGAAGTTTTTTAAGTATAAACATTATTATTGTTTCATAAAAAACCTTTGAATGGTTCACCAAAGAAAACCCATTCTTAATTTTTAATTGTGTGCGTTGTATATTTTGTTACCAGGTTGTATCGTTGCTGTTTAATAATTATGCGAAAAGATTTTGTATAAATTTGCATACAAATTCCCAACAACAAGAGCACATTTCATGTATGCTATAGATAGATATATGCCAACATTTTTATGTCACCTGTATAAAAAAAGGCAAACTTGGGTTTGTCAAAAAAAACGTAAACTTAAGCGAAAAAAAAAAATACAACGCAACAATGGCAAATAAAAAGCAACGAAAAGAAACTAGACTATACTGTTCTACCGTATGACAATACTGTCCTCTATATATAGATAGCTAGATTTCGTCAATTTGCTGACTTTGAATTTATGTTTATTGGCTATTAAGGTTATATTAGGGTGGAACGTCAAATTGCATATTTTAATTTTTTTTGCGTCGAACTAGGTGAATTAATGGAATTGCTTCGACAACAAAATTTAAGAGCGGATTTGCCATATCCATTAACGGCCTTATTCCGGTGTGGTAACATAATTTACTTTACTGGTGAAATAAAGATTCTGGTACTTTAAACACTCTTTTCGTATTCTGGCAGCAGAAAATTAAGTTACCACCTCAATACGTGGTAACAATTTGTTACCATTTCAGCCCGATTCCATTCCGTTCGTATGGAAATGCTTTGACAGCGTTACCATTTGTGCCAGAATACCAATTGAAAATATGGTAACAATTTTCAGCAACATAAATTACCATAAAGTAATTTTCCGGTAACGCTCGGAATAGCAGTGTAAGAGACCACAATTGTTGCGCGACTTCTAAGCACTGTCGTCATCGTTAATCGACAAGGCGATGGTGTTATTTTTACCGAACGCAAATAAACAAACATTAAATTGAATATTTAAAATAGAAAAGCAGATTTCGATCACGTTAATGCATCTACTTGAGCATAAGAAATTATATGTACTTGCATTTCCATACACATTTACGACACACTTTTTTTCATTCAGCTATCAATGGTCAAGCAAAATGCTGTCACACATTTTTCTTTTCAATCAAAATCAAGGCCATAACCATTTTTTTTTAATCTTTTTTGCTATTGTAATTTGTCTATTACATTCCGTCTTTTCTTCGTTTTTATACTCAGCTGTACTAGTACACAGAGTATTATAGTTTTGATTTCCTAACGGTGGATTGTAACAGAATGAAATAATCGAGATAGATATAGACTTATATATATCAAAATGATCAGGGTGAAAAGAGAAATCGATTGAGCCATGTCCGTCCGTCTGTCCGTCTGTCCGTCTGTCCGTCTGTCCGTCTGTCCGTCTGTGAGCACGATAACTCGCGCAAAAATTGAGATATTTTGATGAAATTTGAAATGTAAGTTGGTATCAAGACAGGAACGGATGGTATTGAAAATGGGTGAAATCGGACCATGACCACGCCCACCTCCCCTATATAGTAAAAATCGGAAATTTTGTATCTCGGTCACTAATAGAGCTAGAGTGATAAAATTTCACACACTTATTGAGCTCAGGCCCTTATGAAGAAATATGGTGAAATTTTGGAAAATGGGCGGTGCCACGCCCACTTATTAAGGGGCAAACATTGAAAGTTTTATGAGTCATAACTCAGAAACCGTTGAAGATATATCGATGAAATTTGATAGGCGTGATATACTTACTTAGGCAAATGTTTGGACGAAAAATTGCCAAAATCGGTTGACGACCACGCCCACTTTTATATATGGGTATTATAAAGTGACCTAATAAAAGCATTTTAAGCGATATCTCTGTCAAATATAAAGATATATCATTGAAATTTTATGGAAGGTGTCCAATTATGGACATAAAACAAAAAATACAAAAATTTTAGAAAATGGGCGTGGCACCGCCTCCTTTTAGAAGCAGGAATATACGAGATTTCTGAGCCCATAACTCGACAAATAATCGATATATTATGACGAAACTTGGTCTATACACTTTCACTACTTGTAGTAATACATGTTCGAAATTTTAGCGAAATCGGTTGACGACCACGCCCACTTTTATATATGGGTATCATAAAGTGGCCTAATAAAAACATTTTAAGCGATATCTTTGTCAAATATAAAGATAATTCATTGAAATTTTGTTTCACGAGTTCTACAATAGATCGGAAACAAAAAATAGAAAAATTTCGGAAAATGGGCGTGGCACCGCCTCTTTTCAGACAAAGGAATCAACGAGATTTCAGAGCCCACAACTCGACAAATAATTGAGATATTATGACAAAACTTGGTTTATACACTTTTATAACTTGTGTTAATAGACACGCAAAAATTTATTGAAATCGGTTTATGACCACGCCTACTTTTTAACAAAGATATTTCTGGAACACCCTTTGGGAATTTGTAACAAGACTTCTTTGTAACTAGAAGTCATAAAGGAATGAAATTTTGCACAAAGAATAATATTCATATGCTTAGTTGGATGACTGATAAAAATGTTGAAAATGGGCGGGGCTACGCCCACTTTATGCAGCACTCGCTTTATATAAAATACAACGTGTTTTCATCAAACGCAAACAAACAATGAAAGCATACAGCTGAGTATCTAATGCTCGATTCCACTCGAACTTAGGCTTCCTTACTTGTTTTTTTTGTGTTTACTCTGTGTAAACATTTTTTACAAGTTACTGGAGTTCTGCACTTTATGTGTGTCACGCTTAGTTTGTTTGTAAAGCAATTAAACACTTTAAAATGAGGTTGCTGACTTTTAATTTCTGTTTTGTTTTCTTTTAGCTTTAAGCTTTTTTTGCAGAAAAAGTGCTGATTTTGTCGGTTTTTTTTCATGATATCTATATATATCTTATATCTATCTATCTATATATATAAGGATGAAAGTTTGTTTGTTTGTTTGTTTGTTTGTGTGTTTGTTTGTGTGTTTGTTCCCTATGGACGCCGAAACTACCGGGCCGATCACATTCAAATTTTGACACAATGATCACCTGGTATTAGATTGAAATTATGACCACATTTAATTCTGGTATCTCAACCCCTTCCCGAGATATAGGCCAAAATATGGACCCAGATTCCTTCTTCATTATTGGTATCAAATTAAAGATATCAATCAGAGCTTCAATAGAGAGTTCATTCCGTTCCAATTTTCCAGTCGGTTCTCTAGATAGAGACCAAAACGTGGACCCGGATGGCCCCAAATATTTTTGCGTAATATTGGTATCAAATTAAAGGTGCTGATCAGGGTGTCCATATATATTTTACACTATACGGATATCTCAATCGGTTCCCGGGATTGAGGCCAAAACATGGACCTAAATAGCCCCCGAAATATTTTTGACCATTATTTGTATCAAATTAAAGGTATCAATCAGAGCTTCAATAGAGAGTTCATTCCATTCTAATTTTCCAGTCGGTTCTCTAGATAGAGACCAAAACGTGGACCCCGATGACCCCAAATATTTTTTCGTAATATTGGTATCAAATTAAAGGTGCTGATCAGGGTATCCATATATATTTTACACTATACGGATATCTCAATCGGTTCCCGGGATTGAGCCCAAAACATGGACCTAAATAGCCCCCGAAATATTTTTGACCATTATTGGTATCAAATTAAAGGTATCAATCAGAGTTTCAATAGAGAGTTCATTCCATTCCAATTTTCCAGTCGGTTCTCTAGATAGAGACTAAAACGTGGACCCCGATGACCCCTAATATTTTTTCGTAATATTGGTATCAAATTAAAGGTGCTGATCAGGGTATCCATATATATTTTACACTATACGGATATCTCAATCGGCTCCCGGTATTGAGGCCGAAACATGGACCTAAATAGCCCCCGAAGTATTTTTGACCATTATTGGTATCAAATAAAAGGTATCAATCAGAGCTTCAATAGAGAGTTCATTCCATTCCAATTTTCCAGTCGGTTATCCGAAATATATTAGTAATCATGATGTACACCGATATGTGCACCGGATCGCCATGGAAAGTTGTTGATAAGGAACGTGAGACGGGGAGAGAGAGAGAGAGAGAGTAGTATAAGAGGAGGAAGAGATAGGGGGAACGGGAAATGCTGACTGGTGGGGAGACCGATAGGGAAGGGAGTGGCATAGTGTGATTTGTCGCAGCGAAGTTGGACGGGTATTTGTTAGTACTAAATAATACAATATGTGAGCGCTGTGGTGCAGTGGGTAGAATGCTCGCCTGCTATACCAGAGGTCTCGGGTTCAAACCGCAGTCCGAGCAAACACCAAAAAAAAAATTTCTAATTAGTAAAAATCCAATTATTGGGCTTTTAAGAAAAGCGGTCACCTCTCGGCAGTGGACGGCATGCCCTCCGGGTGTATTTCTGCCATGAAAAAGCTTCTCACAAAAAAAATGCATTCGCCGTTCGGAGCCGGCATAAAACTGTAGGTCCACCCAATTGGTAGGAAAAACAAAAGTTAAGGAGCACACCTCGAATTGGGAGAGAAGCTCGGCCATAAAACTCGTCAGAATTTTAATAGCGCCAGTGTACTATTATTAAATTATGCAATATTGTGCTAAGCTTTTGTAGGTCATAGGTGGAAACATTTTTTTTTTGACGCCGCTAGATGTCGGTAAAATGCATTTTTTTTCATATCTTCTGTATTTATGGTTCGATCCCCAAGTTTGACACACCAATGTCTTTGGCTTCAGATGAGGGTTTCTTCTTCATAATCGTATTAACCCTATGTGCGCCATTAGGGTTACTATCTCCCTGTACTTAGTTTATACCACCTTAATAAACCTTTTTTGCCTGTATGTTAAATGTCTTAAGCCTCAATCTCTTGTAAAATAAATATTTCGAGCGCTTCAGCAGAACCCGAAATAAAACACATTCAACATTTCGACGAATATGTACATATATGTTTTTCGCTTCATTTTACAAAAATTTGTTCTGAGGTGACCCCAATTAAAATTTTTGTGGCGAAAAATTTTTTTAAAACATTTTAACCCTCTAGCGACCTTAGATTCTAGTTTTCCTGAATTTCAAAAAAGAAGGTGTCAATGGGGTAGATAGAGGGTTAAACTATTCTAAAAAATTATTCGCCATAAAATTTCAGTAGGGGTGTCCTCGCAACACATCTTTTTAAAATGAACCTAAAAAGAAAAATAAATTAAATTTAAATTTTCGCAAGCTTAAAGCAAGATAAAAAACTGAAAAAATTGAATTTAAGTATAATATTCTTGATCTTACAATGAAATTCTCAATATAAGTATAAACATTCTTAAAATCAGATTGGACAGGCTTGAAGCAGTCATGGGTTGTGCTCAAAATAAGTTTACATAGGTACGCTTTTTTCAAAACTGAACACTCTTAATATAATATTTATAAAAAAATTCGTTCTAAAAATAAGAATACATTCTTGATTTTAGCATGTTCAAGGTTAACAGACTTTCATGACGCATTCGGCTTGTTTAAACCCCGTTAGACTTAAATTTAGCTTGCTTTTTTGCCTGAGTGTACAGGATGTGAAAAACATATATGTATTCCTCGGATTGTTTAACGTGTTTTATTTTGGTTTCTACTGAAGCGATCGAAACACTTCTTTTGTAAAAGGTTAATGATTTTTGACCACGCTTTACATGCAGGCATACAAAAAAGTACATTGGTGTGGTATAAACTAAGTACTGAGTGCTAGTGACCCCAATGGCGCACATAGGGTCAATGATATTACATAGTATAAATCGTCCTTTCAAGCCAAAGACATTGATGTATGAAACTTAGAGATCGAACTATAAATACCGAAGATATGAAAAATTAAGTTGGGCGACATCTAGCGGCGTTCAAAAAAGAATTAAAAAATTTTCTGGAAATGTTTTCCGAAAGGACATCATATGGGGTGGTGGACTTTTTTTTGGTCCATATAAGGCGAGAAGACCGACCTATTTTACATATCGCACCCTAAATCAAAAAGTGGCACAACTCAAAATTTTTCGAAATCGAGTTTTTTTCATAAACGGGTATACGGAACATATCTCTAGCGATTGCCAAAAAAAACTTTTGATTAATAGTCTCTTTCGACCGAAAAATAACCATTATACCTGGCCCTTTGCCATACGATTGCTTGTAATGAAAAAAAGTTTTTTGGCTCTCCTGAAAATTTTTGAATTTTGAGTTGTGCCACTTTATGATTTAGGGTGCGATATATATATATGTACATATCTCAAAAATTGTGGGACTAACTTGCGTTCAAACACACGGACATTACTTGGTCGACTCAGTTACAAATTTTGATCACATCGGTGAATGAGTAAGTATGTATATTGATGGGTCTATCTACTCCCCTTCTCGCATTCACACAAATTCTGTGTTTTATCAAAGTTATACATAAGGTCATTTTATTATTATATTTCTTGACAAAGAGCCAACAAAGAGCTCGTTTAAAAAATCAATGCTGTGCTCACAAATATGAATTAAAATGTTTTATCTGTGTTTTTACATCAAAACTTGTGTGCCTTTGCTCTTGAAACCATGCAAAAATTGTGGTTAGCTTTGTTTACTAAAAACTATTAGAATAAATTAACATAAGTAACTAGATTAAAAACAAAAATTCAATAATAACTGACAGGTTTTGTACTGGGCCTTATTTTCAAGTTGTGATACTTAAATAAGTTTTTTTTTTTTAAATTTGTTTAGGCCGCCAGTTTTAAGTCGACTCCAAATGATAACCAGCTATGCTGAACTAAATTTTGTGTTGTTTTAATCGTAAGTGCCAAAAATACACCGCTGATGGAACCTTCAGGCACGGCTTAATTTTATAAGAGTTCAACATCCATTAGGAACAACAGCACATGTGGCTTAAAACAAATTACTGTGTGAAAAATTAGAAATACAAATAATTCCACACTTTTTTCTTTCTCTATTGAAGATTTTTTCAATTAATCAAAAAACACCTTCAATTTGTTTACTGTTTTTCTGTCTTTCTCAGCTTTTAATCGGCTTTCAATAATAAAAAAGCATAAATACTTGTTTCAATAAATTTCTTGCTGCCAATGTCTACTGCATATAAAAAGTGAAAAATTTATCAACCTGTTTTTGGCATAAATTAGTATTAATTATTAATTTTAGACAGCTAAGCCATAATCAGCTTTCTGGCCAAAGTAATGGCAATGTGGTAGCAACACTTCGCCAAACAAGTTGTGTGTTGATTGATGGCTAAACGCTCGAGGGGTAATTGCATGCAAATCTAATAATGCTGCGTTCACATCCCAACGCCAGTCAGCGCTACAAAAACAAAACAATCAAAAATTTGTTAAAGCGTGAAACAAAAAAACAATCAGTGAAACACGTTTTATTCATGTTAATTGACTTTACATATTTGTTGTTTTGCTTTAGTGCTTTTTTACTGTTGTTGCTGTATGGCTGTATGACTGTTTCTAGTTGCCAGAATGTTGAGTTCATCGATACTTAAAGTTGAAGAAATTTTCGCTGCGTGTTAGTGCAAAATTCCAATTTTTTTTAATAAAATTTTACTTGGTAGAGTAGAAATTTGCGTATTTTTTGTGTATTCATTAATTTTTTGCTAGACCGCTGTCAGAAATCATTTAGCTATGATTGAACGTATGACGATCAAAGAGAAGTTTTTAGAAAAAAAAAAATTGATAATTGTAGATATTATTCATTAGCTAAGCTGTCGAACAAGATTTTGCAACATCCAAACCTGCCTTTTCACGCCATCACAGCTGTTCAAAACAAATTTAGTTCTATAATGGAATAAAGTTCTTGAAAAAGTCGCTTGTTGACGCAGCTTATTTAAGTAAAAAAATGGAAAACTTCATATGTAACTCTTTTGATGCGAGCGCTAGCTTACGCAAATCTGTTTTCTTGGTAGTCAAATCTAATACATTTAGTTCCCTTTATAACATGTCAGCCGCGTATAAAAAAAAAAACAATTTCTTCATGGCTATTGCCGGTCACGAAACAACTTTTAAAACAAAGCAACAATTTCCGCTATTACATTTAATCTCTTATACTTCAAATCGCTCGCGGCATGATAAACGCAAATGGGATGATTTTCGACAGCAACTAATTAGGGGATTCACAACCTGTCATATTACGTCATAAGTCATAATATTTTGTTTTTCCATTCTAGGTTGTATTTGTACTAAATAAACACAACTCTGCACGATATGTTTTTGGATCGTCGTATTTGATCAGCTGTTTTTATTTACTTCTTCACAGGGCTTCGGAAAAGTCTTTTATAACTATTTCCGTACAATATTTTAATATGACATATGACTTTATGACACTTTGTGAATCACCTAAATATTTAGTTTACTACTCTTTAATGTGTTTTTGCATTGTATTCGAAATTTAATCAAAAGTTAAAGGCATGGTATTGTAATTGTAATTAAATATAATTACTTATATGTACATTAGGGCGGGTCGATTTAAAAATCGCCCATGGCTCTGTGAAAATCATATTCTAGGGATCAAAATAAGAAACTTTGCCGAAGGAACCATACCTCTAAAACGAATTCTGATGTCCCCCAATTTGGGTCCAACTTTTGGGTAGGAAATTTGGTATCTCAGTCACTAATATAGCTGGAGCGATGAAATTTTACCCACGTGTTCAGCTCAGACCCCTAAGAAGAAATTTGATAAAATTTTGGAAAATGGGCGGTGCCACGCCCACTTATTAAGGGTAAAACATTGAAAGTTGTATATGTCATAACTCAGAAACCATTAAAGATATATCGATGAAATTTGGTACGCATGGTTCACTTACTTAGGCAAACGTTTGGACGGAAAATTGTTAAAATCGGTTAACGAGATATGGCTTAAAATGTTTTTATTAGGTCACTTTATAATACACATATATAAAAGTGGGCGTGGCCGTGAACCGATTTTAACTATTTTCCGTCCAAACGTTTGCCTAAGTAAGTAAATCATGCGTACCAAATTTCATCGATATATCTTTAATGGTTTCTGAGTTATGACTTATACAACTTTCAATGTTTGAACCTTAATAAGTGGGCGTGGCACCGCCCATTTTCCAAAATTTTATCAAATTTCTTCTTAGGGGCCTGAGCTGAACACGTGGGTAAAATTTCATCGCTCCAGCTATATTAGTGACTGAGATACCAAATTTCCTACCCAAAAGTTCGACCCAAATTGGGGGACATCAGAATTCGTTTTAGAGGTATGGTTCCTTCGGCAAAGTTTCTTATTTTGATCCCTAGAATATGATTTTCACAGAGCCATGGGCGATTTTTTTTCCTCCCCACAAATCGACCCGCCCTAATGTACATTTAATAAAGTTTTCCTAATAGAATTTAATTAATAACGATTGCTTCCTCATTGCATTCGCAAGCCCTGCGTAAAAACTCATCAAAGTCGTATTTTTTCAGAATTCGTATGTATGCACATATCTATAAGTTTAAGCACATAGCACGTCTTCAAATGCATATTTAGTCTTTACACCTTAACACACACACAAACACATGCCACAGCTAGGATGACTATTACAGCATTTTAGTACTCATAAATTCATTCATAGTTTTTGTACTTAAGCAGCATGACGTTTATTAGTTGTTAAAATGCCTACTAAAGCCACTATTTATTTGCGCAATAAATACCACAACAACAAACAACACATCAACTATTGCCAAATCGCATGGAAGACCGTAGACATTTGCTTGCTCAGCGCAATCATCTCGTACGAGTATAATCAATTTTATAGTATAAAATATAAAATTTTTAAGCTTTAAAGAAAAGAAAACATAAAAAATATAGCTCTTTGAATATATTCAAAGAAAAAACAGAAAAGCAAATAAAATTGCGATTAAAATAATACACAATATTGTATAGTCACGTACGTGCATGCATGCATATTTACCTGCGGGTATATATATGTATAAAAACACAAATTTCAAAAGATGTACAGATGTACAGATCTACCACTTATTATTTGCTAACTTTTTGATACCAAACGCCATTGAGTTTGGTTCCACTTGAATGGCTGTCCGTCCGGTGGCTGCACCGCTGCTGATTGCAACTGGTTATGCAATGCCAGCATAGCGAAACATCAATGGCGTTGCAAAAGCCTGTGAGCATGAACAAATAGAAAAAATTTATAAAATATTTGAAAAAACAATTCGCTAACATTCCAAAAAGAGATGCTTATAAATACTTCACGCTGATTCTAGTTGTAATTAATCAATCAGTTTTTATATTAGTTTTTTTTTTCTCAAATACTCTTTTATATCCACCTGTGATGTAATGTGAATTTTAGTAGCATAATAAGTATATCTCAGTGTAACTTAGTACACTCAGAGAAAAGTTGCGGGCTAAAATTAAGCTATGTCGTACTTGTTTTAAGAACTACTGAAATTAAGGAAGAATACATAAAATTTAAGGTTCTCCGATCTTGAAACCAAAATTTCATTCTTGAAGCAAGATAAAAACCTTTTTTAAGAATAACATTCTCGATTTAAGAATGAAATTCTTAATTTAAGAATACTAGGTTCAAGTGTTCTCTGAAAAGATGCATACATACATATGCACATAATTTTCAATAGTTTCCTTTTTTTGTTTAAACGAAAAATTCTTTTAACAAAAAAAAAATGAAAAATTTACATACGAGATGGAAAATAAAATGTACGCCATCATCTCCTAAGAGGATTTGCAGTTTTGCGGCGCCAACTTTTGTGTGGATGATTCCAATGGTCATAGCAGCTTGAATAGTGCACCAGAAAATGAAATCTTGGAAGTATCAATGGTTTATCAATGTACATATGTATCTTGTATTACTGCGTCTGTTACCATTATTACCATCTTCTGGGATTCCTTTAAGGGTTCAAAATCGGCACAAGAATTATCGGGCATGTAGCTATTATCGGCCACTTTCCATCACATGAAGAAACCCAAATAAAAATTGCTGATTCCATTATGGTTTTCCTTGACATGGAACAGGCATTTATTTGGAGCCGATTTCACACAGGCCTGCGTGTCATGCGCATTTGGTATCAATCAAATTGGTGTGTTTAGTTCTATGATGAAATATATTGGACGTCTTCCAAGTATCATACTCAGCGCTGTTGTGCATTTTACGTGAATCACTATCGAGCTGTTCTGGCGGCTGAGTTCAGAGATTCCACTCATCTTCTATGCACTTTCTAGGCTATGGGGCGTTGGTGATGCTGTGTGGCAAACACAAATCAATGGGTTGTATGTTCTGTTGTTCAGACGGAACAAGGTAGCGGTATTGTCATGAGAAATCTTTTGAATTTATTTTTAGATTTATGTAAATCCTCCAAAAATGTTGTATGTAGTTATAATTGAATCATCAATTTCGAAAAGGGCACATCTCGGATTTTTAGAAATTTGGGGTTATCAAATCAACATCAAATAATACACATATAACAAAGTTAACATTCTAATATTTTTATATCTTTCCATTGCTAATAATATTTTTTTTGTAGTATACTTAGGAAATAAGTTTTTTTCTTTTCCTGTAAACTTTCACTGTTCAAAGATGGGCCCTTTTCGAAATTGCCGATTCAATTATAACATTACCTTAAAACCTGTTTTGCATAAATATGTACATATTTCTAGTTTTGTAATATACAATATGTGCAGAATATATATATATATTTGTAAAGAATATGTATGTAAAAAATGAATTGTATATTATATATATTACTATATATACGTATGTATGTACATTTCTTATAATAAAACAAAATAAAATACAATTCATTGAAGTAACCACTTCTATTTTTTTTTGTGAGGTGGGTTAAATGATTTCGAATTTTGAATTTCGAAAAAGTGGAAAATCAAGAATAAATATTCTTAAAACACAGTTGAACATTCTTCAAATAAGATTTTACTTTCTTAAATCAATCCTGGGCAATGCTGAAAATAAGTTTATATAAGCTTGTTATTCTCAAAAAATATCGTCCTAAAAATGAGAATATATTCTTAATTTTAGCATTTGCGAGCTTAACAGACTTTCATAACGGTTTCGGCTTGATTCAAGCCCGCTATACTGAAATTTAGCTTGTTTTTTCTCTGAGTGTATGAAAAAAAATTAGTTGGTATTTAACATTCATTTAACTCATTATTATTTGGAACTAGTAAATACCCGTCCCGCTTCGCAGCGACGAAAAGTGTTTTGTAGTGGGTCCTTCCCGCTATCTTTATCTTTCCCTTTCTCTTCCTCTTTCTCTTCCTCTTTCTCTTTCTCTTTCTCTTTCTCTTTGTCTTTCTCTTTCTCTCTCTCTTTCTCTTTCTCTTTCTCTTTCTCTTTCTCTATAACTCATGCCCTCACACCAATTTTCAGTACTCTAATACAAATATTTGAAGAGATATTCATTGTGAAATTTTCAGTTAATATGGCAGGTGCCCATCCCTGCTTCTCTAATGTCAAGCATTTAATCCGTTGAGAACGCAATTATCCTTTGTGCCCTCACACCAATGCTCAGTACTCTACTACAAATACTTAAAGAGATACTCGCTGTTTAAGTTCGAGTTTGTATGAGAGGTGCCCATCCCTGCTTTTTTAATACCAATCATTTTATCCAATGGTCTTCACAGCTATCGCGCTTCCGCGCTTTTTGTTTTTGTGCCGCGCTTAAGCATAGGCAAGCGCGGAAAATCACCGCGACCGCGCATTCTATCCTCTCGCCTACAAACGAAGTTTAATGCTATACCCATTAGGAACAGCGGCGCAAAATTACTATTAATTCATGTGAAATTAGTTATAAAGGAATAATTTTGGAATTTTTTTTGTATCAAACAATTTTTTCACTATCAGACCTGGAAGACAAATTATGGTGTTAATTTATTTTATTATATTGAACACTTTTAAAAGTATTTAATGAAACCTGAATTTTCAAAGCAATCAATTCCGACGGGGTTCGTGTACACGCTATTTTTGGCTTCCATTTTTCTTTTTTATTTTCTGCAGAAGCGGGCTACAGCGAGTCGCCGCCTACACACTGAGACAAATTGTTCTAAATTAAGATTTGATACGGAATTCAATAGTGTGATATGTATGTACTTATGTAGATTTTTTTAACACATTTTTCTTTGCTTCACCTGTATGCATATGAGTTATTTCTTTGTGCCTAAAAATACGCAATATATTTGCTAATGAGATTAATTCAATCAGATGGCGCTGTTTTAGCTATAAAACTTATAGTATAAAATTTATAGTACCTATGTATAAATTAAACTTTAATTATTAAAGCGTGCGCTAATAATGAAAAATATAAAAACGCACA
Organism: Urophora cardui; assembly: GCA_960531455.1. NCBI lineage: Eukaryota > Metazoa > Arthropoda > Insecta > Diptera > Tephritidae > Urophora > Urophora cardui. The sequence continues at coordinate 143,688,181 of OY482671.1, read as the reverse complement.
ACACCAGCACCATAAAAAAATATCAATTTATAAATTTTCAAAATTTTTCGGGTGTACTTTTAATAATGGAGGAAGTGGGCGGTCGCAATTTTTTTGCTCTTATTGTCGGCCATGATTTTTATTTCAAAGTAACGGTGCCCGCGCTTCCATAAGTGCTTGGTGGAGATCCGTTTATCCGTTGAGTATACACATATATATATATACATATTTTCAGTACTCTACTACAAATACTTCAAGAGATATTACGAAATAAATGAAAACTTTGTATGGGAGATGCTCATCCCTGCTTTTAAATAAGATTAAAAATATGCATATAACCTTCACGGTATGAAAATAATTAGGTGTGCAAAGTTTTGCATTGTTCTAATACCACTTCATATTCAAAGCATGAACGTATGTACATATAATTAAAAATTAGTTGAAGTCGAAATCGAATCGTATAAGAAATCAAGTGCTTCCGCACCACAACACAACAACAACCAGGAATGCCACTCACATACATATGTACATATACCTAATTTTTATACTCAGCTGTACTAGTACACAGAGTATTATAGTTTTAATCACATAACGGTGGATTGTAACAGAATGAAATAATCGAGATAGATATAGACCTATATATATCAAAATGATCAGGGTGAAAAGAGAAATCGATTGAGCCATGTCCGTCCGTCCGTCCGTCCGTCTGTCCGTCCATCCGTCCGTCCGTCCGTCTGCCGTCCGTCCGTCTTTAAACACTCTAACTCGCGCAAAAATTGAGATATTTTGATGAAATTTGAAATGCAAGTTGGTATCGAGACTGGGACGGTTGGTATTGAAAATAGGCGAAATCGGACCATGACCACGCCCACTTTTCCTATATAGAAAAAATTGGAAATTTGGTATCTCAGTCACTAATATAGCTGGAGCGATGAAATTTTACCCACGTGTTGAGCTCAGGCCCCTATGAAGAAATTTGATGAAATTTTGGAAAATGGGCGGTGCCACGCCCACTTATTAAGGGTCAAACATGGAAAGTTTTATATGTCATAACTCAGAAACCGTTGAAGATATATCGATGAAATTTGGTATGCGTGATTTACTTACTTAGCCAAACATTTGGACGGAAAATAGTTAAAATCGGTTGACGGCCACGCCCACTTTTATATATGGGTCTTATAAAGTGACCTAATAAAAAAATTTTAAGCTATATCTCTGTCAACTATACAGATATATCATTGAAATTTTATGGCAGGAGTGCAACTATGGACATAAAACGAAAACCACAAAAATTTTGGAAAATGGGCGTGGCACCGCCTCTTTTTAGAAGCAGGAATATACTAGATTTCTGAGTCCATAACTCGACAAATAATTGATATATAATGACGAAACTTGGTTTATACACTTTTATAACTAGTGTTAATAGACACGCAAAAATTTATTCAAATCGGTTTATGACCACGCCTACTTTTTGACAAAGATATTTCTGCAACACCCTTTGGGAATTTGTAACGTGACATCTTTGTAACTAGAAGTCATAATGGAATGAAATTTTGAGCAAAGAATAATATTCATATGCTTAGTGTGATGACTGATAAAAATGTTGAAAATAGGCGTGGTTACGCCCACTTTATGCAGCACTCGCTTTATATAAAATACATCGTGATTCTATCAGACGCAAACAAACAATGAAAGCATACAGCTGAGTATCTAATGTTCGATTCCACCCGAACTTAGGCTTCCTTACTTGTTATATAATAGATTATAACTCGACTGATCAGCTCCTTCTTCTTCTTCTTCTTGTTTGTTTTATTTTTTATTATTGTTGTTGCTTGTGATTACGGCGTTATTGATAGGCTTAACTAAGGTGCATACACAACTGTACATACATATGATTGCTGACTTCTACTTTAATATGGCTGCAATAACAATGCCACGACAGTAAAAATAATATATTCAATATAAAAATATACAAATACACATGCAAGAAAGCAAAAGCTTTGTTTGAGGAAGTGATCTACATATCGCCGCTTAAGCTGAATAACTGCCTAAGTGAAACTTTCATAACCGCTTAACCGACACTTGTGCCAAAAGTTAGAAATGTATTTCTGCCGCCCCTGCCGCTCCACTCGGCGATTTCAAAGTTGAGAAGCAGATTGGAAGAAAATATAGATCTTACCGAGCTTACCAAAGATCAAACTTTTGTCATGGATCGATTGAACTGGACGTCTGGAATTCAATATTGGCAAATCTCATTTTTGGCATAAGCGGTTATGAAAGTTTCACTTAGGAGGTTATGAAGTTTAAACGACGATATGCAGACGGTTTGTGGTAAGGTAAGACAGGAGAAAAAAATAAATTTTGTATTGTTGCATGTACATATCTGTATCTGTATGTTTGTTTTGTCGTAGCGTTATTGAATTTCTGATGTCAACATCAACTTCTGTTTTTTTTTTTTTGAACTCGTAACTAACGGTTGACATTCGAGCAGCAGAAGCCTATATTAACTAATTGAATTAAGTAATGAAATACATGCTTTAGACATATGTACATATGTAGGCATACCTTTGTTCACAATGGAGAGAATATTAAACATATACATATGTATGTAATAAATAAAGCAAGGGTTTTGGTTTTCAGGGTTCAGTTATGCAACATAAAATAAATGATCTGCTCCCGATCAGAACAGTTGTTGTTTTAGTGAAAAAAACTGCCATATGGCCTTTGAAAATCTTCTTTGAATACGATTTTAATCCAACTTACAAACCTCATTCTTTCAAGAAAGCAGATTTTTCAAGATTTTTGTACTTCACGTCTATTTAATCTTGCATATAATCGATGCTGTCTGAACTCTAGTAACTTATAAGGAACTTCAAAGAATCTTTAATGTTTTAACACTTTGTATGTACAAAATCTATTGAACTGCAAAACTATGTGATCAGTACCATTCAGACAAACAAAAACATACATACTCGCATTTAAAGTATTTATGTATGTTTAACTCAGAAGCTCAACGAAGCCTTATGTGCGCATATCGGCGAAAAACCAGGTAAACTATTTTTTAAGCTTTTAAGTGAATGTACTCTATTCTGTACTTAAGTGTTTTAGTTGTGGGTGCCATATGATAAAGGTGTTGATTAGTACAGAGTCGGCAACACTGGGCGAGCGGCCTGCCGCACAAGTGAACGAAGGTAGTTTGTTCAGTTTTATACGTGAGCTCAATGTGTGCGGTGGAAATAAATAAGGGTTTTTTGGCTGTTGCCTTTTTTCCCTTATTGGTGTGTTTTTATTGGGGGGAAATATCGGTACTGAACAGGTGTTGTAGGTGTACCCAAGTTATAGCCTCATCATGCCACATTCCCACTCGTTTTTGTAACGGTTTGCAGCAGCAATACACTTGTTGGCCGGATAAACATGCGAATCATTCGAGAACTTAAACTCAACCGTCACTGCAACGTTTTCTATGTCGATTGCGTGCAGTGACAGCAATGTCTTGAAATAAAAAACTAAAACTACCAATTCAATGCGATAACATTACGGAAGATAAATAAATGCATCATTTGATCTCGCTAACGCCGTGCTTTATGGAAATGAATATTCACCTCGCTCTAAAAGGGGTTTGTACTGCAAAAATGATAGTCAAATCAAGGTTGCTGCTGTTGTTTTATGCCTGAATTATGTTGCATCGATTGTCGTGTTGAAACAAATGATACTCACATAAAACAGCACAACCACACACGAGTGTAAAATAAAAGAGCAAGTAGATTAGTAGATTAATTTATTTGTAATTGATTGTGGTTTTTAAATATGTAATTGAAAATGAGTAAAAAGGCAACTTTGATGAATTAGGCGGTATCTATGTTATAAAAGGGGAAATTATGGTGCGATGGTTAAAAATTAAAAAAAAAAAAAATTAAAGCGTGAATAACGAGTATTCATGAACATTGATGTGTAAACAGTTTCGAAATCGGATATTTATTCCCTTTTCCTTATTCCTTTTTTCCTGTTTTCTATGGATTAAAAGGCGACTATCGTTTTTGTAATTTTTTGTTGTCATTGTGACTGCCACTATTTTGTTGTTTTAGTTGGCTTTGGTTTTTGGTTTTTGACTTTTGATTTTTTATGTTGTTTTGTTTTGTATTGCTTAGAAACATGCAAGATCACCCGAGTCCACGTTTGACCCATATCTGGAGACCCGGCCTAGGAATCATAAAGAATAGAGCTCTATGTGAAAGCCCTGCTCAAAACCTCTCATTTGATACCAATATTGCTCAGAAACATTCAAGGATTATCCGGGTCCTCCTTTTGACCCATATGTGGAGACCCGGCCTAGGGGTCATAATGAAAAGAGCTTCATATCGAAGTCCTGCTCAAAACCTTTCATTTGATACCAATATTGCACAGAAAATTAGATAGGTAGATGTAGGTATGCATATCCATACATTTGCATACATGTTCAAACAGGTTGGTCCTTTTTATTGTGCCTATTTGTCGCATTGTTGCAGAAAACAACAATAACAACAACAACAACAACTGCACTTCGATTCGTTGCTGTTGTTGTTGATATTTGCATTTGCACGGCTATGCATGCAAGCATTTGTAATTACACGTCTATCCACCTACCTTCACTGACAATGCCAAGCGATTCACACGGACGCAGCAGTGCACTAACACAAAGGTCATTTACGTTTACGCGTAAACTTTACCTGTTTTTCGAAATCACTCGTAGCTAGAGCAAAGATGTTTACACATCAAAAACTAATTTATAAAATTACGAAACACTTAAGTCGACTTAACTTTAAAAGCCATACATGCATACATAAAATATGTAAGGATATTAAATTGACTTTTCTTTAGTATGATTTAGCCTTCGCGTTGAGGGGTGATTACATTTAATTTATATAAACCTATGTATGTAACTAATAAGTATTTTATAACTATGACAAATGACTCCGTAATATTTTTTAAAAATTTTCACTTGATTGCTTACATGTCAGATATCCATCCCATTCGAAAGTGATTCCACATATCAGCGGCATTATACAAAAACAAAAGACAAGTATTGTGGTTGCTCATTATGTAGTTTAAGTGATAGCCAAGACCCACGTACTCGTACCAAGCACACGTCATGGTGCTACATCTCATCACAAAAGAAATTAATTAAAAAATTTATCTGTCTCTGCTTCTCCTTTTTTTGTTTTTGTGTTACCACCGATTGCTGGCAGAGGAATGTAACAAACGACTATACCCACCCCAAAAAATGTATGTGTATTTAAATGGTGAAATCAGAAGATATACATACATATATGCAAAAATTTGTATTAATGTGTGAATGTATGTACATTCATGCAATTATTTTCGTAAATCTATCAATTTGATTGACGGAAATAAAATGCGCATTTCTTGGCATACATATACATATATAGTATAAGCAATTAATTTTGATTTGAAAAGTGAAAAGAGTAAGGTGAAGCAATTTTTTCTCTCACACGAAATTAACTACACATATCGCTAGCTTAGAGTGCAAATTGTGTAAGTCCTTTTTTCAAACTTTGTAGAAGAGACAAAAAACAAAAAATAAAAAAATCTCAAAATGAAAAAAAAATTTTCTGTTCATATAAAAATTTTGGACTTACACAATTTTCTTCGCTTTTTGGACTTACACTGAATAACAACGAGTAGAAATATGACAAGTATCACAGACTTGTTTAGCGTGGTGCGTATTTGATTTTTCTAGCTTTCTACACTTAAAAACACTTTTTCATAAAAATGGACTTACACAGTTTACACTCTAAGCTAGCGATATGTATGTATGTACATATGTATGTATATTAGATAGGGTTGGTCCCCATACGAAAAAAAAAAGTTGTAAAAGCCCGCCCCTAAATTTGAAGCTTATGTTGAGAGGGTTAAGGGACACAAAAAAAATTTTTTTTTGATCCAGCGAAATACCGCCGAAATCGTTTTTATACTCAGCTGTACTAGTACACAGAGTATTATAGTTTTAATCACATAACGGTGGATTGTAACAGAGTGAAATAATCGAGATAGATATAGACTTATATATATCAAAATGATCAGGGTGAAAAGAGAAATCGATTGAGCCATGTCCGTCCGTCCGTCCGTCTGTAAACACTCTAACTCGCGCAAAAATAGAGATATTTTGATGAAATTTGAAATGCACGTTGGTATCGAGACTGGGACGGTTGGTATTGAAAATGGGCGAAATCAGACCATGACCACGCCCACTTCTCCTATATAGAAAATATCGGAAATTTGGTATCTCAGTCACTAATATAGCTGGAGCGATGAAATTTTACCCACGTGTTGAGCTCAGGCCCCTAGGAAGAAATTTGATGACATTTTGGAAAATGGGCGGTGCCACGCCCACTTATTAAGGGTCAAACCTTGAAAGTTTTATATGTCATAACTCAGAAACCATTGAAGATATATCGACAAAATTTGGTACGCGTGATATACCTACTTAGTCAAATATTTGGACGAAAAATTTCCGAAATCGGTTGAGGGCCACGCCCACTTTTATATATGGGTCTTATAAAGTGACCTAATAAAAACATTTTAAGCGATATCTCTGTCAAATATAAAGATATATCATTGAAATTTTATAGCAGGAGTCCAACTGCGGACATAAAACGAAAAACACAAAAATTTTGGAAAATGGGCGTGGCACCGCCTCTTTTTATAAACAGGAATATACGAGATTTCTGAGCCCATAACTCGACAAATGATTTATATATAATGACTAAACTTGGTGTGTACACTTTTATTACTTGTGGTAATACATGTTGAAAATTTTAGCGAAATCGGTTGACGACCACGCCCACTTTTATATATGGGAACTATAAAGTGACCTAATAAAAACATTTTAAGCGATATCTTTGTCAAATGTAAAGATAATTCATTGAAATTTTGTGGTATGATTTCTACAATAGACCGGAAACAACAAATAGAAAAATTTTGGAAAATGGGCGTGGCACCGGCTCTTTTTACACAAAGGGATATACGAGATTTCTTAGCCTATAAGTCGACAAATAATTGAGATATTATGACGAAACTTGGTTTATACACTTTTATAACATGTGTTAATAGCCACGCAAAAATTTATTGAAATCGGTTTATGACCACGCCTACTTTTTAAGAAAGATATATCTGGAACACTCTTTGGGAATTTGTAACGTGACATCTTTATAACTAGAAGTCATAAAGGAATGAAATTTTGCACAAAGAATAATATTCATATGCTTAGTTGGATGACTGATAAAAATTTAGAAAATGGGCGTGGCTACGCCCATTTTATGCAGCACTCGCTTTATATTAAGTGCACCGTGTTTCCATCAAACGCAAACAAACAATGAAAGCATACAGCTGAGTATCTAATGTTCGATTCCACTCGAACTTAGGCTTCCTTACTTGTTTTATTGTAACTTTGTTATTTATCATCCTATTTTTAAAATTGATACGTCATTATTTTCGTATTTTGCAGCTCTATATTTTCTTCTAATATCCTTTTAAACTCTGAAGTCAAATAACAAAATTACAATAAAAAAACTATTTCGGCGGTATTTCGCGGGATCTGAAAAAAAAATAAAATTTTTTTATTTAATCCTCTTAATATAAGCTTAAAATTTAGGGTCGAACTTTTACAACTTTACATATACTGAATTGCTTAAAAAAATTAGTTAAATAATAGCTACGTTAAATATTCGTAGTGACGTAACTTGTTTGTTTATTAATTTAGTAAAACCGTTTCAAGGCAACATTGTCATGAATTTTGAAGCACTTTCATTTGGCAATACAAAGAGGATAATTCATGGACATACAAATAAGTTAGCTGACCCAACTATGTGAAAACGACTTCAGAGCTCAAAAGGACATTAGAAGGAAGTGTAGAGCTTCAAAATACGAAACTAATGACGTACCAATTTTAAAAATCGGATGATAAATAACAAAGTTACAAGAAAAAAACAATTTCGGCGGTATTTCGCGGGGTCAAAAAAAATTTTTTTTTTTTTGTTCCTTAACCCTCTCAACATAAGCTTCAAATTTAGGGGCGGACTTTTACAACATTTTTTTCGACCCTATCTAATGTATATCACTACTTTTCATACTTATTGGCTGTGCATACAAGTGCATCCTGCAGCCGCATACCCCCCCGCAGGTAAGCTCTGCTTAAAAGTCTTTAGAGTTTTATATGCATCGTCTATTAATATTATTAATTTTAAGTTGAACTAAAATCGAATCGAAAAAGTAAATTAACAAATGTGCATATATGTATGTATGTATGTTTTTGCCAAAATAGCAAGCATATACAAAAAATTTTTAAAACCTTGAAAATGCTGCTGTTCTCAAATTTATTTGTATACTATGATTTTTTTTAACTCTTCCATTTTTCGATACACAACGGTTTCACTTTTCAAATGTCAATAACGAAAAGCACGAAAAAATGAAAAAGTATATGGTACATGCTCAAAAAAATTAAAATAAAAGACTTAAGCACGCAACTACACAAATCCAAACTAAAGTAGCCATAGTTGCTCCAATAGAGTTGAAGTTGCACTTGTTCGAATACCAAATACCAAATTTCAGACTCACTAAGCTAAAACAATTGAGACCACAGCCAAGAGTGTGAGAACAGATTAATATATATATGGATATACATACATACATACATACACACATATGTATATACATACATATGTACATAAGTGCGCAAACCCTGCAGGGAACTCAATAACTAGCGCAAAATTTCTAGTTCCCAACTAGCGAAAAGGTGTCAAAAATGAACTAGATCAATTGTAGTTAGACCCTCACCAGTTCAGAAAGAGTGAATTGAGTGACCATTGTAAGACACACTTTGATTTGTATGCATTTTCGAAGTGACAAAAATTCTATGAAAATTGTTTGGTTCGTTCAATTGTCGTCGGCTTTGTATATTTCTGCAATTCTCAGATGTTTAGTGAAGCGTTTTATATAAAGAGATTTCTATTTGCATCTTAACTTGTATGAAATGAAATGTTCCCCTAATTATGCTTTTCCGATCCCTCAGGCTTATTTTAAATTTTTTGTTTTTATTACTTTGTAAATATTTTTGTAAATTTTTTATTAAATAAGTAAAAAAAAAAATTTTCGTTAAAAAAAAAAAATTATCATACGCCTCGACACCGACAGGATTCGAACCTGCGCTCGCCAGGTTGATTGCCACACGCGTTAGCCAGTGTGCCATCGCGCCACTTGCATGAAGTGTGTCAAATGCTGCACTTAAGCGGCAGATGTAAAACTGTAGAATTTTTGGGTACTTGTAGTTAGTTCAGAACTATCGAAATTGTGTCAATAAACGAACTAGTGAGAACTGTAGAATTTAGTACTAGTTCGGAACTATCGAAAATGTAGTGCAGAGGGGGACAACTGACACCGCCTAGGACATCGCCGTGTTAAATTCGCAACTTAATAACATGCAAAAGAGATTTAGCTCGCACTAGTAGTGCCGAAAAATGCACTAGAAGCGACCTAGTTCGGAACTAGAGATTTTCCCTGCAGGGAATGAAAACGATATGCTTCAGTCGACGCCACCACCACCACTAGCAGCGGTTAACCTCATTACCGTTCGTTCAGTAAAAAATTCAAAGGCTCGTAGCACCCCACGTCGTATGAGTGAATTCGATTGGAACTGTTGGCGGCGCAGCATTTGCTAGACTGTTGCAACAAACTTAACAAAAACAGCAACAACAACAAAAGAAAGCACGAAATGCATACGTTTTCTACCAAGATTATTTATACTTTTTGTTTTTTTCTTGCCACTTTTTTGCTGCTTGCACTCCGACTTGGTTGTTTTCCTTGCTTTTTCTAGCGCATTATTGCACTCGTAAGCTCTTGTTGACTGGCACAGATATGTACTAGATATGAACATACATACATATGTATGCATGTATGTAAATATGTGCATGGCATATGGAATTTCTGTCGCGCACCACAACACCCACCTTGCAGGCGTAAGTTAGTTTTTTGCAATGCAAATTTAAAATATTTTTTTTTATGTTTTTGTTTGAATTTTCTTCTTTGCATTGTAGTGGCGTTGGTGCTAATGTAGCTTTGTTTGTAAAAATTTTCTATGGCTTTTTGTGTTTTTTTTTTTTTTTTGTGAAAACACATTAGTATACATGTGTATGATTTTATTTATTGCACCCCGTTCGTGTTTCTCATCATGCCTCTATTGCCATGCGGCTCACTTACAAATGCCTTGTTTTTGCATTTTCTTCTACTATCAGTAAATTTTCTTTTTTTATTAAAATTTGTTTAACATACCGGTATTGCAAATAGAAACTTTCTTAACTCGAGGGTGCTTCGCATGTAGATACATATATAAATATACCTGTACATACATATGTACATATTTCCCATAAGAAGCTCTTCTTTGCGTGCAGCAATTGCTCTATAGAAAATTTCAATTTTTACAATGTTGCGGCAAGGAAAGTGAAAATTTGCTTACATTTTTTTTGTATACAAATTTTAGTTTGTAGTTACTTGTTTATCACGTACTTACTATACATATGTAGGGTAAGGTGGGGTGCCTTTGACACCTTTTTTTTGAAGTCTCATATCTCAGACATTTTTGGGGAAAACTAAGATTTTAACAATTGACAATAACTATTTATTATTTATCTCAATATTTGAGTAGCTAATGGGTTATAAAAAAGCACGTAAATACCTTTTTCAGATACTTTTTTAAAAAAAGCCATTTTGTCAAATTTGCCCCTGGTAGGGGTACCTGTGACTTGAATAGGGGCACATTTGACCATCAGAATGTAAACCAAATTTTATTAATTTTTAACTTTAAAGAACGAGGCATTATATCATAAAACAAAATTAAAATTTTTATTTAAACAGTATAATAATATTATAATAATAAGCGAAAATGTATGGTAAATTCACTAGCTCTTTTAATGTTGTACGTTTTAAATTAAATGTCTATTAGAACACAACACCGGTGGTAGGTATGTTGTATTGTATTTTGTTATCAGATGCTTACTAAAATTTTAATATGAAAAATACCAAGAAAAAGTGAAAAAGGTAATATTATAAAAATATAAATGCTAAAAAACTTGGAAAAAATTAAAAACAAAATAAAAATAAAATCGAATAGGAAAGTCAATAAACATAGGCTGCGTTGTTGTGTTGATGTTATTCTAATTTTTATGGGAAAAACAAACCCTGCTGATACAATCGTTGTAAACCTATACCACTTTATAACGATATAGGTACTCCTTTAAAAGAGCTTGTGAATTACCCAATGGATATTTGAAAGTTTATACCGAATTAATATTTTATACGGCATCGAGATGTTCTAGATGGGTTTGTTTTGGCAGGTTTAGCTTTCTTAGAGGAACATAAACCTTTAATTGGTCTTATTATTTTATTTGACATTCGTCAAAGCTACCCCAAACTGGAAAGTCAAATGTACCCCAAACGACTTTATCCAAAAGAATCACCACACAAATCTTTTTTCTTTCAAAACATTGAATAATTAAGATTTATTTTCAATCTTTAAGCTTCGAAGAACCAGTTGAGAACACTTATTTAAAAATGTTAGTTTTACTTGTGAAAACGCTTACGTGGCACTACACAAAAATTACATCAGCTAACGGAAAATCATCGAATCATGTGTTACTTCGCTAAGTATTAAAGCAGAGCTGCCAAATTAGGTATACACATGTGTTATTGTATAAGGCTGCATTCAATTCTATTTTTGTGAAGTTTTTATAACGTTTTTACACCGAAAATGGCAAAGTCAACGGTGCCCCAAAGTCAAAAGGACCCCACTTTACCCTATAAGAAAGCTTTCTCTTAAAAAAGCCAACACCAATTCTATGAAGAAAATTGTATGGCCAAAATTTTTCTTATGTTTTAATGCAATGTGAGCGCCAATTAATCTTTCATCAGCGGAGTTAATTGAATACAAGTGCTGATGGGTTCCACAATGTAGAGAGATCCCCGGCGGTTTAGGGGGCTTAGAGTATATCCTTGGTAAGGAATGCCTGTCGTAAAAGGCGACTAAAATCCACCGGCCTAGAAGGTTGATTATGGCCAAAAAAATCGTTCGCACGACAGTCGGGCTAGTGTCAGAAGGGACTAGTACCCGAGCGAATCGGATTTATCCGGCAAAGGACTGTCACATCTCCTACACTCCGCAAAACCTTCGGGGAGTGTCTTGGTGGCTACAACAACAACATCGGCTCCTTGAGAGGTTAAAATTCACACATAATAGCCACCTGTCCCCCTACTCAGTACCGCAATTAACTAACGGACCAGAGAGGATGACTTAAGCATGGAGTCTTCTCCAGAATTATATAACCCTGAACTCATCATAAATGCCTTTGATCGGATTTTGTACTTTATTGATCTTTAGACGTCTAGGCATTATAGCTCAAGAAGGAAAAGAAGAAAAAGGAGGAGAATACGAAGAATAAGAAGAAGAAAAAGAGTATGATGATGTAGAAAGAGAAAGAGAAGAAAAAGATGAAGAAGATGATGATGACGACGACGAAGAAGATTATGATGATGACCATGACTATCATGATGATGATGATGAAGATGAAAAAGATGAAAAGTAGTAGTAGAAGAAGAAGAAGAAGAAGAAGAAGAAAAAGAAGAAGATTATGATAATGTAGAAGAAGAAAAAGATGAAGAAAAAGATGATGATGGTGATGTAGATGTAGAAGATGAAAAAATGAAGAAGTAGTAGTAGAAGAAGAATAAGAATGAGGATAAGAAGAAGAAGAAGAAGAAGAAGAAGAAGAAGAAGAAAAAGAAGATGATGATGATGAAGAAGAAGAAGAAAAAGAAGATGATGATGATGAAGATGTAGAAAAAGCAAAAGATGAACAAGTAGTAGAAGTAGCAGAAGAAGAAGAAGAAGAAGAAGAAGAAGAAGAAGAAGAAGAAGCAGAAGCAGAAGAATAAGGAGAAGAGGAGGAAAAGATAGAAGAAGAAGAATAAGAAGAAGTACAAGAAGAAGAAAAAAGAGAATAACAAGTCCCAGCAACAAGAGAAATTTTGTAGCAGAGCAATGAAATGAAAGTGAAAAGTAGATGTTGTTGCATCACTTGAGGGCCCAGCAAAACAAAAAACAAAAAAAAATCCGAAGCAGCCACAATAACATTCAAGCAACACCAAACGAAACCGAAACCCACTTTTGTCACACAGCAGCACTTGTTGTTGTCTTGCTTGCAAGTGAAAGTTTCTCTTTTGCGTTTATTAATTTTTATTATTAAAGTGTTGAAGGTTTTAATCAATGCAAGTCAACCGTAGCATGACGCATGACAATGAAAATTAAATGGATGTTTTGAAATTTTTGTTTTGCTTTTGGTATTTCATAATTAAGAAAAAATTATTGATGTTGCGTTTTCTCTGCGCGGCATTCTACTTGTACATACATATATGCGTGTAACTGAAAAATGTTGGCAAGAGGAAAATTTTTATTTTTACTTTGAAGCTTTAGTTTTAAGCTTTAAATGGACAAGCTAATGACATTAAGTGATCAGTAAAGGAAAATTGATGGCGTTGGTAATCACACATGACAGTTTAATTAGTGCAACCAATAACTGGCAATACTTTTACAAATAATTCAACTTTCATCGTAATCATTTTAATTGAAAGTTGCATATTTTGATGTAAACGCTTTTACCGAAAAGTTGCTGTTGCATTTTGTTTTTATTAAAAGAGTAACAAGTACTAAGTTTCGGTGGTAACGATTTTTCAAACCAACCAACCATAAATAAAGTTCATAGTTTTGGCAGAAAGAAAATCTTAGCTTATGAATTTATTAGATAAGGTAGCCCTAGTAAACATACTACATACCCTGCAGTAAATTTGTTTCACTGCTGAAGGATCAGTGATGATTTTTTGTTGAATATTCATCACTGTCGTCATAACTCAGTATATTTTTATTTGTTTTTGTTTTTTTGTCTGAGGAAAGCAAACCATTTATATGAAAAATTCAGCAGTCTTTATATGAAAATATTCACTGATGCCTCCTCGTCATAGGTGAATTGCATTAGTGATTCATTAAGGATTCACTGCGGATTTTTACTGCAGGGTATGTTTGTACATACATACATATATAATAATACAGGCTCATTAGACAAACTAATTTAAGTAATATATTACTTTCATTTTGCATCTGAAGTGCTGACAGATTTGGGTAAGTTTAATGCATAAGCCGCCTTTTCTTGTAAGCAAGTTGGAAAAAAAACACTAGCTAGCTTAGCGAATAACATGGAAAGCAGCAAAAAAAAATCTCAGCTAGTTGGATTGGTTAAGCGAGTTGAGTTGAACGCGCTTAGCAATTTGTCCAGCTGAATAGCAGAGTTGCAAAGTAAAAGAATGCAGCTTTAGTGAATAGCAATTGAAATTGAAGCCGCTGTGGTGCAGTGGGTAGAGTGCTCGCCTGCTATGCCAGAGGTCTCGGGTTCAAACCACGGTCCGAGCCAAACAAATTTTTCTAATTAGTAAAAATCCAATTATTGGGTTTTTTAAGAGCAGCGGTCACCTCTCGGCAGTGGGCGGCATACCCTCCGAGAGTATTTCTGCCATGAAAAAGCTTCTCACAAAAAATGCATTCGCCGTTCGGAGCCGGCATAAAACTGTAGGTCCACCCAATTAGTAGGAAAAACAAAAAGGAGCACACCTCGAATTGGGAGAGAAGCCCGGCCATAAAACTCGTCAGAGTTATAATAGCGCCATTGTATTATATATTATAATTGAAATTGAATAATTTTGTTTCGTTGAACATTCTTTTTTGGTTGGCTATATGAAAATACATACATATATGTATATTAGAGCGTATCGCCAAAAAAAGTTTAAAATGTTCCCCTCTGGTTCGAATGTTTACTCCTTGGAGATTCCAAAAATGGAAAAAATTTTTTTTCGGCACCCTGTAAAAACAGCGAAATTCGTTTTTTGCTTATAACTTTTCTATTTGGTGTTTGATTTTAACGAGCAATATATTGTTGTAAAGGTTTTAACCCGTGTCATATTTCGTCCATATAAGCCATTAACCTGCGACACCAACTTTAGCTTTTATTAAAATTTATTTAAAACCAACACCCTGTATTAAAAAAAATTTTTCAGTAAAGTAAATTTAGCCTTGAATTTAGTTTTGACATCATTATATGAGTAAAAAAGATTATTACTTATTAATATTAGCTCTGTTTAATGAACAAAAAAAGTTCGGAGCAGGTTAGAGCAGAGCAAAGTAGGGCAGCTGTCGAAATAGAGCAACATAGAGCAACTCAGAGCAGAAATGCCATGAAGAAGTACATAGTACGGCGGGGTGTAATAAGGCCTTTTGAATTAAGGCCTTTAAGGCCTTATTTCGCAACCAAAGTGAAATAAAGCCTTTATTTTGTCACTTTCAAAAAAAAAGGTCTTATTTCACATTTAAAGCGCAATTAGGCCTTTTTTGAAATGTGCAATAACCCCTTTATTTATTTACGCGAGAACTTATGAGAATTCCAATGAGCAAATAACTGTTATATAAATAGCAGAAGGACATAACGGCTGTGACACACGACCGGACTTGGATAGCGTAGCCCAGAGTTATTTTTTATAAGCGCGGCCGAAGGCCGCCAACTCAGAAAAGTGTTCTGCGCAAAAGCACTGTGGACCGGGCCATAGATATTACTCCAGAAAGAGAATTTTTTATAAGCGCGACCGAAGGCCCCCAACGCAAAAGCTGTTCTCCGCAAAAGTTTTTTCTTTATCTTCTCTTTCCGGAATAATAGCTATGGCCCGGTTCACAGTGATTTTGCGCAGAACACTTTTGTGCGTTGGCGGCCTTCGGCCGCGCTTATAAAAAATAACCCTGGGCTACGCCATCCGTCCGGACGTGTGCCCTAACCATGGCTACCGCCACGGTGATGTCCTTCTGCGTAGTACACCCTTCAGCGTAGGCCACAAAGTGAAATAAGACCTTTAGAACCTTATTTCACATTTGAAGTGAAATAAGACCTTATTCTTAATAAAGGCTTTATTTCTCAATCTATAGCGAAATAAGGCCTTAAAGGCCTTATTTCAAAAGGCCTTATTACACCCCGCCACATAGTACACTCAAATGATCGATTGGAGCTCATTTAGAATTACAGAGCCACCATGCTTGCAATTTTATTCTGATACGGACTTGCAGGAACTACAAAATTCTAATGATGTTATAAAAATACCTGATTAATATTTCCAAACAGCAGTGATTGATACTAATTATACTAATTATAACCTATTAATTTACTCAGATTTTCCATTCTCTAAATACTGAGCGATTTGAACAGGTAGTAAGTGATTCTTGTACAGAAGTTGCCGACGAGGAACGCCTAGGTTATATACTCGCTAAAGTAAGTAGCCGAGAACGTTACAGAAAATTAGAGCCCAGAAAAGATTTAGCATAAATGCATTACATTTATTTCCTCATTATATGCAGGTAAATATTATTTTTATACCATTCATGGGAATGAAATGGTATTATAACCAGTGATGCCGAAATTGGGCCTTTCGGACCAAATCTGGTCCGATAAATTTACTTTGGGCTGTTGGGCGGCTAAACTCAATTTTGGTCCGATTTGTAATATCAATATTTTTAGTGGAGACAATTTCTCGGACGCTAAACGTTTTATCTTTCCCGTGTAAAGTTCTTTTATTGTTAGTGACACACACTATATGCATATCTATTAGAGTTGGGAAATTTAGTTCACTTTGTTGAGCGCTCTCTTCAGTGAACTAGTTCACTTTAGTGACTTTGCGTAGGCTATCCAGGAAGGAAGTCCCAAGAAAGCGTTGTCTGCCGCTGTTGAGAGCCGAGCAAAGCAGTGGCAGATGAGGTGTTCGATTGTCTCCTCGCTTCATCATCTTTCAAGCTTATGCAGCATCTAGCCTCTCTGCGTGTTTCCCGATGAGGCAGTGTCCTGTGAGTACCACCACAAGGTTCGAGATGTCATCTCTCCTTAGAGTACTTATTTGATGGGATCGCTTGTGAACCCATTTCTGCCAGATTTGCCTTGATGTTCGACATACTAGCTTCTGTTGCCATCTATCGCTTGCTAGTTTACAGACATGCTGTTTAAGAATTAGCTTGTTTGTGGCTAATGGCGTTTTCTTTTCTCGAAATAATGTTGCCCTGTTTGATTTTCTTAGCCATTTTGTAAGTTTGTCTGGTCCTTTCACCAAATATTGACTTCTAACTAAGTAAGAGGGCACCCTTATCTACAAATTCAGCCATTTTATAGAAAGTCAAGATACGTAATTCGATAATTGGGATATAGGAGGGCAACATTTTTTCGTAGAAAAGAAAACGCCATAAGGCATACCTATGCCTTATGGAAGAACTTTCTCGGTAGTGCCCTGCCTCGCAAGTTCATCCGCCCTACAATTGCCATTGATATCCCTACGTCCCCGGGCCTACACGAGGTGCAGACAGGTCTGTTTGGCGACAGTCTAGTGTTGGTTCTGAATTGAATGAGTGGGAGCCAAGATTACTTAGTATGTTCATATGTATTTAAAAATAAATACATATGTAATTTCATTTTAAGTTGATTTCTGATTATTGGGCCTTTTTTGGCGGAATTGGGCGGTAATTTGGTCGGTAAAATTTTTTTTCAGTGGCAACACTGATTATAACTTTGTACCGAAACACGAATGGTGAAAGTACCAGAACGAGGCGTTGCAGACCTACGAAAATATATACCAATATGAGTCGATTAAGCCATGTCCGTCTGTCTGTCTGTTTAATCGCAAACTAGTCCCTCAATTTTTGAGATATCTGCATGAAATTCGGAATGTGAGTGTATTTTTAGGAGAAGCTTATCATTTGTCGGAATCGGCCGAATCGGACCACTATATCATATAGCTGCTATACAACCGATTGTTCAGATATATATATTTTAGGGTATAACTTCTCCATCTAAATAATGACACTTCTTTTTCTAAGGAATCTTTGTATAAATTACCCAGAGAATTGAAAGTATAAATTAAACAATATCAGACTATGCAACTTTTCATTTCCCCATTCATGAAAGGTATGCCGTCTTTGGTACGTCCGAAGTCAGCCGCGCTCTTACTTGTTTTTCTCAGTATTCAGGAAACAATTTTTTTTTTCAAATACAGGGTGTTGGATTTAGTAAAAATAGAATAAAAGCTGAACTTGGCATGATGGGCTAAAAGTTTCTATGGATGAAATATTGCCTTGGTGAATACCTTTCTAAAAATGTATCACTTTTGAAAATCGAACGTAAAATATAGAAATTATAGAAAAAAAACAAATTTCGCTGTTTTTACAGGGTGACAAAAAAATTAAAAAAAATTTTTTTGAAAACCTCATAAGGTAAGTGTTCAAACTGGGGGGGAACATTTTCAACTTTTTTTTCCTCCATACACCGTGATACGCTCTAATGTATATGTTTCTCTCTAAGTATTTTGGGCAAAATTTATTAATCTTTTTTTTATTTTTCTTGTTCACAACACTTAATTTTAATAGCTGACATCGGGGTTGCAAATAAGCAAGAAAATCGGTGTTTAGCAAGTTGGAGCATTTTTTTTAAGGTAGGCAGAAAAAGAAAACGACTATAATCGAATATATCTAAATATATACACACATATATGTATTTGTATGTGAACTCCGTTCATTGAAACCGAAAATAAAGTAAGGCAAGATAGCAGAGCATTTCTAATAAATCTGAGCAGATGAAGAGGTCATCAATCATAAATTCTTTCCGCCAATATATGTATGTATTTTTTCATGTGTATATCTTTCATTTCCTACAGATACATATGTATCTATGTAGGTACATACTGAGATAAGCATGATTGTAAGTATGTACGCACATGTTTGGCCAATTTTTACAAACCAAAAGCAAATGCGCAAATAACGAATATGGGAGTGACCGAGATTCACTTAGAAAGTTGCCAATACGAAGATGCCTATGAAATTAAAATTTATTTGGCCACCGTCCGAATACATTTTCACATACATAGCATATTTTCTTCAGCTTGTTGTTGGCGAGTAAAGGCAAGATTTGAAAGTCATGCAAAATAATGATTTCACTGTTACTGAATCTGGCTAATAGTTATTTAATTTTGGTTTAGTAAATTTAATGTTTTAGGTATAAATATACTTAAACAATAAAGTTTCTAATGTTTTCCTTTGAATCGGTTACTTTATACATACGTGTACTAAAAGGTTTTTATATTCACCAAGAAGGACGTTATCAGAATTCAATACATATTCGTCTTCCTTAGCCTTTGAATTCTCTTATTCTAAGTTTAATTTTAAGAACTTACTTATAAGTGTTCTATTATAAGTTTTATGATACATACATACATACATACACATCTCCTCTGTGAATCTAGCTAATAGTCTATAAGCTTCTGTTTGTTGATTAATAAATAAATAAATAAATAAATAAATAAATAAATAAATAAATAAATAAAAAAAAAACTCTACTCATTATGTTTAGACTCAATTGTCGTAAACAATAAAGCTGGGTATCCACTTCATAAGAAATTGCTCAAGAAAAAATTGGCATTTATTTCTTAAGTAATTTTGACGTTTGATTTTTTCTTCAAGAAATATATACAATCGTATATATTTCTTGGCAAAACCAGCGTTGCCAACCCCATTTTTCGTCAAAAAATGTAATAGATTTTCTTGTGAAGTGGATACTGCCTAAAGAAAATTTGACACAAGAAAATTTCTTGACCATTTCTTAAGCTTTTTTTATATGGAGTTTTAGCATTTCTTGTGATGTGGATACCCTGCTTAATACAAAACAACATGCTAGGATTTACGCCAAATCTCTTCTGCGCACAGCACCTCAATTTAAATTTTACATACCGCAATTTTTTCGTGAGCTGATTTCTCCACAATAAGTGAAATTTACTACAATGTCAGATATAGAAGCTTTGCTAAGTTTATGGATGAAGCTCATGTTACAGTTTAAACCACAAAACGTAAAAAAAAACAGAATTAATCGCTATGCTGCACTTGCTCGTCAAGCAACGCGTCTTGCTTTCAAAAGACTTCTCACTTGCTACATTAACGTTCGGCTAGTCTTGCTTAGAAAATCTGGTTGTGAACTTTTTCTAACAAAAGAAAAAAAGATTTAATTTCATATAATGCACTATTTATTTTAACAATAGTAGCTTGTGCATAGAAATATCTAAGCATGATACACAGACGTTTATTTTTAGTGCCTTCCTATGATTACTACTGTATCTTTATTTATGCGTACTTGCTTTTGTTAGAGTAGAAATTTGCTTCAAATTACTTTAAATTGCTAACGAATCTGCGCAATCTATGTACATATGTAGTTATGACGTCTGCGCTAGCTTTGCTCTTTTGCTAAATTATAACATGTATTTATTTGCAGGTATGTGTGTGTCTACATTAACTGCTAAATCTGCTAGATAGATAGTGTGTAATGAAGCAGATTTGAAGTTGTAGTGGCACATTAAGCAGCATCCGGTCAAATTGCTTGTTGCACTTTGTATGCTTTGTTTTTTGGCTTGAAGTGGGCAAATAAGATTGACTTTATTGCCATTTGCGAAATTCAGACAACGAGTTTAGACTTTTGGAAAGCTTTTTGAAAATAAGGAATGTAAAGTAGCTAGAAGATAGAAAACGAGCTGAATATCTACTTCAATCTGCGGTAAACTTTTACGCTGACTCTTAGAGAAGATGCTTTTTGTAAAAAGTTTTCTTTCTTAGAAAACGTACATATGTATTAAAGTACTGCAAAGTTCAACATTTTCTGTAAAATTGTCCTTTTCAAAAATTTCATACATTAGCTTTGTTCAATAACTCAACATTTTTAATTGCTTTTACGAATAGTTACGAATTTTATGTTCAATAACCCAAAAAATTTGCAAAAGAGAGCCAAATTGGGAGAGTAAGACTTTGAGAGAGTTGAAAATATTTGCAAGTAAAATTTTCACTTGGGAGTTTTTTTGGGAGTTGACACATAAGCACTGACTCACTAAAAAGAATCGACTCACTGAGTTGGCACGATTGTGCTACAACACCTTGTGTTACAGCACGATTGTACTACAGCACATATTACTTTCGTGCTATTGTCAACCAAAAAGTGTTACTGTGTGCTATCAGAGACTGTGTCAGTGAAAGAGTCGCTCCGATGATGAATTGATATTTGTACGAGAATGGCATGTAAATCAATAATAGAATTGAAGTGATAGGTGTGGGTGGGCAAATATATGGAAAATTAATTAGTTAATTAATTAATGTCGTTTTTGTTGTTGATTATTGATTTAGACCTATGTAGCTCTGAGATATAGGGTATTTAGGGATTTTTGAGATGTTCATGAAGTACACATATTGGGCTATCTGATGGATAAATAAAATATACATATGTGTGCCAATATAAACTTAGTTGATAAGATCAATTACAAATTTCAAATGAATGTATCCTTTTATATATGCACGATATACGATAATGGGTTAAAGTCCAAAAGTTGGGAAAAATCATCTAGCTTCTGAATATCATAACCAAATTTACCAAAATTAAGGGGAACAACCGAAGAAAACCCAAAATATGTGTCCATACAAAAACGGGTTAGTGTCCGAAAGTTAGTACAATTCATGCAGAATACACCTATATACACCAAATTTGCCTAAATCACCTGGAACAAATGAAAAAATGCATAAATAGGTGACCACCCCAATACCAAAAACCACCAAAATACACCAAGTGCCATATAAAGTAAGCATGCACAAGATGACACTTAAATAAGAGGCGAAATCGAACGTGCCAGCGGAGTCGAGTGTGCTACTGAGTTATAATTTTATCGTGAGGTGAGCTTGAGCGTGCAGCTCACTGATGGGAGTTGACATGGAGTCATGACTCAGTGCTGAGTTACCCAAGCCTACCATGTTGTTTGAACTCAAACATACTGTTGTAACATGTCAATGTTGTTGCCTATACTGTTGTTCGTTTTTGGTTTTCTATAACATGCCTCTGCAGTATGTTTCCATGCTGTTGTATGAAAATATATGTACGTATGTACATACATACATACATATATGTAGATTATTATTTTTTTATTAAGAAAATATTTATCTACTATGTATGTATATAAAAACGAAATGGGATAGGGATAGGGATAGGAATAGGGATAATGGGATAGAGATGGGATAAGGATAAGGTTAGCTTAAGCTTTTTCACGTGGGATTAGTAATCTCTATTTATAAATAAAACTATTTTGTTTTTCATAAGAAAATATGTATGTTGTGTGTAATTGATCCCTGGTCCAGATAACAACAAAAAGTTTTCATAATAGCGTTCACTCTTCACAAGTGGCCCGCAACCCTCCGAAAAAACGTATCATATGAAATTCATCTGCCTTGGTAAATGCCGTTTGAAGTAGGCATAAAACTCGTTAGATTTATATCGCGCCAGTACCGAATAGGTGTTTCCTTAAATGTTAAGCTAAGCTATTATAATGATCTTAAACTACAAATGTACATATATACATACAGTAGCTTAAGTGTACTTAAGGAAAAAATTAGTTAGCTTCCAAAAAGTTGAAATAATGGGTGCAGTGAAATAACGCCCGCGGCGCTTTTTTCACTAATACACCATATTTAAAAAAAACCCGTATGCGGGCTTCATTGCCCTGTCGAAAGGGGAATAAAGCCCACATCGCCGAATAGGGCGCGCGGGCGTTCTTTCCTTTTCTGAATGGAAATAAAACCCACGGGTTTAATTGCGTTTTATTCGCAGGCGCTATTTCTTTTTCAAGAAAGGAAAAAACGCCCGCGGGCGTTCTTTCCACGGGCGTTATTTCACTGCACCGAAATAATGCATCTCAGAGAGTACATTCTGCAGGTTTGTTTAAACTCCTTCTCGGGCTTTAAACCAGCTTCAGTCTCAATGATTTTACTTAATAATTCTGTGCGGGGAACTGCTAGAAAATTACACAAATTTACGAGTATTATGAAAATTTGCTTTCGCTATCATTCACATATAAATTTGGCAGAGGTAAATTTATAGCCAGCAGAGAAATTGTGAATCGAAAGCGGCTAATATTATTTTTATCATCTTTTTGATCCCGCGAAAAATATTTTTTATTGTAACTTTGCTAATTGACCTCTAAAAAAGGATAATTTATGGACGTACAACTAAGATAGCTGACCCAGCTATGTACATATGTATGTGAAAACGACTTCAGAATTCAAAAGAACGAAGAAAGGAAATATAGAGCTTCAAAGAACCAAAATAATGATATAATAATAATAATAGCCGTTGCGGGGAACTGCTATAAAATTACACAAATTTACGAGAATTTTGAAAATTAGCCTTTCGACATAAGCTACTGCGGCTAATAATACAATGGCGCTATTATAACTCTGACGAGTTTTATGGCCGAGCTTCTCTCCCAATTCGAGGTGTGCTCCTTTTGTTTTTCCTACTAATTGGGTGGACCTACAGTTTTATGCCGGCTTCGAACGGCGAATGCATTTTTTGTGAGAAGCTTTTTCATGGCAGAAATACACTCGGATGGTATGCCACCCACTGCCGAGAGGTGGCCGCTGCTCTTAAAAACCCAATAATTGGATTTTTACTAATTAGAAAAATTTTTTTGGTGTTTGCTCGGACTGGGGTTTGAACCCGAGACCTCTGGTATAGCAGGCGAGCACTCTACCCACTGCACCACAGCGGTCACAATAATGATATATCAATTTTAAAAATCGGATTCAAACAACAAAGTTACAAAAAAAAACAAATTCGATGGTTTTTCGCGGGATCAAAAAAAAAAAATGTTGTCCGGAGACCTCCTCAATATTAGCTTCATATTTAGGGACGGACTTTTAAAGATTTTTCATGTCTAGTCTAGTGTACATGTGAATTTGACTCTTCAGGACTATGTATCTATACATACATACATAGGTGCATAATTATTATAATTCTCCTTTGTTGAGACCAGATTCATATTCAGCGCATCTTCCACTGCAAAATTTGATTTAATTTTGCTCACAATGCTAATTTTTATGGAATTGTAATATAAATAATAATGCTGCCACAATATGTCGCAAGTGTCGCATGTGTCGCACTTGTCGCACTTGTCGCATGTATTGAAAAATTATTTTTCTATGTTCATGCATGCCAAACAATTATAAAAAAAATGTATAGGTTTGATTTGAATTTATTCGATAGTGTCTTTGTATGTCGTTGTTAAACATGTATGAGCAACATGGCAAGGCATGACATTTGCATGATGTGGCAAATGTGGCATGTTAAATAGTTCAACAATTGCAGGCTTTTAATATGTATACATATGTACATTAGAGTGGCCCTTATTTTCGAAAGTCGGAAATTTGCAGGTGTTACCCCCTGATATGTTCTTGGTTAATAAAAAAATAATATCCTGAAAATTTTGGCCCGATTGAACAACTCTAACCCGTGCCACAGCGAGTTGAAGTTGAAAAATTACCAACATCACT
Source organism: Urophora cardui (assembly GCA_960531455.1). Taxonomy (NCBI): domain Eukaryota; kingdom Metazoa; phylum Arthropoda; class Insecta; order Diptera; family Tephritidae; genus Urophora; species Urophora cardui. The sequence goes on along the minus strand of OY482671.1, from coordinate 143,663,685 downwards.
TTTAGTAAGCGCTGCTTTTGGCTATGCCCCGATAAATATATGTATGTGCGTAGGTATACCCGAAAACCCAACTCTGAGATGTTAACAAGTTTAAACTTGCATAAAATTAATCAAAATACTTTTATTATTTTACCGTTACAATTGCTTGAGTAACAATAATCGTAGAAGATGTATGTACGTATGTATGTAGATGACACTAAATTTTGGTTCTTACGTATAAAGCAACATAGTACAACAAAAAAATCAAATATTTTACCTAAGAGTTATGTATTAATTTAAAATCGTAGTATATATTCTTTTCTTTCAATACAATAATTTTAAAACGTGCAACTGGGGAAGTCAGTTAACTGAAGCACATGCCACACATACCTAGGTACCTTTTTAGCACATGTGTGACAAATTAGTTTTTTACAAACATAGCAAAAGTGAGTATCTGTCGGCATTGGGAAAGTTTGTGTCCGTATCATGGTCACTTTATGCGTAGTTAGCGTAACTACCGTTTGAAAATGCTTCACAAATATAATATGGAGACGGTCCAGCGCTATTTATGATACAGTCCTCAATGTCGGTTTCCCATTCATATTCCTCGAGTCATTTTGTAAGAATTTCATCCGAAGCGGCACTTAGAATATTGAAAGTTTCCAATTTTCTTCATTTGCACACCATTTTAGTTGAATTCTGATATAAAAAAAATAGTAAGAAAAGTCCCAAGTTGTCACAAAAATCACCTCCCTAAGGTCCCTGGACTGTGGTATTTAGGTTCTTTTGTCTATTTAACCCTCTAACGACCTCCGAAATAATATTTTTTGCAGACTTTCTAAAGAGGAGTAAAAGCGACCTCATCGTCCGGTGTTAGATGGTTAAAGTAGTCTACAAAGTTACAGCTATTGCAATTGTTTGGGAGTTTTACTATGTGGATATTGGTCTTGCATTCTGTGTGAGAGTTAGCTTGCTCAAACGTGCAGTTGCAAAGTGTTATAGAAAAAAATACCCAAATTGCCAGCAGCAAACGCTGGTGCAGTGAAATAACTCCCAAATAAAGTAACTCCACAAAAAAAATAAAAAAACTGAAAATAGTTTCATACAAAATAGGGACTTATTTCGTTATGAAATAACTCGCAATATGTTGGAACTTATTTCATTTCCCTCTTTGGGAGCTATTTAATTTCTTTTATGTGGGAGTTATTTCACTGCCCCGCAAACGCTTTCAATGGACTTTCCAGAGGTTTAAAGTTCTCAATTGTATTTCTTATTTGTGTATGCATGTACGAGAATATACAATTACACTAATAGAGGGCACTTATTTTTAAAATTTCCCATATAAATATGTATGTACGATTACATGAAAAATATGCATTAAAATTTCAATTTTCTTAAATTGTTTGTATATATATATGAGTAAATAAGGATCCATGACATTTCAGTACTTCAATATATTTTGTTTATAAATAATTTATTTGTGGAGTCTAATTAATAAGAACCTTGTAATCTACTACAATTCAAAAATATTAGAGAATTCGTCCAATATAAACGTCCACCGAACCATATAACCCTTGGTTTATTATTTCAACACATTGTGGCACGGGTTAACGTTGACCAATCGAGCAAATATTAAACGGAGAATATTTTCTTCGCACATGCAATCATTTCAGGGGGTAACGTCTCAAAAAAGTAGAAAAAATTTTTTTCCATATGCGTAAGGGCCACTCTAATGTACATGCGTTGAGAGAAACAAAACTGGTTAAGCTTTAAGGATGCCAGATCAGATATTAAACGCCGTACATATTGCATGTTGGGCGAGCTTACATATGTATATATATATGCCCTATGCTATAACAGCCGCTATTAGTATTAGTATTATTATCTATTATTTATATTTCACCTTATTCATGTTCAGTTGCGAACTCGTGCGTGGGTATTGAGTCGTAGACTTTCTGCGTGTGATTGCTATGCCACGCTATGAAACTCATTTATTATCACGACACGCATTTTTCAAAATTGCAACAACAAAAAAAAACCAAAACATACATAAATGCCAGCCTTGGCACTCCCTAACCAACACATTTAACTACTTAGCAATGAAATGAACAAAATAATTGGATTTGATGTATGTATGTATGAAATAGCGAATACCCGCCCGCTTCGCAACGAGTAAGTCAAGTCAAGTCAAGTCAAGTCAAGTCAAGTCAAGTCAAGTCAAGTCAAGTCAAGTCAAGCCAAGTCAAGTCAAGTCTAGTCAAGTCAAGTCAAGTCAAGTCAAGTCAAGTCAAGTCAAGTCAAGTCAAGTCAATTCAAGGCAAGTCAAGGCAAGTCAAGTCTAGTCAAGTCAAGTCTAGTCAAGTCAAGTCAAGTCAAGCCAAGCCAAGTCAAGTCAAGTCAAGTCAAGCCAAGTCAAGTCAAGTCTAGTCAAGTCAAGCCAAGCCAAGTCAAGTCAAGTCAATTCAAGTCAAGTCAAGTCAAGCCAGGTCAAGTCAAATCAATTCAAGTCAAGTCAAGTCAAGCCAAGTCAAGTCAAATCAAGTCAAGTCAAGTCAAGTCAAGTCAAGTCAAGTCAAATCAAGTCAAGTCAAGTCAAGTCAAGTCCAGTCAAGTCAAGTCAGGTCAGGTCAAGTCAAGTCAAGTCAAATCAAGTCAAGTCAAATGAAGTCAAGTCAAGTCAACTCAAGTCAAATCAAGTCACGTCAAGTCAAGTCAAGTCAAGTCAAGTCAAGTCAAGTCAAGTCAAGTCAAGTCAAGTCAAGCCAAGTCAAGTCAAGTCAAGCCAAGTCAAGTCAAGTCAAGTCAAGCCAAGTCAAGTCAAGTCAAGCCAAGTCAAGTCAAGTCAAGTCAGGTCAAGTCAATTCAAATCAATTCAAGTCAAGTCAAAATAATAAAATAACATCAAAACCACACATATGTATGTGGAGAGAGGAGTTCGAAATTACCATGAAGACACTTCTTTATTAAAAACCCGATTAATACCTTCCATTTGATACCAATATTGCTGAAAAAGAAGCCGGGTCCACATTTTGGCCCATATGTGGATAGGGGAGTTTGAAATTACCACGGAGACAGTTCTCTGTTGAAAATCCCTGCTCAACACCTTTCATTGGATACCAATATAATTCAAACCCATTCCGTGGTCATTCGGGTCCACGTTTTCACCCATTTCTGGGGAGAAGATCTAGGCATCACAATGAAAAGAGCTCTATATTGAAGCCTGCTCAACACTTTTCATTTGATATTCATATCGCTGAAAAACATTGTCCAAACGAAATTTTAAGCATGTATGGGCATGTATAGTAAACAGGTTCAGGTGTGCAAAACATATGAGTAGGCTCCGCTGCTCTGCCTCGCGCGACTGAGACGCTCACACTGGACATTGCAAGTGATTAACGAAACTGTCTATGCTTTCGCTTTTTTCGGTTTTTCGAACATTTAAAACCGGGAAAAAGTTAACAAACTCTCGAACTTCTCAAGACTGGACCGTTTCTTTGAGTAAATCAATTGTAGCGCGCGCTGCGTGGCATATGACTGCGTCCTATTGGAACCACCGTTGCTCCAGCCAAGCAAAAAACAACTATCGTTAGTTAAATCGGCTGTCAAATAAAGCAGCGTTTCCAACTCAAATTGGTATACCTCTAAAAAAAAAACAGCTTTTACTATGCAGGTTGAGAAACTAAGTTATGTTCTATGTAAATTCGCTGTCTTTCATATTGTATGTACATATATCAGAGATAATTTTCAAACGGCCATTACATTGTTTAGGATAATTTTGAAGTGGTGTGCGGTTGAAAAAAAAACAATATTTGATTAATTAGAGTTGCCCTTGAACAAGTGACGGCAAGTTCTCCAATTCAATTGTAGATATTTCTATTAATGAGTATAAAAGTTTTCAGAAAAAGTTGAACTGTACGTACATATGTATTCGACATAAAATATTCGACATAAAATATTCGACAATTGGCCAATTTGGAGTTAGAAAAAATTGCTAAAAGTGCTAGAAATTCATTCATATACATATATATGCATTGGTATTTATGTATGCACATACATATATGTATAGATATATTTGTACATACATTTATCATGTTTGCCTTAATATATATGTGTTTATGGTCTGCCTATACATACATATGTGTTTACTTATTCATATGTCACAACATTGAGACTTTTGCAATAAATTTGTATTTTGCTTTTTGGTGGGTTAGCCGCAATTTGATACATTATACAAATTTACTGTCAAATTTTTAACGCCCTGCATTCTTTTTTTATGACAAAAAAAAAAATATCAGGCATACCAAAACGAATTGGCAAATAACAAATATTTTTCAAAAATCCAACAAAAAAAGAATAAGTTGCAGCAGTAAAAAATTCCTGTTGTCATAATATGCCTTCAACCAAAATACATATGTACGTACGTACATACATATATAACCAACAATGAGATCATAACATGCCTTAGACCATACCTGGGTAATACTGAGTAGTATTTGGACTATTACGTACTTAAAAACTTTACATTTTTATCTTGAAGTAATTAGTCCGTACCAAGTACTTTCAGAATATTCAAGTACAAGTACAAGTACAAGTACAAGGAATTGAAGTTTTAGCAAATACTTCAAAGTATTTGAAAAGAATTGAAAGTACTTGAAACGAATTGAAAAATGTACTTGAATCGATTTTTCAATTATTTTAAAGTACTTTCAATTACTTACAATCGATGACGGAACGTCAAGTTGAAACCAATATTTAAAAAAATTAGAGTGCGCCTACGGTCGAATTTCGACAGTTTTTCTAGATATTTAGGATTGAGATACGTTATATTTTTTCTTATAATTTTCTTTAACTTGAATTATTTTTTTTGTTTAAATTAAATTAAATTATTTATTTATCTTAAATTTCAAATGCACTTTGTTAAATAAACATAATATGGACTACAAGCGACATGTAAAAATATAAAATATCGTTTATTTTTGTAATTTTTTTTTAAATATTGGTTTCAAGATTGTAAGTAATTAAAAGTACTTGAAAAGAATTGAAAAATCGATTCAAGTACATTTTTCAATTCTTTTCATGTACTTTCAATTCTTTTCAAATACTTTGAAGTATTTGCTAAAACTTCAAGTCTTTTTCAATTCCTTGTACTTTTACTTGAAAATTTTAGGAATGCCAGTACCAGTAATATAATAATAATACAATGGCGCTATTATAACTCTGACGAGTTTTATGGCCGAGCTTCTCTCCCAATTCGAGGTGTGCTCCTTTTTGTTTTTCCTACTAATTGGGTGGACCTACAGTTTTATGCCGGCTCCGAACGGCGAATGCATTTTTTGTGAGAAGCTTTTTTCATGGCAGAAATACTCTCGGAGGGTATGCCGCCCACTGCCGAGAGGTGATCGCTGCTCTTAAAAACCCCAATAATTGGATTTTTACTAATTGAAAAATTGTTTTGGTGTTTGGCTCGGACTGAGGTTTGAACCCGAGACCTCTGGCACAGCAGGCGAGCACTCTACCCACTGCACCACAGCGGCCTTTAAAATGTACTTGTCACAAGTCGTACTGGTACTTGATATTACCCAGGTCTGCCTAAGACCATGTACATCATAAAACTGAATATACAAAACATGCAAACAAACCAGCAAACAATGAGACCACCAACAATAAGCCCAACACATGAGACCAATTGCAACGCTTTTGGGTACGAGTAACATACTCCAGTTGCAATTATCGCCAACTGTCGACAGGGCGTTGAAGTTTTGGCGTGTAAAATATTTGTATGTAGTTCGACAAAACGTACAAATAAATATTGCTGTAATATTTGACTGTGTGCTTATTTTTTTTATTATTTGACTTTTTTTCGTTAAATTTTTGCTTATGAATTTTTACATAATTTAACGTTCAGTCTTGCATTTCTAAGAATTTGCTGAATACACAGTCTTAGATATGTAAATACACTCATGTGTAAATATGTATGTACATAAATATGTACGTGTGCGAATGCCTTTATGCAACCAATTCCAAACAAGTGTTAAAGTCAAAGTGCAGCTACGTTGTCTGCAAAACCGCCCAAACCACTATAACTGCCATGAATGAAATGCACATACATAAATAATAAATAAGAAAAAGAAAATAAGTATATAATGAAAGTGAATTTGAGGCACCTTACACCTAACAGTCAATTAAAATTCAAAAGCCAAAACTAAACAAATAAACATGTGTGACTGTATGCATTTTTGTTTTCATTTACTTAATTTTCACTTTGGTTTTTTTATCTCTTTGCAGTTGTTGTTCAGTAAACAGTAAATATACAGTCGAAAAATCGGTAAGTGTCAATTCTATTGTTTATTTATATATGTATATGCCCAGCCAGCAAAATCATCGTAAACGAGCTCGTAAACGGATGTTTTCTCGAAGAAAACTCTAATAAAATATCGTTTACGATTCGCCTACGAATACTGTTTCGCTTTAAAATGTTCAGTGCCTACGAGTGTCGTAAATGTATCGAAAAAGCACTCGTATATGAATCTTTTTACGTCCGTTTTTTTTATCGTAAATGTAGAAATTTTACAAACATACATACTTACTTTTAAAATATTGAGTTTGAAATTTTTCGTTTTCTTTTTTTTTTTACATGATAGAAAAAAGCTTCTTTTGTTATTGTTTTTTTATTCGAGAATAGCTCGTAAATCGAAATGTTCGTAAAATGTACGGTACCTTGCTGGCTGGGTGTGTAGATGTACAAATACAAATAAGAAACTCATTAAATGGGTGAAATTTTACTTTCTAATAGTGCTGGAAAACCATCGATTGAACTATCGATACTATCGATGAGGCCGATGCCATAGCAGTAGCATAGTATTTTACTTGGTACATAACTCCAACGTCTTTTAAAAAAATTAATCAAAAAAACTGAGATTTATAATTTTTAAGGTACTTGATTGGAATATGTGCGCTGTGAATATGTAAATAAAAGATTAGTGAATAATTTTATGAACAAACTTGCAAATAAAACGGTTTTTTTTTTATTGAGAATTGAGCAATTTAGGTTTTGATTTCGGCTCTTCTCCTATTTTGTGGACAACTATATATGTACAAATGTGTGTATGTAGTATTCTTACTTTGAATAGTTATTGATTTATTTTTTGTATTAAACTTTTTAATTAATTTTATAATGTTTCTATTAAAAGTTTATATTTTTCTTTTAAATATGGGAACGTAAGTACATACATGCATATGTATTTATATGTTCATTAAATATTTGAGTACCACATTTCCCTTTAACGGGCCACCTACGTACATATATTAAACCATCGATACTATCAATGGTTGCCTTTGAACCTATCGATGGTCAATCGATGGGACCACTATCGATGGTTTTCCAGCACTACTTTCTAATAAACAACAAAGAGGAGATGATATTAAGATGAGCAAAGATATCAACAAAAAAGTAGGAGATACATGAATGTGAACATATGGGCTGAAGTTACTTGTATGTACATATGTATGTATGTATTTTTGTTTCATAGCCAAAAGGACTAGACTATGACCCCAGAGCTGAGACTACTCGGATCAATAAGCGTTAAAAAGATGGCAATTTTCTGATTTTTTATCTATTTTGGGAAGATTTCAACAAAACATCATGTGTTTCTGCAAATGCCTGTGTTTCGTTCATACTTATAATTAATTAATTGGCGCTTAACTGTCTATACAATTTTTATTAACTGGATTCAGTCAGAAAAACCAAAAGCGGCCAAGTCATACTTTACCCGAAATTTCTGTGGTTGCCGATAGGAATACTTTCTGGGCCGAGGCATCTTCTTACTTAAGTACTTACTTAATTGACACGTAACCATCTAGACGATTATGGCCGAGTCCAATAAAGCGCGCCAGCTATTTCTGCAGTGTGGCGCCACTTGGTAACACCAAGGGAGTCAGCATGGTTGTCCACCTGATTTTCCGAACGCAGTGGAGATCTCCACTTTCCTTTGCGTTCAACGGGTTTCGATAGAAGTACTTTCTTAGCCGGAGCACTTTCATCCATTCTCACTACATGACCTGCTCAACGCAGCCGCTGAATCTTTATTCGCTGAACAATGTCGATGTCTGCGTAAAGCTCGTTAAATGTCCGTCGATACTCGCAAACGCGCAAAGGTCCATAAATCTTCCGAAGAACTTTCCTCTCGAATACTCCATGTGCTGAGGCATCTTCACTCATTCGCATAACAACTTAGCCAGTGCAGTCGTTGAATTTGCATTTGCTGAAGTATTTATGTCGATGTCTGGTTTCCAAATAGAAAAGCTCGCTTCACGGTTTCGAATTAATATATCTCAATGCAGCGGTCGTGTTCTCGTTGGCTGCCAAATCTCTTCTATTAGCTCATTTATCCAACTTGCGGAATCTATATAAAAATCCAGACATTTCTAGGCACATAAATCACACAGCGATCTTTCAAAAATAACTAATCTTTCTCGGAACTTGGCTGTTAAATTTTTACCTGAAACCCGTTTTCATTGCGAATTTAAAATGTAGCAAAAAGTTAAAATTTAAACGCTTTGACAGCCGTCAATCATTTGATAATAATACTTTTCTTTGCTAACTCCAACACGAATGGAAACAACACTGCAAAACTGTAAATTGAATACGAAAGAAAAAAAAAAACTATTGCAAAAATCTAAACAGTGTAATTCATGGTAGACAGATTGGCTCGATTCTTGGTTGGAAAGACAAAAGAAATTTGCAGCTAAACACAGCAATGAATTATTACTAAGGAAACGGACAGTGGCCAATAAAAAAAAAGCAATCACTAACAACAACTTGGCTGTAAAGCATCAAAAATTTACTACCGCATAGGCATAATAAGCAGATATACACATACATACGTGGGGACTATACCCAGTTGGGAGCATGAAAAGATGTAAAAAAAATGTGCCATTAAATTGTGTATTCCAAAAAAAAAACCATGATTTCATCTAAACTCTCTGTTGTGCGGCTGCCAACTTATAGGAAATCGGATAGATTCTAGAATTCAACACAAACTAAGCGAAAAGTTCAGATATCGGCCCTCAGCTTTAACATTGAATCTAGCAATAAAAACAATTATGAGAACCAGTCCTTCTCTAGTTTCGCTTTTTACAATGACGACAACAATTCACGGATTCTTTTTCGAAAAAAACGGACGTATAAAAGCATCACTCAGCTTGATGCCATGGTTTGAATCCGGAGGAGAATATAAAAGGGAAACTCTATATAGCTAGCAGTGAAGGCGAAGAAGGTGCCACAATGAGAGAAGTAGTTGGAAATCGGATGGAGAGATGATGAAGATAAAAATAAACAAAAAAAAATTGTAATTATTTTTAAGTCTTAAAATGAATGAGATACAGAGCAATTGTGGTGAGCAAATAAACCGAAGCTGAGATCACGACCGCGCGCGACTCTCAACCAAACATTCTTTTTGCCTTGCCTTGGCAGGGAAAATCGAATTCATGACTTTTCTAGGACATCACAGTGAAAAAAATCATGTACACTGTTATAAATATTGGAATATTTTTTAAACTTTGATTTGGTTTGAAAGAAATTTAAAACTTTTTTTGGGTTAAATTTTGAACCTTGGAAAGTTTAAAAGTTTCTTATTCCTTTTTGGTTTAAAATTCAATTTGTATTTTTCAAATATTTCAAAGTATTTTTTGGAATAAATTTCACACTTTTTTGGTTTAAATCTTACACTTTTTCTCATTTAAACTTTTAAGGATTAAATTTTAAACTTTCATTGGTCGTAAAATTTGGTTTCAGCAAAATAATTTTAATTTTTTCGAGAAATGAACAATATAAAAAGCTCATTTATGGTTATTAAACAATTTGAATGAATGACTGTGTGGCGTTGTTTGAATGTCCTTTGTAATTTTTATTTATTTATTTAGCAATTTGAATAGTTACAAATTACAAAAGTAGTCTAGTACAAAAATATGCTTACAGACTACGTCCATATGAAGAATATGTCTGTATGTAATACAAAATACAAAAAATAAAATATAATATATATGTATCTATTTTTCGGTCAGTTTAAATTGGTTGATTGTGCGTATATAGGCTTTTCTGACCAGTAGGTTATTAGCGCAATAAAACAACGTTATTTCGCTATTCCGGCCCAACGTTTCGCTAGACTTCCTAGCTTCTTCAGGGGCGAGTCTGTTTTTATTAAGCAACAAAGAAATTTTATATATTTAAAAAAACATTACATAATAATAATATAATACAATGGCGCTATTATAACTCTGACGAGTTTTATGGCCGAGCTTCTCTCCCAATTCGAGGTGTGCTCCTTTTTGTTTTTTCCTACTAATTGGGTGGACCTACAGTTTTATGCCGGCTCCGAACGGCGAATGCATTATTTGTGAGAAGCTTTTTCATGGCAGAAATACTCTCGGAGGGTATGCCGCCCACTGCCGAGAGGTGACCACTGCTCTTAAAAAAACCCAATAATTGGATTTTTACTAATTAGAAAAATTTTTTGGTGTTTGCTCGGGCTGGGATTTGAACCCGAGACCTCTGGCATAGCAGGTGGGCACTCTACCCACTGCACCACAGCGGCCACATACGGCTGATACCAAAAACATTAGAATCATAGACAGAAACAAAAAAGGAAAAGCTCGATATACATTAGAGAGTTTACGAATATTACAAAAAAAAGGGAAACGACAATGAACAAGAAAGAGGACACTGACGATATTGCTTCGACCTATCTTCTTTGTTTATAGATTTAGTATGACGACAATACCACAGGCGAATGGTACTGGAAATACTTGACGACTTTTTATTTTTTGTTAATTATCATGTAAGTGCTCATGTTTGTATGTTTATGTATATGTATGTAATGTTTTTTAAATATATAAAATTTCTTTGTTGCTTAATAAAAACAGACTCGCCCCTGAAGAAGCTAGGAAGTCTAGCGAAACGTTGGGCCGGAATAGCGAAATAACGTTGTTTTATTTGCGCTAATAACCTACTGGTCAGAAAAGCCTATATATGCACAATCAAAATATAATATAATTATGGATGCTCAATTGCAGCTTTAAAAATAGCTTTAGATACTGAAAAGTCGATTTCTAAAGAATCTGAGCGAAGATTAAATTCAGTTAATGTACGAGAAATGGGAGCATTGGAAGTACATGGAATCGAATACCCTCGAGGAGAGCTGGCGCATCGATTGATCCATTGATAATGTCGAAGACAAAAGTCATTGAAAGCAAGGTTCTTCTGGATTCTAGAGACTAAAGGTTGATGAGTGCACATCTGGCTTATAGGAAGGAATCGGGTCGGAGAAATTCAATGAACGCAATGCAAACCGAACAAAGATTTTCTGCACACGTTCGAGCCTCTTGATATGAGACTCATGATAGGGTCGCCAAATGAAGCAGGCATATTCCAACTTGGAGCGAACAAGTGAGGTGAACAGTATCTTAAGAGTATAAGGATCCGTAAAGTCTGAGCTAAAACGCCGGATAAAAGCAAGAAGAGAATAAGCCTTAGCAATTGTAGAGTTTAAATGTGTCGAGAACGACAATTTTGAATCGAAAACTACCCCTAAATCTTTCAGTTCTGTTAGAGTCGAGAGGCGAGAACCGGAAATGGTATAAGAAGTGAACATGAGATAGCGCGATTTTGAAAATGTTACGTGAAAACATTTACTAACATTTAGCGGTAGATTAATGGAGAAACAAACAAACACAAAATAATTATGGAAACAGATAAAATGAAAAAGGAAGAAAAGGAGAAGAAGAGGATAGGAAAAAGACATAATATGGAAAAGGATGAAGGGGATGTTGGGGGGAGAACAATATGGAATAAAAGGAGAAAAAAGGATTGGAAAGAAGATACAATAGGGAAAAGCATGAAGAGGATTTGTTAGAGCAGAATAAATTTTTTTTTAATTTAAACCAAAAAAAAGGTTTAAATTTTAAACTTTTGAAAGTCTTAAAATAAATTTTAATTTGGAATAAAATCTAAACCTTAAAAGTTTAAAAATCTTTTAAACTTTTCAAAGTTTAAATTTTAATAATTTTTCGGTGGTGTCCTATACCAAAAAAGTTTAAAATTTATACCAAAATTTATTTGAGTGTATTCTGGAATGTATAGATGCTATTGCTTTTATATCCGTTTATAGATGACCATACATTACCTTTTCCAATTGGGTATGGAATGTTGCGCATGCGCGTTGTTTTGGTCTAACTGCACACCATGGAAATAAGTACGCCAAACGAACGGTCACGGCAAATTGCGGAAGTCTATACATAAGTCCGTGCATAATTACTTTTACATACATACATACTTATGCGTGTGTAAATACATACATATGTACATATATAAGTATGTATGCATGTATGCTTATTATGCTTGCTTGTAACTGAGTATATGACAAATGAATGGACTTTCGTTTTTAGGGACTTAATCATTAACTTTTTCTTGCTTGTTTTCAGCACATTGTTGTATACTTTAGTTATGTTTTGAAAAGTGAAAAGTTGGGAGCAAAAACGAAAGAAGAAAACAATAATATGTAGTATGTGAAAATTTAATGGCACTGAAAGCAAAAACAAACAAAAAATGTCCCAAACAGCTGTGCACCATTATTAATTACCGTGGTCACATGTTTTACAACTGCGTTGAAAACGAAAAGTGGAAAAACTGGAAAATCACTTTCAATTTATTGTCTGCGTAATTGTCAAAATACTTTTGTATATTTATGTTGCTCTATACCTTGACATATGTATTAGCGAAATGGTAATAAAACGGTTTGTTGTTTTTTCTTACAAAGAAAGCAAAGCATGTTAACATTGAATGTGAATTTTTCCACAAAATAGTCAACTAGAAACCGATAATTAAAATCTTTTTAAAAAATGAATTGATGTTGCAGTCGTCATACATATATACATAAATCAGGCCTATATAGTACGATGAGTGACTTTGTAGAATGTGATTTTTGTTCGTCAATACCATGTCTCCACATAACGTGTTTCGCTCTTTTTATCTGCATTCGCTCTCTCAATCTTCGTTCGACCTCGAAACCAGCGCCGAAACCCGATAATTAAATACAAATTTCTGGGAGCGAATGAAGAATGAAACATTTGATTCGTTCTCAATCCTCTTGCCAACCACGATAATATCGATGCCTTCTCTAATTTTGTATCGAAAATCTATCGAAATCTCACATAGACCAAAATAAAAACGCAAAAATGAGCAAACGTCTAAACATTTAAGAAGAATAAGAATGAGAAATGTCAAACTGAATAACGATCAGCTACGTGGAGACGGGTTATTTCGCGAGATGTTTCGCCACATGTTTCGTTGGCGAATCAAGTTATGTGGAGACGGGCTTTAAGAGAACTTCATAACTTTTCAATTGCCTACTTAGTCCAAAATAGGACTTGTCGGCAAGAGTTATTTTTCGCTGAATTACCATGCTGAGACTTTTTTCAGTGTTAACGGTTGTTGTCAAATAGAAAATGTTCTTCGCGGTTTCAAGCCTTTAGCTCTGAGCAGCAACGTGGCTGCACATGCGCTAGCCTGACTATTTGTGATGACAGAATGAACTTCACTTTGCGCTTATTTTGCTTTTTCCTTTATTATTGTTCGCTTTTTTAATTTTAACCACATTTTCATTCCTTTGAAGGCATACTTGCATTCTCCTCTTAATTAAAATCATTAAAGTTACTTTCAATTAACATAAAATGATAGCCAGTGGATTAAGTAAAATACGATTCCAGCCATCAGATAACTACTTGAACATCGTAAATCTAATCACTGCTTGTCTTCGAAATTAAATTACAGCCTTAATTTGATGCAGCTGAGCAATTTCCCACTAATTTTTCTCTGATATCGCTTACCACTTTAGTTAAACTCAATCAGTTTCATCATTAATCTGAAATTTTCGATGTAAAACATTCATGAACTTCCGCCTTTTCTTTTATTAAGAAAAAAACAACGATAAAATTGTAAATTTTTTTAATGCCATCTTGATTTGAATTAGTCGAGGTAAGACGATCAGAAATAGGTTAATTAAAATAAAAGAAATACTTCGTATATCGTAAATCTTGCCCTCGTTCATTTCATTTTATTGCTACACGTAAAATTGACTAAATTTAAAAGTAAATGATTGTGGAAGGAAAAGTACTTAGCTAGCAAAAAAGTAAAGCTTGTTAGTTTGTCTATGCTGATCCAAATGCCGATCGATTGCACAAAAATTAATTGCATTTTATAACTCTAGAAAAAGCCCAGAAGAATCTTAAGCACATGCATTAATAAAAATTGCTAATGCTAGAAAGCAGAAAATAAAATAAAATAAAATAAAATAATTTTATTTGCGAAAAGCGAACAAGTTCAAAGCTACGTATTACCAGCGATGGTAGAAATGATAGCTATTTCGAAGAAAACCAATTCTTCATCATCATCATCATCAGGCCGTGTTTGGGTGAGTGGGTTAGCGCGTCGCTAACATTTACACCTTCTCACGGTGGGTCTAAGTTCGATTCCCGGCTTGATCCCGAAAAGAAATCTGATGATGAAGAATTGGTTTTCTTCGAAATAGCTATCATTTCTACCATCGCTGGTAATACGTAGCTTTGAACTTGTTCGCTTTTCGCCAAATAAAATTAATTAAAAATCTTCTGTGTACCTACACAATAATTCAACAATTAAATTAAAATAAAATAAAATAAAAAAAATTAAATTAAATAAAAAAAATTAAATAAAATAAAATAAAATAAAATAAAATAAAATTAAATTAAAAAAAATAAAATAAAATAAAATAAAAAAAAATAAAATAAAATGAAATATATTAATATAAATCCATAAAAACAAAAATATAAAAGCTAGTTAAATGTATACTAGAGTGCTGCCTACTGTCGAAACTCGACAGTTTTTCTAGATGTTTTCTTATGACTAAAGTGCAAGTATAGTTTTTGTATAATTGTTTGTTGCTACTTTCACTGCTACTATTATGTTGTTGGTGTTCCAAATTCTCCTACCTACTTCTTTATTTCTATTTCTGCTCTTTTCTTTCCTCAATTTCTTTCCTACTTATTCTTTCTTATCCTACTTATTCCGTGACTTTATGTTTTTGTTGTAGTGCTTTTGCTACCTTTTTACGTTTCTACTTCTTTGAAACTACACACCACATCCAGCCAAACACGTTCAGAATTGCATGGTAAGTTTAGTGAAAACGCACAAAGTCAGCTACATATGCTTGCGCATTGAGACAGCTCTGTTGTGTGCAAAATCATGCAACAACAACCACTCGGCAATTTTCCAACGACGATTGTGGGCGCATTTTCCAACCAATTTTCATGAAAATTGGCGCAGTTCTATTTGAGAGCAATACCTTTCTAATGGCGTGCTTAGTTTTAAAATCGGTTCAGTAGTTTCGACGAAGAAGATGAAACAAAATTTATGTTAGCGTATTAATAATATAGATACTAGGTGGCATGAGCCAACTATGTCTCACGATTAAAGGACTTGCATGGTCACCAATTCCTCTGTCAAGAGCACAACATCTATCTACTTCTCCTCATCGAACAAATCGCCGTCAGTAACAGTTGGAGTCAACAACATTGGTGTGCGTTCAAAAAACATCGTATAGCATGAGCAAATGCGAACAATTGTTGTTGCAACGCAATACGCCGCTGCAACACACCAAATACAAGCACAACTAACTACTTGCGTGCCAGTGCAAGTGCCAGTGCCAGATGACATTACACGACACGGCGTGGCACAGCACGACTACACCTTAGTGAAAGGTGTGTGCCTCCCGTTGGTTTTTATCTGCATAATTGCGGTTTTTTGTTTTGTTGTGTTTCCTTAGCTGCTTGGTTTTAGACTGTTTATTTATGATTAAATGACCGATCTTGGACATGGCAACGGCAAACGCACGCTGCGCCACGCCACGCAATGACAGCCATCAATAGTTGTACGGGCATGTACAGCGTGTGAAAACACTTTCTAATGACACTTTAACCAGTTCAAATGTTAACATTGTCTTTAATGATCCAAAATAAAAGTAATTTAACATCTTTTAACATTTAATATATAATAATGTGCGGATGCATGTAATTGTTTATATGCATATATACTGTGTATATCATTCAATTACTAAATTGATTGTGTAATACAAATTATTAAACTCACAAGTATAAGTTGCATTAATTAAATTCAAGTGTAGTGAAGTCAGTAAAATTGGATTAATTGAATTCAAGTGGGTTGATTTCAGTAGAAGCCAACGACTCTTGAATGTTATACCCCGTGTTGCAAATTCCTTGCTTATAATAATAACTAGCTGACCCGCCAGACGTTGTTCTGCCTAAAATTTATTCCTATAAAGGAAAAGTCCTAGATTTCCGTGTTACCGTATCCCTATCCCTAATCCCTATTCCTATCCCTATCCCTATCCCTATCCCTATCCATATACCTATCCCTATCCTTATACCTATTCCTATTCCTATCGCTAACCCTATTCCTATTCCTGTTCCTATTCCTATCCCTATCCCTATCCCTATCCCTATCCCTATCCCTATCCCTATCCCTATCCCTATCCCTATCCCTATCCCTATCCCTATCCCTATCCCTATCCCTATCCCTATCCCTATCCCTATCCCTATCCCTATCCCTATCCCTATCCCTATCCCTATCCCTATCCCTATCCCTATCCCTATCCCTATCCCTATACCTATCCCTATCCCTATCCCTATCCCTATCCCTATCCCTATCCCTATCCCTATCCCTATCCCTATCCCTATCCCTATCCTTATCCCTATCCCTATCACTATCCCTAATCCCTAATACCTTATCCCGAATCCCTAATCCCTAATCGCTAATCCCTATCCATATACCTATCCCTATCCCTACCCCTATTGCTATCCCTATGCCTATTCTATCCCTCCAGACTTTCTAGGGTCACCCCTGGTCCACATTTTGGTCGATATCTCGGAAAAGGGGTCGCATAGGGTCTTGAAAATCACCTCTTTTTTAAATACTCACCAACACCTTTTATTTGATACCCATTTTGTAGAAAACCCGTTTGGGGTCACACCTGGTTCATATTTCATGAAATACCTCGAATACGGGGTCTTATATGGGACCAATAACTACACCTTGTTCAAGCACTCGTCAACACCTTTCATTTGATACCCATATCGTACGAACCCGTTATAGGGTTACCCTGGTCCACATTTTGTGGGATATCTCCAAAACCTTCCCGGATTCTTAAACTTTTTTTGGCCATAAACCATGTCGGGCTCAATAGAAAACTACGTGCAAAATTTCATTTAATTCAGTCCAGCCGTTCTGGAGTTAAATCATCAGGGAGGAAAATGCGACTTATTTTTATATAATAGATAATAATAATAATAATAATAATAATAATAATAATAATAATAATAATAATAATAATAATAATAATAATAATAATAATAATAATAATAATAATAATAATAATAATAATGATAATAGTAATAATAATAATAATAATAATAATAATAATAATAATAATAATAATAATAATAATAATAATAATAATAATAATAATAATAATAATAATAATAATAATAATAATAATAATAATAATAATAATAATAATAATAATAATAATAATAATAATAATAATAATAATAATAATAATAATAATAATAATAATAATAATAATAATAATAATAATAATAATAATAATAATAATAATAATAATAATAATAATAATAATAATAATAATAATACTAATAATAATAATAATAATAATAACAATAATAATAATAATAATAATAATAATAATAATAATAATAATAATAATAATAATAATAATAATAATAATAATAATAATAATAATACTAAACTAGCGCTATTATAACTCTGACGAGTTTTATGGCCGAGCTTCTCTGCCAATTCGAGGTGTGCCTTAACCTTTTGATTTTCCTACTAATTGGGTGGACCTACAGTTTTATGCCGGCTCCGAACGGCGAATGCATTTTTTGTGAGAAGCTTTTTCATGGCAGAAATACACCCGGAGGGTATGCCGCCCACTGCCGAGAGGTGACCGCTAAATCTTGGCTTAGAAAAGCAAATATAGTTTGTAATAAGTGTGTATTACTGTAAAAGAAGCTCAGTGAAAAAACTTGGAAAGTTTTACTGAAATACAAAAATTCTTTGAACTGAGCCTTACTGGAAACTTTCTTATTTCAAAGAATCTTTTTGTGGGTTTTTGGTTGGAATTCAAACTTCAAACTTCAAGAAATTGAAGATTATTAATAAGCTTAACCACCAACTTTTTATAGAATTTATACTAGAAAAAAAATCAGATTATGGAAAAATGGCTATGGTTCGGCACCAAAGACATATGGCGTTTTCGATTCTGGCATAAAATGTTACCCTTTAATATTTCAATTATCAAATTACATAATCTGTCTTCATTTTAAATGACTGGTTTTGTAGATAATGATGCCTTCTGACTTAGCTAGGGGTCAATATTCGCTGAAATTACCACACTAGCTAACAAGATGGCTAAGAAAATCAAGCAGGGCAACATTTTTTCCAGAAACGAAAACGGCAATAGTTTCATTTTTTTGAATACAATTTTCTTTAAAACGTGGTTTTTATTCCTTGATTTGAAGAAAATTGTTTGTTTATTCAGTGTACTTAAATTCAACTTAAAAATTAATAATTTTGATGGGTAATTTGAGATTAATATATATACATATATCAGTGGCGGCCCTAGTATAAATTGGCTGGGCAAGCCTACACTGAAAAAAACTCGCGAACAAAATCATATTTTTCCTTATTTTCAACCCGCGTTTTGAGTAAATTTTCTCAAAAATGTGTAAAAAACCATTCAAAAGCATTTAAACAAATTCGTTGCCATGGTGATTTTTATGAGAATTCAACTTATCAAAATTAAAGAAATCAAATATTGGGATGAAGAAATTTTTCCTTATTTCGATGTGTGAATTTTTTTAAAACAAGTATATAAAACCATGGTAACGCATTCCTTTATAATTCTTTTAACATTTTAACAAAAATTTACTCAAAACAAAGAAAATAGTCTTCATAAATGGGAAGCAATATCTTTTACCACTAAATATATATATTTGTTTCTTAGCGCATGCGCATGCAAACGTAAATATCAAATATCAGACTGAGAAAACTTTGAGCTTGATATTTGACGACTGTTGATTTTGAGTAATATGAAATCAGCATAATATCAAACTCAGGCAAAAGCGTCATTTTAAAAAGCGACAAAGATCAAAATAAAAAAAATTAAAAAAATGGTTTGTTACTTTTTTCAGTTTAACTCTGAAAATAAGCAATTAACTTCTTCTTAAAGAAAGCGAGAAAACAAGCTACATATGTATGTTATTCTGTTTTGGAAGCCTCATAAAAGCCCATGTTTGGAACTGTTAAAGCGAGTTGACTAACCCAAGCTGTGCTGTGATTGGCTGTACAAACAAGATACACGTGAATGTGTTGGTGAGCTAACGCGCCATCAGAACTTAAGTAGTAAATACATTTAATAACTTAAATAGCATTTCAAGCGTAAAATAACAAGATTTTAAAGAAATGCGTAAAATGAAATGAACGAAAATATGTATTTAGGCAAGTCGGGCTTTTCGGCTTGTATAAAGCGTCCGCCACTGACATATATGACTTTAGGCTATAACCCAACAAACATTGAGGTTAGTTATCGATTTGAGAATGACTCGAGAACTAGCCTCGTTCTCAAATCTCTAACGTTAGAGGACGACTCGAAAATCTATCGAGAATCATAGCGTTCTCAAACAAAAGGGTAACTAATTCTCAAATCGAGAAAATTATAGTTCTCGAATCGAATTCTAATGTAGTTCTCTAATGAGATTCTAATCAGAATTTGAAAATACTTCCAATTGAAATGAAAAACAAAGTTTTGTCTCCTTTTACATGATTTTTTCATTGTTTAGATTTTATTAACGCAATATGTGCCTAAATTGCATATGATTATATATATTGACATGTATATGTTTACCACATTTATAAGAACTGAAATTTAAACAAAATTCAGTCTTATTATTTAAATTAAAGGTACCTCTTGTACTTTTTAATGGAAAACATTGTACTACGGTAATATTAACTTTACCATTTTTTAGTATCTAATTTCAATATATATGTGTATGTATATTCAATATATGACAGAAATATATTGAGAATTGATAAAAGGCGTGAGATTTGGCTCCTTCTCTAATCACTCGGTTAGTTAGTAGCTAGTTATCGATTTGAGAATATATAGAGAATTACACTAGTTATCTAAGGTAATCTCGACAAAATTTCTAACGTTAGAGACTGTGTTTGCTGGGAAATGAGGCTGTGGCAAATTATTTGATAATAAAGTAAAATGAGTTAGTAAAATGACTATCTATGTATGTACACTAGACTGCGTTTAAAAATGTTTTTCTTCCGGAGAGACTGCATCGCCCACTCAAATTTTTCCTTTTTATGTAGGTAATAAATGTCCAAAGTTTTAGACAGATTGCTCCAGGCTAAGGCGTGGCGCATTTCACTTAAAGATCCCAATGTCGGGTTTCTTGTCTATATGTATGAAATATGCCTTACCATTCAACTTAAACCCATTTTTCGACAACACCGCTGGCCAGATTTCGATAACCAATTTAAAGGGAATTACTTCTTCTAATGAAGAAATTTCTAACGTTAGAGACTGTGTTTGCTGGGAAATGAGGCTGTGGCAAATTATTTGATAATAAAGTAAAACGAGTTAGTAAAATGACTATGTATGTATGTACACTAGACTGCGTTTAAAAATTGGAATGGAGCCTAACAGAAAAGGTATTTAAAAAATATATCATATTTCTACCCTGTCGGAAAAACAAAATAAAATATTGATTTCAATGTTTCATAACCAGGTACAAGCTTTATGTTTCGATACGACTGCGACAAATACAGGTCGATTGCAAGGTTCCTGCGTTTTATTGGAACAATACTTCAAAAGAGATTTGTTATACCTTCCATGTCGTCATCACATATACGAAGTTTGGTAAAAAGCGCTTTCGAGAAATATAACTTGCAATCAAGTGGTCCAACTCTGTCCATTTTCCAGCGCTTTAAAGCATCTTGGCCTAATTTGAATCACGAAAAATTCGAAATGGGAATAGAGGATAAAATACTAAAATCTTCATTAAGCGTTGCTGAACAAGACGAAATAGCTCAGTTTGTGCGTAACTATATTACTAAACAACATCCCAGAGCAGATTACAAGAAGTTATTGGAATTAGTTCTTATATTTCTTGATCAACACAGAGAACCGATAAAGTTTAAATCACCAGGAGCTTTCCATCATGCAAGATGGATGGCTAAAGCGATATATACACTTAAGATTTTCCTGTTCCGCTGATGCCAATGCAATGAGAGAAATTAGTTTGTTTATTTTGAAAATTTACTTGAGACCGTGGATTGAATCGCCCATTGCCGCTAAAGAACCATTTAATGATTTAAACTTTATTAAGAATACAATACAATTTAATGGATTAAATGAAATATTAAGTAAGGAAGTAACGAGGAAATTTTCTAGACACTTGTGGTACCTAACGCCAGAAACAGTAGCTCTTTCATTTTTTGATGCAGATATCGACGCTTCCAAACAATACTGTACTAAGTCGACTTAGTACGTTTTCCCGTTTGGTGTTTTCAAGTAGAGCGTGTCTTAATTTGGATGCTGTCAAATTTTGGTATCAATTGGACAATCCAATCAGAAGTTACAAGCAACCAAAAAGTTATTACAATACAACTCGTGATTTTTACCGAATAAAAACTTTGAGAGCTTGCCATGAAAAACAACGTAGCAAATTTTTATCTTTTCTTACGGTTTTATATAAAGAGTACCCTAGTTTTGATATTGTCGAGTTTTGGTATTGATCGTTCAATCCAAACAGAAGTTATAAGTGAAAATATACTTAGCATACAACTGAAGTTTCATATCGAGTTTAAACTTTGAGAGCTTCTCCTGCAAAACACAGTTTTCATGTACAGTTTCTTTATGTACATTAAAAAAATGTTTATAGGAATTGGTTGAGCATATGTCTTGAAACGAATAGAATTTTGTT
The DNA here is from genome assembly GCA_960531455.1 of Urophora cardui. Classification (NCBI taxonomy): domain Eukaryota; kingdom Metazoa; phylum Arthropoda; class Insecta; order Diptera; family Tephritidae; genus Urophora; species Urophora cardui. Next base: position 143,641,584 of record OY482671.1, on the reverse strand, counting down.
CTATATCTTGGGCTTCCCTCCCTATTCCTTTTGCTATCCTTATCCCCATCCCTATTCCTATCCCTCCTCCCTTCTTTTCTTGGCAAACACCTTTCGTTTGATACCAATATCGCTAAAATATATTCCGGGGTCATCCGGGTCCACGTTTTGACCTATATCTGGAGAACCGGCTTCGACATTACAATAAAAAAGGCTCTATGTAAAACCCTCTTCAGCACCTTTCGTTTGATACCAATATCATTCAAAAATATTCCGGGTCATCCGGGTCCACGTTTTGACCTATATCTCCGATGCCACGCTCCCAATATATTTGATATGAAATTTCTTCATTAGAAGAAGTAATTTCCTTTACATTGGTCAATCCTTCATCGAAATCTGGCCAGCTGTGTTCTCGAAAAATGGGTTTAAGTTGAATGGTAAGGCATATTTCTAACATATAGTACAAAAAACCCGACACTGGAATCTTTAGGCGAAATGCGCCACGCCTTAGCCTGGAGCAATCTGTGTAAAACTTTGGAAATTTATTATCTACATAAAAAGGAAAAATTTGAGGGGGCGATACAGTTTTTTCATCAACATTTTTATTTTTCTATACAAGTTAAAAGCACTCTATTGGTCAATCCTTCATCGAAATCTGGCCAGCTGTGTTCTCGAAAAATGGATTTAAGTTGAATGGTAAGGCATATTTCTAACATATAGTACAAAAAACCCGACACTGGAATCTTTAGGCGAAATGCGCCACGCCTTAGCCTGGAGCAATCTGTGTAAAACTTTGGAAATTTATTATCTACATAAAAAGGAAAAATTTGAGGGGGCGATACAGTTTTTTCATCAACATTTTTATTTTTTAATACAAGTTAAAAGCACTCTAATGTACACCATACGCTCTCTGAAACAAAATAAGTACAGAGTTCGCTTCAAATAAAATTAGAAAACTAAACATATTGAATAAAAATAAACTTTAATATGACATATAGATGAATGCTTTGTCCAATTACTTTTACGTTCGTTGACTTGTGTTGCCGCAAATGGCTGATACGAGTATGCGCCCTGTTCATGTAAAAGTCACGCAAAATTCGGCCCAGCAACAAATCAGGCGAGATTTTTTGCAAATAAAAAAATAATCGCGGCGAATTCATTTGCTCTAATAAATCATGTAAATTTGAAACCAGTTCGAGGAAAGAAATACTTAATTGCAGCACTTAACAGGGAATATGCAAATTTAAAGCAACATGAAATAAAAAGCAGTGAAAGGTGCAAATAATGGACAAAACAAACAAAAATTAAGATATTGTGTGACATAAAGAAATTGTGATATTGGAGTAAAAATGTATGCAGTCAAAACTGTAATTGGAAACATAAATTTCGTTGTACGTGGGTTGCAAGTACAAGTCTGCATATTTTTTATTGTCGAAACGCAGGTGCAAGTCACAGCGCCTGAAGTTAAAGCAATAAAGTATTTCTTAATGTGTCTTATCTTTTTTTTTAATTTTATTATTTATTAATATTTATTGTCTAACACATATTTTAATTAGTTTTCACTAAAAGCTTGCCATAGCTACCCTGCAGCGAAATAGCTAACTGGTATGCCAAAATTGTAGTATATTAACTGGTATTCGTATGACAATACCATACCAGTTTATTTTGTCTAGTATTATACCAGTTAAATGCAGTTGAACCACAAACTAGTTAACAAAATACTAGTTTATCAACTGGTATCCAAAAGACAGCATCATACCCGTTTATTTTATCCAGTATAAAGAAATTTGATGAAGTCCAGCTAGGAAAATCATTGCAATTGGTCAAAAAGAGGTATTTTAAAAAAAAAGTAAAGGTATTGAAAAAACAGAGTGCCTGAATTTTTATAGAATGAGTTTTTTTTTAGTTACTGAATATGTGGCTTAAGGTTTTTGCTGTTAAACTGAAATGGTACCTTATTAGTTATTTAATTTAAGAAATATTTTTAAGATTCCTGAGTGCCTGAATTTTAATACGTGTCTGTTTTTGTTTTTAATTACTGAATATGTATCTTATGTTTTGTTTTTGCTTATAAAGCTGAACTGACACCTATGTATATCTAAGCAATATTTATTTTTATTGAATGAATGAATATAATGAATTACATATGAAATAAATAGACTTCAAAATTAATTTTTTTGCATACCTAAACTGGTATTCGCTGATTTTGATGCTACTAGTATTTTTCTGACCCATACAAACTGGTATTTAACTCGTATGAGCTTATGCAGAGGAAGACAATTGCCATTTCGTAGGAAATTTACAGTCGGGCAAGTAGTTGGCTGTACTCTGCAAACTGGTATAATTCTAGTTTGCAACTGGTTACTTTCGCTGCAGGGTACATACATATCTGTGCACATATACTTACATACTTACACACATTTGTGCATAAATTAGTTTTAACAATAAACATAAAACGCATTCAGCACATTTTTTTATGGATATGAATCGCGCCAACGACAAGCAAAGAAAGAAGTTACCTAACAGCACAATCTGTTCGTTCAACGCTTATGCCAATCAACTTTTTGTTGCAACTTTGACACCTGACGCTTATCAAAGCTCCGAGCGCAGGCGCAAACGCAGCATAAGCTTTCAACGCCAGACAGATACGTAAATTGTAAATAGGTGCGTGTGCATGTGCATGGGATGTCCATAAAAACTAACGGCATAAATGTAAAATTTCAAATTGAGGAAAACTAGTATTTGCGCTTTCAAAAAGTTATGTGCGCAATCAAACACAAAATATTATGCAGTTTTTGCCATAAACCTGTGCGATCTGGAATTAGCGAATTGGCCAGCACCTCGCGGCGTCAAATATCGTTGTACAAACTCAATTACTTTGCTTGTCTTGTCGCATTGTTCGTCCCTCGAGTTCACTTTAATTTTACAAACCATGCGTAGCTATCTAGTTCAACTGGTTTTCAATTTGTCCACAAATTTTCCACGCAATAGATTTCGATGTGACGAGCAAAACGAGCCACTAACTGAAGCTGCTGCTGTTGTTGTTGTTGTTGTTGCTACTCCTAAATTTAATGTCGATAGTTCAGCAACGAAAAAAAAAAAGGCTGCTGTCATTCGATTACTTAAAGCAGCTTTAATTTCTGTTATTTTTACAACGTAGTTTTTATTTCACCTTCCCTTACATTTCAGTTTGGGAAACTTCGTTTGGGTTGCTGTTGAAAGTTCATTGGACCTTTGAGCATTACCAATAAAGTTAATTCGCGTTGAATTTTTCGTATTTGTTCATTATTGCACAATATTTATACGTTTTGTTGTTGTAATGCTGTTAGTGCCATAACTTTGGTATAATGCCACCATTAAAGATATGTGTTTGATTAGGCAACTATCACGAACCTCTTTATACAGCTGTCAAATATTTGGCATTAACTGCATTCATACATATGGGTAGTCCACTTTCAAAAAGCTCTATGTGCATGTTTTTTTTTTGCGAAATTGACTTTTTTTGCATTGTGTAACAGTAGTTAAAGGTGTACAATGTCCATTAAGAATGTAGTGCAAAATTATTCCGTATTCTGAAAAAAAACATTAAATAAAAAATACTCTTTCAAAAGTCTCTATGTTTTATTTGCACACTTCCAAAAGTCTGTCTCAAAACTGGCTGTGTGAAAAAATACTGTCTCAAAACTAGCTATGTGAAATATTTAACATTGAATTTTCAAAAGATCCGTCATATTGCGGTTTAGTTTTTTAATATCCCTTAATTCCTTATGGGCTAAGCTTTCAGGTAATAAAAAAATATTCAAATAAAATAGAGCTTAAGGCCGTGGCGGTTATTTCTAATTTTTAGCTAAATATGAAAAATTCACATAGCCACTTTTGAGAGTGGACTGCTCATATGTTTGTATTATGTATGTATGTACACATGAGACTTGAAATGCCGACAGATCAGCTAGAAATTTATTACCAAAAAGTACATTGATTTGATGGTATGTATAGTATGGTATGATATAGTACGCTGAAAGTAATAGCTCCTGCTTTCAAATTCAAGTGGAGCTCATAAAAAATTGTGTTTGTTGTTAAGAAAAAATCCAATAATAAAAGTATAAAGCTCAATTTTTTCGCTTTTGTGTAACAGTTTGAAAAGAAAGTAGACCTCGTGTGCGACCACATTAATGAAATATCGATTCACAGTCACAGGGGAAAAAGGTATGATATTCCGTAAGCCAGTGCTCGATATTGCCATGTAAAAGTGAAATTGTTGCGAATAATATTCCAGTAAGCACTTCCTTTATGTAATTCCAATCGGTCAAGCCAAAATTTTCCGCTCACAATGAAGCACGTTCTTACTTTAATGAACGGTCGTATAATTTTCACTTGTTTTTATACCAGTGCTTGTTTTTTCGCAAGTCTCCAAGTGTTGCCCAAACGAATGCGGCTATTAGTTCCCAGAATCGCGTTTTGGACCAAAGTTATAATATCATTTCATGTTCATTAAAGGTATAAGAACTTGATGTATTGTGGAACGATCCTCCGTCATCCCTTGTCAAGTTACTTGACAAGGGATGACGGAGGATCGTTCCACAATACATCATATTCCTACCCTGTCGGAAAAACAAGCAACCAAAAAATGTATAAGAACTTGTTTATTTGCGTTAGCTTTTACATACATATTTATTCAGCGGCATACAAAAACACAAAGGCTTAATTAAACTTTTAAATAAAACAGTCTTAAAAGATTTTTTTTTGCCAACTAACTACCATAAATCATTCAATTATAACTATGTATTTGCTTTGCTTTTTTGCAACTGTTTTTGTTTTTTTTTTTTATGAATAGTAATTAAGATGAAAATTATTAAGAAGAAAACCGAGTTAAGTATACAAAATGGTAAGGCTAATTTATAATGGATTTTTAATGGACTTAAAATTAAATTTTTTTAATTGCTATCTAGGCAAAAACAAATAATGCAAACAGAAATGAAAACGAAAACTTATTATTACAAATTTAATTAGCAATAAATTTGCTATTAATATTTTTTTTTGTAAAACATTTGGCTAACAAATTCTTGCCCTTGGCACAATTTTTGATTGTGAGACCAAAGATACATAATGCATTTAATAGTGATCAATCACTGATATTGAAAGTGGCTGAGTTATGCGTGTATTATAGTATTTTTAAATAATTTTATCTATAAATAAATAAAAAAAATCTGTTTTTATTTTTAAATCATTTTATCAATAGATAAATACCAAAATCTGAGCCAAAATGAGGCTTTTTGAGTAGAAGGTAAATTATTTAGCAGATTACTGCATACTAGTACATATATATTTCGAATAACTTTCGGTTGAGAAAACGGAGACTAAAAACTAACTCGCATCTACATACAATATTCTACCATTTAAATTGCCAAATTAGCTATTTGAGTATAAACATACAATAAGAATCTCGCAGATTAAAACATTAAACATGCATGTATGTATGTATATAAGAAAATGACAGTGTGAACTTATAAGGCTCCCATTGGCAAATATAGCTAAGAAGTCAATTAAAAGAGGAAATATAAAATTGAAAAAATAAGAAAATGTGACTTCCATTGAAATGCATAAACACACACCTTACAAAAAAATAAAAAAAATAAAACATAATATAGTTAAGGAAATCAAACCAAAAAATAGAAAGTGATCTTCACCAACTTATAAAACTGGCAATGTCTTTTTATACAAAGATTTACTATACCCGAAAGGAGTGTTTTGCTTTTTGTAAACACTTATGTATAAATTTTACACACGTTTTTGTTGCATTTAATTTTAAAATTGTTGCTTTGTTTTGTTGCTGTTACATACCGCACCAAAAAACTAAAATTACGTATTAGGTAGGTGGTAAATGTTAATAAACGAAAAAGGAATTCGAAAAAAAAAACTTTACACTGCACGAGCATTTTTATCTATTTACTTATACAAATATGTACATACATATATTTATAAAAGGTTAATGCCACACCTTTAAACATTTATCAAACGTTGTGGCGTATGAGTTATGGTACTTATGGGTGCAGCGTTCGAATGATTGATTGTATAATAATGATATAAACGATTTATTATCCAATAAAAAATATTATTGTTTTTATTATGCTTGAATATGCATATTTACATATGTATACATAATTGGCGAACAAATAGACCATAGCAAATAGCTAATAAATAAAGCAAGAAATGTTTAAGGAAATAATTATGATAATAATAGTAATAATATTAATAATAATAGAAATAATAATAATAACTACGAAAGGTGCGTTTTAATGCGAATATATATTACTAAACGTTTTCATGGTATAAATACGCGCGCGGGGAGTATGTCGACTAGGGCAGATAGCTGTTCCGGACCAAGACGTCAAACGGGAACCTCTTGTATGCAATGAGAGAACCTGCTATACCATAATGCAAGGTTAAAACTTATAATAATAATACAATGGCGCTATTATAACTCTGACGAGTTTTATGGCCGAGCTTCTCTCCCAATTCGTGGTGTGCTCCTTTTTGTTTTTCCTACTAATTGGGTGGACCTACTGTTTTATGCCGGCTCCGAACGGCGAATGCATTTTTTGTGAGAAGCTTTTTCATGGCATAAATACACTCGGAGAGTATGCCGCCCACTGCCGAGAGGTGACCGCTGCTCTTAAAAAATCCAATAATTGGATTTTTACTAATTAGAAAAATTTTTTTTGGTGTTTTGCTCGGACTGAGGTTTGAACCCGAGACCTCTGGCATAGCAGGCGAGCACGCTACCCACTAGGTTAAAACTTAACTCAAACAAAAACTCATTAAAATATTAATTGCAAATAATGTAATGTTCAGCAATTACAAAAACAACATAAAATTGTGAAAAACTCTCATAATTATAAAAAAAAGCGTATACCCACTTGAAGATAAAATCACCAATTTTAAAATTTAATGAATACTTTAAAATGTATAATCTACCTAAATAATATACCTTGTAAGTATGCATATAACAATGCGCAAAACAACCGCAGTAATTTATTTTAATTTTTGTAAAAAAAAAAATGCCCAACAGCAAACAACAACCGAAATAATAATTATTTATTGCACTTACTTTAAAGCCCAACAGTCCTAATCTAGTCATCTTTTGATGCACTGCTGCAGGTACATGCTCGCACTGAGATATTCACTTGCTCTTTGCTTATCACAATGTCAGCCGGTTCATTAACGAACAAGGTCATTACACCTGTGACATAGTAAAACTGCACACGGTATACATATTAATAAATTCTGTGAATAAAAAGCAAAAAGTAATTGGCGAAGCGTGCGTACACGTTACATGCATATATATATTTTTTATGTCTTTTTATATATTTAAGCATATGTATGATCTTGTACAATGCCTCATTTGTCTGTCAATAATAATGGATATGAGCTGAGTCGCTGAGTTCAACTCATGTAAAACATGCGCCATACGCATTTTCCATTAAACTTTTGACCACTTTGACTGGCCTTTTTCTGAAGTTATCAAACGAAATTGCTGTACATCGCATTTTTTTTTTAATTGTATTGCTTTTATGCTGCAGGCGTAATTTATCCACATTAACCATTTTAAATGCGAACTTTATTTTTATTGCTTTTACGAGTATATGTTAAGTGTTGCGCTTGAACTAAGAAAGAGCTTTTAAATTTTATTTTATTAAAAGTCGTGTTAGGCGAATGGTATAAATGATCGAAATATTGTTACTGCATGTTTTATATTAACTTTTATATATATGTAGGCAAATTCGCATAGTTAAGAGAATTTAGCCTTTAAGTTCTAGTCTCTTTTTTATTTTTCATTAACTTTAAATAATATTACAACTTTTGTCGAAATCACGATCTTTGTATGTACAATAAGTGAATCGGCTCACTCCCGCTCTGAAAGCAATTCTCAAAACTAAAAGTGATCGACGCAGCAAAATATACTGAAAGGATCAAAATAATCAGCTGAGTTTGATTAAGTCGTGCCTGTCTTCCTTTCCATTTGCATGCAAAGTAATGCCTCAGTTTTTAAGTAAGTTATCTGATTCGACATGTTCGTAAAAATCGGACTATTATAGCATATATGTATCTGCCATTCAATAGATTGTTTCGATCTGGACGATTTGTAGCGTCATTTCGCCATTTAAACAGCATAAAACTTATCTGTGTAATACATTTTTGTTATGCATAACCCACACGAAAGGTAGAAGTTAATAAAATTTAGATGTTCACCATTTTAATTCCCTTATTCATGCGAAGTAGATTGCCTTGAGTAAGGCCGAACAAAACGGCGGTTTTACTTCTTTTTAAATATTAAAAAAAAAAAAATATTTCCATTTTGTTCAGCAACAAACAAATAACGATATAGTGTAGCTTGAACAGATCTTTATAGACATTTAATCATACTACCTACTTACAATATAGTAAATTTATGTTGGCGAAAATCTTGCATAAAAAATCTTTTTCATACAAAATAAATTAAAAAATACAAAATCATAAAAATTTGATTATGCGTACGAAAAAGCTAAACAAAAAAAGGCATTTTTATGCTCACTTCCACGCTGCATACTACATATGTATGTATGAATGTCTGTATGTATATGACACAACATTCGACAAGTGAAGAAATAAAATCTGCTTCATTGTTACTTTTGTGTTGCGCATGCGCACAGCAAGTGACCAAAAATATTTCATAATTTTTTATACTCAGCTGTACTAGTACACAGAGTATTATAGTTTTGATTTCCTAACGGTGGATTGTAACAGAATGAAATAATCGAGATAGATATAGACTTATATATATCAAAATGATCAGGGTGAAAAGAGAAATCGATTGAGCCATGTCCGTCCGTCTGTCCGTCTGTCCGTCTGTCCGTCTGTCCGTCTGTCCGTCTGTCCGTCTGTGAGCACGATAACTCGCGCAAAAATTGAGATATTTTGATGAAATTTGAAATGTAAGTTGGTATCAAGGCAGGAACGGATGGTATTGAAAATGGGCGAAATCGGACCATGACCACGCCCACCTCCCCTATATAGTAAAAATCGGAAATTTTGTATCTCAGTCACTAATAGAGCTGGAGTGATAAAATTTTACCCACGTATTGAGCTCAGGCCCTTATGAAGAAATATGGTGAAATTTTGGAAAATGGGCGGTGCCACGCCCACTTATTAAGGGGCAAACATTTCAAGTTTTATGAGTCATAACTCAGAAACCGTTGAAGATATATCGATGAAATTTGGTACGCGTGATATAATTACTTAGGTAAATGTTTGGATTAAAAATTGCCAAGATCGGTTGACGACCACGCCCACTTTTATATATGGGTATTATAAAGTGGCATAATAAAAACATTTTAAGCCATATCTCTGTCAAATATAAAGATATATCATTGAAATTTTATGGCAGGAGTCCAACTGCGGACATAAAACGAAAAATACAAAAATTTTGGAAAATGGGCGTGGCACCGCCTACTTTTAGAAGCAGGAATATACGAGATTTCTGAGCCCATAACTCGACAAATAATTGAGATATAACGACGAAACTTGGTGTGTACACTTTTATTACCTGTGGTAATATATGTTAAAAATTTTATCGAAATCGGTTGCCGACCACGCCCACTTTTATATATGGGTATTATAAAGTGGCCTAATAAAAACATTGTAAGCGATATCTTTGTCAAATATAAAGATAATTCATTGAAATTTTGTGGCATGAGTTCCACAATAGACCGGAAACAAAAAATATAAAAATTTTGGAAAATGGGCGTGGCACCGCCTCTTTTTAGACAAAGGAATATACGAGATTTCGGAGCCCATAACTCGGCAAATAATTGAGATATTATGACGAAACTTGGTTTATACACTTTTATAACTTGTATTAATAGACACGCAAAAATTTATTAAAATCGGTTTATGACCACGCCTACTTTTTCACAAAGATATTTCTGGAACACCATCTGGGAATTTGTAACGTCACATCTTAGTAACTAGAAGTCATAAAGGAATGAAATTTTGCACAAAGAATAATATTCATATGCTTAGTTGGATGACTGATAAAAATTTTGAAAATGGGCGTGGCTACGCCCACTTTATGCAGCACTCGCTTTATATAAAATCCATCAAACGCAAACAAACAATGAAAACATACAGCTGAGTATCTAATGTTCGATTCCACTCGAACTTAGGCTTCCTTACTTGTTGTTTATTTCTTTTTTTTTAACGCAACTAAACAACATACATACATACATATGTATACATTCACAAGCTATGTATGGCTAGGGCTAATGAGATACGCATTTTGTAAACAGAATTCATTAGTTCATAAATGCAGCAATCGGAGGCGCATAAATATGACACAGTGGGACACCATTGCGTATACGTTATGTGTCATATTTAACGTTGATTCTGACGTGATGTGATGTTGAAATTAAACTAAGTATGAATTATTGTCATTATTTTATTGCAACGTTGATGCTGAAATTTTGGCGTTTTGTTTGTTGTTTTTATTGCTATGACTGAAACGGAAGATGTATACATATATAAAAGATGTAATCAGACCAACACAAATACTAGTTTACTATTATAAAAACATTTGTTTTTATTGCCACACCATCAAAAAAAAAAAAAAATTGTAACAATGCGTCGTTACTCACTGAATCGCAAACACAAGACAGATGGCCAACACCTTTGGACATTTTTTCAAACCCCGTTTTATTACTTAATAATCAAGCCTTTTTTAATTCAGAGGTTTCGCCTTGTGACAAATTAATTACGGCATTACGGCTGCTATGCGTATATGTACATATATTTTTAACACAGAATGGTTAAACTCAAGTTATAGGGTGTTTCATTTAAGAAATATTTTTGTGATTATCACTTTCTGTCACTCCTTCTAAATTCTTTGCTTGGTACTACTTATTTATAGTATTATTAAGTATGAACGCGATTAAAATGGAAACTGGCAGTTGACGGAAGCATTTGAAAATAATACATACATATTTTTTAATTGAATTGTCGTAATAAACTTTTATGTATTTTAAATACCAAAACTGTTGATGAGTAACAAAAAAAAAATAAAAAAAAAAATATCAGTGTCGTAATTGCTTGCGACGTGATGTGTCAGAGTTCCTAGTCATACTAAAAATATTATTATTATTTCATACTTCCATTTACTACTCAAATTTCTCAATTTCCATCAACAGAGATTAGCTCATCTATAATTAATCTGCTATTACATACAAATTTATATTTAAATGTACATATATACCCATTTTGTGCGTATATTTGCCATCAAAATGACAAAGTTAAGCAAAAAAACGAAGACTGAAAGATTTTCTTAAAAACACGTAATCATCTTAACCGCTGCCAATTAGTACCACCTGCAACGCTAACTAGTATTTTTTCTTAGCATAACTGAGTAATCTTTTTGTGTATATATGTATGTATGTAGTTGGTTTTTCATCACCAATGGGATAAAGCTTAGTTAGCTGAATTGCGTTACTGTGTAATTATTGTTATATTATGCAATAATAATGCCAATGAAACTGGCCAATTTCAACCGCAAGTAATTACTTATGCAAGCAAAACTAATGAGTAACACTGTAAATTTACGTCCCAAATGCCTTTATTCTCGGCTATTATGTAACAATTACTCTTATTCTGTTTCAAATAATACTTGTTTTTTGCTTTAACAGAAAAGTATAAGTAAAGTTGCATGAAACAGAGAGGCTAGAAAGAAATATTCGTTCCGTACGAAATCTGTCAAGACAGATATGCATCTTTTGATCAGGTTTTCTTAATAGAATTATACTCGAAGGATTTAACGTGCACTGCAGCAGCGTGACCACTGTATTTTAAACACCTAATAAAGAAGTTTCTGCTTTGCTTAAAGCGAAGGCACATTAATGCCAACTAGTATCGCCGGTGCTCGAAATTCGACATTGCAATTTATTTTTTTAACTTTGTATTGGTACAAAAATTATTACTTTTCGCGGAGATAAGCAACACTTTCCAAATTCCAGTTGTACCGCAACACTGATTTGCCCTTTTGATCACGGTCCGACGCGAAATCGTGGTCAAAATAAAGGCAGATCTAGGAAGGTAGGCCCGGTGGTGAATTCAGAAATTTCCGATGTATTTTGTTATTGTAATTGGTAGAGTGTAATGACAAAATGATATTTCGCCGTGGTTAAAATCTGAATTCGCTTTGATTTTGACATTACACTCTACCTTTGTAAACAAAAAAAGAAGTTTTTCAATTCGCCGCCGAGCCTACCTGTTAGATATGCCTTGGTCAAAATTAAAATGCTCTCCCGCACTCTCTCTCATTTTTCGCTTTAATGGAAAAGCAATAGGAGATATTTGGCCGCGTTGATTTTGATCTCAGCGTAAACTGGGCCAATGCATATAAAATAGAGAGAGCGCTTTTAAATTAAAGCGACTCTTCAACTGTGTTTACGATATTTGTAAACACGTTTACGATATCTATTTCTCTTAACTAAAAACTTTATTTATTAATTATAAACAAATTAAATAATTTATAGAAAAAATTATATGCCTATGCACTGCTCCTGACTCATACGAACACATCCATATCAATTTTATGTGGATATGAGTATGTTAAATGTGCTAAACAGCCTGGCAATTGTTTGTATGCAAAAATGTTAGCCTATTAATATATAGATTTGAGCCATTATATGGAGAGGAAGTTTAAATGCCGAACTCTTTTCATCCAGTCTAGGCTAGCTTTATCTGAAAACTCTCCGCTAGAGCGATCAGTTCAGGAATGTGCTTTTCCAGCACCACTACGAGCTGCGAGCTGTGACCTTTGGCCTATGATCTGTAACATGTAACCTGTATCCTTTAACATGTAACCTGCAACCTGTAACCTGTTACATGTAACTTGTAACCTGTAATCTGTAACCTGCAACCCACTTTCTGTCTTTAACTCTAATGAATTTTAGTTTGAGGTTCTTCTGCCCATTGGCTCCAAATAAAGGCGACCACTAGTGAAAGAAAAATCAATACAGCATTTTTTAGCATAGTTCACTCAATACTCAATACAATACCTGAAGTGGAAAAAGTACAATAATCATCAACAAAGCAAACAGCTTCAAAAAAATTATAACGCCTTTTATCTTTCACTGGGTTTGGTTATAACTAACACAATTAGATGTACATATACAAAGTCATACCAAACCTAATTTACATAGGAAAGAAGCACAGACGTCACGATCCAATGGCATTGGTAACAGCAATAGCAACAATAAAGAAGCAACATGCAAATTACTTCAATTATCTATGTATATTAGTAGGTCTGATGTTTATATAGGTATATATATTTATTCGAATGCACTTAAATAAGCACAAAGCTATGTATGTATGTGTGTAGTTGTGCACTGGTGCTGCCTTTTTACTTTGCAATAAGGTATAGAAAAACACACACACACACATCTACCCGGTTTCCAAACACCATCGTCACCTCTTTAGTTAGTTGACAATGTAATTGTATTTATGTAGATCAAGGGTCTCCACTGCCTAAGCGCTTCCGCGCTTTTTGTTTTTGTGCCGCGCTTAAGCATAGGCAAGCGCGCCGAAAATCACCGCGACCGCGCATTCTATCCTCTCGCCTACAAACGAAGTTTAATACTACACCCATTAGGAACAGCAGCGCAAAATTACTATTAATTCATGTAAAATTACATATAAAGGAATAATTTTGGAATCTTTTTTGTATCAAACAATTTTTTCACTATCAGACCTGGAAGACAAATTATGGTGTTAGTTTCTTTTATTATATTGAACACTTTTAAAAGTATTTAATGAAACCTGAATTTTCAAAGCAATCAATTCCGACGGGGTTTGTGTACACGCCATTTTTGGCTTCCATTTTTCTTTTTTATGAAGCGGGCTACAGCGAGTCGCCGCCCACACACTGAGACAAATCGTTGTGAATTAAGATTTGATACGGAATTCAATAGTGTGATATGTATGTACTTATGTAGATTTTTTTTTTAACACATTTTTATTAGCTTCACCTGTATGCATTTGAGTTATTTCTTTGTGCCTAAAAATACGCAACATATTTTCTAATGAGATTAATTCAATCAGATGGCGCTGTTTCAGCTATAAAACTTATAGCATAAAATTTATAGTATAAAATTTATAGTATAAATTAAACTTTAACTATTAAAGCGTGTGCTAATAATGAAAAATATAAAAACGCACAACACCAGCACCATCTGCAGAAGAAATCGTTAGAATATAAAAAACTAAAGAATGCGCTGCTATGATAAAAATCGAAGGATAAATTGAGTAATTTTTTTCTGAACATTTTCGATTTCAATAATAACATAGGACAGAAATATCTAAAGCACAAAATTGAAGAATTAATAATACTTAGCTTAAAAAACATGCTTTAATGTTAAAATTGCACTAAAAATTCAGAAATAATTTAATATAGAAAAATGCTGAACGAAAAATATAAGCATTTAAGGTAAAAAAATATAAGCATTTGAGTACTCATCGTGGCAGCGCTAGCGCACTTTTACATTACTTTGTACTCTTTGTACTTTGTACTCTTCAAAATAGGTATCTCATTTTTCTCCGTTTCCTTTATCTCCTTTTTTATTGTTCTTCATATTCACATTCTCCTAATTTTCTTCCGACAACAGTCTATTTTTGTTTTTTATGTTGCACTATTACCAGTCCCTGAATTATGTGAAATTTATTCTTTTTTTTTCAAGACCAAAAAAAAATTAAAAAAAAAAACTTAAAAAAAAATTAAAAAAAAAATTAAAAAATCTAAAAAAAAAAATAAAAATTATATAAAACATTTGAAAAAATACCCAGAAATAAATTTATTCTCTTTAAAAATAAAAAAAATATCAATTTATAAATTTTCGAAATTTTTCGGGTGTACTTTTAAAAATGGAGGAAGTGGGCGGCCGCAATTTTTTTGCTCTTACTGTCGGCCATGATTTTTATTTCAATGTACCGTTGCTCGCGCGTCCATAAGGGCTTTGTGGAGATCTCTGATGTAGATGAACAACGCTCATCGTGTCAACTTTGCTCCATTTCGTTGCCCTGACACTTAGCAAGTTAGTGAATTGACGCGGCGGCAAAAAAGTGGTTAAATACATACATATATACGTATGCAAATTAGTAAATAGTATCTTTTTTATATCTTTGCTTAGCACTGCTCAACAGCGACAAACTCACATTCTCAGCATGACATTCGGTCGGTTTCTAAATATACGAAGCTCTCTGTTGCCGTGCGGTTGATGATAATTGTTGCTTACTATTAAGTGCACCGATGATAATCAAATGGGATGTGTTGAAGGTGTGGCACCTTGTGATTGCCCCAGTAATTTTGCATTGTTGCTTTGCTCTTTTTTTTAACACATAATGACGCTATGCTTATAATAAAATTAAGCATGTTATAAGATAGATATTGAAAAGAAATATGCATACATATTTTCAAATGCAAATTTACTTATATATTTATGCTTGTACATACGCAACAGAGCAGGAGCTAGGCGAAATGTAATAGGACTTGAGAACAAGCTTATAACAATTGTCCATTGTAAGCTTATTGCAATAACAATTTTTATAAGTTTAATTGTAAGCTGATTCACAAATGAATTTCTAGCATGCTTGTAAAACGCTTGTTATAACTAGTATTTTTTTCAAATATGCTTCCAAAAAGCTTACGCTTCACCAACTGTTTTCGATAATAATTGAGAAACACTTACTTTTATGTGAAGAAGCAAAGAAGATGAAGAGAAAAATGCAAATAACCGTTTATTTTTAGGTGAAAAATTTTTCTAACAGTTTCCAGAAATATAATTACTAAGTATTTATACATAAAATTGTATTTATAAGCTTATAACAAGCTTTCACAATGATATTTTTCTACAATTACATTTTTAAGTTTATAACAAGCTTTCACCAGTAATATTTTTCTACAATTGCATTTTTATGCTTATAACAAGTAATATTTTTTTACAGTGACGTTTTTAAGCTTATAACAAGCTTTCGCAAGTAATATTTTTCTACAATCCGTTTTTTAAGCTTATAACAAGCTTTCACAAGTAATATTATTCTACGTTTTTAAGCTTATAATAAGCTTTCACAAGTAATATTTTTGTATAATTATGCCTTTTAAGCTTATAACAAGCTTTCTCAAGTAATATTTTTCTACAATTCGCTTTTTAAGCTTATAACAAGCTTTCACAATTAATATTTTCTACGGTTACGTTTTTAAGCTTATACCAAGCTTTCACAAGTAACATTATTCTACGTTTTTAAGCTTACAATGAGCTTTCACAAGTAATATTTTTCTATAATTATGCTTTTTAAGCTTATAACAAGCTTTCACAAGTAATAATTTTCTACAATAACGTTCAAAAGCTTCTAAAAATGTGCCATTTTGTTTTTGCTACAATTATTCTAATAGTTTTTTTTTTAATAGCTCACTCAAATATTTCTCAAGCATAACTCTTACATTTGTAAGCTTGTTACGGGTATAATAGGGTTATCAAGCCTTTTGGACTGTTGGGTATATTTTGAAATCTTTTTTTGTAAGATGCTACACAAATACAATTTTAGTTATCAGGTTCACACGAAAACCTTAGCAAACAATGTGTGCGACTGCTTTGCATGCTCTTATTTATTAATATCAAGGTTTCAATGTTTTTATTGACTCATCAAAAATGTGGATTGTGTTTATAAAACTGTGATCTAATTGTGGTTTTAAGCATTTTGTAGTATATATGGCAGTTTTTTATCGGACCGAAAGGGTTAAGACTCTATTCACACTCCGATTTCAGTATCTCAAGATTTCAATAGGGTGTTTTGCTAAGGTGACACGTATACTCTTGGGTACAAGAATCCAAAAATATTTGTGGAAAAAAATTTATTTTTGCGGGATTAGTTAGGGACTAATTCAGCCAAGTTATCAAGTTTGTGAGGCATCCCAAAATTCCGAGAAGCATTTGAAAGAAAAAATTTATCTTTTCGGGATTAATTAGGGACTAGTACTGATCCGATCTGCCAGGGCTGCCTCGCTAATTTGGCACTCATAAAAAAGGCACATACATACATATGAATAAACTTTAATTTTGTTTTTTAATTTTTAACATTTTAGATAAAGCCAACATATACCGCTTACTATATTTGGTAACACATACATACGTACATACATAGCCCTGTAGGGAAAATCTCTAGTTCCGAACTAGGTCGCTTCTAGTGCATTTTTCGACACTACTAGTGCGAGCTAGATCTCTTTTGCATGTTATCAACTGGCGAATTTAACACGGCGATGTCCTAGGCGGTGTCAATTGTCACTCTCTGCACTACATTTTCGATAGTTCCGAACTACTACTAAATTCTACAGTTTACACTAGTTAGTTTATTGGCACAATTTCGATAGTTCTGAACTAGCTACAAGTACTTACAAATTCTACAGTTTTACATCTGCCGCTTAAGTGCAGCCTTTGACACACTTCATGCAAGTGGCGCGATGGCCGAATGGCTAACGCATGTGCCTTTCGATCTGAGGGGCGCGGGTTCGAATCCTGTCGGTGTCAAAGTGGATGATAACTTTTTTTTAATTTTTTTTAACTAATATTTATTTATTTAATAAAAATTTACAATAATATTTAAAAAGTAATAAAATAAAAAAAAAATAAAAATAAGCCTAAGGGATCGGAAAAGCATAATTAGGGGCACATTTCATTTCATACAAGATGCAAATAGAAAACTCTTTATATAAAATACTTCACTAAACATCTGAGAATTGCAGAAATATAAAAAGCCGACGGCAATTGAACGAATGAAAAATTTTCATAGAATTTTTGTCACTTCGAAATTGCATACAAATCAAAGTCTGTCTTATAATGGTCACTCAATTCACTCCTTCTGAACTGGTGAGGGTCTAACTACAATTGATCTAGTTCCTTTTTGACACCTTTTCGCTAGTTCGGAACTAGAAATTTTATTCACTAGTTATTGAGTTCCCTGCAGGGAGACAACAGTGTTTAGTAGTAATAGTAGCATTTGTAAATTTTTGTTTATATTTCAAATTTCTTGTATTTTTCTAGCGGTTTCTTGCTAACCTGCATCACGTTTTTCGATGCAATTCCAAAGATAACTATGCGGGCAATGATTTTTTTAAGCAAGAAGCACAAAAACATAGAAAGCTCAAGAAACAAAAATTAAGCAGAAAATAGAGGAAAAAACTAAGTAGAAAAATAAATTAAAAAAAGAGAAACCACACCAAGAAATCGCAAACAAGCGCTATATTTTTTGGTTTTTGTTTTTGTTTTTGTTTTATTTTGTTTTTATTCTTTTAAGGCCACAAAATTTTTGTTTCTTATTATTTGCAATTCTTTTTTCCCAACATACAGTTTGTTTTTTTTTTTGCTTTGCTATTTTAGTTTTGGCTGCTTTGCTGCTTTGCTCTTTTGGTTTTTGTGAATTTTTAAGCTCGCTTCCGACTTGCTTTGGTTTGGTTAGTCATTGAAGCTTTTCAAGTTGCCGCGAATGCATGCCTGTTAGGCTGCCTGTTAGCCTGACTGCTGGCCTGTTTGGCAGCAAAACTGCACTGGAGTTGTCACTGAGAATGTGGGTCAATTGGCTAGCATGAGAAGCAGCAGCAGCAAACACAAACACTACCACCGCCATTTTCATCATCATCATCATCAGCGATTTTAAATTGCTTGCATACTCCATCAACTTGCTGCTGAAGCATACACATAGCTCATTGTACGGCTTATAACATTAGCAAAAGCAAAATGCTTATCAAAAGTCTTCCGCCTTGCTTTTTTGAGGCCGCTGCTTGCATGGCGGCCTGTACCCGTGTGACTGTCGCAGCTCATTACTTGAAATTTTATTCAACGACTTGTTTGTTGTTTTTTTTTGCACTGCTGCATAGTTATAAGCTTTGCAAAAAGTTTATAACTACAATTTCGATTGTTTGTGCGCACACACGCGCCAGAAATAATATCCCAACAATTTGTTATTTATTCATAGAAACAAATAATTATAACAAGACTTATTTTATAAGTATTATAACATGCATTCATTTTTTTTTTTTTGGAATTTTTTCTTGCAGTTTTTTTTAACAAATTGATGAGCACTATGGTAATTTTCCAATTGCATGTAAGTATTTTTTAATTATTGCTTTTAAAAATTTATTAAGGAAAAATTAATTAAAAAGCCATAAGCAATTTAAAAGGCTTAAGAAAGGAACTTCAGTGGTGTTAGCTGCTAGTTGAATTTTTCAAATGTTTAGCTAAAAATACTAACAGAAAACTATTGAAAAATTTGAAAGTCACCCTTTACTACACAAGCGCAGATTTTTAAGCTCTGAAATTAAATTCATAATAGAAATCAAAAAGTTGTTAACAACAATTTTTGTAATTTGCAGCAGTTATGTGCATATAAGCACATGTATACTTGTACATACCTATACTACTTTTTGATTTTACCAAAAACAGGCACAACCTAAACATTTTGTAAAAATACGCCACATTCCATTATAAAACTAGCACAACAGAAAAAGTAAAAAAAAAAAAATGGTAATCAACATAAAGTCAAAATGTCAAATCGTTCAGTCAAAAAACTCAATCAAACTTCAACAAGTTATAAGTGTTGGCATGTGCAAGGCAATGCAAACGTCCTTCACTTAACAAAAGATAAGAAAAAAAAAACAACAAAAAAACAAAAACAAAAAACACGAAGAATGCAAAAAAACCAGAGATTGTTCGTATGGGAAAAATAATACAATGTAATAAAAATAAAACAAAAAAAATTGCTGCTGCCTTTGGTCTTCATACCATTCATGTTCGGCAGAAAATGTAATACAGCATGGTCTGATTGCATTAGTTTATACTGTTCATTTCTGTGGGTTATGCATATAAAGACTTATTACAAACGAGAGTTGTATATCTTTAGTGGAGTTAGTTACAACACAAATTATTTTCATTGTGATGTCTAGACATCCTCCCCAGATATGGGTCAAAAGCGGATCTGGATGACCCCGGAATTTGTCTGAGCGATATTGGTATCGAATGGAAGGTGTTGATCTGGTTCCGGGTCCCCAGATATGGATCAAAACGTAGACTCGGCTGACCATCGAATATTTCTGAGCGATATGGGTATCAAATGAAAGATCTTGATCAGTAATTCAGCACAGAATTCTTATAATTGTGATGCCTAGGCCCTGTCCCCACATATGGGTCAAAACATGGAACCGGATGTTTTTGTGAGATATCGGTATCAAATGAAAGGTGTTGGGAACGGCTTTAACATAGAGCTATTTTTATTGTAATGCCTAGACCGGGTTATCAAGTGGACCCAGATAACCCCTGAATAACTTAACTTAACTGAACTTGACTTAACTTAGATTAACTATAGTTATATATATATATATATAATAGCTATTATTCGTCATTGCAAAGCAACGGGTATTTACTATAGCTCTCGAGTAGCCCGAACAATAGTTGTTCAAATGCTCGAACAGTCGTTTGTTTGTTTATTACCCGTATTTTTGTACGGGCATTTGAACAATTCAGGTATTTTGAAGTTTGTTTTTCTCTTTTGTTTATTATTTTTTTTCTTTATATGTATTTTTATTATTATTTTTTATTAACTTTTAGCTGGTTAAGCAAAAGTCAATTCCAAAAAGCTTTCATTCCGCAAACATATAAAATAATCAGGGTTGGGCACAGTGCATTCAATTTTGATTGCATTCAGCCTTGAATTCTCCAACCACTGATGAGTGGTAGTGAAAATTTGATTTGCAGTACCATTCACTATGGAATGGTAATGCAAATGTGGTTTGCACTACCATTCAGTAGTGAATGGTAATGCAAATGTGGCTTGCACTACCATTCAGTAGTGAATGGTAATGCAAATGTGGTTTGCACTACCATTCAGTAGTGAATGCGAATGCAAATGTGGCTTGCACTACCATTCAGTAGTGAATGCGAATGCAAATGTGGCTTGCACTACCATTCAGTAGTGAATGCGAATGCAAATGTGGCTTGCACTACCATTCATTGCATTCCCACTACAAGTGTGATTTGTGAAAACCTATGATAGTAGTTTAGGCATGAAGTAGCCAATCTATTTAATAACGGGAAGGAAGTTTGTGAGATATTCTACACATGGAATTAGCTTAAAAAATTGATAATTTTATATTAAAGATGAAATGTGTTTATGTTTTTTAATTAATGTTTTTGTGTAGTATGAAGCTTCACCTATCAGATCATGTTAAAAATTTTCAAATGAATTCGAAAAAATAGACGAATTTCCAATATTTTCTCAACAAATGCAATATGCAAAATACCTCTGTGAGCCACTGTATAAGTATAAGTATTTTTTTACCTACGTGTTTAAAAGAAATTTATTAACAACCTTAAAACCTATTGATATACACAGGACATATTGCAATGCTGCGTTGGTTTCCAATCAGTTTTCTAAGCCTTATTCCATGTGTAGAATATCCCATAAACTTCCTTCCCGTTACTAAATAGATTGACCACTTAATACCTAAACTACGATCATAGGTTTTCAAAATCATACTTGTAGTGGGAATGCAATGAATGGTAGTGCAAGCCACATTTGCATTCGCATTCACTACTGAATGCTAGTGCAAGCCACATTTGCATTACCATTCACTACTGAATGGTAGTGCAAACCACATTTGCATTACCATTCACTACTGAATGGTAGTGCAAGCCACATTTGCATTACCATTCACTACTGAATGGTAGTGCAAACCACATTTGCATTACCATTCACTACTGAATGGTAGTGCAAGCCACATTTGCATTACCATTCACTATTGAATGGTAGTGCAAATCACATTTGCATTACCATTCACTACTGAATAGTAATGCACTTTGAATGGTAATGCAAAAATGCCCATCCTTGAAAATAATAAAGTCTATGCAAATTTAAAAAAATATATTTATATACCATTTCCTTACTTTTCCAGCACATTAGCGCAAACAAATTTTAATATGCAATTGCTAACATTAAACTAGCTCTAATTCGTTCACCGACCATTAGGACGTGCACAAAAATGCTGCACCAAATGCTGTTGGCGTTACACAACGTTAAGTTTTTGCTAATTGATTTTTACTTTATTTTCTTTTTTCTTATTTTGGTTTGTAAAAAAATGTAACAAAAGTTAGCCATGTAGGCACGTTAGCGCAGCTGGTTGTATCCAACGTACGCACAAACAGCAGCGTCCATTGTTGTTGAATGATTGAAATTTACACGCGAAATGAATTAAAGAGAAATGCAACAGCAATGCGCCGCAAGACCAAACAATGGGAAATGGCAACAAAAAAAAAACATAAATAAAACTGAATACAACAGCAGCAGCAGCAGCAGTAGCTAAAACAGGTGCAAGTAGCTGTAAGCTGCTTACGTACTTGGCGTGTTGCACAAGCGGCCGGTTTCAGTTATATAAAGTAATTTTGCTCAGAGACAGCATAGATTGGGATTCTTTAACACAAAGATATTATGATTTAATTTGATCCTAGTCGATTCCGACAAATAAGCGTACTAACTGTTAGATAGAGCTCACATATAACCGATAGGAAAGCTATAGACATTTTGGGCTATCACAAATAAAAGCACTTAAAATTTTCATCGCTTAATAAATCTTTGTATACGAAGAAATAGCAAAAAATATGCAAAATTTATTCCAGTGAAAGGTTCGTTCATGCAAGATACTAAATTTTCAGCACGACCAAACAGCGACCGTAAAAAAAAGAAAAATCAAACCAACAAATATTTTCAGACTCTAACAGCTAGCCGCTCTGCGTCTTTGAAGTAAATATTCGTGCTTCATGCAACAACTCTCGATTGAAATCTGCACACATGAAAGTCAAAAACAATATACGCATTCATGCCTGTTGTGCATGTTCATATGTAAGTTTCCACATGGTACCACGTGCTATCAAAACCAACTCCACCAAACAACTGCCACTAGATTTGGGAAGAAAGGAGAGCCTTTACCCCGTGTGGGAATCTAAACTGTACTATTTACTATAATTTTTACAAACAGGGTTGCCACCTGCTTAAAAAATTAATCTACTCTAAAGTTTATTCGATATTTAAATTTAAAGTGTCATATGAAAAGACTTTGCCTGAACATATGAAAGGGCTTGGCCTTAAAATTTGTAATTTATTATGACTTCTACAAAAGGGTTGCCACCTGTTCAAAAATTCATCTTTACACTATAATGTGTTTGATTATCAAGTTTCAGGTGTCATATGAAAGAGATTGGTTTAAAAATGAGCAATTAATTATAGTTTTAACAAAAAGTGTTGCCGCATGTTTAGAAAAGAAAAGAAAAGAAAAGAAAAGAAAAGAAAAGAAAAGAAAAGAAAAGAAAAGAAAAGAAAAGAAAAGAAAAGAAAAGAAAAGAAAAGAAAAGAAAAGAAAAGAAAAGAAAAGAAAAGGAAAGAAAAGAAAAGAAAAGAAAAAAAAGAAAAGAAAAGAAAAGAAAGGAAAGAAAACAAAACAAAACAAAACAAAACAAAACAAAACAAAAGAAAAGCAAAGGGGAAAGTGAAAGGGACGGAAATGGCGAAGGAAAGGGAAACGAAAGGGGAAACTCTACGCAAAATAAAAAGGATAAAGTGCAAGTCTCTTAATCAAGTAATAAAAAAATACTTTTTATGTGAATTTTATATGAGCTATTGGCCAGTTTTTAATTAAGAAAAATTGAAAAAAATTTGTTTTCGGAGACCACCACATCCCCTCATCAGACTTCTTCAGGCGGCCTCAACCGAGGATCAAACTTAAGTCGTTTCGATTGGTAATCCAATGACATCCCACTGAGCTACCACCGCCGTCAGCTTTGTTTCGCTTAAAAAAAAATGCTTTGTATTCGATTGGCAGATAAAAAGGAGTCGAGCTTCTTACGCGAAAGCTGGAGTAAACTTCCTTGTTTTTTTTTTTAATTTAAAAAGAAAAAAATGTCAAGTGTGGCAAAACGGTTGTGAGGTTTTACTATATGAGTAACGGTCTTTTATTTTTTTCTTGCTAAAACATTAATTGAAACGGACTAAAGTTTTTCCTATACAAATTATTTTATGGTAAAGCCTAAAACTGGCATATAATTCTTCTTGCAAACTTCCCTTTTCTTAAAGTACGTTTTTTTGAAGTATCAAATTCGCAGCTGATTATAGTTACTGCGATTATTGTCATAGTTACCCAGTGCTGAACAAAAAAAATTTAAAAAGACATGTCCACAACAAAATACTTTGCTGGCACTTGTACACCAAAAATTGGCAAACGAGTTTATAACTATTTGAGACAAAATAACCTTGCCAAACTCATTGCTGCCCTGACATGGCAATCAAACAACAAAAGCAATAAAAATACGAAACCACAAAACAGTCGGCGCTGAAAAGCACTTTCACCTTCATGTCAAACCGAAATCAAGTCAATCAAGCTTATTTATGTATTTATTTTTGCGCTGGTTACTCCTTTCTCACAGCAGAAGCAAACATAAAAGACACTGTTTTGGTATACGTACATAGCTATACACATGTATGTATGTATATATGTAGCAACCAAGTGCCCTTTTGGAGCGTGCAAGTGCATTGTGCATTCATTATTGTTGCGATCTTTTTTCATTGCAAGGCATTTTTAATTGAAAGTGAAATGCAATGCTGGTCGAACAAGTTTTTTTTGTTTTTTGTAGCAAATATTATTAATTCACCGTTAAAATATTTTACGCAACAAAAAACAGGAAAAACAAAAAATAAACAATTACACACCCGCATAAAATGACTTGCATAGGAGTGTACTTGCGTAAAGAGCCCAGCCAAAGATGAGTGCATATAGCTATGTAAACACGTACAAACATGAAATGCTACATAACAGTTGTGTTCGCCCAATATAAGTGCAACAACTAAAAGTGGCTAATGAGCTGCAACACGATCACACCATCGCCACCAGAAATGAAATAAAATGTGCAATTCCATGCAAAGCGAGCAGAAAATGTTAGCAATGAGAAAAAAATTTTAATATTTATGTCAATGCAAACTCAAAGCATAACAAGCGCTAAGGCAATTGAAAGCAGAAATTCCATTTAACTTAACGACACTTTAATTAAAAGCTCAGTTTGGAAAAGCCAACAATGGACCACTACTTGAAAATTTTTATTAATTTTTTTGGTTCAGTTGTGAGAGTTTTCTTATGTATTCAGTGTGTTATGTATATGTACTATAATTTTTTTTTTTTTGCAATTACGCTTGCCTAAAATTACACAACTTCGCTGAGAAAATAGCATTGCATAGCGAATAAAAATAAAATTACAAATTTCTCTAAAAAACTTTTACGGCCAAAAAGGATCAATACTTTCACTATATGCATACATATATATAAATCTGCAATTAGTATTTGAAACTATTTTTAAGACCACATCGGTAATGACCGTCAATGTAGTGTAAAATGTATTAAATTAACTATTAGTATTCATGGCTTAACTTATTTGGCGAAAGTGTATTAACCAAAGAAATTAAATATGCTACATATCACATGAAATTGCACATTGAACGGCATATAACTAAATAGAATGAAATGATGATGGAATCCAAAAAGTTTTAATTAACTTAATTTTAAAAGCATTTGGCGCTTATCGTCAATGGTCGGAAAGTCAATTCGGAGCGTTAACGCTTCCTTCAAAAATAAACTTGGCTTTGAAGTTGTCTCAAGAAAAATTCAATCAGTAATAAATAGGAAACACATCATGATGCGTGAAATAAGTTCGGCCTGAAAATTTCTATAGTTATAATAGTGGAGCACATCTATTAAGCACTTAAAGGACTTACAGTCTACCAAAAATATTTACCTATCTTAACAGAAAACTAAATCAACCTAAATCTTGGCAAGAGATTTGCGTCAACACTATACTTTCCTGGATATACAAGACACAGAGCCAAACGCTTCAAATAATGCCTTGTTGACGCAATAACTACATATGTTGAAACTCGGCCTCCTGAATAGTAGCAAGCTCCACCTGAAATTACCACAATGGTGCGATAGATCAAAAGATGGTTTAAATTGCTAGAATAACTGAGAGCTAAAAGGCTAATTTGCCACTGTGGTGCAGTGGGTAGAGTGCTCGCCTGCTATGCCAGAGGTCTCGGGGTCAAACCACGGTCCGAGCCAAACACCAAAACAATTTTTCTAATTAGTAAAAATCCAATTATTGGGTTTTTTAAGAGCAGCGGTCACCTCTCGGCAGTGGGCGGCATACCCTCCGAGTGTATTTCTGCCATGAAAAAGCTTCTCACAAAAAATGCATTCGCCGTTCGGAGCCGGCATAAAACTGTAGGTCCACCCAATTAGTAAGAAAAACAAAAAGGAGCACACCTCGAATTGGAAGAGAAGCTCGGCCATAAAACTCGTCAGATTTATAATAGCGCCATTGTATTATATTAAAAGGCTAATTAATTTTGTATTTAAATTCGTTTGGCAAAGGTTTCACCGCATTATAAACTTCCACTTAAATTTTTGCAACATTTCGCTTTCCTTTATTATATGTCTATTTTATTTTTTCCAATATTGCTTTATTATTATTATTTTTTTTGTTTTGCGTGTATGGCTACATTGGCCTTGATAGTATATATTATATATATATTATACCAGCTAATCTGTAAACACTGCCACAGCCAATTCATTTACACAAAAGAAATACTTATTGAATTTTAATCGCATATTCACTCGTTCTAATCAGCTGGTTCATTAATTGGTGGCGGCAATTGCAAATAATAAGATGATAATAAAAAAAATGGAAAATTGAAAATAAACAATAAAGAATAAAAAGAAACATTTCGAAAGGCGTTTGAATTGTAAATATGCCAATAAATAAGAAAATTCATTTGGCATGGCATTTGGTCTTGTCTCTCTGGCGATAAAACTGGGAAAAACTACAAAAGACTGAGGACACGAACTTGTTGTAAATGCTTGAAGTAAGCATTAATATGCATGCATGCATGTTAATGGTGATTTCTAAAGCGTACGTCAAATTAATTTTAATTTTATGATTTACTGTGGCTTGTTATCAATTGATAGGTGCAATTCAAAGGTTTTTGAGACGATTTTTTTTTACAGTTAACAACTTTATCTATTTTGAATTGGTTTATCTATAACTTTACTGGCGTATAACTGCGCTAAAACACGTTTAAGAAAACCTTAAAAGCCACAAACAAATTTTGGATAAAGTTCTTCAATTTCTCTGGTTCTTTATTCGAAGCAAGTAAGCAAGCTCTTACCTCGCCTACACATTGGCATCCAACTACATTCAGAGCAACAATTCTGCTACTAAATTCCTGTCACCAATCAATTACAAACATGCACTTGCATGCGCTTTGCACGCTAACGCTCCATTAAAAACCACTCATCAACTCAGTGCTTCTTGACTTCCGGCAAAATTGTACTGTAAGAAGAGCTAACCAAAAACAAAAGCACATGATTAAAGGAAAAATGCTATTGTTTTCGTTGTTGCTGATTCTGTGTGTTCTCCTGTGACTGTTACTGCCACCATTCACACAATGCAATAATTTTATTCAAGAAAAGCAGCTAACGGTGCATTTCCTGTTGCAACGGTTACTACTCTGATTGTTGTTGCCGCTGATTGTTGTTGCCTTAACGTCACGAGCGATTAGATAAAGGGGTAAATGAGTTGGCATGTATGTTGTACATTTCTCAATTGGGTAGCTATCTATGTACATACATACGTTTGTATGTGTGTATTATTCATGCTAAATACTTCTTCAGAATAAAATAGTTGAGCTGCTCTTGTAGATTTAATGGCGTGTAAGCACGTCATTTACGAATCAAAAACTATTTATGTTGCTTTTGGATGTTCATATGTACTCTAGCGGTCGCACATATAAATTTTATTCTTTTTTATACCACATTGCAACTCTCTTATTATATTTTTTATTTTTATTTTATTTTTAATTAATTTTTATTTTTATTTTAATTTTATTTTATTTTATTTTTATTTTTATTTTATTTTGTTTTTTTTTTATTTTTATTTTTATTTTTCTTTTATTTTTATTTTATTTTTGTTTTATTTTTATTTTATTTTATTTTTATTTTAATGGTATTTTATTTTTATTTTTATTTTTATTCTATTTTATTTTAATTTAATTTAATTTTTTTTTTATATTATTTTATTTTTATTTTATTTTTGTTTTTTTTTCTTTTATTTTTATTTTATTTTTATATTATTTTATTTTTATATTATGTTATTTTTATTTTATTTTTGATTTTATTTTAGTTTACTTTATTTTTATTTTATTTTTATTTTATTTTAATTTAGTTTAATTTTTCTTTTATGTTTCTTTTATTTTTAAATTATTTTATTTTTATTTTTATTTTTATTTCAATTTTAATTTTATTTTTATTTTAATTTTATTTTATTTTTACTTTATTTTATTTTTATTTTATTTTATTTTATTTTATTTATTTTTTTTTTATTTTTATTTTATTTTATTTTATTTCATTTTATTTTTTAATTAAACCAGAAATTTATATAAGGAAGGAAATTCATTTAATTAGCATAAATGCTCAGCGTCTAAAAGAGAAAGATAGTTAGTACAGAGCGTTTATTCCAACTACTGCCCATTGTTAACTGACTATGCACCGTTTTCTCTCACTTAAGTATTTCTTCATATCTCAGCTACAAATTTTTAAAAGTTTTTCTTTCAATTTTCATATAGCCCCTTATACATGTATAAAGTAAATAACTACTAGATACCATAACCGCTGCCTATACAAAAAAAAAAAAACTTAACGAGGCATAAGCATGCATACATATATGAGCAGCTTCTCATGTAAAACGAAAAACAAATTGTTGTCTGCACCTGACCAGCGTGAATTTTGGCATTTTCGCGAATTAAATTGATTTTATTAATAACTGGAAAAATATGTGAACCACAAACAAACCAACAGTAAATAAAAGTTCTTCATATTCATCTTACTAAAGACTTAAGGCACAAACTTGGCGAGCCGTTTTCTTCACATACGTCTCATGTAAGTAATAGCAAGCAATAAAACAAATGGTACATATTGATGAAATACTTTTTTTGTCAAAAGCGCACAAAAATCGTGTATACAAACGTACATGAATTATAAATGACCTGCGAGTAGATAGCAGTAAAACAAATTTTGCGCTAACTATGCATGCAATCAAGTTCATTGGCATCATATAACATTTGCTAACCAAAATACACAAACCA
This sequence comes from Urophora cardui, assembly GCA_960531455.1. NCBI lineage: Eukaryota > Metazoa > Arthropoda > Insecta > Diptera > Tephritidae > Urophora > Urophora cardui. The sequence goes on along the minus strand of OY482671.1, from coordinate 143,612,304 downwards.
TTCCATAAAAATTAGCGTATAATAGGCAAAGGGAACCACCGAAACATAATTAAACAAAACCTCCATTGTCTTCAGTTTGGATGTATGACCAAATCAAAGAGTGAAAATTATTTATAACCAACATGTATGTATGTATGTATGTATGTACATATGTATGTACATAAATATTTTTCAAACATATCGAGCCATAACCGCCAAATTTACGTAAGGAGCATATACAAGTTTTTAGATGAGAACGTTTTCTTTCGTGAATATCTACGTTAATGAGTTACGCATTCCAGTGAAATTTTGTATAGAAATTTAATTCACTTTTGGTACATAATGCAGCAAGACTTCATTGGAATGTGTTACATAACACAAAAGAAAATGTTCTCCTCCAAATGTTTGTATTTGCTCCTTACGTCAATTTGGCTGTTATGGCTCGATTTGTAGCTTTTGCGTAATACGAAATGAATTTTGGAAGTCATAAACTATGAATTTCATAATGAAATTACTTTAGGCGCATATTTTTTATTTATTTTTTTTTTTAATTTGCTTTGACTTGTTAGCTTCGTAAGTTTAAGTTGTAATTAAAAAAGCAAAATATTTAAAGTCAATGACCGTGTCGATATTTAACTAACACACTTTATTAATATTATTTTTTGGTTGTTGTCGCTTTATTGTCACTTCTTCTGCTTACACTTTGATGCTTTGCTTTGCTTTAGAAAATTGTGTTAAGTGCTGATTGTGCGTTCAATTAAATTAATGTGGTATGCTTATTAAACAGGTGTGAGCGGTTGAACGAATGCACGCGTACATACATACATATGTGCGTGTAATTAAAAGTATCAATTATCGCATATACACTACTTTGGAAATATATATAATTATAAAATAATTATTTCTTTTTTAAACAAGCGCCTACATTTGCCTACATGTCATCCCACTTACTTACCCAAGCGACATACCCTCAAGATTTTTCTTTTTTTAACAAATTCATATCTATGTATGTATGTATGTCATTTTTCGCTAAAAAGACATTGAACTAAAATTTTAAATTTTTCTTAATGCTTATATGACAGTTAACAAACAAACTTACATGCACAATTTTGTATTATATGCTTACATGCTTATATGTATTTTGTAAAAAGCTATCAGTATGAACAATGGAAATCCAGGTCAAGCAAAGTACTTTGTCACTCAAACGCCGACAATGGTAAACAAAAATGTCAAGTCAGCGCATACCGTGCGAAACGAAACTTAGAATACCAAAACGATTATTGAGTTCAATGCGCCATAAATGATGTACCATTTAGTTTATGACGAATTTCAAATATGTATAATGGGAAAAGTTGTTCGCCATTTATATGCGACAATTGCGTTTAAAATGGTTTTCGTACTGAGAAACACCAAAAAAGCACACACAAAAGTGCCATGAATTTGATTATGATTTAAAAAAAGCAAAGCCTGAGTAACGAGTATTCATGTACATCAGTGGCGCACACAGAAAAATATTTTGGGGGGGTTTTCAATATCCAACGGAAGATTAAAAAAAAATACTTAAAACTCGTCCAGACAATTTTTACTTAAATTTATGTTTGGGGAGTGGACCTACGTATGCACACATTAAACAAAGGCACCTTTTAAATCTCAATTCATTGCATTTTCTCTGTATTTAAACTAAAACTAACAAGTAAGGAAACCTAAGTTCGAGTGGAATCGAACATTAGATACTCAGCTGTATGCTTTCATTGTTTGTTTGCGTTTGTTCGATTAGGGTGTATTTTATATGAATCGAGTGCCGCATAGTGGGCGCAGCCACGCCCATTTTCAAAATTTTTATCAATCATTCAACTAAGCATATAAATATTATTGTGCAAATTTGCAACCCTTTATGACTTCTAATTATAAAGATGTTACGTTACAAATTTCCAAAGGGTTTTCCAGAAATGTCTTTATTAAAAAGTAGGCGTGGTCATAAACCGATTTCGCTAAATTTTTGAGCATGTATTACCACAAGTTATTGACGTGTACAAACTGATTTTCATCATAACATCTCAATTATTTGTAGAGTTATGGGTTCCGAAATCTCGTGGATTCCTTTGTCTGAAAAGAGGCGGTGCCACGCGCATTTTCCAAAATGTTTCTACTTTTTGTTTTATGTCTATAGTTGGACTCATGACACAAAATTTCAATGACATATCTTTATATTTGACAAAGATCGCTTAAAATGTTTTTATTTGGCTCCTTAATAGTTCTCATATATAATTTTGGGCGTGGTCGTCAACCGATTTTGGCAATTTTTCGTTCAAACATTTTCCTAAGTAAGTAAATTCATCGATATATCTGCTACGGTTTCTGAATTACGGCTGATAAACCTTTCAATGTTTGCCCATTAATAAGTGGGCGTGACACCGCCTATTTTCCGAAATTTCATCAAATTTCTTCATGAGAGCCTGATCCCAATACGCGGGTAAAATTTTATAGCTCTAGCTATATTAGTGCATGAGATAGTAACTTTCCGATTTTTTCTATATAGGAAAAGTGGACGTGGTCATGGTCCGATTTCGCCTATTTTCAATACCAAACGTCCCAGTCTCGATACCAACTTGCATTCCAAATTTGATCAAAATATCTCAATTTTTGCGCGAGTTAGAGTGTTTACAGACGGACCGACGCACAGTGGCATTTTTACTCAATTTAGACGTGAGTAATTCAATTTTGTTGTTGTAAAAATTTCAAAACTTTTGTATGCAGTTCGAATGGCAGATAATCACTGTGGCCAACGGTGGTTCTTGTTCCTTTCTAACCCTATTTTTCACGATGTAATCAGCTATTAAAGTGTGCATTTTAATTGTGATATTTTTCTATAAGTGAATACACATATAATTAAGAGTCAGTTTAAAATTTAATAAGAAGAGTTCTGTCAGTGAAATTTAAAAATCTATACTAGGTTAGGGTAGGAAAAAGTGTGGACTCTTATTTGCAACTATCTACAAGTTTTTTTGTACATTTAGTGTGCAGATGTAGCGTCGTGAATACGCGTTCTTTTATTTGTATATAAAAAATAAGAAACAGTGAAATTAAAACTTCGCCAAAGTTTTGAATTAATAATAATATATAATACAATGGCGCTATTATAACTCTGACGAGTTTTATGGCCGAGCTTCTCTCCCAATTCGAGGTGTGCTCCTTTTTGTTTTTCCTACTAATTGGGTGGACCTACACTTTTATGCCGGCTCCGAACGGCGAATGCATTTTTTGTGAGAAGCTTTTTCATGGCAGAAATACACTCGGAGGGTATGCCGCCCACTGCCGAGAGGTGACCGCTGCTCTTAAAAAACCCAATAATTGGATTTTTACTAATTAGAAAAATTTTTTTTGGTTCGGACTGGGGTTTGAACCCGAGACCTCTGGCATAGCAGGCGAGCACTCTACCCACTGCACCACAGCGGCAAGTTTTGAATTAAGCCGCATTAAAATAATTCCTTATTTTTAGTAAACTCCTTTTATTCCTACATATATTCCATTAGGATTCTTCTGCCCCGATCTGTCCCCGCGAGAAATAATGTCGATTACTGGGAGAGAGTTATATGAGGTGTAGGTTGGAGAACGCAACCAAAACAAAAAAGATAAAGCCGTTTTGGACTATATCTGCAACAAACAAAGTTTTGGGAATACTTAGAAAGTGAAAATTACTTCGTTGCAGCCTTCAATTGTTATGGTAGAAGAAGAAATTGGTTACATTAGTCATGATATGCACTTGACAATGATTTATGGCAAGACTTTAGTGTTGTTTGTGGCCGGGAGATTAACGAATCTTTGTATAAGTTTGGATTATGCACTTTGCGTGCTTATATAAGATGTAGAGAATGTATTTTTAATAGCGGGTACCGCCTCAAAATTCGCGTTTGAAAAGTTCTAAGCGACGAACATCATATATATTATTTCTAATTGGTGTTTTATAAATATCCCTTTTTCTGCTCACATAATTTACCAAAATTAATAAGTAAGGCATCGTTTTAAAGGTATTAATTAGCTATGCATGCGAAACGGTGTTTTATTGGGCGTGGTACTTTATATGAAAAGTAAGGGGGGTAAAAGGGGGGTTGACCCCCGCAACGGGGAGTGTTATGGAACCCACATAAAATGTATATCAAATTAAAGGGAATCAAAATACCTATCCAATGGTATACAAATATTCGAAATCGGTTAAGTAGTTTTTAAGTAATTGCAATTTAAAAAATGCATAATATAAATTTTGACCTTTAATAACTTTTGTTGCTATTGCTTCCAAAAAAAAAAAAATTCACTTTAATACTCAACTTAGGCTGTTTATCAATCCTCATACTTCGTTTTTTTGATTTCATAATTTTAGAAATTTCACATTTGTACCAGATCGTGCTATTTTTTTCAACTTTGTGGGGCTGGAGGCACCTCCAAACATGCGAGTAGGTCAATAAAATTTTACAGGCTTATTTCTGGGCTAGAAAGGTGCCATTCTGGCTTTGGAACAAATTGAGTTTCCAAAAAAAATGTTTCACTCCACCTTAATATATACGAGTATATCAAAACGATCAGAATGAAAAAAAATGATTGAACCATGTCCGTCCGTCCGGCCGTATACACTCTAACTTGCGCAAAAATATAAATATTTTAATGAAATTTGGTACACAGATTCTAATGGGAACAGAGAAAGTTGGGGTTGAAAATAAGGCATATGTGTGTATTTCGAAAAACACGTAAAACATGATAATTCAGTCACTAATAAAGCCCGAGTGATGAAATGACGTTATGAGGAAACGTGCTGAAATTTTGAAAAATGGGCCAAGAGGAGCAAATTTTCAAAGATTTATAAGTAAAAACTCAAGAACTGTAACAGATAAATCGAGTAAGCTTGGATTACTGATTTGCTTGCCAAGGCAAACGTGTGGAAAAAAAAATTACCCAAGTCGGCAGGGACCACGTATGTACATCTGTATATATAAAAATATATGTAAAATATATAAAAATATAATACACATGCATATATATATGTAGGTATAATAGAACATATTATGCGATATGTTTGTCAAACATATACATAAGTAATTCATTGAAAATTCCATAAGTTCCACTGTAGACATAAAACCAAATAAATATAATTTTTTTAAAATGGGCGTGAGAGCAGAAACTATATCGACTGGCGCCGTATGTTTTATTATTTTTTGCGCAAGATGCGCACGGGTCCAGCTAGTAAAGCCATATTCCAAACCGAAAAACAAAAATTTCAAAGTAGCATCAAGCGTTTAATGTAACTCATGGTAGATACGCCCAAACAAGGTTATGGCACATCCAATGATGGTAACACATCAAGCCATATTTTTTTTCGAAGAGTATATAGCTTATCTGCTAGCACCACTGGTGTACATGAGGAACGCATTCGTCATTGTGGTGTTATCCTCAACTGCATGTCGAGTGGCTTTCCTATTGCACACGAGAAGTTTTCTTAGTATTGCGAAGGTGCTTCTATAAATTATGTTACGCATTATCCATGGTATCCAATGCCATCAAATGTCCATAAAATTTTAATTTATGGCGATGCAACTATAAAGTCGTTTTCACTGCCTATGGGTATGCTGCTGGAAAAAGCATTGGAGGCCCGTTATAAAGACATTAGACAGCATCATGAACATAATAAGAGGAGATCAATACGCTCGAGAAGAATGGAAGACCTGATGCATGCGTTGCTGTTTATTCAGATCCGATTATATCTTTGTTGTCTAAAATCCGCAGGCGTACGTAGATGTATCAGTGATGAAGTTATTCAGTTATTTCGAACCACAATACTTCTCCTGTTCAAATCAAATATTTAAAAAAAATCGCATATCGATTTTTTTAAAAACCTAAAATTTTGACTTATGTCTCTTTTGAATATATGCACGAAAACTATTGATTTCGTGTCCAGGAGTCCTATATTTACTAATACAATTTGAACGAATAATATTCACTTTTCAGCGTTTTATTAATTTTTCACGTCTAAATTGGGTAAAAGTGCCACTGTGCGACGGACGGACATGGCTCAATCGATTTCTCTTTTCACCCTGATCATTTTGATATATATAAGTCTATATCTATCTCGATTATTTCATTCTGTTACAATCCACCGTTATGTGATTAAAACTATAATACTGTGTGTAAGTACTAGTACAGCTGAGTATAACAAACCTCAGCTAATATCCACAGCAGGGAAATGTCTCCACACTGCTTGTTTATAAACATAATCAGTAGTTGTTGACAAATATTGGCATTGTACATCCACGAATATTCATAGATTTTACAACATGTATTTACACAAATATTTTTGCACGTACCATCTTTTATAAAATTATTTTTTTATGGTGTTTTCAAATTTTGGGGGGGGGGTTTAACCCCAAAACCCCCCTCCCCCCCTTGTGTGCGCCAATGATGTACATTGATGTGTAAACAGTTTCGAAATCGAAATCGAAATCGAAATCGAGTTCGAATTCGAATTCGTATTCCCTTTCTGGTTTTCTTGGGATTAAAATGCGACTACGGTTTTTTTAATTTGGTTTTTATTTTCACTGCTACTATTTTGTTTTTGGGTTTGTTTTTTTGTCTTTTTTTTTGTTTTTGGTTTTTTCATTTTTTTTTTTTTGTTTTTTGTTTTTTTGTTTTTTGTTGCTGTTGTTTGCTGCGATTTTACTATAATATATAGGTATGCATGTCCATTAGATAGGGTCGAAAAAAAATGTTGTAAAAGTGCGCCCCTAAATTTGAAGCTTATGTTGAGAGGGTTAAGGGACACAACACAAGTTTTTTTTTTGACCCCGTGAAATACCGCCGAAATTGTTTTTTTCTTGTAACTTTGTTATTTATCATCCGATTTTTAAAATTGATACGTCATTAGTTTCGTATTTTGAAGCTACATATACTGAATTGCTTAAAAGAAATGAGTCTACATTAAATATTCGTAGTGACGTAACTTCTTTGTTTATTAATTTAGTAAAACCCTTTAAAGGCAGCATTGTCATGAATTTTGAAGTACTTTCATTTGGCAAAACAAAGAGAATAATTCATGGACATACAAATAAGTTAGCTGACCCAACTATGTGAAAACGACTTCAGAGCTCAGAAGAGCATTAGAAGGAAGTGTAGAGCTGCAAAATATGAAAATAATGACGTATCAATTTTAAAAATCGGATGAAAAATAACAAAGTTACAATAAAAAAACGATTTCGGCGGTATTTCGCGGGATCAAAAAAAAAATTTTTTTGTGTCCCTTAACCCTCTCAACATAAGCTTCAAATGTAGGTGCGGACTTTTACAACTTTTTTTTTCGTATGGGGACCAACCCTATCTAATGTCCATACGTTTTTATGTTTTTGTGTGTGTTTTTGCTTTTGATTTTTCTTTTGCGTTTGATTTTGTTTTTCTTGTTTTTTTTTTGTTGTTGTTGCTGTATGTCCATACATTTGTATGCATACATGTTCAAACATGTTACTATTTTTACACATTTCGTCCATTTGTCGCGTTGTTGCAGAAAACAACAACAACAACAACTTCGTTGTTGATATTTGCATTTGCATTTCTATGCGAGCAAGCATTTGTAAGTACATGTCTACCTACCGCTGACAGTGTTAAGCGATTCACACGGACATAGCAGCGCACTAACACAAAAGTCGTTTACGCTTTTTTCGAAAATCACTCGTACCAAAAATAAAGATGTTTACACACCATATTTTGGATGTGTAAACGTCTTTATATAGATACCGTAGTTTAGATGATTTAAGTTAATTACTTAGAATGGAGAAGTTGTAGTACGAGACTTCAGAGTGCATGACATATCGAGGCCTTAGCGACGAATTCTAAATTTAATATGTCTGTATATCTCGTAGAGTACCAAACAACTCTTACATTTAAATATGTATGTAGATCTTGCGATCACAATGTCCCATGCTAACAAAAAATATAATAAATCTTTGTTCTAAGAAGTTCCATGAACTAGATTCCGACATCCAAAAATGGCGAAAATTGCACATGGAAACGCCGAAAAAAATAAGAACGAAAATATCAGTGCAAATATACGGCACAGGTGCGCAAGCGGCAACTCCAAATAACACAGTTACGTAATGTAGTTGTAGTGGACCAATAGCTTTACTTTGCACATATGCAATGATAACAATCAATTAAGCCAAGACTGTAAATCACACAGCGTATGAGCAGAACAGAAAAAACAAGAACTAGTATTAGTTGAAAAAAAATTACAAATGTGTGTTTGTATTTCACTACTTTTAAAAGCGCTTACGTTAGTCCAATACCGTTGAATGTATTATTATTATTAACTATCTTTTGTTGTTGTTTTTTTTTTGTTTTTTTCTTAAGTCCATAAATTATAAGCAATTATTGTTGTTGTTTTGTCCATGGCTGCACGAACTTGTACCACAATTCAACTTCCGTTGGCATTCAAGTTCGCTTTTTTTCTTGGTTTCTTTCCTTCAACTTATCCAATCAAATAACAGAAAAGTCAAGCAAGTCATATAAAAAAACAACTGGCCATACCGTTCACCATAACTGTTCTGATAGAAAAATGCGTTAAAATTTGTTATTTATTATTCATTTTTGTTAGGTGTGAAAAGCTTGAGCTGATTTATTAAGCGTATTTCTAATATAAATTTTCTTAAATATATTTTATATGCTTCTTATAAACCTTAGACTTAAGAAACAAACTTTGCTGCATGTAATAACCAGCACAATCTTTATGATGCTTATTTTCATTTCTTATTTTAAAAATAAACACATTTTACCGTTAGGAAATGAACAAAAAAAAATCAGAAAATAATTGTATTATAAGCTGTCCGCGAATCGTATAGAGAGTGATATAATATACCCTCGAAACTGCTCTCTGTATCAAAACATTCGCTATTGGCGATCCCTGATAATAACTAAGCAACCTTGAGTGTAATTAGATATACTAGAATTAACAACGGTGGTTATGCATACGCGCCTAAGGAAATACATAATCTAAAACGAAATGTATGAGCAATAAAACGTGTGAGCGAACTGTTTTAAAGCAGTGTATAGAGTGCATTAGAGATGCCCTTACGCTATTTTCTTATATGGAAAATCTTCGGAATGTTGGCTTAATGTTTCAAATTGGTTAAATTTGGTAATGAATTTTAGTTAAGTGCCTTAATAAACGTGTACGTGATACGCTCAGCATGAACAAATTTTACTCGGAAATTTAAAAACTATTTTCTTCCTTTTTATAACATGAAAGAGTTCGAAAAACTCTAAATATTTCTTATGTTTTTAATTAATATTTTTAATCTATAACAATTGCTCTTATCTATAGTTATAGAAACGCCATATTTATGCTCATCACAACCATAAAACCATTCAATAACTCATAAAAATTTGAGGCACCTTAAAAAAGCAGTTTCTCTTTATGCCCACGTCTATTATGCACCAATTAATCATCAATAAAACCACACAAAAAATACGTAGAGAAAAAAAAGAAATAACCAAGTACAATGAAATACTTTCACTTAAAACTCGTACGTTAACAGTTAATTTTTCGCTATTAATTTTTATGAATTACTTTTGATGCGCCAGATTTACGCAAAATATTACAAACGCACAAATTGGTACACGAACACATAATCAATCAGTAATAATAGTGCTACAACAACGATAATAAAAAATAGCTTCAGCCGGCTAAGCAGTTTGAGTGCTATTTAAAAAAAAAAAACAAATGCGGTCATTTAATTTTTTAAAAGTAAAATATAACGCTGTTTCAGCTCAGCTGCATTTTGAATATAAATAAGTATGTATGTTTGCTTGTGTGTATGTATGAATGTGTGAATATTTTACAAAAGCACATTTTTTGAATGAAATTTTATGCAATTTATGCGCGCTTAGTTATTTTCTTTAATTAATTGCGGCAAGTTCGCTGCTTAAGTCTTTCGTAGAGTTAATCAAGCTGCCAAGCCGTGAAGGCATGCGGGTGTAAATAAATTAGAACGATAACTAATAAGCTTAATATTATGTAGTTAATAGAGGTGATACTGGTGGTAATTATTCACTTTGAAAAAGTATGAATTTAAACTTAACTGAATTAGCGTAAAATGAATAACACGGAGTTATAACCGCCCAAGTACTAACACTACGACAAATTTATACTAAGGAGGCAATTTAACGAAAGTTTATTAATTTTCATTCAGTTCTGTGATGACAAATTAAGAAAAAGAAAGCAAGAATAATGTAAAATGTGCATCTTACATTTCCTATTCATAATCGCTGTGCTTTCTTTTTGTGTAAAATGTCTAGAAAATAAAGCAAAAGCTAGCACCACTTCATTTAACTATTGCGTGAAATTGCAACGAACGACTGAGCTCAGTGCGCACACATTGAATCGAACTCGATTGAATTAGTTCTCACTTTTTCCATTGCAAAGATAATAAGAAAGTTTCACGTTAGACGTCTACTACTTGCTCAGTGTCTTTTCCACTACAAAATCACAAATGGAAAAGCCAGCATACATTTATTTAACCAGCCAACCGAATCGTTTGGCAGAAGCTGTCACCATCGTTCAACGACGTCGTCGATTTCCTTTGGTTAGAAGTAATCAACTTGTTGCGCGCTTTTCACTTTGCGCGCTTCCTAATTTTCAATATTTTTTTTTACTGCATTGTATGGAATTATACTCGTACATATGTATATTCAATACATGCATACATACATACATACATATATAATAAATAAATAAATGCATGAATGAATGAGTCAGCGCACAGTACCTAATCATAAATGAAACGGCCGACCTCGTTGTTCAAGTGCTTTTATCAATGAAATTCAAAGCGGAACCAAGCAAGCCGGCAAGTGCACAAACCAAAACAAATACAAAAACAAGTAAGGAAGCCTAAGTTCGAGTAGAATCGAACATTAGATACTCAGCTGTATGCTTTCATTGTTTGTTTGCGTTTGTTCGATATAGGGTGTATTTTATATGACACGAGTGCTGCATAAACAGGGCGCAGCCACGCCCATTTTCAAAATTTGTATCAATCATCCAAATAAGCATATAAATATTATTGTTAGTGCAAAATTGCATCCCTCTATGACTTTTAGTTACCCGAGCTTCTCTCCCAATTCGAGGTGTGCTCCTTTTTGTTTTTTCCTACTAATTGGGTGGACCTACAGTTTTATGCCGGCTCCGAACGGCGAATGCATTTTTTGTGAGAAGCTTTTTCATGGCAGAAATACTCTCGGAGGGTATGCCGCCCACTGCCGAGAGGTGACCGCTGCTCTTAAAAAACCCAATAATTGGATTTTTACTAATTAGAAAAATTTGTTTGGCTCGGACCGTGGTTTGAACCCGAGACCTCTGGCATAGCAGGCGAGCACTCTACCCACTGCACCACAGCGGCCAACTAACACATGTTATAAAAGTATATAAACCAAGTTTCGTCATAATATCTCAGTTATTTGTCGAGTAATAGGCACGTAGATTCCTTTGTATAAAAAGAGGCGGTGCCACGCCCATTTTCCAAACTTTTTTATTTTTTGTTTCCGGTCTATTGTAGAACTCATGTCACAAAATTTCAGTGATAGATCTTTATATTTGACAGAGATATCGCTTAAAATGTTTTTATTAGGTCACTTTATAATACCCATATATAAAAGTGGGCGTGGTCGTCAACCGATTTTGGTAATCTTTCGTCCACACATTTGGCTAAGTAAATATATCACGCGTACCAAATTTCATCGATATATCTTTAACGGTTTCTGAGTTATGGCTTATAAAACTTTCAATATTTGCCCCTTAATAAGTGGGCGTGGCACCGCCCATTTTCCAAAATTTTTATAATTTTTGTTTTATTTCCCTAGTTGGTCTCCTGCCACAAAATTTCAGTGATAGATCTTTATATTTGACAGAGATATCGCTTAAAATGTTTTTATTAGGCCCCTTTATAGTTCCCATATATAAAAGTGGGCGTGGCCGTCAACCGATTTTGATAATTTTTCGCCAAAACATTTGTCTAGGTAAGCAAATTACGCATACCAAATTTCATCGATATATCTTCAACGGTTTCTGAGTTATGACATATAAAACTTTCAATGTTTGACCCTTAATAAGTGGGCGTGGCACCGCCCATTTTCCAAAACTTCAACAAATTTCTTCATAAGGGCCTGAGCTCAATACGTGGGTAAAATTTTATCACTCTAGCTATATTAGTGGCTGAGATACCAAATTTCCGATTTTTTCTATATAGGAAAAGTGGGCGTGGTCATGGTCCGATTTCGCCCATTTTCAATACCAACCGTCCCAGTCTCGATACCAACTTGCATTTCAAATTTCATCAAAATATCTCAATTTTTACGCGAGTTATCCTGCGTACGGACGGACGGACGGACGGACATGGCTCAATCGATTTCTCTTTTCACCCTGATCATTTTGATATATATAAGTCCATATCTATCTCGATTATTTCATTATGTTACAATCCACCGTTATGAAATCAAAATTATAATACTCTGTGTACTAGTACAGCTGAGTATAACAACCAGATCAACCCACTTGTTTGCTTCTAAATAGTTGTAGAAACTTTCTCGTTTCTCTTTCAATACAAGTATTGCCCGTGTGCTTTTCTATTCATATATTGACGATATCAATGAAATTAAAGTTAATCCTATTGGGGCATACGATAATACCTTTTAAAGAATTAGACGCAAAGTCAGTTTGTCACTGAATCAATGAGCCTGTCAGCCACTTCACGAGTTTCTAGTAAGCGAAACCAATATTATAGTAGATAGAGCAAGAATGAAACGATTTCTAAGCAATTGATGCAAGTATCTTATTGTTTGAAAATTCTGTCCGCTTGTGTAAACATGAAAAAAAATTTTGTCTGTGCTTGAGAATGTGAAAAAAATACAAAATAAGCGTTTAGTGAAATTATTATTCCGGCCAAATCATTTATGTACATATGAGTAGTCCACTCTCAAAAGTCCTTATATGAGTTTTTCATATTAAGCCCCAAAGTAGAAAAAACAAAAATAGAATTTTGATTGTGTACATATAAAATCTGTAGAGCTTTTTGAAAGTGTAATCGTATCTTATGCTATTTTTTTAGAATAGAGAAAGGTTTTGCAATAAATTCTTAATGGATATTATACATCTTTAAATACTGTTACATAATCCATCAAAAACTCAATATCGAAAAAATTTCACATAGCCAGTTTTCAGAGTCGACTACTCATATATTTCTGAAGGTCTGCAATGTAATTGGAAATATTAATCAAGATTAATTATATTAAAAAAAAGAAATTCTGTTCAATTGGTATTTGTTCTTCAATGAACCTAATGATACGTACTTGCTGTGAAAATTAGTTGACAATAAGTAACTGAAACTGCCGGTGCCCATATTTGACGAAGCTTACACAAGCAACCACATAGTTTAATGTTATACGAATAAGTAAAGATAATCTGGCCCAGAAAGTATTTCTATCGACTCCCAGCAGCAGCATCAGAGATTGGTGAGGCCTCCACCGTATTAAAAGTATCAGGTGGAGAATAAAATGAACTTTACGTATACTGGACTCGACAAAAGCTGTTTAAGCGCCACCAAACGACTATCTCTCATGTGAATATCTATAAATTTTTAACCTTTCAAATCTAATTTTTTGCCAAAATAGTTCCCATCATTAAAATTCAAAAAATAATAATCCGCAATCTAATCAGCGGAATTTTAACTTAAACACATTTAACCCTTCACCTAAAAAAAAGTTTCAAACTCAAAATTTACCTGCTGACCCGATGACACTCTAGCTAAGTTTCACCAAGATATCGATAGTTAGTTTAATTATCGAGATAGCAAAAAAGTTGATAAAAACAAACAAAAAAAGCAATAAAGTTCATGAAAAGCGTCAACAGCAATAGAAAACAAGTAAAAGCGCGGCTGTCTTCGGCCGTACCGAAGACTTCATACCTTTCGTGAGTGGGGAAATGAAAAGTTACCTATGTATGTACATAGCCTAGTAGTTTAATTTATAATTTTAGTTCTGTGGGTTATTTATGGAAAGATTTATTAGAAAAAATGGTGTCTTGGCTATTTAAATGGAGGAGCTACACACCAAAATGTCCATATCTGAACAATCGGTTGTGTGGGAGCTATATGTTATAGTGGTCCGATCTTGACAATTTTCGGTAATCCCGTTTGGGCCCATATGGGTACAAATACTTCAAAATTTCAGGCCGTTAGCTGTTAAAATGGAGGAGTTATACACCAAAATGTGTATATCTGAATAATCGGATGTTGTAGAACTATATGTTATAGTGGTCCGATCTTGACAATTTTCAGTAACCTTGTTTGGGCCAAAATGGGTACGTCTACTTCAAAGTTTCATGTCCTTAGCTGTTTAAATGGCGAAGTTATGCACAAATTACATAAAAAAATTTCATGTATATCTGAATAATCGGTTGTTTTCTATATGTTATAGTGGGCCGATTCGGCCGGTTCCGACAAATGATCAGCTGCATATAACAACATACCTGTATTCCGAATTTCATTCAGATATCTCAAAAACTGAGGGACAAGTTTGCGTTCACACAGACGGACGGACGGACAGACGGACATGGCTTAATCGACTCAGCTCGTGATTCTGACCATATCGGTATATATTTTGGTGGGTCCCCCACGCTTCCTTCTGGTACTTTCGACAAAAATTTTTTGGCACTAAGTTATAATACCATTTCATTCTCATGAAAGGTATAAAAATGGTGGACATTCAAAATAATATACATACATACATATAAGTTATCTCACTGCTTCTTTGGGTGAAATTTTTTATATTGAATAAACATATTTTTGTGTCGTATTTTATTTTTTTTGTTTTTTTTTTTTGCTTTTTAGTTTATTTCTTGTTTTCTCTCTTTTACAATCCACAATCACTTGTCTATTTGTGCGTGTAGGCAGCAAAGAAAACTGTTGTTGATAAAGAAGCAACACTGAGCAACATGATTACTCTATCCATGCATGTGTGTGCATATATATATTTATTAGGATGGTCCTTAAATTTAAATTGGCGATTTTCTTCGTAACAGTAACAGAGATGTCACGACACCCTTTAACCGTTCGGGACAAAAGTGTATATGTGGTATCTTCGATTATATTACTTAGCATCGACCTAGACGTTGAGGTTGAGGAAATATAATATAGATTTTGTTTCCATAGGTTTGGAGACCACCCTAATGATTATACTTGTAATAGATAGCCGAGCAGAGATAAGAAAAATGCCAATGGCAAGATACAAGCAAAACAAAGAAAAGAAGAAAAAAACAAACAAAAAAGAAAAGCACGAAAAACAACAACAATAATGTATATTAATATTATAGTAACGCCGAAAAGCAAAATAAAACAAAACAAAACACAAAAACCGTCAACGCCTATTTCAACGACTGTCACGCAAAAAACCCAAGCCAACACAACCTGCTTGCCAATTATTCATCTTCTTGCCGTTGTCTGTTACTGAGTTGCTTTTATAGCGCAGAGGTTGTAGCGGAGCTTGTTTGCTGGTGCTGGTGGGTATCACTTGTTGCTGCTGCTGCTGCTGCAAAGCTTCACTTGTTGCTATTGTGGCTTTTTCACGAAAAAAAATTCCACTTTGCAATGTTGCTTGAAAGCTTGACGAAGGGAAACTTCACATAGGGAGGTATCATATGATTTATACATACCTAGTAGAACTTGAAGCAATATTTCTCCAAGCGGTGCGTAGAAGAGTACTCCATTTGATACCCTTTCCGAAACATATTAAAAATATTTTCAATTTTGTTTTATTTAATTTAATTTTATTACTACCCTTCCTAGGACATGCAATGAGGTGTTTTACACAGCATGAGGGAAGTAATGGAGTACTCGCAAGGAAGTTGGTACTTTCGGATTAATAAAACGATGATCTATAATATAACAATACACTGGCGCAGATGTAACTCTAACGAGTTTTAAGACCGAGCTTCTCTGTCAATTCTAGGCGTGCTTCTTACGAACCTTGAAACTTTATAGTCGTCTTGACTATGATTTATAGCCTCTTGAATTTTCTGGGAAGACCTCTATTTATAAGATATCATAGAGTTTTATTATACTATTGCTTTAACGAGAAAAATACACTGTTATAAATATTTGAATATTTTTTAAACGTTGATTTGGTTTGAAAGAAATTTAAAACTTTTTTTGGGTTAAATTTTTAACCTTCGAAAGTTTAACAGTTTCTTATTCCGTTTTGGTTTAAAATTCAGACTTACAAAAGTTCAAATATATCAAAGTATTTTTTGGAATAAATTTCATACTTCTTTGGTTTAAATCTTACACTTTTTCTCATTTAAACTTTTAAGGTTTAAATTTTAACCTTTAATTGGTCGTAAAATTTGGTTTCAACAAAAAAATTTGAATTTTTGATTTGAAATTCCAACTTGCTTTTTCGAGAAATGAACAATATAAAAAGCTCATTTATAGTTATTAGACAATTTGAATGAATGACTGTGTGGCGTTGTTTGAATGGAGAAACAAACAAACACAAATTAATTATGGAAACAGATAAAATGAAGAAGGAAGAAAAGGAGGAGAAGAGGATAGGAAAAGGACACAATATGGAAAAGGATTAAGTGGATTTTGGGGGGAGAACAATATTGAAGAAAAGGAGCAACAAGTATAGGAAAGAAGATACAATAGGGAAAAGCATGAAGTTGATTTGGGAGCAGACATTTTTTTTTAATTTAAACCAAAAAAGGTTTAAATTTTAAACTTTTGAAAGTCTTAAAATAAATTTTAATTTGGAATAAAATCTAAATCTTAAATGTTTAAAAATCTTTTAAACTTTTCAAAGTTTAAATTTTTATAATTTTTCGGTCGTGTCCTATATATCGACCAAAAAATTTAAAATTTATACCAAAATTTATTTGAATGTACTCCGCAGAAAACCTCATTTTCTTAACTAAAATGCTTGCTGTGTAATGATCAAGCTGTGTTAGTCTATTGCTAATTACTCTATCTCTACCTCTATATTCACATTCTTTCATTTATCCTTATCATAAAAGATATTTTCAAACTATAGTACACAATTCAGGAATGATTAAAATGCATTATTATCTTTACACCAATGACTTTTTCATGACTTAGCATAGACTTTGGAAGCTTGTGAGTTGCGGCAAGTGAAAGTTTCTTAACTAAATACATATACAATCTGCGTACTGTAACTCTGACTGCTACGCGCTTACACCTTACTTTTTGCATGTCCATGCAAACACCATGTAAAAGTTTTAAAATAAAAATCACAACATGTTTTATAAAGAAATGAAAAGAAAATCCTATTAAAACACGATAAAAACCAACCGATAAGTGACCAGTTCACTTTCCAACATCAAAACACCTACTGACTGACTTATTTATAGTAGTGCTATTAATTACAGAGTAGTAATCAAAACAAAATAAGCACGCAAGAGACAAACCTCACCCGTATGCTGGTTTCATGTGAGGCTTACTTAACTCGCGAACATTTCTCAGTTGCAGAGAACTCGCTATAATCAAGCTTTAGCTGTACAGGTGTTTATAATATAAACTTTATATGCACATATGTATGTAGAAATATGCCAACAAGTAAATGAAAATACAAGCTAAGGATAAGCCTCTGTTTTCGGTTTAAACCAGCCGACGACTGAGATTACTGCAGATTAAAGACTTCAAGGCGAACTTAAAAATATGTAAAATGTGTTTGTAAATACACGTATGTACATTAGGCCGTATCGCCTTATAGGGACGCAAGAATAAAATTCGCCGTACGCCCCCGCATATGATGTATTTTTGGAAAACATTTCTGGAATAGTTTTTTATTTTTTTTTGGACGCCGCTAGGTGTCACTAAAATTTATTTTTCTCATACCTTCGGTGTTTATTGTCCGATCTCCAAGTTTAATACATCAATGTCTTTGGCTTGAAAGGGCGGCTTATACTATGGAATTTTATTAACCCTATGTGCGCTATTGGGTTCACTACCACCCAGTACTTAGTTTATACCACCCTAATATACATTTTTTATATCTGCATGTTAGACGTATTCAAAAATCATTAATCTTTTGTAAATTAAGTATTTCGATCGCTTCATTAGAATCCGAAATAAAACACGTTCAACATTCCATGGAATATATGTTTTTCGCTTCCTTTGGTCTCTTAGGTTCATTTTACAAAGATTTCTTCTGAGGTATTTATTGTCCGATCTCCAAGTTTAATACATCAATGTCTTTGGCTTGAAAGGGCGGCTTATACTATGGAATTTTATTAACCCTATGTGCGCTATTGGGTTCACTACCACCCAGTACTTAGTTTATACCACCCTAATATACATTTTTTATATCTGCATGTTAGACGTATTCAAAAATCATTAATCTTTTGTAAATTAAGTATTTCGATCGCTTCATTACAACCCGAAATAAAACACGTTCAACATTCCATGGAATATATGTTTTTCGCTTCCTTTGGTCTCTTAGGTTCATTTTACAAAGATTTCTTCTGAGGAGACTCCTACTGAAATTTTATGGCGAATAATTTTCTAGAACATGTTAACCCTCTAGTACCGCCAATAAAGGGTTATTTTGACCCCTATTTTTAGAAAATCAGGAAAAATAGTATTTTTAAGGTCGCTAGAGGGTTAAATTTTGTTGAGGGTCTCCTCAGAAAATTTGTCTGTAAAATTAACCTAAGAGACCAAAGGAACCGAAAAACCTATATTCCTCGGAATGTTGAACGGCGATGACCATATTCGCTTTAACAAAGGTTACAAAAGTTTTTTTGAGGGGCCTAAAAGCAGTTTCGTATTCTACATAGATTTTCGCGTTAGTAAACGATTTCATAGGATATGAATACTAAATAAAAAACTTAAAAAAAAAAATAAAAAATTATTCGCCCCATGTACACTTTGATTGATGACAAACCACCCATATGTGTATGTATATTAACGTAGATACCCATATGCACATACATACATACATATGTACATATGTATATTACCATACGCAGTTATGTATGCATATTTATTTGACAGTTAACAAATTAGTGGCAAACAAAAAAAGGAATGTTTGCAAAATTGTTCATGGATTTTCGCTCTCACAGCCACTTTCTACTTTTGACAAGCAAATATGCACATATTTTTAAAGTATACATACATATGTATGTATACGTATGCATATGCATTTAACATACAAACAAATATGTACGTATATCAATCAACATTTCGACATCTAATTTCTTTTGCACACACATTAAAGTTTTCGTTAATTTTTGGGTGCGGTGGCATTTTCACTGAACTGTCGTCAGTGGCAGCAACAGCAACAGCAACAATAAAATATACTAGTAAACCCGGCCACGCGATGCTGTGGCTTTCAATTACACTGTGCGACAATTTGAGGGTGGACGACCACTTATTGCTACATTTAACAATTTTTTTGATTGCCATTTTAAATTTGACTTCCCCTTAAAAATGGTTATTTTTATTTTCCGTCGACCTAGATTTTGAATGCAAAGATTTTGTCCGAGGAGTATCATATTGAAGTTTTAATGCGAATAATTTTCTACAATATTTTATCCAAACAGTTTTGTCGTAATTCTCTGTCTCTGTCTCTGTCTCTTTCTCTTCCCCTTTCCCTTTTATTTGCGCTTCCTCTTCCCTTTATCCATTTTATTTTCCGTACTCTTCCCTCTTTAGCTTCCTTTCCTTCGCCAATTCCGTCCTTTCATTTTCCCCTTCCCTTTCTTTTTATTACAGGGCAATACCATTCATGACACTTAAAATTTGAAAACCGGACCAACTGTAGCGTAAAGCTGAATTTTTGAACAGGTGGCAAATCGTTTTGTAAAAATCGTAATATATTACTGATTTTCAGGCCAAGCATTTTCATATGCCCGGCAAAGCCATTTCATATGACACTTTAAATTTAAAAATCAAACTGTCGAGTAAAAATAAATTTTGGAATAGGTGGCAACCCCCTTTGTAAAAATTATGATAAATTACTCGTTTTGGGGCAAAGCACTTTCCTATGACACCTCAAATCTAAAAATCAAAAAGACTATCGCGTAAAACTTAAATTGTGAACAGGTGGCAACCCTTTTTATAAAAATTATAATAAATTACTTATTTTCACGCAGGTCCCTTTCATATGACACCTCAAATTTAAAAATCACACAATCTATAGCGTAAAACTGAATTTTTGAACAGGTGGCAACCCTCGTTGTAAAAATTGTAATAAATTACTTATTTTTAGGCCAAGCATTTTCATATGCCCGGCAAAGCTATTTCGTATGATATTTCAAATTTAAAAATCGAAAAGGCTATAGCGTAAAAATTAAATTGTGAACAGGTGGCAACTCTTTTTTATAAAAATTAGAATAAACTACTTATTTTCACGCATGTATCTTTCATATGACACCTCAAATTTAAAAATCACACAAACCGTAGCGTAAAACTGAATTTTTGAACAGGTGGCAACTCTTGTTGTAAAAATTGTAATAAATTACTCCTTTTTAGGTCAAGGTTTTTTCATATCCCCGGCAAAGCCATTTCATATGACACTTTCAATTTAAAAATCAAACTGTCGAGTAAAAAATTTTAAACAGGTGGCAACCCTTGTTGTAAAAATGGTAATAAATTACTCATTTTCAGCTCAAGCCCTTTCATATGGTACCTGAAATTTATAAATCAAGCAAACTATACAGGAAAATTAAATTTTTAAACAGGTGGTAACCCTTTTCAAAAAAATTAAACCTTCCTGCACATCTACAGGCCAATCCCTTTCATATAACACCCCATTTTCGAAAATCGGTATAATGGTGTAGAAGTTATGGTGCGTACAAAAAATCGCTTAGCGTAATATATATAAAGAAGATATGCACGTTTGCGACAGGTTACAGACACACACCAATTGAGAGATTAATAATAATAAGAGTTGAAATAAGCAGAAAAAAGTTGGTGAAAAGCGGAAAACATATAGAAGCAGCTCTGTTAGCGAGCAACGTGTTTAACCGCTTTTGATTTTATGCGCCACAACAGTAAAAGTGGAAAATAAAATAAATGCAGAATGAATAGATATTGCTGATATGCACTCATTCAATCACATTGCTTAACATACATACATATCGCACCCTAAATAATAAAGTGACACAACTCAAAATTTTTCGAAATCGGTTTTCTTTCATAAATTGGCACGCATATCTCTAGCGGCTGCCAAAAAATCTTTTCCATCAGAGTCTTTTTTAACTGAAAAATAACTATTATACGTGGCTTTTTCCCATATCATTGTCTATAAAAATGAAAAAGTTGTTTGGCTCTGCTGAAAATTTTTGAATTTGAGTTGTGTTACTTTATGATTTAGGGTGCGATATGTAGATATATGCAGATAATTTATAAAATAAGAGCATAATCCGTAATTTGTTGGGCATTTGTAAATATAAACGTTCAAAATTAGCGCTTGGATGCATAAGCAATTCGGTTGCTACAAACAGCGTAAATAGCCATAAGTAAAAATAAGTGTAAGTGTGCCTTAGTTGCTGCTCTTGTTGTTGTAGCAATTGCTGCTGCTACCGCTACGTATGCTTGCTGCTACTGCTGCTACTGCTGCTCTTAATATCACTTTTGCATTTCATAATTAATTCATTATAATTCTTATGACAATTTTTCGGTTTGACAGTTATGCATGTGTGTGTGTTTGTGCGCTAATTTATGATGACTGGGGAAATTTTTAAGTCGCATAGTTTAATTTATTTTTTTTTTAATCTTGTTTGAAATAATATTTATTCACATAAATTTAGCGTGCATTGCTCTGCTTGGCAGACGAAGAAAGTCGTACATATATACACCAAACCCACAATTAAATGTCTAAGCTGATTGTATCAAAATTGTGACTTTAAAAATTTTTAGAGTGGAAGAGATCAGTTGCTATTTGCAATTATGATTAAGAAAAACATTTAGGCGGCGCTCTGGAAATGTGAAAAAGTAGCGCAAGAAGCTAGATTGTGTAGTTAAAGTCTGCATTGAATGCTAGTGACAATGTTTTAGTGCTAAGCGCGAAGAAGAGTAGGTACTTTATGCGAGGAGAATTTGTTAGATTTATGATAATTATTAGCCAACTTAAAATATGAAATGATTATGAAAATATGACAGCAACAGTGAAAAAGAACCATTAATAAGTAAGAGTATAACACAACCATACCCATTGGCTACATTTTTAGTTATGATCTAATAGATTACACTCATATAAACAGAGCGAACTGTTGAAACGGCAATTTTCGCTGAGAGAAACACAAGTTTTATTTAGAAGAGCTCTCGGGTATTCCTTCTGAAACTTTGCTTTGCTCAAAAAAAAAAAAAAAAAAGAAAGCAGATATTTTACCAAAATTCATTTTTAGATATTAATTTCGTTTCTTAGTTTATTCATATCTACTTATCTCCAAAAGAAGATAAGAGTGCTTTGCGCAGAGGTGTGCACAAACTAATATTGCTTTATCATAAGCAACAGTCTAAAAACTGCGCAAAGGCTTTTACTCTTCCCCACACTCCACAAATTAATACTCGTAGCAGACGGTATTTAACTGCTTTAAGATTATCATAAAATAGCATCAAAATATGATCCTCGTGCTAGTTAAGCGTACAGCAGTCAATAGGTGGAAACTTTTAATTTCCGCCAAAATTTGACGAAAAGAAAAAGAAAAAATAGCAAACGAAAACATATATTAGAAAATCAGCGAAAATTTAGTAAAATAAACACTTTCAGCTTTCTTCGGTGAAATGGAAGCGACTCGCGCAATTTGGCGGTTGACAGTGGGTATGTGCTGATATTAAAGATGACTTTAAACACATTACAATTGTTTGTTACCTTGGAAGTTGGGTTGCTTGTGCACTATACTAACACAAATTACCTTACAAAAATTTTAATCACAATAATTAAATAAGTACGAGCATAACATAAAAACAAACAACTTTTAAAAATATTATGAACTAAACAGAAAATGTATAGCAAACTATTTTATGCATAGTTAATCGATTCGTAAAAGTTATAAATTATTTTTAAATATTCTACCTTACAAATTCATACAATCCTAATGTATAAATTTGTGCACTTGTAGATCTCCATTTTTCCATTTTAATTATGTACATCAATACCTTTACTTGTTTGTTATCCGCATGCGTGGTGAGATCGATCGTTGGTTGTTCAATTTTCAAGCCAACTGTTTTGCTGCTCGCGCGCACTAGCCATCGATTGAAATTTTCGCGCTTGTCGAGAAAAACTCGCGCATTGGCTATCGTTTTGTCGCGTCACGTCGTCGGTCGGCTCGTACACATTGCCGCTTGTGGGTAGTATTAATAGCTTCAATTCAAAACAAAAAAGCCAATAGCTTGACTAACTGGTTATCTATAACTTATTAAGCATTGTTTTTTTTTATATTTTGGTTTTACCGTATACAACACTGTCAAGCGGTAAGCCACCCAAATCAAAAACTTATCGAAGTCACCACAGTTAATCACTTGGTGTGGCGCTGGCGAGACGCGCTAAGCGAGCGTGCGCTTTGTTTTAAAATCTTTTTATAGAAAAAAATTATGCTAGTCAAGTGAAAATAAAATAACAAAAGGTGTCGTAAATATAATGGATTGAAAAATTAAGAAGCACAATGGCTTAAGCGTGTGTGTGTTTTGTTTTGAAAAAGAAATAACCGTGAATTTAGTATAAATATGTATAATCGATTGAAAAACAAGTAAAAGCGCGGCTGTCTTCGGCCGTACCGAAGACTTCATACCTTTCATGAGTGGGGAAATGAAAAGTTACCTA
The DNA here is from genome assembly GCA_960531455.1 of Urophora cardui. NCBI lineage: Eukaryota > Metazoa > Arthropoda > Insecta > Diptera > Tephritidae > Urophora > Urophora cardui. The sequence continues at coordinate 143,588,460 of OY482671.1, read as the reverse complement.
TGTATGTACATAGCCTGATTAAGTTTAATTTATAATTTTAATTCTGTGGGTTATTTATGGAAAGATTTATTAGAAAAAATGGTGTCTTGGCTATTTAAATGGAGGAGCTACACACCAAAATGTGCATATCTGAACAATCGGTTGTAGGGGAGCTATAGGTTATAGTGGTCCGATCTTGACAATTTTCGGTAACCCTGTTTGGGCCCATATGGGTACAAATACTTCAAAATTTCACGCCGTTAGCTGTTAAAATGGAGGAGTTATACACCAAAATGTCCATATCTGAACAATCAGTTGTAGGGGAGCTATATGTTATAGTGGTCCGATCTTGACAATTTTCGGTAACCCTGTTTGGGCCCATATGGGTACAAATACTTAAAAATTTCACGCCGTTAGCTGTTAAAATGTAGGAGTTATACACCAAAATGTCCATATCTGAACAATCGGTTGTAGGGGAGCTTTAGGTTATAGTGGTCCGATCTTAACAATTTTCGGTAATCCCGAGTGGGCCCATATGGGTACAAATACTTCAAAATTTCACGCCGTTAGCTGTTAAAATGGAGGAGTTATACACCAAAATGTCCATATCTGAACAATCGGTTGTAGGGGAGCTATATGTTATAGTGGTCCGATCTTGACAATTTTCGGTAACCCTGTTTGGGTCCATATGGGTACAAATACTTCAAAATTTCAGGCCGTTAGCTGTTAAAATGGAGGAGTTATACACCAAAATGTGTATATCTGAATAATCGGATGTTGTGGAACTATATGTTATAGTGGTCCGATCTTGACAATTTTCGGTAACCTTGTTTGGGCCAAAATGGGTACGTCTACTTCAAAGTTTCATGTCCTTAGCTGTTTAAATGGGGAAGTTATGCACAAATTACATTCAAAAATTTCATGTATATCTGAATAATCGGTTGTTTTCTATATGTTATAGTGGTCCGATTCGGCCGGTTCCGACAAATGATCAGCTGCATATAACAACATACCTGTATTCCGAATTTCATTCAGATATCTCAAAAACTGAGGGACTAGTTTGCGTTCACACAGACGGACGGATGGACAGACGGACAGACGGACAGAAGGACAGACGGACAGACGGACATGGCTTAATCGACTCAGCTCGTGATTCTGATCATATCGGTATATATTTTGGTGGGTCCCCTACGCTTCCTTCTGGTACTTTCGACAAAAATTTTTTGGCACTAAGTTATAATACCATTTCATTCTCATGAAAGGTATAATGAAGAAATACAATTTTATTAAGATACGAAACAAATTGTTAGAATTAAATATTCAATGCACACAGAGCGCAGCGAAGCTTAAATATATAATGACAACAAGTGTGACTGAGCTTATTGAAAAATGATTACAAGTCCATTAGCGCGTGTGTTGGCGTAAGAAAGTTTGTCACATTAAATACCGTTAAACCTAATACATGCAACACGATTGAACATGTACGCATTAAAGCAATAACTTGATAATTTATTTTTATAACCAGTTGTGCTTTCTACATTGGCTATTTATAACTTCGTTCGTCAAGAAATGTGCAAAACGATTAAAAGAAATAATCAGTATACAAAAAAAAGACCGATTGATCGTAAGAAGCATTGGTTATTAAGTGAGATAAGAGAATATAAATGTAATAATTACAATATTGTGGTGGGAGTCTTCAGTCCCAGGACCAAAGCATCACTGCCCCTTGAAATTTATCCCCACTCGATTATCAGGCCCCTTGGGAATATAGTTGCATGTGTTATATTGCTCTATAATTCAGCAAGAAAATGGGAATAGAGGTTAATGAATAGACCACGGTCCTTGTCAGGAAGTTTGCAGCTACTAAGCCAGTAGTGCCTGAGCTATTTCTAGCAATATATCAACACATCTACCATTAGGAATCGGCTCAAGCGAATCAAAATAAAATTGAGGGAAAATAGTACTGGCGTCAGATGAATGAACAGACTAAACTCTAAAACGAAAGTAAAAGAAGTCGATTCGAGAAGATCCATTAACTCGTAAACAATAATCCAAGAAATTTGGCAGGAACCTTTGAGAACACAGCAGGCTTAAAAGTCATATACACAGACTAAGCATCGTTTGAAGTAGCCTATGTCGTTTCTGTGATATGGCTGCGCAATTTCTTGTCACAGTTATTCTTCGACAGTTATTCTTCGGTATTTGAAACAACTCGTTTATAGCAGACCAAGCGATGTCATGAGCGCATCTAAAGCTCAAACTACAATTCTCAATTGATTTTCTGTTCTATTCTACTAACCAAAGCTCGGTATAAATGCTCATATTCAGTTCCGTGCTAATTAAAAGTCAATTACTTGCCCCTGTATTTTGCCTTTTTGTCACCAAGTAATCATTTGGGTCACTGCAATATATAAAAAGGGGAACAAACCACGTGTGTTCCATATTAATACATTTGCGTGAGCATTTAAAAATACAACGTTAGCACGCATTTTTCTTTTTTTTATTTAATTTGTTTCTCATTCGATTATATTTTTGTTTTTAATATTGGCCTTTATATAAATTTTAAATATTTTCGAAAACATCTATAGCCTTAATTTCAATAAGCAGCCAAAATCCAAATTATCACACACACTCGTTTGAATAAACACAGGAATTGTAACATTTCAAGACTTTGTTTGCCTTGTCTTATGCTAATAAAATACACGAATTTATTTAAATTTTTGTTTAATTTTAAACAAAAATGCCATTAAGTGATCGCTTTATATATACATACATATATATATGAGTGTGATTTTCGAGCGTTTAATGTAAAGATTATAAACTTAATACTTTTCGTGTTTTTGTGGCATTTTATCGAAGGCTTTTGCTATGTCGAAATGCTTTCACGCAACAAGTTCGTGTCTTAAGTCTTTTGAATTTGATGGACAAAACAAAGACGTTCGATCGATCAGCAGTAGAAAACGTGACAAATAATTGTAGAAAAATAAAGAAAAGTAATAAAAACAGCAAATATATATTAAGTAAATAAATTAACTAATGAAGCTACAAAATAAAATGAGCAAATGAAGTTAATTATTAGGGCATGGAAATCTATGCAAATACATGTTTTTCTTAGATTTAGGTAGAGCAAAATAAATAAACAATCTTTGCGAATCGTGAAATTGTCTTAAAAATGGCATTCAAATGTTTTTGCATATTTGGCATATTTTGGTCATATATGCATATCATATATATTATTTCTAATTGATGTTTTATAAATATCCCTTTTTGTGCTCACATAATTTACCAAAATTAATAAGTAGGGCATCGTTTTAAAGGTATTAATTAGCTATGCATGCGACACGGTGTTTTATTGGGCGTGGTACTTTATATGAAAAGTAAGGGGGGTAAAAGGGGGGTTTACCCCCGCAGCGGGGAGTGTTATGGAACCCACATAAAATGTATATCAAACTAAAGGGATTCAAAATACCTATCGAATAGTATAAAAGTATTTGAAATCGGTTCAGTAGTTTTTAAGTAATTGCAATTTAAAAAATGCATAATATAAACTTTGACCTTTAATAATTTTGGTTGTTGTTGTTTCCAAAAAAAAAATTCGCTTTTATACTCAACTTAGCCTGTTTATCAATCCTCATACTTGGTTTTTTTATTTCATAATTGTAGAAATTTCACATTTGTACCAGATCGTGCTATTTTTTCAAATTTGTGGGGCTGGGGGCACCTCTAAACATGCGAGTAGGTCAATAAAATTTTAAAGAGATTATTACTGGGCTAGAAAGGTGCCGTTCTGGCTTTGGAACAAATTGAATTTCCAAAAAAAAATTTCACTCCACCTTAATATATAAGAGTATATCAAAACGATCAGGATGAAAAAAAATGATTGAACCATGTCCGTCCGTCCGGCCGTATACACTCTAACTTGCGCAAAAATAGAAATATTTTAATGAAATTTGGCACATAGATTCTAATGGGAACAGAGAAAATTGGGCTTGAAAATAAGGCATATGTGTGTATTTCGAAAAGCACGTAAAACATGATAATTCAATCACTAATAAAGCCCGAGTGATGAAATGACGTTATGCCGTTATGAGGAAACGTGCTGAAATTTTGAAAAATGGGCCAAGAGGAGCAAATTTTCAAAGATTTATATGTCAAAACTGAGGAACTGTAGCAGATAAATCGATTAAGCCAAGGCAAACGTGTGGAAAAAAATTACCCAAGTCGGCAAGAACCACATACGCACATAAAAATATATATAAAATATATAAAAATATATTGCACATACCTATATAGGAATAATAAAAACATTTTATGCGATATCTTTGTCAAACATAGGTAATTCATTGAAAGTTCCATAAGATCCACCAAACCAAATAAATAATAAGTTTTTTAAAATGGGCGTGACAGCACAAACCATACCGACTGGCGCCACGTATGTTTTGTTATTTTTTGCGCAAGATGCGCACGGGTCCGTCTAGTTTTTACATATTTTGCGTTGTTTGCATTTTTTTTATTACATATTTCGCATTATATTGCCTATTTTTGTAATTTGCTAGTTGACAGTTTTATACAAACGAAATTCATGCACAACAGTCATCTGACGACGAATAGAGTTTCGTGTGAACACGGCTATTATTAGTATTTTCGATACGGTGAATACCTGTCGACAAAGAGCCGTTTTCAAACATGCTCCTATTACCTCTGTGGATGTACAACGTTCGTTTTCTATGTATAAGAGCTTTTTTCGATCGAATCGGCAAAGTTTTCTTTTTGAGAATATGAAAAAATATTTCATTGTGTATGCTAATGAATCGTTAAATAAGGACTAACCTTTACAAATTATGAAATGTTCAAGACTGAATTTATGTACATATCTATAAAAACATACATACATATTGCTAGCTTAGAGTGCAAATTTTGTAAGTCCTTTTTTCAAACATTGTAGGAGAGACAAAAAACAAAAAATTAACAAATTTCGAAATGAAAAAAAAAATCGCTTCATGTAAATATTTTGGACTTACACAATTTTCTTCGCTTTTTGGACTTACACAATTTGCGTATCGCTGAATAACAACGATTGGAAATATGACAAGTATCACAGACTTGTTTAGCGTGGTGCGTATTTGATTTTTCTAGCGTTCTACATAAAAATACAGTTTTTCATAAAAAGTGGACTTACACAGTTTGCACTCTAAGCTAACGATATGTATAAACGTACAACGTAAGAGCAAAATTGAATTAAAAAATGTTTGTACCTAATTTATTGAGCTATTGTAACTTCAATAAACATGAATTATCTGAAGTTGAAAAAATTTGAATTAATGCATTTTTTTTGAATTTTCGTGCATATTTCTCAGTTTTTGTTGCATTTTTTATGCGCATATTTTTTATTTTTTAGTAAATGAAATTCCATGCCCTACTAATTATAAAATCAAGGGGAAAAAATGAAAGTATTAAAATACAAATTAATTACAAATAACAATATATTTATTAGAGAAAAGCGTTATGTATAATATGTGCTTGTGTCTGTGCACTTTTTAATTGTGATAATTAGCAATAAATAATGAGTTATGTAGATGAGCATCACATCGTTAAAACTTTTCAAACTATCGTCTCTACTCGTCACTGATAACTATAAAGAAAAACCAGTCATTTTTGCTCCACAGAAAGTCGTAAAAATAGTCTTTAAAAATTGTGTTTTTTTTTTTCTTTTAACTTGAAAGTATATGTCCGCTCTTTCGTTAACTTACATATATGAAAAAAAAAATTTTCGGTTGAGAAGAATAAAATCTTAAAGCCCATAACAGCAAATATGATATGAAAGCTCGAAAAGTTCACTTTAATTAATTTAATATTTATATAAGCACACCTTAATGAGACTTGCTTATTTTTTCACATTTCTTTCTACTTTCAGATAATGAATAATCCCCAATCCACGAAGCAATCACTAAAAGTTATTAAAACATAGTTTGCTTACTCAACTCACAACAAATCCATCAATCAGCAGAGTTAATTTAGTGAAATAAGAATTAATTGACAAAGTCACAATATTAGCGTAAAAAGTTCAAAAAAAAAAAAAAAATGGCGCTTCGCTTGCGACGTGATGTACAAAAAGCATCATATTACGTGTGGTTTTTGGGCGCCGAGGAGGCGAAAGGTTTGCGCGGTACACGTGTCATCAATTCGGTATTACCGTATCTGATAGATCGATCGCGTGGACAAGAGCCGCTTAAGGTGACGCTGCAAGTTTCGCACAAAGGCATCAAAATATTACAGGTGTGCTTTGTTTTATATAAGCAAATGCATATGAACATAATAGAAAGTTGTAGATACATATCGAGCCTTAACCGCCATAAAAGTGTATCCAACAAAAAGTAGATTTTACAGGAGACTTTTTTTTATTTTCTTGGCATACAGTTTGTATGTTTGAAATTTATTTAATCACTAACTTCGAAACGGCATATTTCACACCTATGAAATTTTAGGATTTGATGTGTGTGATAATAAATTATTTATTTCCATAAAAAAAGCTAAAATCGATAATTTTGTTGGATACACATGGTTCGGGCTCGATATATCACTAATTAGTTTGCTATTGACAGACAAAAAAATGTGTTTGTGTCGCATTTATAATTTATTTTCTTTTGTTTTTAATAAACTCGTTTATTACTTTATTTCATTTCATATTATTTTATTTAATCTTATTTCGTTTCATTTTATTTTATTTTATCTTATTTTATTTTATTGTATTTTATTTAATTTCATTATATTTTATTTTAATTTATTTTATTTTATTTTATTTTATTTTATTTTATTCTTTTATTGTATTTAATTTAATTTAATTTAATTTAATTTAATTTAATTTAATTTAATTTAATTTAATTTAATTTAATTTAATTTAATTTAATTTAATTTAATTTAATTTAATTTAATTTAATTTAATTTAATTTAATTTAATTTAATTTAATTTAATTTAATTTAATTTAATTTAATTTAATTTAATTTAATTTAATTTAATTTAATTTAATTTAATTTGATTTAATTTAATTTAATTTAATTTAATTTAATTTAATTTAATTTAATTTAATTTAATTTAATTTAATTTAATTTAATTTAATTTAATTTAGTTTAATTTAATTTAATTTAATTTAATTTAATTTAATTTAATTTAATTTAATTTAATTTAATTTAATTTAATTTAATTTAATTTAATTTAATTTAATTTAATTTAATTTAATTTAATTTAATTTAATTTAATTTAATTTAATTTAATTTAATTTAATTTAATTTAATTTAATTTAATTTAATTTAATTTAATTTAATTTAATTTAATTTAATTTAATTTAATTTAATTTAATTTAATTTAATTTAATTTAATTTAATTTAATTTAATTTAATTTAATTTAATTTAATTTAATTTAATTTAATTTAGTTTAATTTAATTTAATTTAATTTAATTTAATTTAATTTAATTTAATTTAATTTAATTTAATTTAATTTAATTTAATTTAATTTAATTTAATTTAATTTAATTTAATTTAATTTAATTTAATTTAATTTAATTTAATTTAATTTAATTTAATTTAATTTAATTTAATTTAATTTATTCTATTTAATTTACTTTAATTTTATTCTATTTTATTTTATTCTATTTTAAGTTATTACGTTTTATTTTTTTTAAATTTATTTTATTTTTTTTTTAATTTATTATGTTTTTATTTTTTATTTTATTTTTTTTTCATTTTTTATTTTTGTTTTATTTTATTTTATCTTTTTTATTTTATTTTATTTTATTCTATTCTATTTTAAGTTATTACATTTTGTTTTATTTAAATTTATTTTATTTTATTTTATTTTATTTTATTTTGTTTTAATTTATTATTTTTTGTTTTGTTTTATTTTACTTTATTTTAATTTTTTATTTTATTTTATTTATTTCACATTTTTATATTATTTTGTTTTATTTCAATTTACTACAACACTTATGACTGCACACATATAGTATGCATTTTATTTCTTTGGCGACTCAGTTGAATTTCATTCCATTTCTCTTCCATTGTCATGTTAATAGGGCTCATCGAAACATTTCATACCACACAGTGCCATAACCAGCTCCGTGCTAACCGATGATATAGTTGCATGCGTTTTATTGCTCTATAATCCAGCAACAAAATGTCCATTGCATGTGCATGCCTATCGTTGCGATTCCGAGTCAACAGCAGCGGCGTTACATCAACAATTACAAATATTAATCAATCGTCCGGAAAATCAAAAACGTTTTGAAGAATTGGAAACACGGTGAGTTAGCAAATTTTCTTGTAGTTTTACACAAATATTTCAGATGTTTCTTCTGCGCACCACTTGTGCGCAAGCAAGTTCGTGTCTTAAGTCTTCCGTTTGTTGAAGGCGGTCGTCAAGTGAAAGTCGTAGAAGTGTTTAATCATTTGCTTTAGTAATTTGTGATGATTGAGCAGAAAATTTATATCTATGACGAATGTTACGGGTAAATTTAAAACAGGTTTCCTTTTTTTTTGAATAATCAATTTTTCGTAAAATTATATAAAATGTATGTATGAGTAACATCGGAAATTAAGGAAATATTCACAAAGCGGATAGCACCTTGCAGTCATGCAAGAAAATTAAATATTGAAAAAGATAATAGATGTGTGTTGAAATAAAAGTTTAGAAAATTACTAAATGTGCATGCATATTTGCATATATCTATGCATATACATATTTTATGTATCAGCTAACACGCAGCCAAGAAATTATGTGCTAGTAAAATTTTCAAAAAATAATTTCTCTCACTTGCAGTCAAACTGTTTATACATACATATATACGCGGAAGAAAATTTTCCAAAACGAACCTTAAACAGTTAAATGCGATATTTGTTTCTCCTCATGCAATGATGCGCGTTACCACATACACTTAAACGTACCACACGGCGTTGTCAGTCACTGATTTTGGCCGGACACTGCAAGCCGACAGTAAAATAGGCAAATGTCTAAATGGCTGCCTCCTCTTTTTTTCTTTGTTGTTTTGCAGGCGGCTACGCTCCTTTTACGGTTCTTCCTCATTTGTTTGATGCATGCAATGCGTCGGGAGCTGCATGTACAGCCGTAATGGCAGATATTTCTTTTGCGTGTCTTTCTCGCTTACAAGTTTTGGGTGCACTTGAGTTGTTTAACTGTGTGCGCATTGATGCTGTAATTAACTGGCGCTGCGTTTATGTGATGCGTTCATTAATTAATTGCGGGAATAATGGAGAAGTCTGGCACACCATCACACAAGCCAATGGAAATGAGATAAAGATAGGAAACGTGTGTGTGAAATGGCGTGGAATTTCACATTAGGGCAAGTAAGACAAATTTAACTGAAAAAAAATTTAGTTTACTCTTCTTTTATGTACCATTTCACAGTTATTTCCTAGAAAAGCGTGTTTATCTTTTTTGTAATTCTTTGTTTTTTTTTTTGCACAATTTGATTAACTTTATTTCCTGGTTTCTGCCGCACATTTTAGGCATTCCACAGTCTAAGAAAATTGATTAGGCCTACTTACAAGTATGTATTTATGTCGATATTTGGGTTGATTGTCGCATATTTGTCTTTCTTTTACTTTGCTACAAAATATTTGCAAATGATGGTGGTGTTTGTAGGTATGTAAATATTTATTTTACTTCGCAAACATATTTGGCTTTTTACTCTTGACCTTCTTTGCGCAAATTTAATGTACACAACGCTTTCTCCTAAGTCCGCTGGCACTTTTAGGCATGAGTGAATATGAGAAACGCAAATAAATGTTGGCATTCATTGACACAATAACACTTAGTTAGGTGCTGGAGCTTTAAGCTTAGTTTTTGTAAAATTTCGCTCCCTCTCTCCCCCATTACCAATTCAAGTTGTGCGGAATTTGCTATATGCCTGTTATTTAGATTAAATAAACATCGAGCTTCAAATGATAAGAGCAAACATAACTTTTTGTGATTACGTTCTTTCAACAGCTCTTGAAGGCATGTATAGGCCATTTTTGTCTTTTACGCTCAAATAAATTTATGTGTCATCTGTGAGTTAATTATTTTTGTTCTCCGCACATGATCTCGACTTTAATTGTGCACTCTAACATTTCATACATAATGCAATGCAATTCAATTGGAAATGTCAACGCGAACGCCAACAAACTGTCGAATATGCGAAATCAACCACAAATTGTGAACATGCGGACATAGCACATACAAACACATCAAAATGTGTAAGACCAAACCCGATCCGAGCAAGTCAGACCAAGGTGGTTTTGAGTGTAGGTATGACAAGTCAAGCGCACAGATTGCGACCACACATAGCTCATACACACATACATACACATTTATATGTACCCTGTATAAAATTCTGCGAATAGTCTCGAAAGAGATTTGTCCCGACAATTGTCTACAATTACTCCTCAATTGTACCCGGAATGGTAAAAATGTTGACTAATCGTTTGGTAATTGTACTCAAAGCGTTATAAACGAACTTCGAAATATGCTTTTGTTCAGTTATAAAAGGATACAACTTCCATTCAACATCCGATTGGCATCAAAGTGGAGTAGTCTACCTTCGTATGCGTTCAGGTATAAAAGGGTGCAATTAGTCTTCCAATAGGACATGCTCAAACAAAGAGAACACTTCATTCCATATAAAGGGACCACAAGTTGTATTAGTCGCATGCTCTCTTGCGAATCGTCCTGTACATATACCGGATTAGTCGCATTTATTGCAGCTTATATAATTGCATATAGGTATGTAACCATAAGTTCTTTTGTGCATATTCGCACAAGTAACCAAATGAAAATTATGTAATCGATTTGGTGTTGATGCTGCTTAAGGCGCAGCCGGCTGCTGCTACGTGGTTTTCGTGCATCAGATGACTCTGTAAAAATGAATTGATTAAATAAATAACAAGATAATGTATAAATGCATTTATTAACATTTACCGAAAAAATCTATATGTATGCATGCACGTACATATAAGCCAAAATAAAAGTGCAGCAATAAAAATGTAACCTTAATAAATGCTTTTAGTGCAGGAATTTAGCGCGCATAGCTGTGCTGCCTTGAAAACTGGGCCATAAATTATTCTGAATTCGGGTATGAAGTTGTCAAAGAATTTTGCTGACGAATTTTTAGTTATTCGTGTTTGTAAGTAGTTTTGAAGTTTGCAGTTTCAAGCGTTATTAAGTTATATTATACTGCTGATAATAATATCGCGGGTACTATAAAGCAAACGGCAACCTTTGCTTTATTTCACTTGCAAATGGGAAATAACACCAACTTTTCGGTTTTGCTTGGTTTCCAAAAGTGCTTGGCAATTAAATCAATTTTCTTTTATTTCACTTTTATTTTATTATTTCATGAGGCAAGATGCCGAGATCTGATGCGGTTGCGTGATTGTATTAACAAGTATAAAAAATATATGCACATATGTATTATGTATATGGAAAGGAGCGATGAATGCACGTCAAAAGGAGAAATCAGTAAATAAAGTCGCCAAATGTACAATTTTGTTTTAGTGCCCAATTTTCAATTTAAAAATTTGGTATTATTTTTCAAGGCCAGATGTGATAAGCAAATTTGTGTTATTTCCCAATTGAGAGCGCAATGACAAAGATGTTTTGATACGAAACTCTTTCTTGCTCTCCAAATTTCTCGATTTTCCAAGGGGTTTTATTTGGCTTTGTTGCCAGCATCAACACAACATAAAACCCCGCCGATCAGCTGTTATGCAAATTGCTGGTGCGAGAAGGGGAAACACACCAAAATAAATTGTTTCTTTCGGTGGATTTTGTTGTTTTGTATTATGAGTGTAATTTTATTGAAATATTGATTTATAAAAAATACAGAGGTAATTGTAGTGCTTTTATGTACTGTGCAGTTTATTGTTTGAATTTAAAAAGATTGTTTCAATTAAAATTATATATATTATTATATATATTATTAAAAATATGTGTAATGAGATGTGAAAGCGGGCATCGGTTCTTTAAGTTCACCAACGTCCAGAAGGCCAAAAAATACGATTTAAAGTGAACATTTATTTCGAGTCGGTAAATTTAAATATATATCCGGTATCCGAATATTTTTATACAACGCATTCTACATAAATATCTGTTGGGTAGTGTGGAAATTGTAAAATAGAGCAAAAAATTCCAAAGAAAATACAACACCACTACTTGTACATCTTACTGTCCCCATCACATTATTCTTAATTTGTACGAAAATGGGTTTCGAACACGAGATAATCGGAATGTCGGAAAACCACATTATCCTGTATATTATTTCTGTAGTTATATATATCCTTACCTTAATTTGGTATATTTCCCAAATAATGTGAATTTATTACCATTATACCCTGTGTAAACATATGTACCAGAGATCAGCATGCGATACATATTTTGTGATTTAGAGTATACTCATAAAAAATGCGGTGGGAGTATGACCGCAACCGCAAAATATGCGATCATAATAAACACCGTACCGCATTTTCTTGATCAATTCCGGTGTGCGGTAGTATGGATATCACAACACCGCAAACACCGCATATCGTAAACACCGCATATCGCAAACACCGCATACCGAAAACACCGCATTTCCCAAATAGAGATATTTACAATGTTGCAAGTTCGATTTTTTGTTTGTAATTTTTACCGTCTTATGAATTTCTGATGAAAAATACTACTGATTACAATATGATTTTAACCAAAGAATATCTATACACACTCAAAAAAAAAAATTACTCAGATTATGGAAAAATGGGAATGATTCGGCGCTAAAGACATATTTCCATATTTTGATGTACAATTTTCTTTAAAACGTGGTTTTTATTACTTGATTTGAATCATTCCCACTTTTCCATAATCTGAGTAAGTTGTTTTTTCAGTGCAGGAAAACTCTTAGGATTGGTTTTTTTTTTTAATTTTTTCATTGAAAGGGCCACTTGTTTACATTCAAAATAATTTGACTAATGATTGATTTCAAGATAATGATGATGATTTCAAGATAAAAGTATCTCCCATTTACATGAAATAGAGTTTTTTCCTAGAATCCTTGAATCACATTTATGGCTTCTTAGTAATACACATAAGTTTTGTTTACACATTTTTGTTTGACTGTGACATAATTCTTTATTTTCCAACGAGGCATTCATTCAATTTTCACAATCGACAAAATTGGCTACGATACATTGATTGAAACCGAAGTTTTTGTCATTTTATTGGAGCAACAACAATACACATGTTTATTTTTATACATTTTATTATGCGCCCGTCAGAATGAATACTTTTCCGTCAATCTAGCAATTCATTTAACTGAGAAACATAGTTGAATTAGATGTCTTTTTTACGGCAAAGCTGAAGTACTGAATGTGTCGATCGTCATTTAAATACATCTAATTCAACTATGTTGTCAATTAAACGGATTGCTAGTTTGACGGAAAAGTATTCATTCTGATGGCCCTATTAGTCGTACTAATAATAATATAATATATAATACAATGGCGCTATTATAACTCTGACGAGTTTTATGGCCGAGCTTCTCTCCCAATTTGAGGTGTGCTCCTTTTGTTTTTTCCTAATAATTGGGTGGACCTACAGTTTTATGCCGGCCCCGAACGGCGAATGCATCTTTTGTGAGAAGCTTTTTCATGGCAGAAATACACTCGGAGGGTATGCCGCCCACTGCCGAGAGGTGACCGCTGCTCTTAAAGAATCCAATAATTGGATTTTTTACTAATTAGAAAAATTGTTTTGGTGTTTTGCTCGGACCCTGGCTTGAGCCCGAGACCTTTGGAATAGCAGGCGAGTACTCTACCCACTGCACCACAGCGGATTGGATTTCAAAAATGAATGTTTGATTATTTCATTATTGTAAAATATTTTATTATTCAAAAAACTGCCACAAAAAACAAAGCACACAAAAATAAAAAAAATACTTGAGAATAAATTTGCTGTATATCTTATAATCAGTAACGCATATCTATGTATTTATGTACAAATGAATTTTCAATTGCCTATACCTTTGCAGTGTGTGAAAAATTTCCGGCAACACTGAATAGTATACAAATAAACAAATGCGGTGATTGCGGTGTTTGCAATATACGGTGTTTGCGTTATGCGGTGTTTGCGGTATGCGGTGTAAAAAACACTAAATACCGCAATATCATTTAAGTTTTCAATCAATGCGGTGGCGGTGAATTTTTTTTCTGGGTACTTATTTTTTGAGCCACTTAAAAAATAAGTATTTTTGCGGTGCCTTACAAAATGCGGTGCACCGCTGCTGATCTATGATCTGTACATACATAATAAGTACTTGTATGTACATTAGCATATATACAAATATTAACTGTTATTATATCAATATTCATATACCCGATAAAGAGCAGACATCGTATTTAAAAATAATTTCCCATTCGTGTTTCTGGCGCTAGACCGACGATATACAATTAAAAGCTACATTGCAAGTGGGTATAAATATAATAAAAATTCAGTATAAAACACGCCAAGCTTTTCTTATACTAGTCGTAGCCTATTATACCATACAGTTATGTTAGACAAGACAATGTTTAGGAAAACTATTGCTGTTATGCTTAAATGTCGCCATGAATTTACATTTGCATAATAACAAGTTTTATGAAATCGTATCATGATGCTCCACAACATAAGATTTAGCATTTAAACAACGCTGTAAGGCATTTGCAATAATAGCGCTAGAATTTGCTAAGGTTAGGGTGGTAGTAAGTACTTTAGATGTTGGCACATAAGATCTGCGATTATAGGGCATAATAGCAACCTCAGTGATGCAAGCATATTAGAGCTTTGTATTTTCTTAATTTTGTCAGATCGAAAGGTCCTTTAAAGTCATGCTTCGGAGAAGGCTTTACGGCTTTATGGTTTAGTTAAGAAAAACCCGCTGAACGCAGAAGAAAGGGGAGAACTCCACTGCGTTGGGAAGATCAGGTGGACAGTTATGCTGACTCCCTAGGTATTCCCAAATGGCGCCATGCTGCACGAAACAGAAATAGCTGGCGTACTTTATTAGACTCGGTCTAGTAGACGGTTACGTACCAATTATGTAAGTAAGTAAGTAAGAAAACACTCCAAGCGTCATTATTCGCTTTTATACTTGGTTTATGTGCCAGAGGTCTCGGGTTCAAAACACAATCCGAGCAAAACAACAAACAAAATTTTTCTAATTAGTAAAAATCCAATTATTGGGTTTTCTAAGAGCAGCGGTCACCTCTCGGCAGTGGGCGGCATACCCTCCGAGAGTATTTCTGCCATGAAAAAGCTTCTCACAAAAAATGCATTCGCCGTTCGGAGCCGGCATAAAACTGTAGGTCCACCCAATTACATAGTAGGAAAAACAAAAAGAAGCACACCTCGAATTGGGAGAGAAGCTCGGCCATAAAACACGCCAGAGTTATAATAGCGCCATTGCATTATTATTATTATTATTAATTGGTTTATACCTTGTGTGTATTCCCGCTTGAGCAGAGCATTTATAATGCCAAAAAGACCATAGGCATTCCCCAATCTGATATTTGTGATACTAAGAAGGTATGATGTTGGCCGATGACACGTTTGCGAGAAATGAACCTGTTAGGTGGCAGCAGATTCGGGATATTTATAATTTTACTTTAGTTTGCGACACTGGGCTTCGGATATCAGCTAGTTTTCTTCAAAATTGGAGAATACGCGTTGACGTTTCATTGAGCAAGTGTACTGAAGAGAACACTGCGTTAATGGAACACCCTAACGCAATAACCTACATATGGCAACTGTGCATTGTTGCAAATTTGTGTTTGCTGTGCATTCGATTGTCAAGTTTGGTTTATAGCGCCCTTTGGCAAGTGTCGAGGATGGCTCCGATTGCGCATAAATTTTAACTGACGGAAACAAATAGACATTGCAGCGGTTCTTTGACTGCAAAGTACGACTTGCTGCATAACAATTTTTGGTGCTTTCAACACGCCTACCTGCTGCACGCCTACCTGCTGCAGCAAAAGTGCTAGCAATTTTTTATCGCCTATTTTTTTCTGCATTTTTATCAAACATTCGTTCTGAATACTTCTCATATTATTATTTTTCGTTTTTATTTGTTTTGTTTTCATTTCAGTTTGGGCATCCTGCCGCCATTGCCCACGTCATATGGAGCCGGCAGCAACAAGCCACCATCCCACAACGTGGCCAGCAATGAACACAACAACAACAACAACAAACCTAAACAACACTATTTGTCACAACAACAACAAAAACAGCAACACAAACAACAGCAAAAACAACAACAACAACAGAAACAGCATAACCGTCGGCACGAATCCTCGCCGAAGCGGTTTAACTCATCACTGGGCAGCGATACTGGCAACAGTACGCGCGACTCGGAATGCAGCGAGGAGCACAGCGGTGGTTCGCCAGTTTCACGTTCACCACCCGTCACAGCGACCACAAAACCACCGCCGCTGCCACAGCCCACTAACGAGCTGTTCGATTCGTTGGCCGCAGAGTTACGTGCCAAATTAAATGGGAACGGACCGCCTTTGTTATTGCCACCGCGCGACTACGACACGGTGCATCGTTCTAAGGGTAATTTGGCAGCAATCGAGCTGCGTCGCTGTCGAAATGCCTTGATAGTGGGCAGCGGCGCCACACCGAACGCGACCATAGTCGGCGGCAAGCAGGTTTCATCGCGTGGCTCGTCGGGCATCGGCTCAGATTTGGCACCAAGCCCAGAGCGGCAGGATTTGAATAGCTCGAGTGGTAAGTAAATTAGAGGGAATGTAATTCAATTTTACAAATTAAAAAAAAAATAATTCACTTTACGTTCTCTCTCCCTCTTGTTGCAGAAGATGAGCAGTGGTCCAACGAAGCAGATAACTCAGTAATTGCGCTCAAACCCTCACAGATTGCAATGGAACGTTCGCCACCCATAATACCACATCATCCGCAACTGAACCGTAAGAGTGCCGTCCAACCGCCCGAAGACAGTTATTTGCGCGATCTTCCAGCCAAGCCGTACAAGCCACGGCCGAGTGCAATTAGCAATGCACATCGTGAAAAGATCGTCGCCTCCTCACAAGAACGCGACTTATGCTCTAAAACTCCGTCGGCGAAGACAACGAGCTGGCAACGCGAGGATGAAATTAAACCGATTATTGTGCGACCAGCCGATTATAATGCGAAATTTAGTCGTGTGCTACAAGCTGAAACCAAGCAAGATTATTACACCGGAGGCGGTAAGCACGATCGTGATCGCGAGCATCCGAAATTACGTGATACCGACAAATATAATGATATCGATCATTTACTGAACAATAAACTTACACTGGAAAGCAAAGCGGCTGAGAAACATTTTGCGAAACATCATGGGAACGATGTTGAAGATTTGGATTATTCGGATCCACCAAGCGATGATGTGCCCTTGCCCCGTACGTCAAGCCACCGCAAGGAAAATCTAACTGATAAACAGAAATTTATGGAATACACGGCTAAAAAACAATCAAAGTCTTATGCTGCTGAAGAAGCTCAGCGCTATGGTGGGCGCCATCGTTATGTCGATCCGGCCGATCTGCCCTTCGAACAGCCCTCAAGCCATAATAAACATGCTGTTACACATGGAACCACTCACTCACCCGAACACACTGACCTGGGCCATCCGCGAATAACCGAGCGCGAACGAGTGCCAGAGCGGGCACACGAACGGCAACGTCAACGGGAACAGGAACACGGGCACGAGCGCGAGCACGAGCGCGAACACGACCGTCAACGTCAACGTGAGCGGGAGCGTGAGCCAGAACGAAAACAGCATTACTCACACACCAACGAACGTAACCCTTACCGCGAACCCGAAAGTCTGCCCTACATAGAGAGTATGGAAAAGATGATGAAATCGTCCGCAATGCGTTACGATCCAGTGGTCGGCGTACCACCCAAAGAAGAATTACACCCGAAACTTAACTCCCAGCGCAGTGGAAAATTATACACGAAAAATGGGGCTGAAGGGTATGTGGCACAATCTCGTGGAGGACGATCTGATGTCACATCCAAAGATCGTTTTAAAGATGCCAAGGACAAATTCCGCGCAATGGAAAGAAGTGGTAGTCGATTAGACCTCAACGAGGACAAAGATACCACGGATTATCGGCCAAAACGTCGCGGCTCACTTGAACACGCCGATAATGGTCGCCTTTATGCCGATTGGAGTGATGAAGAGCAGCGATTCGATGATGCACCACCACCAACGCAACCACTTGCAATTACCGGCCGTTCAAGATCACGCTCACGTAGTCAATTGTGGGAAGAAAAGCATGACATGATGCCATCACGCCAACACGGACATGGTCGCGAACATACTCGGCCATATAAAGAGTACGAACCAGCAGAAAGGCGGCCAATGCGTGAAATGTCAAACAAGCGCTCCGACGGACATCATGTAATGGATGAACGTTCCAGTGACATTACAGATGGGCGTGATCATCCCTATCGTGATGCGTACCGATATGAGCAACATCAACGTGCAGCGCGTGATCGTTCACGAGACGATCACCCACCGATGCTTGATGAACGGGAACACAGACACGGACATCGGGAGATTATGGCAACGCGCCGTGATTACTCACCGGATCTAGAGCATCGATCGAATCGTCGACATACTGATAAACATACCGCAGACCATCACCATTATCCATCGTCCACAACGCCAACGCCGCCCTCAAACGCTTGTGCACCAACTTTGTCCAATACTAAAGGTATCCCTAACCTCACGAAGGGTTATCGTCATAGCTATGCGGAGCCAGTATTTGCCCGCGGTGCGGGTCGAGTTGGCTTGGCGGCTGTAAATCCATATTGAGAGAAATGGATGGCTTGCAGAAATCGGAATTGAGTGTGAATGTAAACAATTGATTTTCGGGAAATCGAGTAATGAGGAAAGCTAATTGAACAGAATACGTTAATACACATAAATACATATATACTCACATATATATATATATATTGTAAAACTATGTTATACTTGTAACATAAATAAGTTTGATCAATCAGGACCTAATAATAAATAAATAAACATATCGTCGCTGCGCCAACAAAAAGAGCTATACGTTTTTCAGCAACTTTTCAGGAGAGCAAAAAAACCGTTTTCTGGTGATCCTAGAGAATATTTTTTCTAGTTTGAATTGTTAACTAATGATACTACACATATGTAATAGACTTGTGCAATTTTTTTTCTTACTTTTTTTGACCAACCACTTCGCATGAAGCATTTACGCCGTTTTACAGCACATAGCTCTTTTTACAAATTGTTTAAATTTGCTAGTGGGGGTAAGAAATCGTGAAAGATGTGTATACAATTCTTCGCTAGGGTCCGATGCAATTAGCGATAGCTTGGAAATGCATTATTTAATTGGCCAGTGCCCCTCCTATTTTGAAAATTGGTCACATACGCTTTTTTTAAATAATTTCTTTACACAAAAATAACCTGAAATCAAAAAACAATTATACGAAAATAGATGTATAACTGATTTTACAGAGCATTTCTACTACTGAGAGCATATAGCTGTGTTTGATAACTTCTAACCAAAGAAGGATATCAGAAAACGGAGAATGCAGAAATGTGGCTAGCGGATAGCGCTAAATAAATATGTAATAAAAAAAATCGAAAAAAAAACATATAACTGAATTTGTTGGCGCAGCGACGATATTAATTTTGAATAGAGGAACAGAAATATATAAATGTTTAATATTGCAATATATAACAAACATGCATACATACATAAGTACATATATAAATACGTATTCTCTTAGTCATATACACAAAATTTATTGGATCGATTGGCGTAGTTGAGGTAAAAAAGTATTTTGTACTAACAATGTGCCCTTTAATGCGAATGAATAAATTAGTAAAAAAAATTTTTTTTAAAACCACCATATGTACTTTATCTAATGTACGAGTATAAAATAAGAAAGAATTAAATTAAAAATTAAACAAAACATATTTTTACATATCGCACCCTAAATCAAAAAGTGGCACAACTCAAAATTTTTCGAAATCGAGTTTTTTTCATAAACGGGTATACGGAACATATCTCTAGCGATTAGGCATGGGTAACACTGCGCTGCGCCGCGCAATTGCGCTGGCGCCAACCCTGGTGTTATTGCGCTAACTCCGATTTGGAAAATGCGTCAACTCAATATAGCGCCAACTCAATGTAGTGCCAACTCAATGATGCGCTATTGAAATATAGCACTGACTCAATTTCGTGCGCTAACACCAGCACCAATATAGCGCTAGTGTAAAATGGCACCACCACAAAGCCAATAACAGCACAGCGTATATGACACCGTCACAATTATGTATGCTAACGCCAATACCGAACCATCGCTAATACGAAAGGGTATTGATATTTTACTTTCACAAATAAAGAAGACAAAATTGACATTATCTGTGAATAGGAGAAAAAATATAATACAAAATAAATTAAATAAAATATTTATTAGCATATAGTATATTTTTGTTACGCATGGTAAATGGTAAGGGGAAATTTCGATATAATGCGCCCGGACCCGGAATCTTTCTTTTTAATAGGGTGGAGCCGACACTCGTATTTCATAATGAAGATGCCGAAAAACGAGATGCCAGCATATTTTCACATATATAAGCAAATTATTTCTAAAATTAAATTTAATTGTGGCACAATTATTCTGCCAGCGTGTATGTAAGCAGAATTGCGCCAAAAGAAATAAAACGGGTATAGTAGACAGTAAGAAGCGAACAAGTGTTATTTATCGATTATTCCATGGCAATTGCGCTAAAGGTGTTATTGCGCCAAAACGGTGCGCGGCGCCACGGTTGGCGCTGGTGTTATTGTATCAGCGCCGAAAAAATTGCGCCATTACCCATGGCTACTAGCGATTGCCAAAAAAAAAAACTTTTGAATAACTGTCTCTTTCGACCGAAAAATAACCATTATACCTGGCCCTTTGCCATACGATTGCTTGTAATGAAAAAAAGTTTTTCAGCTCTCCTGAAAATTTTTGAATTTTGAGTTGTGCCACTTTTTGATTTAGGGTGCGATATGTATATATATATATATATATACGTGTACTTATATATATACTCAGATATGTCTACTTTTTGGTAAATAGAATTTAAATTAAAATGAACTATTTAAAATTGTTAACAAAATATATTCCATCAACTACTTAATTGTTACATTATTACATAATTTTAACGCATATAAAATATGTATGTATGTTATTTTGCAATAATGATGTAAGGTAAAATCAATAAAGGAATCTAGTGGATATAGTATGTATGTATGAAATTTATTGTTTGTTCGTGTCTTAAAATACTTACGTTTAGGCAAGCCAAATAAATTGATCAATTAGAAAATTGTAATAATTATTTTATGTGAATTTAAATGAGCTATTGGCCATTTTTTTTTTTTTTTTTTTTTGTAATGAAGAAAAATTGAAAAAAATTTTTTGGTAGAAGTTATGAATCCATTTCGGAGATCACCACATCCCCTCAGACTTCTTCAGGCGGCCTCAACCGAGAATCGTTCGATTGATAGTCACATGTCTATCCCATTGAGCTATCACCGCCGTCAGCTTTGTTTCGCTTAAATTTCAATTTTCCCTCCATTACAATCCACATACCAACAACAGTAGCTTAATGACACTCTGCCTTTGCTACCTAGTATGTTGGTACGATTGTGTGTTTGGTTTGTACTAGCCATGGGTAATGGCGCTATTTTTTCGGCGCTGATACAATAACACCAGTGCCAACCGTGGCGCCGCGCACCGTTTTGGCGCAATAACACCTTTAGCGCAATTGCCATGGAATAATCGATAAATAACACTTGTTCGCTTCTTACTGTCTACTATACCCGTTTTATTTCTTTTGGCGCAATTCTGCTTACATACACGCTGGCAGAATAATTGTGCCACAATTTAAATTTAATTTTAAAAATAATTTGCTTATATATGTGAAAATATGCTGGCATCTCGTTTTTCGGCATCTTCATTATGAAATACGAGTGTCGGCTCCACCCTATTAAAAAGAAAGATTCCGGGTCCGGGCGCATTATATCGAAATTTCCCCTTACCATTTACCATGCGTAACAAAATATACTATATGCTAATAAATATTTTATTTAATTTATTTTGTATTTTGTTCATATATTTGAGCTTTGGCCACCATGACGCTCTCATAATTAGAAGAAATAATATAATAACTATTGACTGGTACAAAAAGCCTACTGCATCTGGGAGACTTATAAATTTTCATTCCAAACATGAAAGTAAGATAGTTATAAATACAGCCAACAACTTTATTAGAAGGGTTCTCTCCATAAGTGACAAACCTTATCATTCCAAAAATATTGAGATTATCAAAAAAACCCTGGAACATAATGATTTCCCATCAAAATTGATAAACAGAATGATTCGCCAATACTATGCTGGCAATAATATGGAGAGAACTACGATAGACCATAACAATAGAATTTACAAATCATCGACGTACGTTCCAGGTATATCTGAAAGAATCAAAAGGTCTAATATATATGATAAAGAAAAGTACACAATGGCTTTCTCTTATAAAAACACACTTAAGCAAATATACAGCAATACGAAGGACAGGATTCCGAATAATGAGAAATCTAATTTAGTTTACAAAATTCCGTGCAATGGTGACGGGTCCCACTTATGCGAAAAGGTATATGTTGGGACAACTAAATCAAAATTAAAGACAAGGATTTCCGCTCACAAGTCAAATATTAAATTACGGAACGAATCTTCAGACAATAAGACGGCCTTGTCATACCATTGTAGCAACACTGGACACTATCCAAATTTCGACGGTTCAGCCGTTTTAGCACAAGAGAAGCATTACCACAAGCGCTTTACATTAGAAATGCTACATATAGTGAACACCCCTAATGCTAAAAGGATGAACTTCAAAACAGACACAGACAACTGTGCACACGTTTATCGGAATTTACTTCTGCAGCGCAACAACAATTTGTAATGTATGTATGTATATATATGTTATTTGTTGGTGCACAGTTTCTCAGCCCATCCTGTTTCCAATGTGTTCCGGACAATAACAAAAAGGGAAGCTGCAGTGTTATGCAAACATATAAATGTATATATGTATGTCCTACTCTTCGTTTTGCTATGTATTGTTGTTCTTGCATTTTTGTTTACAATTGCGGTATTTTTAATTGTTTATATTTTCATGTTCTTATGTCTCTGAATTCGCCTTTTTAAACTTTGTTTTTCGCGCATATGATCAGTCGATCCAACATAGACAATTGTGTAAGTTTATTTTTGTTTATGCTTATATATATATATATATATATATATATGTATGTAATACTTATATATGTACATATGTTTTTCAGTCCTGAAGATGACTCCAGATTGGAGCCGAAATATCGACCAATAAAGGAAAAAGAAAAATTTAAAAAGTTTGTTTTGAATTTTTCATGGTGGCCAAAGCTCAAATATATGAACAAAATATTTTATACAAACGGCCAAATAATAAACTCATCTAAAATAATTTATTTTGTATTATATTTTTCTCTCCTATTCACAGATAATGTCAATTTTATCTTCTTTATTTGTGAAAGTAAAATATCAATACCCTTTCGTATTAGCGATGGTTCGGTATTGGCGTTAGCATACCTAATTGTGACGGTGTCATATACACTGTGCTGTTATTGGCTTTGTGGTGGTGCCATTTTACACTAGCACTATATTGGTGCTGGTGTTAGCGCACGAAATTGAGTCAGTGCTATATTTCAATAGCGCATCATTGAGTTGGCACTACATTGAGTTGGCGCTATACTGAGTTGGCGCTACATTGAGTTGGCGCTATATTGAGTTGACGCATTTTCCAAATCGGGGTTAGCGCAATAACACCAGGGTTGGCGCCAGCGCAATTGCGCGGCGCAGCGCAGTGTTACCCATGCCTAGTTTGTACAAAGTTCTAAAGCAGTGATAGGGGTTTCATAGATCAATTGATTGCGCTCAAATCACACAGACACGTTATGCTCTTTCTTTTGTAAACGATTTAAGCTCAAATTAGTTATGCAGTAACAGTATCGTTATAAAACAGCTGATCAACCAACCTTATGGGAAACAATGTATTTCATTAGTGATTCGCTAGTCGGTAACGCTATCGGTAACAACCAAATGAATTTTGGTTTTCAGCCGTAACGCTAACCAGCTGATCGATTTTTTGTTTCAGTTGTTCACTGTCATGACCCAATAATAATATGGTCGTAGCAATCAAAAGAGAACACGCAATTAGCATTAATACAAAATATGATAATTTCGCAACCTAAAAAACCAAAAGAAGAAGAGCGACTCTATTGCTATGGTCACCTTTATTGGGCTATGATCACTGTTCAGCTGTTTACTGTTACTGCACCAATAATCGACCAAATTAATACCGATACTGTTACTATTATGGAAATAAAGTTAATGCATAACTAATTTAAGCTTTAGTCGTCGCTCAGCAAGTGGCGTAGCAACATCGTGGGTGAATGTCGCTTGTTTGCGCATAATTATATATGTAAAAGCATAATTACTTATACATATGTACGCATGCTTGTCGTTTTTATAAACGACCCAGTGTTGCCACTTTAGCTATTTTGTAGCTAGATTTAGCTATAACTTTTGGCGTTTAGCTACAGATATTTGCGTTTAGCTATTAGCTATTTTTGTTAGCTTTTTTTTTAATCGCTTAGCTATTTTTAGCTATTTTTCTTAATTTCTTTATTTTGCACATCAGTTTATCATTTTAAGCTAATGAGTCATCTGCGAGTTTATGAAAACTTGAAAGTGTATACTTATCCTTATGATTATCAAACTATACAAAAGTTGATAGTCTGGCATGCCTTCCTTATTTTATCGATTATTGGTGCATTCATATGCAAGGTTGATGCAATCAAGGCAGATCTAGGAAGGTAGGCTCGGTGGCGAATTCAGAAATTTCCCATGTATTTTGTTATTGTAATTGGTAGAGTGTAATGTCAAAATGATAATTCGCCTTAGTTAAAATCTGAATTCGCTTGAGACTCGCCCATTCCTATTGGTCATGATGTGAATTCGCTTTGATTTTGACATTACACTCTACCTTTGTAAATAAAAAAGTAGTTTCTGAATTCGCCACCGAGCCTACCTTCCTAGATCTGCTTGGATGCAATAAGGTTTTCGCAGTGCGCAAAAGCAACTCTGCCATACATTTTGTTGTTGTCCATTTTGCTATTTGAATTCGCAAATGACCATTGGCATACGCGATATTTGAACCGTCCTTTTCACGGTGTATTCGTAAAATTTTTCAGAACTTTATTATCAAGTTAATTGAGCAACTCCGCCAACGCTTACCGCAGAATATTCAATCTTTAAAAAATATTGAATTTTTTTCTGTAAATAAGCCAAAAATATTTGACACTTTCAAGGATGAAAAGGATCACTTTAACACGGAGGAAATCTACTACACGCATACCCATGGAAGGGAACTACCTCTACAATAAAATTTTGGGTAGACGTAAGAGAGCTTAGAAATGCTCTTAACGAAAATCCGTTTGAAGAACTACAATCTTTTGTGTTTAATTTTCTAATCCTACCGCTTAGTAATACAGAAATAGAACGTAGTTTTCTGTTATGAACGTAATAAAAACAAAGCAAAGAAATAGAATGCAATTATTTATGTTAAACTCTCTATTAACTGTTAGGTATGGTCTAAAAAGGCTTGAAAAATGTTGTAATAACTTTAAAATTCCTAACGATATTATTAAAGCAATGACTTCAATTAATAATAATTCAACCTGTGAATTAAATGAAGAAGATATGATTTTTGAAATGTTATTGAATCAAATTTTTAACTAAAGTTTAAATATTAATTAGCCGCTATTATAATTTATTTTAATACTGCAATTGAATGTACATACATACATACATACATATGTAATGAATTGATTTTTTTCATTGTAATAATCTTGTTATGCGACGTACATATATAAGTACATACAAACAAATATATGTATGGCTATAATATATAATATATGTATATATAAATATTCATATATGTGAAGTTGTTTTATGTCACGTCTTTTTAAATAAATCATTATTTGGCTATTTTTGAAAAAAAAAATTTGGCTATTTATTTTAGCTATGAAAAAAATTATTTAGCTATTTTTAGCAATTTTTTTTATTTAATTTAGCTATAAGCTTCAAAATATTCTGGCAACACTGAAACGACCCCATTAATTGAGGGCCAGCAAGCGACTAAACCATAGCTGTCCAAATGCGACTCATGTGAGCAATGAGAGTAAGCACTTGTGTACGTATACTCACCGATTGTCACTACTACAGACAAATAAAGAGCGTAAAACGAGCGCTTACGATGGGACTGGGCGATCGCCGATTAGCAAAAATAGTTAAGTTGCCTTCGACTGGCATGAAAGCAAGTGGTCGCTAGCTGGTCTTAGCTTGAAATTCTTTTGTTCTAATTACAGGTGCCAAACAACAAACAAAAGTACGAAGATCTTGCATATAACGTGTGTACACAAATGTAAATATGTACGTGTATATTTGTGTTGTTTCATAATTTCGCAAAGCGTGCGCACGTGACCCTGCTCGCTCAACATCTGCAAGCAGACTGATTATTTTTAGTAATTTTTCACTTTGGCATACGGTAGGCGCACCAACACACATTCATTTTTCGGTCGTTGCTTGATTGTGGTAGTGAATCGCATTTGGACAGCCCTGGACTAAACAAAAACGAACCAATTGATTTGCGCTATTACGACGCTCTCACTAATACAGTTGCATTTCAATTTTGCCTATCACTATTATGCCTGGTTTTCACTAGGTCATATATGACGTCAAATATTGTCAAACAAATGAAAACGGGTTGGCATATTGTGTCAAATGCGTTTGCAGTCAGTTTTGACCGCTCGCTGTCATATAAAATGACAGCCATATGAAAACACTCAAATTGTAGTTTGCCAGCGCATTGGGCAACATTTGACACACAAAATTAATTTGCCAGCGTGTTGGCAAACTTGTTTCGTTTGTCAAGCTCACAGCTGATTCGCAGGGCCCCGGAGCGTGTCAAGGAGCGAAGAGCTAAGGAGCTATGGCTTTTTCACGGAGCGGAGCTGGAGCTCAAATTACAGGTAGAAGCTGGAAGTGGAGTTAAAAATCACTAGCTCTTTACATATATATATCTGTGGCCACAAGCAATAACCGCTTAAGTCGACTTAGGAACATTATTTCTTTTAAAACTCTATAGTTCTGTAAAAACCCCATTCTTATAACTTAATTCAATAAAAAGATATAAATAAAAACCTATAGGCTTAACTCACAATAGAGGTATATTAAACTTGCTATAACAGCCAAAGTAGATGTATATACTTAATGAAATTTCTGCATGACATTTTGTTTTATTTACAAAATTTGATCGTAACATTGTAAATGGCTCACTGATTTTGCGTCCATGGTTTTTAATCGATTTTTTTTGATTTGTTAAGAAACGCCTTCGAATAAAAATATAAAAATAAGATTTTCTGTACTGCCAACAAAAAAAATGCCGAAGAAAACCACAATTTCTTCTTTTAAATTGAAAAAGTAAAACTGACAATGTGTCAGACTTGGGTTTTACCGAAATTTATAAATTTACGCAACAAAATCGTTCGGTAAAGTGATAAACTTTGCTTAAATATATTTTCATACAAATTTTGACAGATAATTTATCACAATTAATATTTTATCACTCTACCGCATTTACCAGCAGCTTACCACTTTAGATGAAGACCCTTAATATTTTATTGGAATTCATAAAAAAATTTAAATGAGCAAAAAATGTTTAAATGCATATAAAAATTTTGTAGATGTATTGAGCTTTGTACTTACAATACGAGAGCGTTGAGCAGGCCTGCTATAGAGAATAAAGGTAGGTTTAAAAACGAAGATGGTTTTAAAGCGATCCTAGGTTATGCCAAATAGTATCGAGTTTACCTTTATCTCAGGTAAGCGTTGAGCGTCTCTTTTCATCATTAAAAATAGTCGTATCTGATTTAAAACAGTCTTGTCGATTTGAAGCGGAGCCAATATATAAAAAATCGGAGCGACAACGGAGCCCTATGCAAAAAAAGGATGGGAGCTAATGCCTATATGACACTACGTTTTTTCTTGTTTTTTTTTGGTGTGGAATACCCATCGAAAGTCAAAATACAAAAACAATTCTTCTGTAGGTTGAAAAGAGGCAAAAACTCCCTCAAAAACAATTTGATTGACATTAAACGTCAAACTAAATGAAAATAATATTTATTTCAAGAATTAATTTTTTTGGAAATTTGAATTTAAATTACTGAAATAAAAGTTATGAAACTCAGATGGCAGAGTAGCTGTGTATTCCATGTTATAAAGAGAAGCCAGTACGCAGTATACTTTTTCTTCCGGACTTCTTCTTTCCCCTTACGGCCAAAGCAGATACTTACAAGAGGCAAATTTAAAATTTGTATTTCCATATATTTTTTATTTTAAATATAATTTATTTTATAGTTGTCAAATTGAAACAATTGTCAGAAAAAACTGCCGAATGCGAAAAAACCTACCGAAATACAAGGTGGCTCGTTGGTTTTTAACCGCCTAGATGGTATTTTGTTGGTACTTATTTTGTTTGGTTTTTTCAATATAGCTTGCTCGCTTGCACCAACGCAAAACTGTATTTGACCATCTCCTTCACACAAAAAACCTTGTATAATACCAGAAAAAAACGTAGTGTCATATGGGCATAAGAGCAGCAAAAAGTTTTGGGAGCGGAGCAAACGAAAAAATCCTTTGCACCGGGGCCCTGGTTTGTCGAGCGCACAGCTGATTGTGATTGTGCGAGTATTATAAATTTATTAATTTATTTTGTTAATAGTATTTTAATTTCAGAAAATGGAAGAGGTAGTAAACGATTCCCAAGTTTTTGTGCAACCTAGTAATAGCACCACCACAAGAAAACCACGGGTGAGAAAACTGACCTTGCTGTTCGGCTGTCAAAAGCTTTTACCTCACGTTTGACATCAGAGATGAAAACGGACTGTCAATCAACTGACACCAAAATTTGACGGCAATCTTTGACCCACACTGCTCTATCGACTTCATGTCAGTTTTTGAAACCTAATGAAAACACAGTTGACTCAAAATGACATATTGTCATCTAGGGCAGTGATTTGACGTCAGTGAATTTGACCTAATGAAAACCAGGCTTTAGACTCTAAACCAGGGGTCTTCGTTTCATAGCACTGAGGTGCAACGCTCAACTCACACAGATTGTTATACTCTCTCGTTTTGTCGTAGTAAGAGCGCAAAAGTTAGGTGACCATCTACGACCGTGCGACGATTCAGTTGCTTGCGGGCAAGCAAAAAGATAACAACGTACACGCATACTTCGTTTTCATACGCTTTTATACGACATCGCGCAAGCATTGGGCATCATAAAGTATTTTTCGTATTGCATTGTGCGACGTGGTATAGCAGCGCATAAAAGCGAAAAATATATGCGTGCACGTTGTTGTCTTTTTGCTTGCCCGCAAGCTTCTGAACGATGCGACGGTAGTAGCTGGGCACTCAACTAGTCGTTTTTCACTAATACTGCTGCAGTTAGAGTTTTGGGGATCTCTGGTCTAAACAACGACTGAATCACAGAGCGTAAGCCTATGTGTGTTATACTCATTAACTCACGTGAGTCGATTTGCCGGGCCTTGATTTAAATCAGGCCCAGGCATTTTTCTGACTGAGGTAGTGTTAGTAAGAGCGCAATGAGCGCACCAATCAAATGCTGTCGTTTGTTTCTGTTCAGTCACTGACAGTGTTGCCACTTTAGCTATTTTGTAGCTAGATTTAGCTATTACTTTCGACGTTTAGCTATAGAAATTCGCGTTTAGCTATTAGCTATTTTCTTTAGCTTATTTTTAGTTAGTTTAGCTATTTTAGCTATAATATTTTTTCTGTAATTTCTAACCTTTGCACAAAAAATTATGATTTTTTGTTTACCAAAACTTTATAGAATGTACTTACTCGGGGCAAGATGTGAAGCAATTTTAAGAGGAATATATTTACAAGACAATATTTCTACACCGGGCATTGCAATATGTGTCAATTTCATTTTAAAAATTTCACACGATTAATTAAAAAAAATTGTTGGATTAATGCGATGCCACTGTGAGCGTTACAATATAATGCAAAATAGCCGTCAAACAGCCGAAATGGAATCTTTTTGCCTTGCAATATACCCTTTTCCATCAATTGCTACAATGAAGCCATGTGTTCTTTAATCGCTTCAAATTGCCAAATGAATTGCTTCACATCTTGCCCGAATAGACACGTCGGGCTTAGATTACCAAACAAAAACTGGTAGTCCGGTATGCCTTCTTATTTATTTTAACGCTTATTGGTAAATATCCTGCAGTCAAAAACTAGATGACAGTTAACTAGAATATTTAAGCAAATTGATTGACCATATATTTCTTCACTAAATCGAAAAGAGTGGTACTGGAAATTTTTCCACAAAATCATTAAAAAGCATTTCCACTACTGCCAATAAAACAAATGGTAATTAAATATTTTTCCATAAATAGAATTTAGCGGTAGTGGAAATTAAGTTTACGAAAAAATTACTACACTAGATGAAAAATTTTTTAAAATTGTAATAAAATTTTCACTTTATTCATGCTAGTGGAACGTATGTATATGTTTATGTATGTACTCGTATGATCCGCTCTGGCAGAGTGCCTATTTTACTTTTATGTCAATTCTGATATTTTTTTTTATTTAGTGGAAAAAAGTGTTGATCCAATAAATTTTCACTACCAGTATTTTGATTTAGTGGAAAAAATTTCGACTACCACTATGTGAAATAATGGTAGTGGAATTTTTAAAAGATCCACTCATCCAAAATTTATTGGAGCTAGAAAATTAGTACCTATAGTTTTAAGTATGTAAATAATTATTTAGCTATTTTTGAAGAAAAATATTTTTGGCTATTAATTTTAGCTTTGAAAAAAATTGTTTAGCTATTTTTAGCTATTTTTTTCTTTTAATCTAGCTATAAGCTCCAAAATATTCTGGCAACACTGATTCTTACTCTCTTCATCAGTCGTTTGCCAACTGTCGAACGATAAACATTGCGCCTGACTATGTCGCTTCGTGGTTGAACGCAAGCATTGACTTTATACGGGTAATGTATGTATGTATGTCCACAAATAAAATGCCCGGCGAGAAATTTTATATGATGGAAATGCCTTCGGCGATATGCAATGCCTTTTTTGCTATGAAGTATTTAAAAATAATACATATGATTATGCACTACAAAAGCATTGCGAAGTATTTCACAAAGAGTTTTTGTACTCTTATTTGGATGACTTTTGTATTCCAAACACTCTGTTTTAGCCAACTACCCTTTAATTTTTTTCAGAAGACATAATTTTTTTTCATTAAAAAGTTCTTTTCCTTTCAAAAGCAAAAAACAAAAACAACAAAAAACAAAAACAACAAAAAACGAAAAATGTCTGTTCTACATATACGTATGAACATTCCACTTGAAGCGGATCAATTTCCTACTGGGGTGCGCATGCGGAGAACTTGTTTTGTTCTCACCAACACAACCTCATTTCAGATTTCGCCGACCACTGGCATAGAATGTACCCGTGCAGAGGCATTGCGCGACTTGGCTGTATTTACTTGATCGCTTATAACTTTTCCATTTTACCATGGATTTTCTTCGTTTATAGCTTATCTTTTTCCCAATAGAATGGAGCTTCACGCAAAGGAGTAAAACCGAAGGTGAAAACATTGGTTTTAAAGATATTGCCTGACAAAATCAATTTTTTCTTCAGAAAATCGTAAAAAATCGAAAAAATTCATATTGAATCGTCAATATTTCAGAAACTATAAGAGTTAGAGAAAAATATTATAGGAGCCGTGAAAAGGAAATTTAATTTTCTTTCGTTTGGTGTCCCCTAAGGAAGATAACTCACTGTGTTAAGGAGATATACTGGATTAAGTGGACCCATTGGCCAAATAACGGTAAATTGCCGATATCTCAAAAACCTTCCCATAGAATTAAAAATGAACCCGATTTTCGGAATCAGCGACCAATTTTACATATAGAAAGGATGGTTGCGTTCAGAGTATTTGTTGGCTGTAGAGCAGTGTAATTTTACATGTTTTATTTCATATTTGGTGATTAACATTGCCTTTTATTAATAAAGCAACCAAGAATCTACAAAGAAACATTTATTTCAACAAAGTCAAGCGTGGTCTGCAATATTTGATAGAAAAAACAGAAAAAAAGTTATGGACCAATATATGCCCCAACCTATGGAAAAGGGGTTTTTGACCCCTATTTTAAAAACTAGAGGACTTCCAGGAATTTCTTGAATGCAGTCTTTATTTGGGTACCCCAGGGCATAAGAATTTGCAAAAATACCCAGGGCAACAAGATTTTTTCATTTTTTGTAGAGCTGTGTTATTATTCCGTTTCGATAAAAACAACTTTGGATTTTTATATTGTTAAAAAAACGATATCAACGTTAAAAACCCGAAAGCAGCATATTTCATTAATTTAAATTTTTTATTTAATTTGAAAATATTTCGGTGATACGAAAAAAACCATGATACCAACCTTTTTGGGGTTGCGGAAACCAGTGGCGTAGTAACGGGGGGGTTTTGGGGACAACCCCCCCCCCCCCCCGAAAGATTCGTTTTGACCATAAAACCATCTTTGGCTTTATTAGCATACATTTCCTTTTCAGGAAAAAATCAATGAGAATAGTAATTTTTCGAAATTGGCAATTCGAAATTTAGCGCTTTTTCACGAAGTATCTATATTATTAATACGCTAACATAAATTTTGTTCCATCTTCTCCGTCGAAACTACTGAACCGATTTTAAAACTAAGCACACCATTAGAAAGGTATTGCTCTCAAATAGAACTGCGCCAATTTTCATGTAAAGTGGTTGGAAAATGCGTCCACAATCGTCGTTGGAAAATTGCCGTGTGGTTGTTGTTGCATGCTTTTGCACACAACAGAGCTGTATCAATGCGCAAGCATATGTAGCTGACTTTGTGCGTTTTCACCAAACTTACCATGCAATTCTGAACATGTTTGGCTGTATGTGGTGTGTAGTTTCAAAGAAGTAGAAACGCAAAAGGTAGCAAAAGCACTACAACAAAAACATAAAGTCAAGGAATAAGAATGATAAGGAAGCATAAGTAGGAAAGAAAAGAGCAGAAATAGAAAGAAAAAAGTAGGTAGGAGAATTGTGGAGATGAGTAACGACAACAATACCAACAACAAAAACAACAATAGATTAGCAGTGACAGTAATAACAAAAGGAGCAGCATCAACAGGAACAACAACAAAATAGTAACAGTGACAATAACACAAACAATTATACAAAAATTATAGGTTCACCTTAGTCATAAGTAAACAACTAGAAAAACTGTCGAGTTTCGAGAGTAGGCAGCACTCTAGTTACTTATAATTCTAGCGTTTGTTGAGCCGTAGGAAAGTGCAAGAACCGCAGGAATTTTACCACAATTTACATTCTTTGTACTTATATTCGCTCTTTTGTGGTAAAATTCCTACGGTTCCTGCACTTCCCTACGGCTCAACAAATATTAAAAAACTAAATTATATAAGAAAATTATTATTTATAACCGTAGCACATAGGTAGATTTTCAAGTTTTATGCGGCCAAAAATATTTTATTGTGTACATCTATTCCAAACTGCTTGTTTAATGCAAAATTTTAATAATTTGTGTTAAAAGTAGAGCTCTCGATTTTTTTTTGAACATTTTCGAGTAGCCCGAACAGTTGTTGTTCAAATGCTCGAAGAGTTGTTTGTTTGTTTATTACCCGTATGTTTGTACGGGCATTTGAACAATTCGGGTATTTTGAAGTTTGTTTTTTCTTTTATTATTATTTTTTTTTCTTTATATGTAGTTTTTTTTTATTTTTCCGATACACATTTTTTTTGTTTGTAAGCTCGAATGCTCGAATGTTTGTACGGGCATTTGAACAACAAACGGGCTTCAAACAAAAACGATCAGATCGAATTGCTCGAATACCCGGGTATCTAGGGCTCTAGTTAAAAGTCGATTTTATTGAAAAATATATACTTGTCGTTTTCTATTCGCCATCACACAAGCGAGGTCGGATCGAACAAAAATGTTTGAATCCATAATGAGTAGTAGCCATACTCGCTAACTTGTCGATAAAAATTTCCCTCTGCTCGCTATCATTCACATATAAATTTGACAGAAGGCAATTTATAACCAGCAGAGAAATTGTGAATCGAAAGCGGCTACAGTGACTCAAAAAAAAATCATACGCCAGAGTTTTTAAATTTATTTCAAACAGTTCTTTCGAAAATTTGACTCTCTTATTTTCGTTTAAAAATGTAAACAATTTTTCAATAAAAATCGCCTTAAGCAGGATTTCTAAGCTTATGGAAAAATCCGAAAAATCGTAGAAATTTCTAAAAGTGGATTAAAAATTTCAAAGCGCGGCCAGAATTTATAGAAGATTTTGAGGAGATTTCTAAGTGTACTGTTATGTAGCCAACCAATTTTAGTGTAAAAAGTGCTATTCTCAATGCTGTAAAAATTTCCGTCGATTTTAGTAATTTTTTTCTGTAGGGTGTTTGCGTTATATGTACGTGAGACCGTTCCAATTAAAATTTCCGAAAAGCCAATGAAATTTTTCAAAAAGTTGAATGTTGCATATTATTATATTACAATTGAATGAGCTGCAAAATTGCATACTCAAAAATCTTCTAAAAAATGTAGCTTTATAATTCTTAGCCCCTTTCTATGATAAGTACTTCCTTAACTTTGAAAAATTGGAAATACTAAAAATACTGCCTAAAAAGTTAACAATAATCGCTGCTAAATATCTGGGTTACTTTCGAGCATCACCTACATTAACCAAGATATGCGTTAGAAATATAAACATTAAAATGAAATATAAAGCACAAAAGGAAAATTATTGTAGGTACATATGAAAAACCCTGTATCTAGTAGTGAAGTGCGGCTTTGTGCGACGTAATTTTTTGTCGGCTAACTACTAATTGTACTAGATATCATGCCCGAGGGTTAATTTGACTGAGTCTGACAGAGCAACATAACAAAACCAATTTTTAACATGAAAAAGAGTGATAATTTTTTTTTAAATATCCCAACTTTAAAAGCTTAAAACTATAAACTTACACTGAGAGAAAAAAAATACATATATGGAGGGGTCAAAGAAATTGTTTATCTATTTTGAACACTACTTTCTTTGTTTTGAGTAAATTTTCCTTAAAATATGTTAAAAGGTTTATAAAATATTGTTGTTACATGCGTTACCATGGTTTCATATACTTGTTTTGAAAAAATTCATACATTAAAATAATGAAAAATTCTTTAAGCGCCATTCCATTCCCAACTTTCCTTGTTTTGAAGACTTGATTTCTTTAATTTTGAGAAATTAAATTCCCATACAAATCCCCATGGCAACGAATTTGTTTGAATGTTTTTTTATGTTTTTTCCACATTTTTGAGAAAATTTACACAAAACAAAGAAAATTTTGTATTGGGACGCGTGTTCAAAATAAGGAAAATTATGTCTTTGATCGAGAGAAATTTTTTTTTTGAGTGTAGAATTATTGGAAACCAATGATATTATTGAAAAGTGTTAATAATTACTTGAACCTTTAGGATTCATCACGATTACTTAAATGAAATGCTTTAAATAATAAATATTCAAGTCGAAACTAGCACTTAAAAATATGTAAGAAAAAAAACAAAAAAGTAAACTTCAGATATGCTAAGTTTCGACCATCTGGGGCAAGTGCAGAGTATGGGGTCGGGAAAAAAGCGATGAATTATTGTTCCCCATTCTATTTCCAATATGTGGGTATGTTTTTTTTTCTGTAATTGTAACAATTTTACAAAATTCAATTTTGGGCGCATAAAACTTGAAAATCTACCTATGCGCGTAGATTTCCAGAAGAGAATATGATACTTACTTTTGAAGTATAGTTAAAGGCCCTTGGCAACTGACAATCTGGCATGTCAAGCAGTGTGTATGTGTGAGTTTTTTTGTGTGTGTTGGTGCAATCGGCAGTCGTTGTGCTACACGTTCTTGTTCGGGCTCGCGTTGATGAGAATCAAATCTTTTAGATATTTGCGTCAATCACCCGACACTCACACATATGTATACACTTCTTAACATTCCAGATTTAAAGTGGCCAAGGGCCTTAAGAGTTTGATATATGTATTATAAGCGATATTTGTGTACTAAAATGTTAAATTATAGTCTGAAAAAATTACATTTCGCTAGCTTAGAGTGCAAACTGTGTAAGTCCACTTTTATGAAAAAGTGTATTTTTATGTAGAACGCTAGAAAAATCAAATACGCACCGCGCTAAACAAGTCTGAGATACTTGTCATATTTCTACTCGTTGTTATTCAGTGATACGCAAATTGCGTAATTCCAAAAAGCGAAAAGAATTGTGTAAGTCCAAAATATTTATATGAACAGAAATTTTTTTTCATTTCGAATTTTTTTTTTCTTTTTTTTTTTTTGTCTCTCCTACAAAGTTTTAAAAAAGGACTTACACAATTTGCATTCTAAGCTAGCGATTTTTATCATTTGTAAAAAAAATTGTAGTTTTTTTTGGTAATTTTAATTTTGGTAAATTTTTTACATTGGCTGTGACCCCCCCCCCCCGAAAAATTCTCTAGCTACGCCACTGGCGGAAACACTGAAAAGGAATCCTTCCATAGTTGTGCAGAACCTTTTTTCATGCCGATGCGATGATGGAGGTGGCAGTGCAGATGGAGCGATTCTTCCCTTGAAAACTGAGATTTTCACGTTATTTGTATTTGTATCTCTTGAACTATTTGTTTTAGAGCATTAAAATATAGGAAATAAGTATATACTAAATGTGTAAAAATTTTCAATATCGGACAAGGTGAATTTGAAATATGCAACAAATTTTATACGTATACACATTAGATGCATTTTTTTTCTTTCGATTCCTACGTCGGATACCCAGATATGGGCAAAACGTGGACCCGGATGACACCGGGATATTTCTCACTGCTACTGGTATCAAATGAAATGTGTTGAGCAAGAATTTTATATCGAGCCGTACCCATTATGATTCCTAGGTCAAGGCCCCAGATGTGGGTCAATAGGTATGTGGACCTGGATGACCGCGGGATGCTGCTGAGAAATACTGATATAAAATTAAAGGTGTTGACCAGGGCTGCTGCATAGATTCTTAGGCCCGGTACCTAATAATGGGTAAAAGAGTGGACCCGGATGCCACGGAATGTTTTTAACCAACGGTGGTATCAAATGGGAAGTGGAATGCAGGACTATGTAAACTTTTGAAAATATCAATTTTTTCGTTCACTTTTTTAAAGTTATCTGACTTTTGCTGAGCTCTGCAGCCCGAGGTAAGTTCGGCTTCTAGATCAGACCCCTGCAAAACTAAAACTGAGATTGTGTTAGTGAGAACAGAGAGATTTATGCAACAGTGGTGTAAGAACTAAGCATATGGGGCAAACGTACAAAATAGCAACGTTTTGAAAATAAAATAAATATTTGAATAATAATGAAAAATGTATTACTTAGGAATTTTTAACTTGAAAAAATGTTTTATAAATTAATTTGGATTCACCAATCTAAAATATTGGAAATTAACTTAAAAAAATGTTTTATAAATTAATTTGGATTCAACAATGTAAAATATTGGAAATTCCAATAATAATAAAATATAAGGAGTTTTTAGTGTAAAAAATATACATTAAAAATTTATTTGAAGAATATTCATTGAGAAATAGTTGAGAGTTGATATCATTTACGAAATTTTTCCAAAAGTACATAACTAAACTTGTTAAGGTATGCAAGGATGGGGCGTAAGTTATAACTGAAGATTTAGTAGAACCTTTAAGAATAAGCAAATTTTATTATATGAATTGAAAAATAAAGCATTGCAATTTTGCAACTTGAAAATTTGGTTGCAGTACAAAATGATTTATTATTCATGGTCATACCTACGCAATGGCACAATGTCGCATAACAAACAAAGTAACGCAGCCAGTGCTTGTGTTGCTTCTTCGCTGTCTAAACAACGACTGAATCACAGAGCGTAAGCCTATGTGTATTATACTCATTAACTCACGTGAGTCGATTTGCCGGGCCTTGTTCTAGAATCTAGATACTTCCAACTTATTTTAAAGTGTGCCGTTTTCGCTTCAAATGCCCATAATAGGAAGTGAGCCTAAGCAAAGCTTGGCCGGGTACAGATAGTTTTTTATAAGATATTTTCGATGAAGTAATTGCACCTCCAACTAAAACAAGGCCCGGCAAATCGACTCACGTGAGTTAATGATTATAACACACATACACTCAGGGAAAAACAGCATTTTAAAATCAAAAATAAAATTTTTGTTTTCATAATGCACGTTTTAAACCAAACCATTTTTATTTTAACAATGAAAATTTTTAAATTAAAAATTAAATTTTTGAATTAAGAATGAAAATTTTGAAGTAAAAATGCATTTTGGATTTAAAAAGAAACATACTTAAATTAAAAATGAAAATGCATGTTGATTCAAAAACTTCGCTCTTTGTTCAAAATTTTTTTGTGAGAAAATATTTTTTTGTGAGAAATCCAACAAAAAAAATAATGGGAATCGATTTTTTTTTTAATTTTGTTTTTGCAATGATTCATATAATTCATGGATTCTTTTTTAGGAAAAGGGGAGTATAAATAGGTTACTACAATTCAATATATTGTTTAATGTTCCACTATGTGATGGCGTTGGATTGAATTTCAGGTTGATGTCATGGTTCGAATCCGGAATAGAATATAAAATAAAGAAGAAAAAGCAGAATAAGGAGAATGAGAAATAAAGAGAGCAAACAGTTAAGGCGAAGTAGAAAAGAAGAGAAGAACAAGCGGAGGGCTATATTTTTGTAGTTGGGACTCGGATTGAGAGAAGATGAAGAGAATGCCGTTGGATACAATTTTGAATCCGGAAGAGAAAATGATATAGAGAACACTGCAGCGTTTTTTTTTTCTCATAGTGCTTAAAATAAAAATAAACATTTTTAAATTTAAAATGTTTTTTCTTGATTTAAAAATTGTACAATGAACATTTTTAAAATAAAAATGTTGGTATTTACATCACTTTTAAATACGTTTTTGCCCATTTTAAACACGTTTTCATATGTTTTTATAATTTTTTTTCCCTGAGTGTAGGATTACGCTCTGTGATTCAGTCGTTGTTTAGACAGCGAAGAAGCAACACAAGCACTGGCTGCGTTGCTTTGTTTGTTATGCGACAGTGTGCCATTGCGTATGTATGAATACGCAATAATGAATAATAAATCATATAATAAAATTTGCTTATTCTTAAAGGTTCTACTAAATCTTCAGTTATAACTTACGCCCCATCCTTGCATACCTTAACAAGTTTAGTTATGTACTTTTGGAAAAATTTCGTAAATGATATCAACTCTCAACTATTTCTCAATGAATATTCTTCAAATAAATTTTTAATGTATATTTTTTACACTAAAAACTCCTTATAAATATTTTTTATTACTGGAATTTCCAATATTTTACATTGTTGAATCCAAATTAATTTATAAAACATTTTTTTAAGTTAATTTCCAATATTTTAGATTGGTGAATCCAAATTAATTTATAAAACATTTTTTCAAGTTAAAAATTCCTAAGTAATACATTTTTCGTTATTATTCAAATATTTATTTTATTTTCAAAACGTTGCTATTTTGTACGTTTGCCCCATATGCTTAGTTCTTACACCACTGTTGCATAAATCTCTCTGTTCTCACTAACACAATCTCAGTTTTAGTTTTGCCGGGGTCTGAACTAAAACCATAAAATTTTAACCCCCTCTAAAAAAACTCAGACCCTCTGGACTAGTACTCTGTTCGTTGCTTGGTCTGGGAGACATCCCTTTTTATACTCAGCTGTACTAGTACACAGAGTATTATAGTTTTGATTTCCTAACGGTGGATTGTAACAGAATGAAATAATAGAGATAGATATAGACTTATATATATCAAAACAAGTAAGGAAGCCTAAGTTCGAGTGGAATCGAACATTAGATACTCAGCTGTATTCTTTCATTGTTTGTTTGCGTTTGATGAAAACACGGTGTATTTTATATAAAGCGAGTGCTGCATAAAGTGGGCGTAGCCACGCCCATTTTCAAATCTTTTATCAATCATCCAACTAAGCATATGAATATTATTCTTTGTGCAAAATTTCATTCCTTTATGACTTCTAATTACAAAGATGTCACGTTAGAAATTCCCAAAGGGTGTTCCAGAAATATCTTTGTTAAAAAGTAGGCGTGGTCATAAACCGATTTGAATTAATTTTTGCGTGTCTATTACACAAGTTATAGAAGTGTATAAACCAAGTTTCATCATAATATCTCAATTATTTGTCGAGTTATGGGCTCCGAAATTTCGTATATTCCTTTGTCTAAAAAGAGGCGGTGTCACGCCCATTTTCCACATTTTTCTATTTTTTGTTTCCGGTCTATTTTGGAACTCATTTCACAAAATTTGAATGAATTATCTTTATATTTGACAAAGATATCGCTTAAAATATTTTTATTAGGCCCCTTTATAGTTCCCATATATAAAAGTGGGCGTGGTCGCCAACCGATTTCGCTAAAATTTTAAACATGTATTACCACAACTAACAAAAGTGTACACACCAAGTTTCGTCATTATATTTAAATTATTTGTCGAGTTATGGGCTCAGAAATCTCGTATATTCCTGCTTCTAAAAAGAGGCGGTGCCACGCCCATTTTCCAAAATTGTTGTACTTTTCGTTTTATATCCGTAGTTGGACTCCTGCCATAAAATTTCAATGATATACCTTTATATTTGACAGAGATATCGCTTAAAATGTTTTTATTAGGCCACTTTATAATACCCATATATAAAAGTGGGCGTGGTCGTTAACCGATTTTGGCAATTTTTCGTCTAAACATTTGCCTAAGTAAGTATTTCACGCCTGCCAAATTTCATCGATATATCTTCAACGGTTTCTGAGTTATGAGATATAAAACTTTCAATGT
Source organism: Urophora cardui (assembly GCA_960531455.1). Classification (NCBI taxonomy): domain Eukaryota; kingdom Metazoa; phylum Arthropoda; class Insecta; order Diptera; family Tephritidae; genus Urophora; species Urophora cardui. The sequence continues at coordinate 143,547,271 of OY482671.1, read as the reverse complement.
TTGGCCCTTAATAAGTGGGCGTGGCACCGCCCATTTTCCAAAATTTCATCAAATTTCTTCATAAGGGCCTGAGCTCCACACGTGGGTGAAATTTTATCACTCTAGCTCTATTAGTGACTGAGATACAAAATTTCCGATTTTTACTATATAGGGGAAGTGGGCGTGGTCATGGTCCGATTTCGCCCATTTTCAATACCATCCGTTCCAGTCTTGATACCAACTTGCATTCCAAATTTCATCAAAATATTTCAATTTTTGCGCGAGTTATCGTGCGTACAGACAGACAGACGGACGGACAGACGGACGGACATGGCTCAATCGATTTCTTTTTTCACCCTGATCAATTTGATATATATAAGTCAATATCTATCTCGATTATTTTATGGTGTTACAATCCACCGTTATGTGATTAAAACTATAATACTCTGTGTACTAGTACAGCTGAGTATAATTATCAGGGTGAAAAGAGAAATCGATTTAGCCATATCCGTCCGTCTGCCCGTCTGTGCGCACGATAACTCGCGCAAAAATTGAGATATTTTGATGAAATTTGAAATGTAAGTTGGTATCAAGACTGGAACGGATGGTATTGAAAATGGGCGAAATCGGACCATGACCACACCCACTTCCCCTATATAGTAAAAATCGGAAATTTTGTATCTCAGTCACTAATAGAGCTAGAGTGATAAAATTTCACACACGTATTGAGCTCAGGCCCTTATGAAGAAATTTGGTGAAATTTTGGAAAATGGGCGGTGCCACGCCCACTTATTAAGGGGCAAACATTGAAAGTTTTATGAGTCATAACTCAGAAACCGTTGAAGATATATCGATGAAATTTGGTAGGCGTGATATACTTACTTAGGCAAATGTTTGGACGGAAAATTGCCAAAATCGGTTGACGACCACGCCCACTTTTATATATGGGAACTATAAAGGGGCCTAATAAAAACATTTTAAGCGATATCTCTGTCAACTATAAAGATATATCATTGAAATTTTGTGGAAGGTGTCCAAATATGGACATAAAACAAAAAATAAAAAAATTTTGGAAAATGGGCGTGGCACCGCCTCCTTTTAGAAGCAGGAATATACGAGATTTCTGAGACCATAACTCGACAAATAATCGATATATTATGACGAAACTTGGTGTATACACTTTCACTACTTGTAGTAATACATGTTCAAAATTTTAGCGAAATCGGTTAATGACCACGCCCACTTTTATATATGGGTATCATAAAGTGGCCTAATAAAAACATTTTAAGCGAGATCTTTGTCAAATATAAAGATAATTCATTGAAATTTTGTGGCATGAGTTCCACAATAGATCGGAAACAAAAAATATAAAAATTTCGGAAAATGGGCGTGGCACCGCCTCTTTTCAGACAAAGGAATCAACGAGATTTCGGAGCCCATAACTCGACAAATAATTGAGATATTATGACGAAACTTGGTTTATACACTTTTATATCTTGTGTTAATAGACACGCAAAAATTTATTGAAATCGGTTTATGACCACGCCTACTTTTTAACAAAGATATTTCTGGAACACCCTTTGGGAATTTCTAACGTGACATCTTTGTAACTAGAAGTCAAAAAGGGATGAAATTTTGCACAAAGAATAATATTCATAAGCTTAGTTGGATGACTGATAAAATTTAGAAAATGGGCGTGGCTACGCCCACTTTATGCAGCACTCGCTTTATATAAAGTACACCGTGATTCCATCAAACGCAAACAAACAATGAAAGCATACAGCTGAATATCTAATGTTCGATTCCACTCGAACTTAGGCTTCCTTACTTGTTATAATTAATAGCGTTTGTTCGTGTTGAGTAAAATTTTTGTAAATTTGTTGGACTGTGTTACCAAACCGGAAAAAGAATTACCAAATTACCAAAATCGGGTGTAGAGAAAAAAATTACCAATTTTGGTTAAAAATAACCAAAGTAGCAACAATGCTTGGGAACTGCCATGCGTAGCAATACATATTAGTGTTGATGCAACGGTGAAACAAATACTCAAATACATATGTATTTACATATGTATGTTTATTAAACAAAATTATATAGGCGGTTGTGTTAAAAACAAATAGGTTTCAAAAATCGTGTTTACTTGACTTTTCAGTTAATTTATTACATTTTGTCTGTTGACGTCAGAGATATTTAATATTAGGTATATATGTATAATTGAAAATTATTAAAATCACGTTTTTCGTGGAATCTGCCAAAAAAAAAGCGTTACGTTTCGGAGAGAGAATTACATGAAAATGGGAAAAATTCTGAAAGTATAAGAGCCGTTTTCTCAATGTCTGGTTAACCCAACTCCAAATTAAACATCATTATCGACTTATATGGTCCATTTGTGGTAGGTTGGAGTACTTTCAAAGTGATCATTAACATAGCCAAATCGGCTCGTAGTTAGCCAAACATGGCAACGAAAACCAAATGTTTATCGCGATAACGACGAAGCACGTATATACATACATATGTAGTTATGTAGGTACTCCATGGATTAGTTTGATGTTATGCGGGACTGCAGTGACATGCAATGTTAATTGGACCATATTTTGTATATGAAATGTGGCAAGTTATAGAGTACTCGGTTTGTCCATAGCGACCACTCCATGGGTGAGCGAATGGAGTATTCGGAATTTTTGCTGGGTTAATTCACTTGGGAACTGCCATGCGTTCCAATACATATTAGTGTTGATGCAACGGTGAAACAAATACTCAAATACATACATCTGTACATTACATGCATTTTTTTTGTATGCGATTCTTTAAACCTTCTCAGATCCTCCATCCGGCACCGGAATATGAAAATAGGATGTTTTAGAGTAAGTAAACTGGAAAAAAATTTCAATTTTCCAAAAACTGGATGGAGCTACACCAAAAACCAGGGAAATGCCCAGAATTTCAAGGTAAGTCTAGATTTAACCCTAATCACCGAATTTTAAAAAGTTACGTAAAACCGAAAGTGAGACTCTGAGGCTCACCTATGGGGAAATTTTGAAACACATAATTTTGGTATTTGTTTTTTACTTTTATTTATGCAGTAATGAATTCTGAAGCATTTTTATACATTGTTATAACGTTTTAGGACAATTTTTTAGTTTATAAATATAAAAAAAGGTAATTTCATAAAATAGGTGATATTAATGAACTGCAATTTTCACACATTTTTGTAGTTGTTTGAATGTTCATTACAAATGGTTTTATTACATCTGTTATAAATTTGTTTTTGTGCACACAATGGGAAAAGCTATGAATCAAATGAATATGTATAAATTTTTCATATGATAGCCCCTCATATATATTTTCCGCAACCAAATTCCAAGTTTTTAAAACGCGACGTTCGTGGTGAAATTTCTTACGCATAAAGCAGCTCATCGTTCGTTTCTCTATCTGAACGCATCTTTTCCGTAATTTAGAATCTCAGTAAACAGAAAAATTATAAAATGTTAATTGTTTTGAAATTGTTGACTTTGCCGGTCTCCTTAATTTTATTACTTCCTATTGTATAAAGATCTATGGTGAAATACGATGAATTCACCAAAATCCGGGGAAGTGTGGTGAGTTCACAATGTAAAAACCTCACTGGGTAAATCTTGTAAACAACGGATTCAAAATTTAGTTGAATTCTAGAAATGTAAGCTTATTACGATAAAGATACTTAAGGTGAGTCTTTGAGGCTCACTTTCGGTTTTTCGCTACAATTTTATACGATTGCAAAAAAAATGGTTAAAATAAATAAATAGCCCAAATACCATAATTATTTTGTAATTTATGAACACAAATGGAGGAATACCCAAAATTTCAGAAAAACAGCTTTTTTGGTTTAGGAATAATTCGCTTTTAAACTTTAAAGTGAGAGTGAGAGGCTCACTTTAGAGGATTAGGGTTAAGTATGAAAAAAGTTGGGATTTCGCACAAGAAAATAATTGATATCTACCCATTCGCATAATTAACCGCTAAAGCGAATGGCGTATTCAGTTTTTTGGTACACTCCCCAGGGAAGGAAATATCGCGGCCTAAATTTATCATTTTCTTATTTTTTTCATGAATCTTCAATTTCTTGCCCTATACTCTTCCCGAAAGCGGACATTATTTTTTAATTAAATCACACGGCAGGCTGCGTTATTTAATGTGCTTTCCAGAAATGTATATCTATTAAAAATCTAATAAAATTTGGATAAGGTCATCAAGTTTAAGTGAAGTAAAGTTGGGTATAAAAGGGCTGACATGATTCAAAATGTCTAAAAAATTTTAACAATTTTGCTCTTGAAGGAGGTTTTTTGGGTTATTAGTGATTGTTTTATGGGGTTGGATAACTCCACAAATGTAAAAAAAAAATTCGAAAGATCGAGACCGTGGATAGCGGTAAAAAACGTGGACCCGGATGGCCCCAAAAAGTTTATCCTGGACCAAATACAAAAAAAAGGTGCTGATGTACATAAATTTGTACCTTTATATACAAAACATGATATCTAATGCAGAACATGCAAAATTTATCACCCTTATTCATAAACAATAAAATAGGTTTATTAAACTCTTATAATTGAAAATTTGTATGGAAATGTCATTTTAAAAAGCTCTATAAACCTTTGATATTTTTTATGAATAAGGGTGTATATATACAAAAGTTTATAGACATATGTGTTATGAATAAGAAGACAAATTTTAATTTAATTTAATTAATTTCTAATAAATATGTTCCTTAATTCGAAAACAAAATTTTGCGTTTGCTTTCCAATATTTACATTTCAGTGTTGATTTGCTTATATTTGACATTACTCCGAAAAATATTTTTGATTCATTTGAGAAATGATTCACAAATCAAATTTATCTTTGATTTGAAAATAGTTTGAATCACGAATCAAAGGGTATTTCTGATTCTTTTGTGAAACGAAACACAAATAAAATTTATCTTTTATTTGGAAATAGTTTAAATCACGAATCAAAGGGTATTTTTGATTCTTTTTTGAAACGAATCACAAAGAAAAATTATCTTTTATTTGAAAATATTTTAAATCAAGAATCAGAAAATATTTTTGATTCGTGATTCAGCCAAATCAAAATCACGCAACCCTGGTGTAAATCGACCACTTTTTAAATGTAATACATGTGTATCAGTTTTATCAAGTCGATAATGATGTTTAATTTGATACCAATATAGCCAAATAATATTTTGGGGCCATCCGGGTCCACGTTTTTTACCGCTATCCACGGTCTCGATCTTTCGAATTTTTTTTTTACATTTGTGGAGTTATCCAACCCCATAAAACAATCACTAATAACCCAAAAAACCTCCTTCAAGAGCAAAATTGTTAAAATTTTTTAGACATTTTGAATCATGTCAGCCCTTTTATACCCAACTTTACTTCACTTAAACTTGATGACCTTATCCAAATTTTATTAGATTTTTAATAGATATACATTTCTGGAAAGCACATTAAATAACGCAGCCTGCCGTGTGATTTAATTAAAAAATAATGTCCGCTTTCGGGAAGAGTATAGGGCAAGAAGTTGAAGATTCATGAAAAAAATAAGAAAATGATAAATTTAGGCCGCGATATTTCCTTCCCTGGGGAGTGTACCAAAAAACTGAATACGCCATTCGCTTTAGCGGTTAATTATGCGAATGGGTAGATATCAATTATTTTCTTGTGCGAAATCCCAACTTTTTTCATACTTAAATCTAGACTTACCTTGAAATTCTGGGCATTTCCCTGGTTTTTGGTGTAGCTCCATCCAGTTTTTGGAAAATTGAAATTTTTTTCCAGTTTACTTACTCTAAAACATCCTATTTTCATATTCCGGTGCCGGATGGAGGATCTGAGAAGGTTTAAAGAATCTCATACAAAAAAAAAATGCATGTAATGTACAGATGTACATATGTATTTGAGTATTTGTTTCACCGTTGCATCAACACTAATATGTATTGGAACGCATGGCAGTTCCCAAGTGAATTAACCCAGAAAAATTCCGAATACTCCATTCGCTCACCCATGGAGTGGTCGCTATGGACCAACCGAGTACTCTATAACTTGCCACATTTCATATACAAAATATGGTCCAATTAACATTGCATGTCACTGCAGTCCCGCATAACATCAAACTAATCCATGGAGTACCTACATAACTACATATGTATGTATATACGTGCTTCGTCGTTATCGCGATAAACATTTGGTTTTCGTTGCCATGTTTGGCTAACTACGAGCCGATTTGGCTATGTTAATGATCACTTTGAAAGTACTCCAACCTACCACAAATGGACCATATAAGTCGATAATGATGTTTAATTTGGAGTTAGGTTAACCAGACATTGAGAAAACGGCTCTTATACTTTCAGAATTTTTCCCATTTTCATGTAATTCTCTCTCCGAAACGTAACGCTTTTTTTTTGGCAGATTCCACGAAAAACGTGATTTTAATAATTTTCAATTATATATACCTAATATTAAATATCTCTGACGTCAACTGACAAAATGTAATAAATTAACTGAAAAGTCAAGTAAACACGATTTTTGAAACCTATTTGTTTTTAACACAACCGCCTATATAATTTTGTTTAATAAACATACATATGTAAATACATATGTATTTGAGTACTTGTTTCACCGTTGCATCAACACTAATATGTATTGCTACGCATGGCAGTTCCCAAGCATTGTTGCTACTTTGGTTATTTTTAACCAAAATTGGTAATTTTTCTCTCTAAACCCGATTTTGGTAATTTGGTAATTCTTTTTCCAGTTTGGTAACACAGTCCAACAAATTTTCAAAAATTTTACTCAACACGAACAAACGCTATTAATTATGAAAAGGGATGTCTCCCAGACCAACTTTTCCGAACACAGTACTAGTACAGAGGGTCTGAGTTTTTTTAGAGGGGGTTAAAATTTTATGGTTTTAGCTGGAGGTGCAATTACTTCAGCGAAAATATCTTATAAAAAACTAGCTGTACCCGGCCAAGCTTTGCTTTGGCTCACTTCCTATTATGGGCATTTGAAGCGAAAACGGCACACTTTAAAATAAGTTGGAAGTATCTAGAAGCCGAACTTACCTCGGGCTGCAGAGCTCAGCAGAAGTCAGATAACTTTAAAAAAGTGAACGAAAAAATTGATATTTTCAAAAGTTTACATGGTCCTGCATTCCACTTCCCATTTGATACCACCGTTGGTTAAAAACATTCCGTGGCATCCGGGTCCACTCTTTTAGCCATTATTAGGTACCGGGCCTAAGAATCTATGCAGCAGCCCTGGTCAACACCTTTAATTTTATATCAGTATTTCTCAGCGGCATCCCGCGGTCATCCAGGTCCACATACCTATTGACCCACATCTGGGGCCTTGACCTAGGAATCATAATGGGTACGGCTTTGATACCAGTAGCAGTGAGAAATATCCCGGTGGTTATAAACCGATTTCGCTAAAATTTTGCACATATACTACCACAAGTTTTAGAAATAAGTCCACCAATTTTCGTCATAATATCTTAATTATTTGTCGAGTTATGGGCTCCGAAATCTCGTAGATTCCTTTGTCTTATAAAAGGCGGTGCTATTCCCATTTTCCAAAATATTGCTGTTTTTGGTTTCCTATCTATCGTGGTGCTTATGTAACAAAATAACTGCTACCAAAAAATTTATCAATTTTTCTTCATTAAAAAATGGCCAATAGCTCATTTAAATTCACATAAAATAATTATTAAAATTAAAACGGCCATATAAATACAAATATAAATACAAACGTAACAAAATTTCATTGAATTATCTTTATCATTGACGAAGATATCGCTCAAAATGTTTTGATTGGGCCCCTTGGTAATACCAATATATAAAAGTGGGCTTGGTCATGGTCCGATTTCGCCCATTTTCAACCGTCCCAGTCTGGATAGGAACGTGTATACCAAATTTCTTAAAAATACTTTAATTTTTGGGCACAGACGGACAGATGGATGAGATAAATTTTAATTGTGATTCGTTTCAAAAAAGAATCAAAAATACCCTTTGTTTCGTGATTCAAACTATTTTCAAATCAAAGACAACTTTGGATTGTGTTTCATTTCTCAAGAGAATTGATTCAAAATATATGTCAACACATGCCTCAATATATTTTGTTGTTTCATACATTCCACCAAATAGCGGTGATGCTCTGTATGGCCTGCATGCGGATAATATTAGATCTTTAATGAATAAGTTAGGTGATAATCAACTATGGATCTTGGGTGACTTTAATCTAAGCAATGTGGGTAGATCAGGTAGTTTTTCTCATTCAGACCCGATTACCCTTAAATGTAATCTCTGCGCATGAAACTTATTTCATTGATAGCATTTTAAGCTATAACTTAATACAAGTTAACTATTTTGTCAACAAGTTGGATAAAATTCTTGATCTTATTTTCATTAGTGATAATTTGAACCATACTATTTCTGAATGCATATCTCCAATAATGCTGTGTGACAATCATCATGTTCCGTTGGTGTTAAATCTTAAAGTTTATGAATTTTCTTCTATAGCGCCTGATGAAAGTGGATCATTTAACTTTGCGGCTTGCGATTTTGATAAGATTAATTCTATATTAGAATATTTTAATTGGGACAGTGTGTTGTTCTCATCGGATGCGTCTATATGTTATAGCAATTTTAAATCTGTTATGATTGACTTTTACCTCGTCAACATACCCATGAACGAACGTAAGAACAATGTTTGCAACTACAGGCCAATTTCAAAATTATCAACGGTAGCAAAGCGTTTTGAGAGCATCGTTTAAGATAAAATGTACTTTGCATATAAGAGTTTGATTTCGCCAAACCAGCATGGTTTCATTCCGGGTCGATCTACAGTTTCGAACCTTGTAGTTTTCAGTGAATACTGCCACTCGTCCTTCTCTGCTGGTGTTCAGGTAGAATGTGTCTACTAGTGCTGGAAAACCATCGATTGAACTATCGATATTATCGATGGTGCCGATGCCATAGCGATTATCGATGGTTTTTTTAACCATCGATAGTATTTTACTAGGTACATAGCTCCAACGTCTTTTAAAAAAATTAATCAAAAAAACTGAGATATATAATTTTCAAGGTACTTGATTGGAATATGTGCGCTGTGAGTAAATAAAAGATTAGTGAATAATTTTATGAAAAAACTTGCAAATAAAACTTTTTTTATTGAGAATTGAGCAATATAGGTTTTGATTTCGGCTCTTCTCCTATTTTGTGGACAACTGTATGTGTACAAATGTGTGTATGTAGTATTCTTACTTTGATTTATTTTTTGTATTGAACTTTTCACATAAACTTTGGTTTTTAATTAATTTTATAATGTTTCTAATAAAAGTTACCACAAATGGACCATATAAGTCGATAATGATGTTTAATTGGGAGTTATGTTAACCAGACATTGAGAAAGCAGTTCTTATACTTTCAGAATTTTTCCCATTTCCATGAAGGTAATTCTCTCTCCGAAACGCAACGTTTTTTTGGCATATTCCACGAAAAACGTGATTTTAATAATTTTCAATTATAGATATGTACCTAATATTAATTGTCTCAGATGCACAGTGGCATTTTTACTCAATTTAGACGTGAATAATTCAATTTTGTTGTTGTAATAATTTCAAAACTTTTGTATGCAGTTCGAATGGCAGATAAGCACTGTGGCCAACGGTGGTTTTTGTTCCTATCTAACCTCATTTTTCACGCTGTAATCAGCTGTTAAAGTGTGCATTTTAACTGTGATGTTTTTTATACATGAGTACACATATAATTAAGAGTCAGTTTAAAAATTTAATAAGAAGAGTTCTGTCAGTGAAATTTAAAAATATATACTAGTTTAGGATAGGAAAGAGATTCTTATTTGCAACTATATACAAGTTTTTGTGTACGTTTAGTGTGCAGATGTAGCTTTGTGAATACGCGTTCCTTTGTTTGTATATAAAAAATAACAAACAGTGAAATTAAAACTTCGACAAAGTTTTGAATTAAGCCGCATTAAAATAATTCCTTATTTTTTGGTAAACTCCTTTTATTCCTACATATATTCCATTCGGATACTTCTGCCCCGATCTGCCCCCGCTAGAAATAATGTCGATAACTGGGAGAGAGTTATATAGGGTGTAGGTTAGAGAACGCAACCAAAACAAAAAAGATAAAGCCGTTTTGGACTATATCTGCAACAAATTGGGTTTTGAAAATACTTAGAAAGTGAAAATTACTTCGTTGCAGCCTTCAATTGTTAAGGTAGATGAAGAAATTGGTCACATTAGTCATGATATGCACTTAACAATGATTGATGGCAAGACTTTATTGTTGTTTGTGGCCGGGAGATTGACGAATCTTTGTATAAGTTTGGATTATGCACTTTGCGTGCTTATATAAGACTAGAGGTTACCCGCGGGTTTCACACCACGTGCTTTTAAAAATATTAGCATATTGAGTTAGTCCAAAAAAGTTACATAGAAAAATATCATTCTTGACGTCAAAGATAGTTTTCTTATTTTTTTTGTCCGTTGAGTACGTAATTATCTCATATGCCCAACACCAATTTTCAGTACCCTACTATAAATATTTCAAGAGATTTTCGCTGTAAAAATTTCAGTCTGTATGGGAGGTACCCATCCCTGCTTTACTAAGACCTAGCGTTTTTACCCGTTTAATACATAGTTATCTCACATGCCCTCACACCAATTTTCAGTACCCTTCTACAAATATTTCCAAAGATATTCGATGTGAAAATTTCAGTTTGTATGGGAGGTGCCCATCCCTGCTTTACCAAGACCTAGCATTTTTACCCGTTTAATAAATAGTTATCTCACATGCCCTCACACCAGTTTTCAGTACCCTACTACAAATATTTCCAGAGATATTCGCTGTGAAAGTTTCAGTTTGTATGGGAGGTGCCCATCCCTGCTTTACCAAGACCTAGCGTTTTTACCCGTTTAATACATAGTTATCTCACATGCCCTCACACCAATTTTCAGTACCCTACTACAAATATTTCCAGAGATATTCGATGTGAAAATTTCAGTTTGTATGGGAGGTGCCCATCCCTGCTTTACCAAGACCTAGCGTTTTTACCCGTTTCATACATAGTTATCTCACATGCCCTCACACCAGTTTTCAGTACCCTACTACAAATATTTCCAGAGATATTCGCTGTGAAAATTTCAGTTTGTATGCGAGGTGCCCATCCCTGCTTTACCAAGACCTAGCGTTTTTACCCGTTTAATACATAGTTATCTCACATGCTCTCACACTAATTTTCAGTACCCTACTACAAATATTTCCAGAGATATTCAATGTGAAAATTTCAGTTTGTATGGGAGGTGCCCATCCCTGCTTTACCAAGACCTAGCGTTTTTACCCGTTTAATACATAGTTATCTCACATGCCCTCACACCAATTTTCAGTACCCTACTACAAATATTTCCAGAGATATTCGATGTGAAAATTTCAGTTTGTATGGGAGGTGCCCATCCCTGCTTTACCAAGACCTAGCGTTTTTACCCGTTTAATACATAGTTATCTCACATGCCCTCACACCAGTTTTCAGTACCCTACTACAAATATTTCCAGAGATATTCGCTGTGAAAGTTTCAGTTTGTATGGGAGGTGCCCATCCCTGCTTTACCAAGACCTAGCGTTTTTACCCGTTTTATACATAGTTATCTCACATGCCCTCACACCAATTTTCAGTACCCTACTACAAATATTTCCAGAGATATTCGATGTGAAAATTTCAGTTTGTATGGGAGGTGCCCATCCCTGCTTTACCAAGACCTAGCGTTTTTACCCGTTTAATACATAGTTATCTCACATGCCCTCACACCAGTTTTCAGTACCCTACTACAAATATTTCCAGAGATATTCGCTGTGAAAGTTTCAGTTTGTATGGGAGGTGCCCATCCCTGCTTTACCAAGACCTAGCGTTTTTACCCGTTTTATACATAGTTATCTCACATGCCCTCACACCAATTTTCAGTACCCTACTACAAATATTTCCAGAGATATTCGATGTGAAATTTTCAGTTTGTATGGGAGGTGCCCATCCCTGCTTTACCAAGACCTAGCGTTTTTACCCGTTTAATACATAGTTATCTCACATGCCCTCACACCAGTTTTCAGTACCCTACTACAAATATTTCCAGAGATATTCGCTGTGAAAGTTTCAGTTTGTATGCGAGGTGCCCATCCCTGCTTTACCAAGACCTAGCAGTTTTACCCGTTTAATACATAGTTATCTCACATGCCCTCACACCAGTTTTCAGTACCCTACTACAAATATATCCAGAGATATTCGCTGTGAAAGTTTCAGTTTGTATGGGAGGTGCCCATCCCTGCTTTACCAAGACCTAGTGTTTTTCCCGTTTAATACATAGTTATCTCATATGTCCTCACACCAGTTTTCAGTACCCTACTACAAATATTTCCAGAGATATTCGATGTGAAAATTTCAGTTTATATGGGAGGAGAGTGCCCATCCCTGCTTTACCAAGACCTAAATTGTTTATCCGTTGAGTATATATTTTTGTATTATTCCTTCACAAAAATTTTCATTATTCTAGTACAAATATTTCAAGAGATATTACGAAAAGAAAGAAAATTTTGTATGGGAGGTGCCCATCCCTGACTTTTAATCAGATTAAAAATATGCCTATAGCAATTACCGGATGAAAATACCTAGGTGTGCAAAGTTTCGTGAGGATCCGTTCAGCGGTTTTCTCGCCAATTGAGTTTAAACACAATTTCCATTTCACATTTATAATATAAGATAAGAAGATGTAGAGAATTAAAAATAGCGCGTATCGCCTCAACATTCGCTTTGGAAATTTATAAGCGACGAACTTATAGCTATATTTCAAATTGAAAAACAAAAATTTCACGCAGAAGCAAGGTTTTGGCACAACCAATGGTGGTAACACAGCAAGCCTTTTTTTTTTAAGAGAATATAGCTTATCTGCTAGCACCACTGGTGTACATGAGGAACGCATTCGTCATTGTGGTGTTATCCTCAACTGCATGTCGAGTGGCTTTCCTATTGCACACGAGAAGTTTTCTTTGTATTGCGAAAGTGCTTCTATAAATTATGTTACGCATTATCCATGGTATCCAATGCCATCAAGTGTCCATAAAATTTTAATTTATGGCGATGCAATTATAAAGTCGTTTTCACTGTCCATAGGTATGCTGTCGGCGGAAGCATTGGAGGCCCGTAATAAAGACATTAGATAGCATCATGAACATAATAAGAGGAAATCAATCCGCTCGAGAAGAATGAATGACCTGATGCATGCGTTGCTTTTTTTTTCAGATCCGATTATATCTTCGCTGTATAAAATCCTCAGGCATTCGCATAAAAAATAAAAGTTATTCAGTTATTTCGAAAATACTTCACCTGTTCAAATCAAAACATTCAAAAAAAATTTCTTTTGATTTTTTTAAAAACCTTCCAAATAGCATTTGGAAGATTGTTTTATGAAAACTGACTGTACCGAGTCTTTTTCGATCCAGTTTGATGATCAAAAACTGATAAATTACCTCTGCGATTAGAATAAGGCTCGAAAATGAGTCACACCAGCGATTGAAAAGTGATTTTATTTTTTGTCATATAAAAATCACCTAACTGAGCCTTTTTCGACCCCCTTTGCTGATTAAAAAAAGAATTTATCACTTTGACGATTAAAAGAAGATTGGAAAACGAGTCAGACCAGCGATTGAAAAGTGATTTTATTTTTTATCATATAAAAATCACCTAGCTGAGTCTTTTTCGATCCCCTTTGCTGATTAAAAAAATAATTTATCACAAATTAATCATGCTAAAGATCGAAATGTGATCGATTACTTTGCTTTTTTAGAAAAAAAAAAAAAAAAGAAATATTCCTTAGCAAGCCTAGTACATAAAGCTATAATTTTTCCAAAAAAAATTCAGAGAATTTTATATTAGATTTCGGTATTGATGGTTCCGAATGTTGTAGAGCAGGAACATATGGATCAGAGATCAGCAGTGGTGCACCGCATTTTCTAAAGCACCGCAAAAATACTTATTTTTTGAGTGGCTCAAAAAATAAGTACCCAGAAAAAAAATTCACCGCTACCGCATTAATTGAAAACCTAAATGATATTGCGGTATTTAGTGCTGTTTACACCGCATACCGCAAACACCGTATACCGCAAACACCGCATATCGCAAACACCGTATATCGCAAACACCGCAATCACCGCAAACACCGCATTTGTTTATTTGTATACTATTCAGTGTTGCCGGAAATTTTTCACACACTGCAAAGGTATAGGCAATTGAAAATTCATTTTTGTTTGTACATAAATACATAGATATGTGTGTCTGATTACAGCAAATTTATTCTCAAGTATTTTTTTTTTTATTTTTGTGTGCTTTGTTTTTTGTGGCAGTGTTTTGAATACATAATAAAATATTTTTCAATAATGAAATAATCAAAAAATTTCATTTTTAAATCCAATACGACTAATAGCGCCATCAGAATGAATACTTTTCCGTCAAACTAGCAATCCGTTTAATTGACAACATAGTTGAATTAAATGCATTTAAATGACGATGGACACATTCAGTACTTCAGCTTTGCCGTAAAAAAGACATCTAATTCAACTATGTTTCTCAGTTAAACGAATTGCTAGATTGACGGAAAAGTATTCATTCCGACGGGCGCATAATAAAATGTATAAAAATAAACATGTGTATTGTTGTTGCTCCAATAAAATGACAAAAACTTCGGTTTCAATCAATGTATCGTAGCCAATTTTGTCGACTGTGCAAATTGAATGAATGCCTCGTTGGAAAATAGAGAATTATGTCACAGACAAACAAAAATGTGTAAACAAAACTTATGTGTATTACTAAGAAGCCATAAATGTAATTCAAGGGTTTTAGGAAAAACTCTATTTCATGTAATTAGTACATATTTTTATCTTGAAATTCATTAGTCAAATTATTTTGAATGTAAACAAACTCTAAATTTTAAGTGGCCCTTTCAATGAAAAAATTAAAAAAAAACCAATCCTGAGAGTTTTCCTGTATGGATATTCTTTGGTTAAAATCAATTTGTAATCAGTAGTATTTTTCATCAGAAATCCATAAGACGGTAAAAATTACAAACACAAAATCGCACTGGCAACATTGTAAATATCTCTATTTGGGAAATGCGGTGTTTGCGATATGCGGTGTTTGCGGTATACGGTGTTTACGATATGCGGTGTTGTGATATCCATACTACCGCACACCGGATTTGATCAAGAAAATGCGGTGCGGTGTTTATTATGATCGCATATTTTGCGGTTGCGGTCATACTCCCACCGCATTTTTTGTGAGTATACTCTAAATCACAAAAAATGTATCGCATGCTGATCTCTGATATGGATGCATGTCTTCCGTGTTGCCGTATATGAGAGTGCCAAAATGCGCATATGCATTTTAATAGGAATTCATTTATGGATTGAAATTTTTAGATCTTAAGCTCCTTATTTGCTTAATATTATTGTAGGCTAAAAATCTGTTTTAAAAGTTCCAACCAAAATGTGGACTGAGGGTGACTGTGGAAGTTCTTTTTGCGATATTGGTAAAGGTAAGGCTAAGGGTAGAATATGTAAGAGGATAGAAGATGGGAAAAAAAAAGCGGTTGTAAACTGACCCAAAAATGATAGGAAAATTAGTACTCTGAAAAAAATACCCGTTTCCAATATTTTAGATTGGTGAATCCAAATTAATTTATAAAACATTTTTTCAAATTAAAAATTCCTAAGTAATACATTTTTCATTATTATTCAAATATTTATTTTATTTTCAAAACGTTGCTATTTTGTACGTTTGCCCCATATGCTTAGTTCTTACACCACTGTTGCATAAATCTCTCTGTTCTCACTAACACAATCTCAGTCTTATAGCCCCGACACATAGCATACGTCAATCCGTCTACGTCGACGTATGTGACTGACAGCTCAGTAAAATGTCGGCATTTAAACGTACGTCGTCACACGTACGACGGATCCGTCGCCGCAACGTACCGAAGTTGCCCAAAAGTCAACTTTTGGTATACGTCAATCCGTCGCTATGTCAGCTGTTTGCTTTTGATTGTTAACCTTTAGCTACTCTTGAATTTCACTTTTTTTGCAATTTGCTTTTCGAGTTTTTACTCATTTGTAGAACATTCCTCCATAAAACAAAATAGTTAAGAATTATCAGGAGATATGAAGTTACTGAAAACTGAATTTCAATAGGGCAACTTAAAAGAGAAATTACAAAATATTCTAAAGAGTTAAGTTTTTGCCACCACCTCTGTAGTTAAAGGTTAATCAAAAAGCTGATTTGTGTATATCCGCCAACATTTCCTATGTGGCGACCTCTCCGTCAAGTACGTGAGCTGTCAGTCACATACGTCGACGTAGACGGATTGACGTATGCTATGTGACGGGCCTATTAGTTTTGCCGGGGTCTGATTTAAAGCATGGCTCGGCAAATTTGTAAATGCAAGTGTACAAGTGAGAGCGCTTTGATCGCTACCCTGCAAAAAAATTCGATTAATACGGGACGAACTTTTGAAAATATCAATTTTTTCGTTCACTTTTTTAAAGTTATCTGACTTTTGCTGAGCTCTGCAGCCCGAGGTAAGTAAGTAATAATGAAAAATGTATTACTTAGGAATTTTTAACTTGAAAAAATGTTTTATAAATTAATTTGGATTCACCAATCTAAAATATTGGAAATTAACTTAAAAAAATGTTTTATAAATTAATTTGGATTCAACAATGTAAAATATTGGAAATTCCAATAATAATAAAATATAAGGAGTTTTTAGTGTAAAAAATATACATTAAAAATTTATTTGAAGAATATTCATTGAGAAATAGTTGAGAGTTGATATCATTTACGAAATTTTTCCAAAAGTACATAACTAAACTTGTTAAGGTATGCAAGGATGGGGCGTAAGTTATAACTGAAGATTTAGTAGAACCTTTAAGAATAAGCAAATTTTATTATATGAATTGAAAAATAAAGCATTGCAATTTTGCAACTTGAAAATTTGGTTGCAGTACAAAATGATTTATTATTCATGGTCATACCTACGCAATGGCACAATGTCGCATAACAAACAAAGTAACGCAGCCAGTGCTTGTGTTGCTTCTTCGCTGTCTAAACAACGACTGAATCACAGAGCGTAAGCCTATGTGTATTATACTCATTAACTCACGTGAGTCGATTTGCCGGGCCTTGTTCTAGAATCTAGATACTTCCAACTTATTTTAAAGTGTGCCGTTTTCGCTTCAAATGCCCATAATAGGAAGTGAGCCTAAGCAAAGCTTGGCCGGGTACAGATAGTTTTTTATAAGATATTTTCGATGAAGTAATTGCACCTCCAACTAAAACAAGGCCCGGCAAATCGACTCACGTGAGTTAATGATTATAACACACATACACTCAGGGAAAAACAGCATTTTAAAATCAAAAATAAAATTTTTGTTTTCATAATGCACGTTTTAAACCAAACCATTTTTATTTTAACAATGAAAATTTTTAAATTAAAAATTAAATTTTTGAATTAAGAATGAAAATTTTGAAGTAAAAATGCATTTTGGATTTAAAAAGAAACATACTTAAATTAAAAATGAAAATGCATGTTGATTCAAAAACTTCGCTCTTTGTTCAAAATTTTTTTGTGAGAAAATATTTTTTTGTGAGAAATCCAACAAAAAAAATAATGGGAATCGATTTTTTTTTTAATTTTGTTTTTGCAATGATTCATATAATTCATGGATTCTTTTTTAGGAAAAGGGGAGTATAAATAGGTTACTACAATTCAATATATTGTTTAATGTTCCACTATGTGATGGCGTTGGATTGAATTTCAGGTTGATGTCATGGTTCGAATCCGGAATAGAATATAAAATAAAGAAGAAAAAGCAGAATAAGGAGAATGAGAAATAAAGAGAGCAAACAGTTAAGGCGAAGTAGAAAAGAAGAGAAGAACAAGCGGAGGGCTATATTTTTGTAGTTGGGACTCGGATTGAGAGAAGATGAAGAGAATGCCGTTGGATACAATTTTGAATCCGGAAGAGAAAATGATATAGAGAACACTGCAGCGTTTTTTTTTTCTCATAGTGCTTAAAATAAAAATAAACATTTTTAAATTTAAAATGTTTTTTCTTGATTTAAAAATTGTACAATGAACATTTTTAAAATAAAAATGTTGGTATTTACATCACTTTTAAATACGTTTTTGCCCATTTTAAACACGTTTTCATATGTTTTTATAATTTTTTTTCCCTGAGTGTAGGATTACGCTCTGTGATTCAGTCGTTGTTTAGACAGCGAAGAAGCAACACAAGCACTGGCTGCGTTGCTTTGTTTGTTATGCGACAGTGTGCCATTGCGTATGTATGAATACGCAATAATGAATAATAAATCATATAATAAAATTTGCTTATTCTTAAAGGTTCTACTAAATCTTCAGTTATAACTTACGCCCCATCCTTGCATACCTTAACAAGTTTAGTTATGTACTTTTGGAAAAATTTCGTAAATGATATCAACTCTCAACTATTTCTCAATGAATATTCTTCAAATAAATTTTTAATGTATATTTTTTACACTAAAAACTCCTTATAAATATTTTTTATTACTGGAATTTCCAATATTTTACATTGTTGAATCCAAATTAATTTATAAAACATTTTTTTAAGTTAATTTCCAATATTTTAGATTGGTGAATCCAAATTAATTTATAAAACATTTTTTCAAGTTAAAAATTCCTAAGTAATACATTTTTCGTTATTATTCAAATATTTATTTTATTTTCAAAACGTTGCTATTTTGTACGTTTGCCCCATATGCTTAGTTCTTACACCACTGTTGCATAAATCTCTCTGTTCTCACTAACACAATCTC
Organism: Urophora cardui; assembly: GCA_960531455.1. Lineage (NCBI taxonomy): Eukaryota > Metazoa > Arthropoda > Insecta > Diptera > Tephritidae > Urophora > Urophora cardui. Next base: position 143,528,345 of record OY482671.1, on the reverse strand, counting down.
AGTTTTAGTTTTGCCGGGGTCTGAACTAAAACCATAAAATTTTAACCCCCTCTAAAAAAACTCAGACCCTCTGGACTAGTACTCTGTTCGTTGCTTGGTCTGGGAGACATCCCTTTTTATACTCAGCTGTACTAGTACACAGAGTATTATAGTTTTGATTTCCTAACGGTGGATTGTAACAGAATGAAATAATAGAGATAGATATAGACTTATATATATCAAAACAAGTAAGGAAGCCTAAGTTCGAGTGGAATCGAACATTAGATACTCAGCTGTATTCTTTCATTGTTTGTTTGCGTTTGATGAAAACACGGTGTATTTTATATAAAGCGAGTGCTGCATAAAGTGGGCGTAGCCACGCCCATTTTCAAATCTTTTATCAATCATCCAACTAAGCATATGAATATTATTCTTTGTGCAAAATTTCATTCCTTTATGACTTCTAATTACAAAGATGTCACGTTAGAAATTCCCAAAGGGTGTTCCAGAAATATCTTTGTTAAAAAGTAGGCGTGGTCATAAACCGATTTGAATTAATTTTTGCGTGTCTATTACACAAGTTATAGAAGTGTATAAACCAAGTTTCATCATAATATCTCAATTATTTGTCGAGTTATGGGCTCCGAAATTTCGTATATTCCTTTGTCTAAAAAGAGGCGGTGTCACGCCCATTTTCCACATTTTTCTATTTTTTGTTTCCGGTCTATTTTGGAACTCATTTCACAAAATTTGAATGAATTATCTTTATATTTGACAAAGATATCGCTTAAAATATTTTTATTAGGCCCCTTTATAGTTCCCATATATAAAAGTGGGCGTGGTCGCCAACCGATTTCGCTAAAATTTTAAACATGTATTACCACAACTAACAAAAGTGTACACACCAAGTTTCGTCATTATATTTAAATTATTTGTCGAGTTATGGGCTCAGAAATCTCGTATATTCCTGCTTCTAAAAAGAGGCGGTGCCACGCCCATTTTCCAAAATTGTTGTACTTTTCGTTTTATATCCGTAGTTGGACTCCTGCCATAAAATTTCAATGATATACCTTTATATTTGACAGAGATATCGCTTAAAATGTTTTTATTAGGCCACTTTATAATACCCATATATAAAAGTGGGCGTGGTCGTTAACCGATTTTGGCAATTTTTCGTCTAAACATTTGCCTAAGTAAGTATTTCACGCCTGCCAAATTTCATCGATATATCTTCAACGGTTTCTGAGTTATGAGATATAAAACTTTCAATGTTTGGCCCTTAATAAGTGGGCGTGGCACCGCCCATTTTCCAAAATTTCATCAAATTTCTTCATAAGGGCCTGAGCTCCACACGTGGGTGAAATTTTATCACTCTAGCTCTATTAGTGACTGAGATACAAAATTTCCGATTTTTACTATATAGGGGAAGTGGGCGTGGTCATGGTCCGATTTCGCCCATTTTCAATACCATCCGTTCCAGTCTTGATACCAACTTGCATTCCAAATTTCATCAAAATATTTCAATTTTTGCGCGAGTTATCGTGCGTACAGACAGACAGACGGACGGACAGACGGACGGACATGGCTCAATCGATTTCTTTTTTCACCCTGATCAATTTGATATATATAAGTCAATATCTATCTCGATTATTTTATGGTGTTACAATCCACCGTTATGTGATTAAAACTATAATACTCTGTGTACTAGTACAGCTGAGTATAATTATCAGGGTGAAAAGAGAAATCGATTTAGCCATATCCGTCCGTCTGCCCGTCTGTGCGCACGATAACTCGCGCAAAAATTGAGATATTTTGATGAAATTTGAAATGTAAGTTGGTATCAAGACTGGAACGGATGGTATTGAAAATGGGCGAAATCGGACCATGACCACACCCACTTCCCCTATATAGTAAAAATCGGAAATTTTGTATCTCAGTCACTAATAGAGCTAGAGTGATAAAATTTCACACACGTATTGAGCTCAGGCCCTTATGAAGAAATTTGGTGAAATTTTGGAAAATGGGCGGTGCCACGCCCACTTATTAAGGGGCAAACATTGAAAGTTTTATGAGTCATAACTCAGAAACCGTTGAAGATATATCGATGAAATTTGGTAGGCGTGATATACTTACTTAGGCAAATGTTTGGACGGAAAATTGCCAAAATCGGTTGACGACCACGCCCACTTTTATATATGGGAACTATAAAGGGGCCTAATAAAAACATTTTAAGCGATATCTCTGTCAACTATAAAGATATATCATTGAAATTTTGTGGAAGGTGTCCAAATATGGACATAAAACAAAAAATAAAAAAATTTTGGAAAATGGGCGTGGCACCGCCTCCTTTTAGAAGCAGGAATATACGAGATTTCTGAGACCATAACTCGACAAATAATCGATATATTATGACGAAACTTGGTGTATACACTTTCACTACTTGTAGTAATACATGTTCAAAATTTTAGCGAAATCGGTTAATGACCACGCCCACTTTTATATATGGGTATCATAAAGTGGCCTAATAAAAACATTTTAAGCGAGATCTTTGTCAAATATAAAGATAATTCATTGAAATTTTGTGGCATGAGTTCCACAATAGATCGGAAACAAAAAATATAAAAATTTCGGAAAATGGGCGTGGCACCGCCTCTTTTCAGACAAAGGAATCAACGAGATTTCGGAGCCCATAACTCGACAAATAATTGAGATATTATGACGAAACTTGGTTTATACACTTTTATATCTTGTGTTAATAGACACGCAAAAATTTATTGAAATCGGTTTATGACCACGCCTACTTTTTAACAAAGATATTTCTGGAACACCCTTTGGGAATTTCTAACGTGACATCTTTGTAACTAGAAGTCAAAAAGGGATGAAATTTTGCACAAAGAATAATATTCATAAGCTTAGTTGGATGACTGATAAAATTTAGAAAATGGGCGTGGCTACGCCCACTTTATGCAGCACTCGCTTTATATAAAGTACACCGTGATTCCATCAAACGCAAACAAACAATGAAAGCATACAGCTGAATATCTAATGTTCGATTCCACTCGAACTTAGGCTTCCTTACTTGTTATAATTAATAGCGTTTGTTCGTGTTGAGTAAAATTTTTGTAAATTTGTTGGACTGTGTTACCAAACCGGAAAAAGAATTACCAAATTACCAAAATCGGGTGTAGAGAAAAAAATTACCAATTTTGGTTAAAAATAACCAAAGTAGCAACAATGCTTGGGAACTGCCATGCGTAGCAATACATATTAGTGTTGATGCAACGGTGAAACAAATACTCAAATACATATGTATTTACATATGTATGTTTATTAAACAAAATTATATAGGCGGTTGTGTTAAAAACAAATAGGTTTCAAAAATCGTGTTTACTTGACTTTTCAGTTAATTTATTACATTTTGTCTGTTGACGTCAGAGATATTTAATATTAGGTATATATGTATAATTGAAAATTATTAAAATCACGTTTTTCGTGGAATCTGCCAAAAAAAAAGCGTTACGTTTCGGAGAGAGAATTACATGAAAATGGGAAAAATTCTGAAAGTATAAGAGCCGTTTTCTCAATGTCTGGTTAACCCAACTCCAAATTAAACATCATTATCGACTTATATGGTCCATTTGTGGTAGGTTGGAGTACTTTCAAAGTGATCATTAACATAGCCAAATCGGCTCGTAGTTAGCCAAACATGGCAACGAAAACCAAATGTTTATCGCGATAACGACGAAGCACGTATATACATACATATGTAGTTATGTAGGTACTCCATGGATTAGTTTGATGTTATGCGGGACTGCAGTGACATGCAATGTTAATTGGACCATATTTTGTATATGAAATGTGGCAAGTTATAGAGTACTCGGTTTGTCCATAGCGACCACTCCATGGGTGAGCGAATGGAGTATTCGGAATTTTTGCTGGGTTAATTCACTTGGGAACTGCCATGCGTTCCAATACATATTAGTGTTGATGCAACGGTGAAACAAATACTCAAATACATACATCTGTACATTACATGCATTTTTTTTGTATGCGATTCTTTAAACCTTCTCAGATCCTCCATCCGGCACCGGAATATGAAAATAGGATGTTTTAGAGTAAGTAAACTGGAAAAAAATTTCAATTTTCCAAAAACTGGATGGAGCTACACCAAAAACCAGGGAAATGCCCAGAATTTCAAGGTAAGTCTAGATTTAACCCTAATCACCGAATTTTAAAAAGTTACGTAAAACCGAAAGTGAGACTCTGAGGCTCACCTATGGGGAAATTTTGAAACACATAATTTTGGTATTTGTTTTTTACTTTTATTTATGCAGTAATGAATTCTGAAGCATTTTTATACATTGTTATAACGTTTTAGGACAATTTTTTAGTTTATAAATATAAAAAAAGGTAATTTCATAAAATAGGTGATATTAATGAACTGCAATTTTCACACATTTTTGTAGTTGTTTGAATGTTCATTACAAATGGTTTTATTACATCTGTTATAAATTTGTTTTTGTGCACACAATGGGAAAAGCTATGAATCAAATGAATATGTATAAATTTTTCATATGATAGCCCCTCATATATATTTTCCGCAACCAAATTCCAAGTTTTTAAAACGCGACGTTCGTGGTGAAATTTCTTACGCATAAAGCAGCTCATCGTTCGTTTCTCTATCTGAACGCATCTTTTCCGTAATTTAGAATCTCAGTAAACAGAAAAATTATAAAATGTTAATTGTTTTGAAATTGTTGACTTTGCCGGTCTCCTTAATTTTATTACTTCCTATTGTATAAAGATCTATGGTGAAATACGATGAATTCACCAAAATCCGGGGAAGTGTGGTGAGTTCACAATGTAAAAACCTCACTGGGTAAATCTTGTAAACAACGGATTCAAAATTTAGTTGAATTCTAGAAATGTAAGCTTATTACGATAAAGATACTTAAGGTGAGTCTTTGAGGCTCACTTTCGGTTTTTCGCTACAATTTTATACGATTGCAAAAAAAATGGTTAAAATAAATAAATAGCCCAAAGACCATAATTATTTTGTAATTTATGAACACAAATGGAGGAATACCCAAAATTTCAGAAAAACAGCTTTTTTGGTTTAGGAATAATTCGCTTTTAAACTTTAAAGTGAGAGTGAGAGGCTCACTTTAGAGGATTAGGGTTAAGTATGAAAAAAGTTGGGATTTCGCACAAGAAAATAATTGATATCTACCCATTCGCATAATTAACCGCTAAAGCGAATGGCGTATTCAGTTTTTTGGTACACTCCCCAGGGAAGGAAATATCGCGGCCTAAATTTATCATTTTCTTATTTTTTTCATGAATCTTCAATTTCTTGCCCTATACTCTTCCCGAAAGCGGACATTATTTTTTAATTAAATCACACGGCAGGCTGCGTTATTTAATGTGCTTTCCAGAAATGTATATCTATTAAAAATCTAATAAAATTTGGATAAGGTCATCAAGTTTAAGTGAAGTAAAGTTGGGTATAAAAGGGCTGACATGATTCAAAATGTCTAAAAAATTTTAACAATTTTGCTCTTGAAGGAGGTTTTTTGGGTTATTAGTGATTGTTTTATGGGGTTGGATAACTCCACAAATGTAAAAAAAAAATTCGAAAGATCGAGACCGTGGATAGCGGTAAAAAACGTGGACCCGGATGGCCCCAAAAAGTTTATCCTGGACCAAATACAAAAAAAAGGTGCTGATGTACATAAATTTGTACCTTTATATACAAAACATGATATCTAATGCAGAACATGCAAAATTTATCACCCTTATTCATAAACAATAAAATAGGTTTATTAAACTCTTATAATTGAAAATTTGTATGGAAATGTCATTTTAAAAAGCTCTATAAACCTTTGATATTTTTTATGAATAAGGGTGTATATATACAAAAGTTTATAGACATATGTGTTATGAATAAGAAGACAAATTTTAATTTAATTTAATTAATTTCTAATAAATATGTTCCTTAATTCGAAAACAAAATTTTGCGTTTGCTTTCCAATATTTACATTTCAGTGTTGATTTGCTTATATTTGACATTACTCCGAAAAATATTTTTGATTCATTTGAGAAATGATTCACAAATCAAATTTATCTTTGATTTGAAAATAGTTTGAATCACGAATCAAAGGGTATTTCTGATTCTTTTGTGAAACGAAACACAAATAAAATTTATCTTTTATTTGGAAATAGTTTAAATCACGAATCAAAGGGTATTTTTGATTCTTTTTTGAAACGAATCACAAAGAAAAATTATCTTTTATTTGAAAATATTTTAAATCAAGAATCAGAAAATATTTTTGATTCGTGATTCAGCCAAATCAAAATCACGCAACCCTGGTGTAAATCGACCACTTTTTAAATGTAATACATGTGTATCAGTTTTATCAAGTCGATAATGATGTTTAATTTGATACCAATATAGCCAAATAATATTTTGGGGCCATCCGGGTCCACGTTTTTTACCGCTATCCACGGTCTCGATCTTTCGAATTTTTTTTTTACATTTGTGGAGTTATCCAACCCCATAAAACAATCACTAATAACCCAAAAAACCTCCTTCAAGAGCAAAATTGTTAAAATTTTTTAGACATTTTGAATCATGTCAGCCCTTTTATACCCAACTTTACTTCACTTAAACTTGATGACCTTATCCAAATTTTATTAGATTTTTAATAGATATACATTTCTGGAAAGCACATTAAATAACGCAGCCTGCCGTGTGATTTAATTAAAAAATAATGTCCGCTTTCGGGAAGAGTATAGGGCAAGAAGTTGAAGATTCATGAAAAAAATAAGAAAATGATAAATTTAGGCCGCGATATTTCCTTCCCTGGGGAGTGTACCAAAAAACTGAATACGCCATTCGCTTTAGCGGTTAATTATGCGAATGGGTAGATATCAATTATTTTCTTGTGCGAAATCCCAACTTTTTTCATACTTAAATCTAGACTTACCTTGAAATTCTGGGCATTTCCCTGGTTTTTGGTGTAGCTCCATCCAGTTTTTGGAAAATTGAAATTTTTTTCCAGTTTACTTACTCTAAAACATCCTATTTTCATATTCCGGTGCCGGATGGAGGATCTGAGAAGGTTTAAAGAATCTCATACAAAAAAAAAATGCATGTAATGTACAGATGTACATATGTATTTGAGTATTTGTTTCACCGTTGCATCAACACTAATATGTATTGGAACGCATGGCAGTTCCCAAGTGAATTAACCCAGAAAAATTCCGAATACTCCATTCGCTCACCCATGGAGTGGTCGCTATGGACCAACCGAGTACTCTATAACTTGCCACATTTCATATACAAAATATGGTCCAATTAACATTGCATGTCACTGCAGTCCCGCATAACATCAAACTAATCCATGGAGTACCTACATAACTACATATGTATGTATATACGTGCTTCGTCGTTATCGCGATAAACATTTGGTTTTCGTTGCCATGTTTGGCTAACTACGAGCCGATTTGGCTATGTTAATGATCACTTTTAAAGTACTCCAACCTACCACAAATGGACCATATAAGTCGATAATGATGTTTAATTTGGAGTTAGGTTAACCAGACATTGAGAAAACGGCTCTTATACTTTCAGAATTTTTCCCATTTTCATGTAATTCTCTCTCCGAAACGTAACGCTTTTTTTTTGGCAGATTCCACGAAAAACGTGATTTTAATAATTTTCAATTATATATACCTAATATTAAATATCTCTGACGTCAACTGACAAAATGTAATAAATTAACTGAAAAGTCAAGTAAACACGATTTTTGAAACCTATTTGTTTTTAACACAACCGCCTATATAATTTTGTTTAATAAACATACATATGTAAATACATATGTATTTGAGTACTTGTTTCACCGTTGCATCAACACTAATATGTATTGCTACGCATGGCAGTTCCCAAGCATTGTTGCTACTTTGGTTATTTTTAACCAAAATTGGTAATTTTTCTCTCTAAACCCGATTTTGGTAATTTGGTAATTCTTTTTCCAGTTTGGTAACACAGTCCAACAAATTTTCAAAAATTTTACTCAACACGAACAAACGCTATTAATTATGAAAAGGGATGTCTCCCAGACCAACTTTTCCGAACACAGTACTAGTACAGAGGGTCTGAGTTTTTTTAGAGGGGGTTAAAATTTTATGGTTTTAGCTGGAGGTGCAATTACTTCAGCGAAAATATCTTATAAAAAACTAGCTGTACCCGGCCAAGCTTTGCTTTGGCTCACTTCCTATTATGGGCATTTGAAGCGAAAACGGCACACTTTAAAATAAGTTGGAAGTATCTAGAAGCCGAACTTACCTCGGGCTGCAGAGCTCAGCAGAAGTCAGATAACTTTAAAAAAGTGAACGAAAAAATTGATATTTTCAAAAGTTTACATGGTCCTGCATTCCACTTCCCATTTGATACCACCGTTGGTTAAAAACATTCCGTGGCATCCGGGTCCACTCTTTTAGCCATTATTAGGTACCGGGCCTAAGAATCTATGCAGCAGCCCTGGTCAACACCTTTAATTTTATATCAGTATTTCTCAGCGGCATCCCGCGGTCATCCAGGTCCACATACCTATTGACCCACATCTGGGGCCTTGACCTAGGAATCATAATGGGTACGGCTTTGATACCAGTAGCAGTGAGAAATATCCCGGTGGTTATAAACCGATTTCGCTAAAATTTTGCACATATACTACCACAAGTTTTAGAAATAAGTCCACCAATTTTCGTCATAATATCTTAATTATTTGTCGAGTTATGGGCTCCGAAATCTCGTAGATTCCTTTGTCTTATAAAAGGCGGTACTATTCCCATTTTCCAAAATATTGCTGTTTTTGGTTTCCTATCTATCGTGGTGCTTATGTAACAAAATAACTGCTACCAAAAAATTTATCAATTTTTCTTCATTAAAAAATGGCCAATAGCTCATTTAAATTCACATAAAATAATTATTAAAATTAAAACGGCCATATAAATACAAATATAAATACAAACGTAACAAAATTTCATTGAATTATCTTTATCATTGACGAAGATATCGCTCAAAATGTTTTGATTGGGCCCCTTGGTAATACCAATATATAAAAGTGGGCTTGGTCATGGTCCGATTTCGCCCATTTTCAACCGTCCCAGTCTGGATAGGAACGTGTATACCAAATTTCTTAAAAATACTTTAATTTTTGGGCACAGACGGACAGATGGATGAGATAAATTTTAATTGTGATTCGTTTCAAAAAAGAATCAAAAATACCCTTTGTTTCGTGATTCAAACTATTTTCAAATCAAAGACAACTTTGGATTGTGTTTCATTTCTCAAGAGAATTGATTCAAAATATATGTCAACACATGCCTCAATATATTTTGTTGTTTCATACATTCCACCAAATAGCGGTGATGCTCTGTATGGCCTGCATGCGGATAATATTAGATCTTTAATGAATAAGTTAGGTGATAATCAACTATGGATCTTGGGTGACTTTAATCTAAGCAATGTGGGTAGATCAGGTAGTTTTTCTCATTCAGACCCGATTACCCTTAAATGTAATCTCTGCGCATGAAACTTATTTCATTGATAGCATTTTAAGCTATAACTTAATACAAGTTAACTATTTTGTCAACAAGTTGGATAAAATTCTTGATCTTATTTTCATTAGTGATAATTTGAACCATACTATTTCTGAATGCATATCTCCAATAATGCTGTGTGACAATCATCATGTTCCGTTGGTGTTAAATCTTAAAGTTTATGAATTTTCTTCTATAGCGCCTGATGAAAGTGGATCATTTAACTTTGCGGCTTGCGATTTTGATAAGATTAATTCTATATTAGAATATTTTAATTGGGACAGTGTGTTGTTCTCATCGGATGCGTCTATATGTTATAGCAATTTTAAATCTGTTATGATTGACTTTTACCTCGTCAACATACCCATGAACGAACGTAAGAACAATGTATGCAACTACAGGCCAATTTCAAAATTATCAACGGTAGCAAAGCGTTTTGAGAGCATCGTTTAAGATAAAATGTACTTTGCATATAAGAGTTTGATTTCGCCAAACCAGCATGGTTTCATTCCGGGTCGATCTACAGTTTCGAACCTTGTAGTTTTCAGTGAATACTGCCACTCGTCCTTCTCTGCTGGTGTTCAGGTAGAATGTGTCTACTAGTGCTGGAAAACCATCGATTGAACTATCGATACTATCGATGGTGCCGATGCCATAGCGATTATCGATGGTTTTTTTAACCATCGATAGTATTTTACTAGGTACATAGCTCCAACGTCTTTTAAAAAAATTAATCAAAAAAACTGAGATATATAATTTTCAAGGTACTTGATTGGAATATGTGCGCTGTGAGTAAATAAAAGATTAGTGAATAATTTTATGAAAAAACTTGCAAATAAAACTTTTTTTATTGAGAATTGAGCAATATAGGTTTTGATTTCGGCTCTTCTCCTATTTTGTGGACAACTGTATGTGTACAAATGTGTGTATGTAGTATTCTTACTTTGATTTATTTTTTGTATTGAACTTTTCACATAAACTTTGGTTTTTAATTAATTTTATAATGTTTCTAATAAAAGTTACCACAAATGGACCATATAAGTCGATAATGATGTTTAATTGGGAGTTATGTTAACCAGACATTGAGAAAGCAGTTCTTATACTTTCAGAATTTTTCCCATTTCCATGAAGGTAATTCTCTCTCCGAAACGCAACGTTTTTTTGGCATATTCCACGAAAAACGTGATTTTAATAATTTTCAATTATAGATATGTACCTAATATTAATTGTCTCAGATGCACAGTGGCATTTTTACTCAATTTAGACGTGAATAATTCAATTTTGTTGTTGTAATAATTTCAAAACTTTTGTATGCAGTTCGAATGGCAGATAAGCACTGTGGCCAACGGTGGTTTTTGTTCCTATCTAACCTCATTTTTCACGCTGTAATCAGCTGTTAAAGTGTGCATTTTAACTGTGATGTTTTTTATACATGAGTACACATATAATTAAGAGTCAGTTTAAAAATTTAATAAGAAGAGTTCTGTCAGTGAAATTTAAAAATATATACTAGTTTAGGATAGGAAAGAGATTCTTATTTGCAACTATATACAAGTTTTTGTGTACGTTTAGTGTGCAGATGTAGCTTTGTGAATACGCGTTCCTTTGTTTGTATATAAAAAATAACAAACAGTGAAATTAAAACTTCGACAAAGTTTTGAATTAAGCCGCATTAAAATAATTCCTTATTTTTTGGTAAACTCCTTTTATTCCTACATATATTCCATTCGGATACTTCTGCCCCGATCTGCCCCCGCTAGAAATAATGTCGATAACTGGGAGAGAGTTATATAGGGTGTAGGTTAGAGAACGCAACCAAAACAAAAAAGATAAAGCCGTTTTGGACTATATCTGCAACAAATTGGGTTTTGAAAATACTTAGAAAGTGAAAATTACTTCGTTGCAGCCTTCAATTGTTAAGGTAGATGAAGAAATTGGTCACATTAGTCATGATATGCACTTAACAATGATTGATGGCAAGACTTTATTGTTGTTTGTGGCCGGGAGATTGACGAATCTTTGTATAAGTTTGGATTATGCACTTTGCGTGCTTATATAAGACTAGAGGTTACCCGCGGGTTTCACACCACGTGCTTTTAAAAATATTAGCATATTGAGTTAGTCCAAAAAAGTTACATAGAAAAATATCATTCTTGACGTCAAAGATAGTTTTCTTATTTTTTTTGTCCGTTGAGTACGTAATTATCTCATATGCCCAACACCAATTTTCAGTACCCTACTATAAATATTTCAAGAGATTTTCGCTGTAAAAATTTCAGTCTGTATGGGAGGTACCCATCCCTGCTTTACTAAGACCTAGCGTTTTTACCCGTTTAATACATAGTTATCTCACATGCCCTCACACCAATTTTCAGTACCCTTCTACAAATATTTCCAAAGATATTCGATGTGAAAATTTCAGTTTGTATGGGAGGTGCCCATCCCTGCTTTACCAAGACCTAGCATTTTTACCCGTTTAATAAATAGTTATCTCACATGCCCTCACACCAGTTTTCAGTACCCTACTACAAATATTTCCAGAGATATTCGCTGTGAAAGTTTCAGTTTGTATGGGAGGTGCCCATCCCTGCTTTACCAAGACCTAGCGTTTTTACCCGTTTAATACATAGTTATCTCACATGCCCTCACACCAATTTTCAGTACCCTACTACAAATATTTCCAGAGATATTCGATGTGAAAATTTCAGTTTGTATGGGAGGTGCCCATCCCTGCTTTACCAAGACCTAGCGTTTTTACCCGTTTAATACATAGTTATCTCACATGCCCTCACACCAGTTTTCAGTACCCTACTACAAATATTTCCAGAGATATTCGCTGTGAAAATTTCAGTTTGTATGCGAGGTGCCCATCCCTGCTTTACCAAGACCTAGCGTTTTTACCCGTTTAATACATAGTTATCTCACATGCTCTCACACTAATTTTCAGTACCCTACTACAAATATTTCCAGAGATATTCAATGTGAAAATTTCAGTTTGTATGGGAGGTGCCCATCCCTGCTTTACCAAGACCTAGCGTTTTTACCCGTTTAATACATAGTTATCTCACATGCCCTCACACCAATTTTCAGTACCCTACTACAAATATTTCCAGAGATATTCGATGTGAAAATTTCAGTTTGTATGGGAGGTGCCCATCCCTGCTTTACCAAGACCTAGCGTTTTTACCCGTTTAATACATAGTTATCTCACATGCCCTCACACCAGTTTTCAGTACCCTACTACAAATATTTCCAGAGATATTCGCTGTGAAAGTTTCAGTTTGTATGGGAGGTGCCCATCCCTGCTTTACCAAGACCTAGCGTTTTTACCCGTTTTATACATAGTTATCTCACATGCCCTCACACCAATTTTCAGTACCCTACTACAAATATTTCCAGAGATATTCGATGTGAAAATTTCAGTTTGTATGGGAGGTGCCCATCCCTGCTTTACCAAGACCTAGCGTTTTTACCCGTTTAATACATAGTTATCTCACATGCCCTCACACCAGTTTTCAGTACCCTACTACAAATATTTCCAGAGATATTCGCTGTGAAAGTTTCAGTTTGTATGGGAGGTGCCCATCCCTGCTTTACCAAGACCTAGCGTTTTTACCCGTTTTATACATAGTTATCTCACATGCCCTCACACCAATTTTCAGTACCCTACTACAAATATTTCCAGAGATATTCGATGTGAAATTTTCAGTTTGTATGGGAGGTGCCCATCCCTGCTTTACCAAGACCTAGCGTTTTTACCCGTTTAATACATAGTTATCTCACATGCCCTCACACCAGTTTTCAGTACCCTACTACAAATATTTCCAGAGATATTCGCTGTGAAAGTTTCAGTTTGTATGCGAGGTGCCCATCCCTGCTTTACCAAGACCTAGCAGTTTTACCCGTTTAATACATAGTTATCTCACATGCCCTCACACCAGTTTTCAGTACCCTACTACAAATATATCCAGAGATATTCGCTGTGAAAGTTTCAGTTTGTATGGGAGGTGCCCATCCCTGCTTTACCAAGACCTAGTGTTTTTCCCGTTTAATACATAGTTATCTCATATGTCCTCACACCAGTTTTCAGTACCCTACTACAAATATTTCCAGAGATATTCGATGTGAAAATTTCAGTTTATATGGGAGGAGAGTGCCCATCCCTGCTTTACCAAGACCTAAATTGTTTATCCGTTGAGTATATATTTTTGTATTATTCCTTCACAAAAATTTTCATTATTCTAGTACAAATATTTCAAGAGATATTACGAAAAGAAAGAAAATTTTGTATGGGAGGTGCCCATCCCTGACTTTTAATCAGATTAAAAATATGCCTATAGCAATTACCGGATGAAAATACCTAGGTGTGCAAAGTTTCGTGAGGATCCGTTCAGCGGTTTTCTCGCCAATTGAGTTTAAACACAATTTCCATTTCACATTTATAATATAAGATAAGAAGATGTAGAGAATTAAAAATAGCGCGTATCGCCTCAACATTCGCTTTGGAAATTTATAAGCGACGAACTTATAGCTATATTTCAAATTGAAAAACAAAAATTTCACGCAGAAGCAAGGTTTTGGCACAACCAATGGTGGTAACACAGCAAGCCTTTTTTTTTTAAGAGAATATAGCTTATCTGCTAGCACCACTGGTGTACATGAGGAACGCATTCGTCATTGTGGTGTTATCCTCAACTGCATGTCGAGTGGCTTTCCTATTGCACACGAGAAGTTTTCTTTGTATTGCGAAAGTGCTTCTATAAATTATGTTACGCATTATCCATGGTATCCAATGCCATCAAGTGTCCATAAAATTTTAATTTATGGCGATGCAATTATAAAGTCGTTTTCACTGTCCATAGGTATGCTGTCGGCGGAAGCATTGGAGGCCCGTAATAAAGACATTAGATAGCATCATGAACATAATAAGAGGAAATCAATCCGCTCGAGAAGAATGAATGACCTGATGCATGCGTTGCTTTTTTTTTCAGATCCGATTATATCTTCGCTGTATAAAATCCTCAGGCATTCGCATAAAAAATAAAAGTTATTCAGTTATTTCGAAAATACTTCACCTGTTCAAATCAAAACATTCAAAAAAAATTTCTTTTGATTTTTTTAAAAACCTTCCAAATAGCATTTGGAAGATTGTTTTATGAAAACTGACTGTACCGAGTCTTTTTCGATCCAGTTTGATGATCAAAAACTGATAAATTACCTCTGCGATTAGAATAAGGCTCGAAAATGAGTCACACCAGCGATTGAAAAGTGATTTTATTTTTTGTCATATAAAAATCACCTAACTGAGCCTTTTTCGACCCCCTTTGCTGATTAAAAAAAGAATTTATCACTTTGACGATTAAAAGAAGATTGGAAAACGAGTCAGACCAGCGATTGAAAAGTGATTTTATTTTTTATCATATAAAAATCACCTAGCTGAGTCTTTTTCGATCCCCTTTGCTGATTAAAAAAATAATTTATCACAAATTAATCATGCTAAAGATCGAAATGTGATCGATTACTTTGCTTTTTTAGAAAAAAAAAAAAAAAAGAAATATTCCTTAGCAAGCCTAGTACATAAAGCTATAATTTTTCCAAAAAAAATTCAGAGAATTTTATATTAGATTTCGGTATTGATGGTTCCGAATGTTGTAGAGCAGGAACATATGGATCAGAGATCAGCAGTGGTGCACCGCATTTTCTAAAGCACCGCAAAAATACTTATTTTTTGAGTGGCTCAAAAAATAAGTACCCAGAAAAAAAATTCACCGCTACCGCATTAATTGAAAACCTAAATGATATTGCGGTATTTAGTGCTGTTTACACCGCATACCGCAAACACCGTATACCGCAAACACCGCATATCGCAAACACCGTATATCGCAAACACCGCAATCACCGCAAACACCGCATTTGTTTATTTGTATACTATTCAGTGTTGCCGGAAATTTTTCACACACTGCAAAGTTATAGGCAATTGAAAATTCATTTTTGTTTGTACATAAATACATAGATATGTGTGTCTGATTACAGCAAATTTATTCTCAAGTATTTTTTTTTTTTATTTTTGTGTGCTTTGTTTTTTGTGGCAGTGTTTTGAATACATAATAAAATATTTTTCAATAATGAAATAATCAAAAAATTTCATTTTTAAATCCAATACGACTAATAGCGCCATCAGAATGAATACTTTTCCGTCAAACTAGCAATCCGTTTAATTGACAACATAGTTGAATTAAATGCATTTAAATGACGATGGACACATTCAGTACTTCAGCTTTGCCGTAAAAAAGACATCTAATTCAACTATGTTTCTCAGTTAAACGAATTGCTAGATTGACGGAAAAGTATTCATTCCGACGGGCGCATAATAAAATGTATAAAAATAAACATGTGTATTGTTGTTGCTCCAATAAAATGACAAAAACTTCGGTTTCAATCAATGTATCGTAGCCAATTTTGTCGACTGTGCAAATTGAATGAATGCCTCGTTGGAAAATAGAGAATTATGTCACAGACAAACAAAAATGTGTAAACAAAACTTATGTGTATTACTAAGAAGCCATAAATGTAATTCAAGGGTTTTAGGAAAAACTCTATTTCATGTAATTAGTACATATTTTTATCTTGAAATTCATTAGTCAAATTATTTTGAATGTAAACAAACTCTAAATTTTAAGTGGCCCTTTCAATGAAAAAATTAAAAAAAAACCAATCCTGAGAGTTTTCCTGTATGGATATTCTTTGGTTAAAATCAATTTGTAATCAGTAGTATTTTTCATCAGAAATCCATAAGACGGTAAAAATTACAAACACAAAATCGCACTGGCAACATTGTAAATATCTCTATTTGGGAAATGCGGTGTTTGCGGTATACGGTGTTTACGATATGCGGTGTTGTGATATCCATACTACCGCACACCGGATTTGATCAAGAAAATGCGGTGCGGTGTTTATTATGATCGCATATTTTGCGGTTGCGGTCATACTCCCACCGCATTTTTTGTGAGTATACTCTAAATCACAAAAAATGTATCGCATGCTGATCTCTGATATGGATGCATGTCTTCCGTGTTGCCGTATATGAGAGTGCCAAAATGCGCATATGCATTTTAATAGGAATTCATTTATGGATTGAAATTTTTAGATCTTAAGCTCCTTATTTGCTTAATATTATTGTAGGCTAAAAATCTGTTTTAAAAGTTCCAACCAAAATGTGGACTGAGGGTGACTGTGGAAGTTCTTTTTGCGATATTGGTAAAGGTAAGGCTAAGGGTAGAATATGTAAGAGGATAGAAGATGGGAAAAAAAAAGCGGTTGTAAACTGACCCAAAAATGATAGGAAAATTAGTACTCTGAAAAAAATACCCGTTTCCAATATTTTAGATTGGTGAATCCAAATTAATTTATAAAACATTTTTTCAAATTAAAAATTCCTAAGTAATACATTTTTCATTATTATTCAAATATTTATTTTATTTTCAAAACGTTGCTATTTTGTACGTTTGCCCCATATGCTTAGTTCTTACACCACTGTTGCATAAATCTCTCTGTTCTCACTAACACAATCTCAGTCTTATAGCCCCGACACATAGCATACGTCAATCCGTCTACGTCGACGTATGTGACTGACAGCTCAGTAAAATGTCGGCATTTAAACGTACGTCGTCACACGTACGACGGATCCGTCGCCGCAACGTACCGAAGTTGCCCAAAAGTCAACTTTTGGTATACGTCAATCCGTCGCTATGTCAGCTGTTTGCTTTTGATTGTTAACCTTTAGCTACTCTTGAATTTCACTTTTTTTGCAATTTGCTTTTCGAGTTTTTACTCATTTGTAGAACATTCCTCCATAAAACAAAATAGTTAAGAATTATCAGGAGATATGAAGTTACTGAAAACTGAATTTCAATAGGGCAACTTAAAAGAGAAATTACAAAATATTCTAAAGAGTTAAGTTTTTGCCACCACCTCTGTAGTTAAAGGTTAATCAAAAAGCTGATTTGTGTATATCCGCCAACATTTCCTATGTGGCGACCTCTCCGTCAAGTACGTGAGCTGTCAGTCACATACGTCGACGTAGACGGATTGACGTATGCTATGTGACGGGCCTATTAGTTTTGCCGGGGTCTGATTTAAAGCATGGCTCGGCAAATTTGTAAATGCAAGTGTACAAGTGAGAGCGCTTTGATCGCTACCCTGCAAAAAAATTCGATTAATACGGGACGTGTCCGGGATCAATCGCAAGGGAGCATGCGACTAGTACAATTTTACATCCCTTTATATGGGGCGAATTGATCGCATTTTTTCGAAAATATCCTATGAAGAGACTAATTGTTCAATTTTTATACCCGAACGGGTACAAATGTAGATTAATCGCTTTCATCCAAAGTTGTAAGCCAAGGCTATTTTTTATGAAAATGTAAAAATTATTGTTATAAATGTTAGAAGAAAGTTTATTCGATTAGCTTTCATCCTGTAGTGAAATCTTTTAAAAAAAATAAATATCTCCTCAAAATATTTTAAGTTCTGAGAATGCATGAGAATATAAAATAAAGAAGAAAAATCAGAATAAGAAATAAAGATAGCAACCAGTGAATGATAAGAAGGAGAGAAGAATAGGAGAACGAACAAGCGGAGGCTACATATTTCCAGTGGGGACCTGGGCGGAGAGAAGATGAAGAGTAAAATGCAAACAAAAACTTATTTTTAGGTAAAATTTTTTTCCAACAATCTCCGTTATTGACTTAAATCAATAACGCTCGCACCTTTGAAACAACAACGGAGCGTTGTTGGGCACATTTCAACTGCGGAAAGTTGTTGATTTAACAGCGAAACTCTTTAGATTTACAACGTTTTTTTTTTCAGAGTAGAAAAGTATTAGAAAATGATTAGAAATTGATCAGAAAGTTACTGAAAAACGACCCAAAAAAGATTCGAAAATGACCAGAAAAACGATTGGAAAATGACTCAAAAAAAATTGGAAAACCAATCGAAAATTATCAGAAAAACGAAGAAAAATTACCCCAAAAAGATTCAAAAACGATCACAAAACTATTCAAAAATGACCAAAATAAGATTCAAAATCGAAAAAAATAAAATCGAAAAGGACTCGAGAATAATAAAAATACGATTAAAATAAGACTCGAAAACGACTCGCCAAGAAGAGTTGGACGTAGGGTACCATATTCTACAGACGAGAGGCTCTTTTATGATCAGAAAATGAGCGCATTTTCCAATATTTTAAACATGCATAGGGATCGAAAAAGACTGGAATATGATCAAAAAATTCATAAAATGCTATGTGGGCTTAAATTTTGAGTTATGTCTATTTTGAATATATGCACCAAAACTATTGAATTCATGTCCAGGGGCCCTATATTTACTAATACATCAAATTTGAATGAATAATATTTACTTTTCAGCGTTTTATTAATTTTTCACGTCTAAATTGAGTAAAAGTGCCACTGTGAGACGTCAACAGACAAAATGTAATAAATTAACTGAAAAGTCATATAAACACGATTTTTGAAACCTATTTGTTTTTAACACGACCGCCTATAAAATTTTGTTTAATAAAGATACATACATAGGTATTGGAGTATTTGTTTCACCGTTGCATCAACACTAATATGGATTGGTTAGCATGGCAGTTTCCAAGTGAATTAATATGCACATATGTACATATGTAAATACCCAATAGACCAAAGGGCTTGAGAATAATATTATAACAAGCTTACAAATATAAGCGTTAAGCTTGAGGAAAGCGTGTGTAAAGTATTGAAAAAGTCTTAAGAACAATTGTAGAAAAATCAAAACGGCACCCTTTTTATAAGCTTACAAATGTAATTGTAGAAAAATATTACTTGTGAAAGCTTGTTGTAAGCTTATAAATATAATTGTATGTATAAATAGTAGAAAAAAGAAAATAATAAATTTTTATTTGCATTTTTTTTCTTTTTCTTTTCTTCTTCACCTTTACTGCAATGTTCTTTATTCTATATTCTCCTCCTGTTTCGGACCATAACATCAACTTGAAATTCAATCCAACGGTATCATATAGTGGTACATTCAACATTATATCGAACATTATTAAGGCTTTTATACTTGCCTTTTCGAAGAAGGAGTCAATGAATTATATGAATCATTGTAAAACCAAAATTTAAAAAAATTTTACAGCAAGCTTATACAATATTATTATTAATATTTTTTCAAGCTTTCATTGCAAGTGTAAAGTAAGCTTATTGTAATGTTGTTTTCAAGCTTTTTAACATATGGAGTATTGAGAAAGGCTTACATAAAGTAAGTGTTCCTCAATTATTACAATCATGCTTGTGAATAAGCTTATAATTAAGCTTATAAAAACTGTATTGCAATAAGCTTACAATGGACAATTATTATAAGCTTGTTTTCAAGTCCTATTACATTTCGCTTACATCCTGGTCTGTTGGGTACATATCCAAACATATTTGAATGTGTATATCCAGAAAGAATATAAAAGAAAGCCTCTGAGCGATCGAAATACATAACTTTGAAAGCTGTTGAAGCTTCAACGTAAAAACATTAAAAAAAAGAATCATTAAAGAAAATGCGAAGCTACGCAGCAATATGTCTGGTCACCTTTGCAATTGTGGTTTTTTTAATTGTCGACAGTAATGCAACGCACTTAGAATATGGAGAGCATCTAAAAGACGATTATGTACTCCATGAGGAAGAGCATAGAGCGCAACATGATAAGGGAAGCGTTGTAGATATAATATGGAAGGGAAATGTAAGTTCTATAAAAATGTTGTAGTATAGAATTTTCATATCAAATGAAACGTGTTTCAAGTCAAGTGAAACTTTTTTTAGGTCAAGTGAAACTTTTTCAATTGAATTGAAACCTTTTTTAATTGAAATTAAACCTTTTTCAATTGAAATTAAATCGAATACAAGTTTAATTTCAAGTGAAAAAGGTTTAAATTCAATCGAAAAAGTTTTCATTTGACTTGAAAAAAGTTTTACTTGACTTGAAAAACGTTTCATTTGACCTGAAAATTCTATATACGAACAAGCGTGAAGAGAATATAGTATTTACTTTTAATACATACATATATGTACGTGTATACATACATATATAATTAAACACACACACACATATGTACATAAATCCTAATTCTTAACAGCCAAAAGCATTTATGACATTCGCTTCGCTTGATATCGATGACGGCATTCCAGTTTCGTTAATTGGGGCAGAAACCGCAATGTTGCATCTTCGTTTTACTTCGCCAGGTGGCTATACATATTACCATATAAAAATTTATGGTTTCCCCAGATAAAACTTTTTCAAATGAAACCACATTTACGAAAATAATAAAGGCAACATAAAATCAGCAACAATTTAGTTTTTCTTCCCTTTTTCATAGTATTAAACAAATGATTCAGAATCTTTACGAAAACATCATTATGTAATCATATACACCGATGCCACGCAAAAGTTTTGTTTTGCGCTACGTGACACCTGAGTAAGTACTCGTACATGATTCTACATACATATATGAAACATCCCACATAGCAAAATGTAACTTAAAGGAAAAGTTGCGCATGATTCAATAATATAAAGGTTAGTCGATTTTAATGTTAACGTTTGACAACCCCCTTGTGAGGTCGCCTTTTTGGGAGATGAAAAAATAGGGACGATTTGATCCCTTTTATTGAAAGTGTAGTTAAAATCAGGTAGGTAGTAGTGGAACGTATTTATGATCTCTTTTTTGTTGTTTGCTTTTCCGACAGGGTATGATTGCGATGTATTGTGGAACGAATTTCCGTCATCCCTTGTCAAGTTTGATTTGGTTATAAACCGGTTTCGGCTATGTGCCATCTTCAGTATCTGATTTCGTTCTTCATAGTTAACAAGCGAGAAGGAGAGAGAGAGAGTAGTATAGCGGTAGGAAGATATAGATGGAAAGGGAGATGAAGAGCGGTAGGGAGATTGGCAGGCAGTGACATAGTGTGATTTGCCTCAACGAAGCGGGACGGGTATTTGTTAGTCACTAATATGAAAAAGAGAGATCAAAGCTCCACACTTAAACTTATCCATTTGGTTTGTCACAGTGGCCTGTTAAATATATGTATTTACGGTGACCATAAACGGTATACCAAATTAAAGGGAATCAAAATACCTATCGAATGGTATAAAAATATTCGAAATCGGTTCAGTAGTATTTAAGTAATTGCAATTTAAAATATGCACAATATAAACTTTGACCTTTAAAAACTTTTGTTGTTGTTGTTTCCAAATAAAAAAAATTCACTTTAATACTCAGCTTAGCCATCTTTATCAATCCTCATACTTCGTTTTTTGATTTTATAATTTTAGAAATTTCACATTTGTACCAGATCGTACTATTTTTTTCAACTTTGTGGGGCTGGGGGACCTCTAAACATGCGAATAGGTCAATAAAATTTTACAGGCTTATTACTGGGCTAGAAAGGTGCCGTTCTGGCTTTGGAACAAATTGAATTTCCAAAAAAAATGTTTCACTCCACCTTACTGTTCAATGCAGCGCGATCTCAACCAATGCTTGCATGAGTTAAGCGGTGGGCCAACCCATGTCGCAGATGTGATTTCATGCAAGCTTGTGCCATCCCTTGCCAACTCATCCGCAATGCAGTTGCCCCGAACGTTGCTATGGCCTGGAACCCAAAAGACGTTCAGGTCGCACCTTTCGGCTAGTTTGTTCAAGACTCCCTACATTTCATTGCAACTACAGATGTAGCATTGTTACTTTGTAAGGATTTTAAGGCAGCTTGGCTGTCAGAGAAGATTTTGATAGAATTTATGTCTGGCAGATCTGTCAGGCGATGAGCTGCTTCCCATATGGCTATTAGCTCAGCCTGATAGACGCTTCAGTGATCAGGTAGGCGCAAACTTACTTTGAGATGAAGCTTTTCGCAGAAAAACTCACTTCCAACTCTATTGTTCAATTTGGAGCCGGCCGTGGTGCAGTCTATTAGAGTCGGGATCCCCCAAGTTCTTAAACTCGCTCCTCTCCGGGATTCTCGTGGAGAATTTGTTATTGCATAGTCCAGCTTTAGAAAATTGGCAGGGACGTTACTAAGAATTTAAGCGTGCCCGAATCTGGTGTCCCTCCAGGGTTCGGTTGCATTGAGCCTTGCCGCTTTGCAGATGGCAATGAGTTTCTCCTGTATATCCGTGGGGAGAAGAAATAGGATAGTTTCGACAGCTTTAGTTGGGGTGGAGGGAAGGGCTCAGCTAATAAGCATGGAAGCCATGGTTACGTGGTTACTTTTGGCCGATTTTGGTTACCTTCATGGTCCATGTATTCAGTACACCATGGTTACATTCAATTTTCAGGAATACGCTTTTAATTTTTCCAAACTATAAAATACTAGCTGACCCGCCAGACGTTGTTCTGCCTAAAATTTTTTCCTATAAAGCCTAAAGGAAAAGTCCTAGATTACCGTGTTGCCGTATCCCTATCCCTAATCCCTATCCCTATCCTTATACCTATCCCTATCCCTATTCCTATCGCTAACCCTATCTCTATTCCTATTCCTATCCCTATCCCAATCCCTATCCCTATCCATATACCTATCCCTATCCTTATACCTATCATTATCCCTATTCCTATTCCTATCGCCAACCCTATTTCTATTCCTATCGCTAACCCTATTCCTATTCCTATCCCTATATTCCTATCCCAATATACGTTCTTTGACCGAATTTTCCCTTCTTATACAATATACGTTCTTTGTGTGTTCGAAGATAGGGGAGACATCTATCGATAAAAAGTTGAAGAAACTTCATCAAATAAACACACCTTTTTTCCAATTCCTTTACTTTAAAGCCCGTCTTCACATAACTTGATTCACCAGAGAAACATGTAGCAAAACATCTCGCTCAATAACCCGTCTCCACGTGGCTGATCGTGATTCAGTTTAACATTTCTCTTTCTTGCTCTTCTTAAATGTTTGTATGTTTGCTTATTTTTGCGTTTTTGTTTTGGTCTGAGTGAGATTTCGATAGATTTTCGATACAAAATTAGAGAAGACATCGATATCATCGAGGTTGGCAAGATGATTCAGAATGAAACAGTGATTCAATCTTCATTCGCTCTCAGAAATTTTGTATGGAAATTGGCGAGTTTCGGCACTGGTTTCCGTGTCGAAACAAGATTGAGAGAGAAAATGCAAAAAAAAGAGCGAAACACGTTATGTGGAGACATGGTCAGCGTTGCCATTCTAGCTTTTTTCAAGCTAGATTTAGCTTTTTTTCTTGTCTTTTAGCTGGAAAAATTCTGATTTAGCTTTGGCTTTTTTTCTAGCTTTTTTATTTGCTAAAACTCCCCAAAAAATGAGCGCTGCTTGCTGCTCATATACATACATACAGTCATCATAGTTACCATTATTTGAATGTAAAACATTTTTTTTAAAATTTCGTTATCTTTATTGACACTGAAGTACAAATTTGCATATACATAGTATATGAAAATAAATAACTTATGCAGGCTCCACTAAACAGGTCGGTTCTTCAGATCAGCTGACTTCTTCTTCTTCTACACCTATCCAATTTGTTTACTTCTGCATATTCTTTACATGCATCCGTGTTTACAATTCGTCAAATTCTTCATTCTCTGAGTTTATCCATCACTCGCCCGTGAGCTGAATGTCAAATTATTTCGTCTTCCTTATAGTTTTGACATCTCGGTCACGAGAGTTCGACATTAAGGTCACGGCGTGTATGTGTGTATGTATCTTGAACCGACCTGTTAAATTGGCCTTGAATTTATGTATGTTTTGAAAACACAATAGGCGAGTTCCCTCCAGATCCGCATAAAAATTTTGCGTGCAAATTGAACAACAATTTTGTGATCTTGATGTTTATCTAGATCCATTTCGGGTCCGTATAGATTGTAATAGATTTTTTGATCCAGATAAACATCAGGATCAAAAAATTGTTGTTGCAGTGGCTTGCAAATTTTTTGTCCGGATCACTGCCACGGGAAATCACCTATTAATAAAGCATTAAAATACGCAGTAGGACTTGGGATCATCGTTTTATTAATCCGGGAGTACTTGTCAATAGATACTCCATTACTCCCTATACTTCGTGTATAAGCATACAATTTTTTATACTCGCTTTTAACATTGTAACTATGTACTAGGAAGGGAAGTAATAAACACAAACCAAATAAAACAAAACTGAAACAATTTTGATATTGCTCGGAAAGGATATCAAATAGAGTACTCTTCTGCTCTCGCTTGGGGAGATCTCGCTCCAAGTTCTACTGGGTAATTTCGTATTTTTTTTAGCTTCTTTTTTTAGCTTTAAATGTTTTTTTTATGTGTGAAACAATTTTTTTAGCTTTTTCTAGCTTTTTTTTTTTGAGAATCTAGCTGGAACTCTGGAAAAGTTCTGGCAACACTGGACATGGTATTAACGAACGGTCGTATAATTTTCACTTGTTTTTATACCAGTGCACACTGGTCTCATTTGTATGGAGAGTGGGACAAAACTCAATTTCTTGGAAACGGATGGACCTACCGAAACCAAATTTGGCACATTGGTGTCCCACTATACGACACATCTTTCAGAAAAATTAAAAGCATATATGTTGTAATCCACGCCCACCACTAACGCTAGTTTACAGCCAAAAAAAAATAAGAAAACCAGGAATGGGGGAGGATAGGAATTGACCTGCTGAGTTTGGAACTATTTTTTTTAATTTTTTGTATAGCTAGGTTTTTGAGATAACGGTAATTTTGTGTTTTTTTGTTATCACTTCATTCAAAAATTATTTTCTCTGGAGTTACAAATGCGATAAATGCAAGCAGTTTCTCGTTCGAAAGGCAATTAAAATACGCTTCAAACGACATACAACTTGTAGTGGAATTTTGTGGATTTTTTGCGATTTTTGAAAAAATTTTGATTTTCAAATTAAGTTTTTATAAAAAGTTGTAAAAATCTGGAAAGTTTTATTACTTTAAAAATTTCCGCGTTTAATTGCAAAGACTTTAAGCGTAATATCACAGAGATCCGATAAATATTTTATTTTTGGCGATTTTTTTCTTGTGAAACAAAAAGGATATTTTGGGCGAAAAACTTGGTTAGGTGACTTAATTATGTGAAAACGACTTCATAGGTCAAAAGGACATTAAAAGAAAATATAGAGCTTCCAAAGACTAAACTAATGACATTTCGATTTTAAAAATACGATGTCAAATAACAAAGTTACAATAAAAAAAATATTATTCCGCGATATTTCGCGGGTTAAAAAAAAAAATTGTATGGAGAGTGGGACCGAACTCAATTATTAAGATTTTATCGAAAATAAAGTTTTATCGAAAACAGTCGATATAAATATGTACAAAAATCGTAAAAGGGAAACAATATTTTGTATAGACTAGTTACATTTAATATGATATTTTAAGAAAAAGGGAAAAAAAGGGAAAAATGTATAAACAGACTTCTTAAGAGAAGACTTGAACGAACTCAAATCTGCTTATAAGACCTGGTCCAGAGTGGTCCTTAATTGTTAAAAGTTTAAATGAAAATGCTAATGCTTGAAAATTACGCTCATAGAAAAGCCAAGATTTCTTCATCTTGTATTTTGCTAAAAATAAATTGTTTTCATTGTTTCCTTTCGCTAAATCATGAAACATACGTTTTTCTTGCGTTTCCATAGTTATCCGCATTTTTTTTAACACTCAAACTTGAAATATCGCAAAAATCATAATACACTTAGTTACATAAACTTTTACCAGAAAATTTTTTTTTCAAATGTGTTGACTTTAAATGAGCCAAAGTAACATTTAATGATGGCTATTGCGTATAGAAGGAGGTTTTCCATAAAATTCAATATACTTCCCACGGAAATGCATGACAGAAGTTTCTTTTTCAAGCACCAACGTTTTTGACTTTTGTGTATGGGGGCTGACCAGTGTGCAGTGGTTGTTTTTTTCGCAAGTCCCTAACTCTTGCCGAAACGAATACGGCTATAATGTTGATCAGCCGAAACTACTTTCCGAAATTACGTGCGTTCAGACACGTTTTTGAGTAATTTACTTTAGTCGTGTTTCAGAACGATTATCATTTTTATAAAAAAAATCATTTTTAATCGTTATAATTTGATTTTTATTTTTTCGATGAAATTTGATCGATATTTTATGATTTTTATTTTTTCGATCAAAAATAATTGTTATTACTGGATTTAAATTTTTCCGATGAAACTTGATCGATATTTTATGATTTTTATTTTTTCGATCAAAAATAATTTTTATTATTGGATTTAAATTTTTCCGATGAAACTTGATCGATATTTTATGATTTTTATTTTTTCGATCAAAAATAATTGTTATAATTGGATTTAAATTTTTCCGATCAACTTTAATCAATATTTTTTTATTTTTTCTCCGATCATAGTAAACTTTTTCAAACGTTAGTGAATCCTATATTTGATGGCTTGAAGTTGACGATTGTGCCAACATTGGCGCAGTTCTATTTGAGAACAAAATTTGCAAAAAAGAACAAGTTTTTAGAGTTTATTATGATCGGAAAAATTTAAATCCAATAATAAAAATTATTTTTGATCGAAAAAATAAAAATCATAGAATATCGATCAAGTTTCATCGGAAAAATTTGAATCCAGTAATAACAATTATTTTTGATCGAAAAAATAAAAATCATAAAATATCGATCAAATTTCATCGAAAAAATAAAAATCAAATTATAACGATTAAAAATGATTTTTTTTATAAAAATGATAATCGTTACGGTCCCTGGTTTAAAGTCAAAAAAATTGTTTTTGAGGGAGTATTTGTCTCTTTTCAATGTACAGAAGAATTGTTTTTGCGCTATTATAACTCTGACGAATTTTATGGCCGAGCTTCTCTCCCAATTCGAGGTGTGCTCCTTTTGTTTTTCCTACCATTGGACAGTTTTATGCCGGCTCCGAACGGAGTCATATAGGCATGAGGAAAGCAAACCATTTATTTGAAAAAATTTCAGCAGCCTTTATATGAAAGTATTCACTGATGCCTCCTCATGATAAATTTCATCAGTGATTCATAAAGGATTCATTTCAGATTTTTACTGCTGGGTATATGTTGTATATGTTTCTTCTTCTTTTTAGTTTTTTTCAAGTGCAGCCAATTTTCATTATGAGCCGGATTGTTTCAGTAAAAATTTATCTTAACCCAGACCCAGATGTAATAACTGAAATGCCCCTAGTGCTGACAGTTTAACTATCAGCGCTCAGTACAAAGTTTCTATCATTTTCTTAACTGTGTAACCTAAATCAAACGCACGCCGTCAATTTACTGTCAAAAATTTCTCATGCCCATACAACTTGTATGGGAGTAACCGAAATTGAACGGCGTGCGTAAAAAGCAAATTCGACGCCCAATTTTTGTTTTGCGTGACAGTTGAAATTAAGCATTGTGGGTGATTATTTGCAAAAAAATTGACACTTGCTTTTGATATCGTGTCTGTTAGGTACATATTCCACAAAATAACAAGATTTTCTCTGATTTTCTGTATTTTTCTATTTCTTTATCTGAACATGCACGCAAGTCAATTTCGGTTCAACGCATATGAAAAATTTGCGTGCGTGCGTTAAATTGACGACTTGCGTTTGATTTAGGTTACACAGTAAGGCGGATAGCACAAAAATGATCAAGAATTGTGTACGTGTGAGTTTTTATCTCCCTCTAACAAATTTATAATCAAGTATACACCTGTACTGTTCACTCTGATTGCTATTTTTTGGATCAGTGCTGACTGTTAAGTTATCATCAGTGATTGTTTGGGAAAATTTGTCAGTACTGATCATAAACCTATCACGACTGACAATTGTCTCAATATGCCAAAAATAATACATTGCTGTTTTTGTTTAATACTGCGAAAATATTTATTTATTATTAAGTATTCATATTTAAGTATTTATTTTACATTAAATAAAGTTAATTTTATTCTGAATGTTATTTGAGGCAGTGACAACGAATAACCTATACACATTTTAGGTTTGGATTTTATAAAAATTGTCATATTCTTTAAGAATGACACAATAAAAAATATATGGAAAAAAAAATTAATATTTAAGTACTTATTTTACATTAAAAATAAAGTTGATTTTAAAAGCTACTTATGTACATATATCGAAAAAAAATTTTTTTTTTCAACCCAAATTTTTTTTTCAACCCAAATTTTTTTTTCATATACTTCTACTGCGTTGATCTGTGGTGGCTTTTTGATAAGGCTGCCCGCAGCTCCCTTTCGAAACACAGCGCACCTTGTTCGAACACGCCTAAAAAAGAACGTTTAAAGAGTTTACAATGGTAATAGGCCCGTCACATAGCATACGTCAATCCGTCTACGTCGACGTATGTGACTGACAGCTCAGTAAATTGTGGGCATTTAAATGCACATCGGTACAAGTACGACGGATCCGTCGCCGCAACGTACCAAAGTTGGTCAACACTCAACTTTCGGCATACGTCAATCCGTCGCTATGTCAGCTGATTGCTTTTGATCCTTAACCTTTAGCTACTCTTGAATTTTACTTTTTTTGCAATTTGCTTTTCGAGTTTTTTCTCATTTGTAAAACATTCCTCCATAAAACAAAAATGGTCAATAATTATCAGGAGATGTGAAGTTACTGAAAACTGAATTTCAAGAGGGCAACTTAAAAGAGAAATTACCAAATGTTCTAAAGAGTTACATTTTTCCCACCACCTCTGTAGTTAAAGGTTAATCAAACAGCTTATTTATGTATATCCGTCAACGTTTCCTATGTGGCGACCTCTCCGTCAAGTACGTGAGCTGTCAGTCACATACGTCGACGTAGACGGATTGACGTATGCTATGTGTCGGGGCTATTAGTGGCAAATAGTACCTCGCAATATAGGATCAATCAGTGTGAAACTCCCCAGCTGTTGTGGGATAGCCACATATTGCTGAGATTGTTGCTGTTGCAGCGCCATAGGATGCTGTGGTTGCTGTTGTTGTGGAATCGCCACAGATTGCTGAGATTGCTGTTGTTGTTGGATCGCAAAAGATTGCTGTGGTTGCATTACCACGGACTGTTGAAGTTGCTTTCCATTCACCCCGGATTGATATTTATGAGGGTCATTAAAACCAGTAACGTTAAATCTCCGTCTTTTAATAGATTGAGGAGCTATAATAATGAAATGATCAGTTAATAGTGCTATGTGTAAGAGAAAATTTTATTATGAGTTGTTTTTCACTTACCAATTTCAGGTTGAGCGTCTTCCTCGATCCAGTCGTCGAAATTAAACGATTCGTTTGAACTCATGTGTAATAATATATATGTTATTTTTTTTTTTATTTAAACTGTCGGTTTTTATACTTATCTTTTTGATTTTTTGATAGGTATAATTAGCAAAAATGTAGCGCTTTTAAATTTTTCCTCAGCGTCAGTTTGATTTTTTTGGAATTTCAAAGAGCTAACGGTACTGCTATCATTTCTGCTTCATCAGGCAGTCAGTGCTGACAAATAATTAATCTGGGATAAACTATTCTTACACAGGTAAAATAATAATGAACTCAAATATATCTGTCTCACAATCTACAGAATGTCACAGTTTTCGTCAGTACGTAATCAGCACTGACATTTAGAGTGTGAGTGTGTTAGTAAAAAAATCAGAGATTGTAAGTATTTTGGTCATCACCTGATCAGCACTGAGATTTAGGGCCGGTTTCACCACCTCCGGTTAAGCACTTAACCAGAGATTTTTGCCCGGTGAATCAATTTATTTGACAGCTCGCCATACAATTTACGTCAAACTAACCAGCGATTAAATTAACCGCAGATTGTGAAACCGGCCATTAGAGTGTGAGTGTGTTAGTAGAAAAAATCAGCGATTCCTGTAGGGGAAGCCGCCGCGAACAAATTTAATAGCCGTGTTTGTATTTTGGCGCAGATTTATATGCGGTAAAATAAAACACAGCTAATGTGAAATATTAGCGATTGGTAAAGATGTTTGCGATTATAATCGATAAAATTTAGAGAATTTGGCATTTTTGTATGGCGACCAACGTTATTTAAGTTTAATTAACGCCGAAACAACGATTTTTGCCTAAATTACCCTTAAATCATGCCAATCTGAATAGGCTTTAAGTAATTTTGCAAAATGTCAACAAATGGTAAATAACAAATATTTTTTAATAAAATTTCGAAATATATTAGTAACCATGGTTTTTTAGGTATAGTAGCACCGATGAAAAGACCAAAACTGGAACCTAAACAAACCAGAAATGGACAAATCAAGGAAGAGAATCATGAATATGGTAAGTTATCACCCCAGCACCATAGTATATATGTATGTATGTATGTATTTATTATAGAGCCGCAAACACTAATATCAGCTCTTGCTATTTGCAGAATTAGAGCCATCTGCCTTCAATCCCAAATATCGCGTTTGTCCATATTTAGACACGATCAATCGTCATTTGTTGGATTTCGATTTTGAAAAGTTGTGCTCCATCTCATTGACACGCATAAATGTGTATGCCTGTCTCGTGTGCGGCAAGTACTTTCAGGGCCGTGGCACCAATACGCACGCTTATACGCATTCCGTATCTGAGGCGCATCACGTCTTTCTCAATCTACAAACGCTGCGCTTTTATTGCTTGCCAGATAATTATGAAATTATCGATTCCTCGCTGGATGACATCAAGTACGTTTTGAATCCCACTTTCGAAACGAAGGAGATACATCAGCTGGATCGTAGTGAACCGAAATATTCACGTACCGTTGATGGCACGCTTTATTTACCCGGTGTGGTGGGATTGAATAACATTAAGGCGAATGATTATTGCAACGTCGTCCTGCATGCCCTATCCCATGTTGGTCCATTGCGTGATTATTTCTTGCGTGAACAAAATTATGCGAAAATCAAACGGCCGCCGGGCGATTCCATCTTCAATTTAGTTCAACGTTTCGGAGAGTTAATGCGAAAAATGTGGAATCCACGTAATTTTAAAGCGCATGTATCGCCACACGAAATGCTCCAAGCTGTGGTCTTGTGGTCTAGTAAACGTTTTCAAATCACCGAACAGGGTGATCCAATTGATTTTCTTTCGTGGTTTCTGCACACGCTACATCGTGCCATGAAGGGCAATAAGCAGCGGGATTCATCCATAATTTATAAGATATTCTTAGGAGAAATGAAGATTTATACACGTAAAATACCGCCAGTCGATTTGGACGATACACAAAAATCCCTGTTGTTGGCCACTGAAGAATACCAAGAGAAATGTGAAGATTCCAATTTCTTATATTTAACTTGCGACCTGCCGCCACCTCCACTCTTCACCGATGAATTTCGTGAGAATATTATACCGCAGGTTAATCTGTATCAGTTGTTGGCGAAGTTCAATGGCACCACCGAAAAGGAATATAACACATATAAGGATAATTTTTTGAAACGTTTCGAAATTACGCGGTTGCCTCAGTACATTATATTGTATATAAAGCGTTTTACGAAGAATACATTCTTTTTGGAAAAGAATCCAACCATTGTCAATTTTCCTATCAAGTAAGTGATTCTTTTAAGTTTTATTAGATAAATTTCTAATATGAATTTATTTTTTCGCAGAAATGTCGACTTTGGCGATATTTTATCAATGAAAAACCGCGAGCAACTTAAATATACCAAATACAATTTGGTGGCGAATATTGTGCATGATGGTGAACCTAAAAAGGGCACCTATCGAGCGCATATATTGCACAAAGCTAATGGTCAGTGGTATGAAATGCAAGATTTGCATGTAACGGAAATATTACCACAAATGATTACACTCACAGAATCGTACATACAAATTTATGAACGTAGCAATGAATGAATACATCTTTTGTTTAGTTATGTATTTATTTAAATCAAAATTTCAGTTTAGATAAGTACATATGTATGTAATAAATTAGATTTGTATTTTAAGGAAGAGAAAACATTTTTTTTTTAAATTGTAACAGAATAGAAAATTAAAATGTTTGCTGGGTTATCTTTCGCTAAGAGCTTTTTGGCAAAAAACACACAAATAAAGAATTTCCTTATGAAGGCACAATCAAAGAATGTAAATTAACATTCTTTAGCACAATTCTGTAGAAACGCATCGGAGAAGAAAACAAAGTAAAGGCTTTATCTTAAAATTGTCGGCTAAGAACTCTTATCGAAACAAAACCCAGCAAACATTTAGTTACAAACATATTGGCCAAACAAACAAAATGAAAAAAGTTGCCAAATATTTAAAATTCTAAGTGCATCTAGCGCATGCGCCAATCCACCTCCCTCTATTACCAGCTAAATGACAGCTCTGACGTATAGAATTTTACACCCTATCTCATCGTCCACCTAACTTTATCCTTGAGTACTGCAGTTGGGTTTGTCATGTTGCAATAAACAAATAAAAAAAAATCGATTCGATTGCTCATAATCTAAGGTGTTAGAAATTATAAACGATACGAAACATAAGTTTCTGCTGCAATTAAATATTTAGCACAAGCCAACGATAAAAAATTTTCCATCAAAGAATGGCTGAAGGCACATACGAATATGAATGCATGAGAGCAGAACTCTTGGGCATTGAAAAGCCCAATGAGGCGGAATTCGAGAAGGCAAGAGCAGAACGCTTAAGGCGTGAACAGGAGGAGCTGGAATCCGCCGAAGCAACGGTAAACCATTGCGAGGGCAGTTAATAATAATAATTGTTTTGAAAACCATTTTTCCACATTTCTCATTTTAGCTGTTGGACCAGCAAGGTGACCAAATGTATAACGTTGGCGGACGTTTGGATGAACTAAATACGATATTATCGTCGACGCAGCAAAAATTAAACCGTTTCAAGCAAACTGCTTGTGGAAGCCTATCACACATCTTCAATCGTGGCTCGGTAGATTTAGGTGATGGCACTCCCTCTACATCTGCCACAGCCAGTCGTCGCAACACCACTGCAACTGGCGGCAGTATTCGTAGTCAAGATCAGTTGGATGGTGCTGAAAAGGATCAAGTTGAAGATGATGGAGACATAAAACCGATTATACCGACAGCAAAAATCAGGGAAGCAAAGATGGATATGCAAAAAAAGATGACTACACACTTGGATAAATTGGATGCTTTAATTAATAAAGCCGAGAATGCAGAAGTTTCAATGTCCGAGCAAACTAAACAAATGCGCCGCATGGCTGAATAAAGTGTGAAAGGGTATGGGGACTTATGATGTACATATCGTCGTACTGATACTTTTCGTCAGCAAAGAGTCAAATGTGCTACTTTTCGTACAGAATTTTTTTATTGCTAGCTTTCGCCAGAAATTTTAAGGGTGTGTAACGAAATCCCGAAAAACAAAATCCAGAAACACATAATCCAGAAAAACACAATCCAGATTCGACCAAATCCCCACCAATCAAAATCCAGACCAATCAAAATCCAGGCACGACCAAATCCAGAATAATCATAATCCAGACACTGCACAATCCAGACAAAAAAAATCCCGACAAAAATCCCGACAAATATAAAAATAGTTTAAAAAAAATCGCGCGATTTTTTTTAACTATTTTTATATTTGTCGGGATTTTTTCACGTTTAATAAGCATCATAACAGTGTTATTGTTTTTGATTTTATTGTTGTTGTTGTTGTTGGTGTTGGTAAGGATCTGGTTGTTGTTTCTTTCATCTTCTTAATTTTCTTCTTCTTATTTTTATTCTTCTTTATCATCATCATCACCATCATCCTCATTCTTCTTCTTCTTCCTCTTTTTTTTAGTCTTCATCATCATCATCATCATCACCGTCATTATCCTCCTTCTTCTTCTTCATCATCATCGTCATCATCCACATTCTTCCTTCTTCTTCTTCTTCTTCTTCTTCATTTTCTTCTTATTCTTCATCATCATCATCACCTTCGTCATCATTCTTCTTCTTCTTATTTTTATTCTTCTTCATCATCCTCATTCTTCTTATTATTTTTATTCTTCATCATCATCATCATCATCATCATCCTCATTCTTCTTCTTCTTCTTATTTTTATACTTCTTCTTCTTATTTTTATTCTTCTTCATCATCGTCATCATCCTCATTCTTCTTCTTATTTTTATTCTACTTTTTCTGCTACTTCTTCTTCCTCATCTTCTTTTTCTTCCTCCTGATATTATTTTTACGCTTGTGCTTTCGAATTCAATTTCGCTTTCAAATAGAGCTACAGAGTGATAGCCCTGTCTGGATTTTGGCTTGTCGGGATTATGATCTGTCTGGATTTTTTTTTGTCTGGATTATGATTTGTCGGGATTTTGTCCTGTCTGGATTTTTAAAATTGTCTGGATTATGTCCTGTCTGGATTTTAAAAATTCGGGATTACGGTGCGCACCCAAATTTTAAATATGCTAGTTTTCGTATGGTACGACGATATGTAGGTACTCATTCAACTGTGTAAGCTTCTGATTAAAATCATCATACAAAACAAAAATTTCAGAAATGGCGCATTCTCCTTCAAGCGTCTAGACTCTAGACGAATTGGAAATTTATAGAGCCAATAACAATAACACCAGAATAGAAGAAGCGTGCAGAAATCAGGCGGGTGGTGTTGGCGAAACACTGGGGAAATGCGTCCAGCACTCAAATATGAAAGAAAGAATAATTCATATACATATGTATATAGTATTAGGCTTTTAATAAAGAGTTACATTCAAGTTATTGATATGAACACAATTTCTTTGTCTTATTTGGATTTCTTTTTCTTTTACAAGGATATAGTACACACATTGTTCATAATAATATAAAGTTAATTAATATAAATATGTACATACATACCTAAATAAAGTGAGTACCTTATACATATATCCTAGCTGCATACTAATTGCTTGTAAAAGTTCAGACAACTCGTACATTTAATTGTCAATTAATATGTTAGAAATTAAGCGTATTTCCAGCTCATTAGTACCTACATAAAACGAAACATGTAAACATATTCTAATCCTTATAAAATATATAACTTAATTGAAAATGATCGTGTGTGTAGCGATATAATTCGGGTAATAATAGTGAGTTTTCATCGAGTTCCTCTAGCAGCATGTCAAAAAGCGTTGGTGACACCTTTATAACATGTATAGACATGTCCTCCTTCCAGCTTTTCAATAGCATAGCATCACTATTAGTGCTGCTGCAAGTACTACCAGCATCACCATCCGCTGCACCACCCCCTCCCCCTTCATCATCTGTCTCATCCAAAGGTCTATAAAGTAGCTTAAAACATTTGTAACGTTGCAATTCTACTTGTAATATATTATTATTATTATTATGTCCACCATGAGCCAAAGGTTTTGAATTGCGCAGCACCTCAAGCTGTTTCTCGAGCACTTGCAATAACAAATATTTACGTTCACGATTAGGAAATGTCGAATCCAGCAGAACTTTGCAGAAATGTAGTTGCTGTTGAAGCAAATGTGCAGCAGCATCCACGCTACCTCCGCTTACTTGAGTATCATCTATGATTTTATATAAAAGTTGATAAGTTGGCGTCCACTCTGCATCATTGAAAATTTTTAATACATCCGCCATCGGCTTTTGCAAAAGTAAAGTGTCTGCCCATAGTTTTACAGCCTTGTCGTTGAGTATCATTTCACCAAAATACTGCAGGCAACGTCCGCAGTACACATGTTTGTCCTTCCCCTTGATTTGATCTTTTAGTAACTTCATGTTAAGTACAATAAATTGAAAACCATAAAATAAGTCATTTAGCTGTGGTACTAGCAATTCATCAAATTTCGGTCCATGATGACAAAAAAACTCGCTCATATCAATGGAACCGGATGGAAATTCTCTAACTCTTTGGCAATCCAACTGATGGGGAGTGAGTTCACATTTACAATTATTGCATAAGATCCGCACTTTAGTGCCTTCTTCCACATTAGGCTTGAATATTGCTGCCGTAGCTTTGTTAAGTTTTTCTGCACCTGCAGGATCTATGGCGTGGTCGTATTCCTTCATGGTTAGCCGAAAGCTCGCATTACATTCCTCCACTGTCAGATTGCTTATGGTGCGTGCTTCAGCCGTAAAGAATTTATGGAGGGGCACATATGTTGCAGTTGAATATTCACGAAAAGTTAATGCGTCATCTTCCACCAAAATTTTCAGAAACTCTGTTTCAGTGAGACTATGATCGAATTGTAGGAACACATTTGCACAACGTAAATTTTGGCGTACCTCAATGCAAATGTACCGTAGCGACATTATCTGTGTTTTGAAAATTGGAATTTAATTATGGCTCTGTGGTCACAATAATATATAAAATAAAATTGTTGAGGCAAAACATTTTTCTTTCTAATTGTTTACGTTTACATGTTTTCTTCCCTTTTTCTCAACTGTCTTCACAAAAAACCTTTTTTTTGTTTCATGTCAGATTCACGATTGTGCTGCCACTTTTATTTTATTTCGTGCTAGGTTTGGCGATATATATCGATATATCAATATATCGATATTTTAAAAATAGTACAGCCGATAATATCGACGATATTTTGAACTACCGTGCATCGATAATCGATAATTTTTCGTCATTTCGAGCCAAATTCGATATTTTTCATACATTTCTGATTCGCTTTGAATTTAACAGCAGAACATTTTTAGGAAGTGGTATAACAATAATGTCCGGGTGCTTGAATTTACATTACTTTCTTCTTCACGCAATTCTTAATGATTTTTATGTTTATACTTCAGAATTGGTAGAATATATGTAGACACGTCCAACTTTAACAACAAATATCTAGTAAACTATAAGTCTCCGGCAAGTTTGGATATGAGTGTTGAGATCTGCGAGAGCACCTCTAACCCTGTGAAAAAATGGGTTTTCGCGGGGCGTGCTTCCTTAATGTAAAGCCGACCCTTTCGATATTTTGATATATCGATGTTTTTACACGGCATAAATCGATGTTTTTTTAAATATCGATATAATATATATCGATATATTTTTCCAATTTGCCCATCCCTATTTCGTGCAGCCAAGGCAGATATACCAGGTAGGCGCAGGGGCGAATTCCATAACAAGCACCATTATAACATAGATTTCAAATGGAGACCCCCTCTGTCTTCTGTTATAACAGAATGCTAAAGCAATTGCTTTAACGCCGCAACTCCACAAAATAAAAATTATGTTTGAAAGAGTTTTTAGTGCTTAGCACGAAATTTTTATTTTAATTCAATTTTTAATTGTTGGGGTAAGTGGAAAAAAATTCAACAACTATTTACAGCGAAGGTTGAGTGTATAGTTATTTCACGAAAAACCATTTTCGATCATCAGCACTCTTTTCGGAAGTGGATGCCGACCACATGTATTTCAATTGGCACTTTCACATTAGTGTTGCATACATGAAATCGGAGCGGATTAATTTCGGTATACCGCAACGCGGTAAGACCGACAGTAAAACTTGAGGAATTACTGCATACATTTTTGCGGCGTAATAAAAGAAGAAGAACAAAGTCAGTATAAAAACTCCTTTCGGCTAGAAATGTAGCAAGTTATAATGTCTTCGTGTTCGCTAGAAGACATTATTATTATTCAGTGATTTGTTGAATTTTAATATTTTATATTGTAAGTTTCGATGTTTGTTTTCTTATTTTCTGAGGATTACGCATCGAAAGCATTCCCACAAGTGTGAAAAACACAGCAACGCGGTATCGTTTCGGTAAGCTAAAAATACCGAGGAAAAAATGTCGATCCGAAGTCATACCGAGTAATGTGAAAAGGCCCTAACGTTAGTATGTATATGCTTTTGCATATATTCTCCACAAACGTGCTGAATTTTTGTTGTAGGCAGTTCGCAATGAACATTGTTGTTGGTATTTATTTTATGTATATAGCCTTAAAATGAGCTGTCAGTTTAATGATTTGACAGCTAATTTTTTATTTCAACGAAAAATTCACAGTGGCAACATCTCCAAATTGAACGTGAAATTTCGCACGGCGTCCATTTTGC
Organism: Urophora cardui; assembly: GCA_960531455.1. Lineage (NCBI taxonomy): Eukaryota > Metazoa > Arthropoda > Insecta > Diptera > Tephritidae > Urophora > Urophora cardui. The sequence goes on along the minus strand of OY482671.1, from coordinate 143,489,778 downwards.
TTGAGTGTTTTGATTTAAAAAATAAATAAAAAGAACATTAAGTGCATATATACAGTTTGCGAGCATCATCGCCAATTTTAAACAATTTTCTTTTTTTAACTTTCTAAGTGCTTCTGCGTACACGGCGTGCCAATTCGGCGCCATTTTGCAAATGATGTTATAACAGAATGAAGTGCCCACGTAAATCAATACATGGATGGTAGACAAAATTAACATAATTTTTGTTTTGTGGAGTTTCGGCGTAAATACGTGGTAACATTTTGTTACCTTTTCAGTCCAATTCCATTCCGTTCGTATGGAAATGCTTTGACAGCGTCAGGGTTGGGCATGATTCAACTAATTTTGAGTGCACTCAGCCTGCAACTACCACTCAAACCTGAGTGGTAGTTAAATATCTGATTTTAACTACCACCCAATTTGAGTGGTAGTTAAATCTTGAATTTAACTACCACTCAAATTGAGTGGTAGTTAAATCTTGATTTTAACTAGCACTCAAATTGAGTGGTAGTTAAATCTTGAAATTAACTACCACTCAATTTGAGTGGTAGTTAAATTCATGATTTAACTCGATTTTCAACTACCACTCAACTTTAGTGTTGGTAGCAAAAGTGGACAGAAGTCAGTCAAACCCCAAAAAATCTTATGGAAAAACTTACATACATACATATGTATATGTATGCGTATAACTTATACATATGTATGTACATTAACGGCCTTATTCCGGTGTGGTAACATAATTTACTTTACTGGTGAAATAAAGAATCTGGTACTTTAAACACTTTTTCGTATTCTGGCAGCAGAAAATTAAGTTACCTCCTCAATACGTGGTAACATTTTGTTACCATTTTCAGCCCGATTCCATTCCGTTCGTATGGAAATGCTTTGACAGCATTACCATTTGTGCCAGAATACCAATTGAAAAGATGGTAACAATTTTCAGCAACATAAATTACCAGTAAAGTAATTTTCCGGTAACGCTCGGAATAGCAGTGTAAGTATACAAAATTCAAGGGAAGGACATGTGCATTACAATAGTAGTTGTAGATATTCAAGTTCATCTACTAGTTCGTTCTAGTTAAAGTTCTAGTTCACTTTCTAGTTCACCCCTATTTCAATTTCTAGTTCAACTCTAGTTCACTTATGCCAATTTCAAAACTAACGACTCACATATACTCACATACATATGTATGTACATACATCCCAGCAGTATTTATCAGCTGGAAAACAGCACATATTTCCTACTGAATATTCAGTAGAGATGTAGTTCTAATATCTGAACTTTCCCTTTCGTTTTTATATAGAGGTGGCGTCGAAAATCAACTACCTAAAAACTGCCGAACGAGAAGGGAGAGTTTCTGTAGGAAAAAAGGCCTGAATACGCAGGGAGAACTTCCATAGCATGTATTTCAGTACACCTGATGTCTTCACTGCGTGTTCAGTTATTTTTTCAGCAATGAATTTTGAACTTACTTTCAGGCTATTTTTCATAATGAATATTCTATTGAATATGCACCTCCTTACCTCAAATACTGCTGGGATTTCACCACAAGCTGATGTGTTGATTAACTTCTCAATGATTCCACTGCCTAAATAGGTTTCGAGATTTAACTACCACTCATTTTGAGTGGTGGTTAAAATCAGGATTTAATTACCACTCAATTTGAGTGGTAGTTGAAAATGAGTGGTAGTTGAAAAATGCCCATCCTTGGACAGCGTTACCATTTGTGCCTGATTTGTGCCAGAATACCAATTGAGTAAAAATCTAGGGTACATATTTTTTTTGTAATTGGATTGGACATATGTACATACATATATATATAGACTGGAATGCTCAAATGGTATGGTGGTGTACATACATATCTTCGCTTAAGGTGCAAAACCGCGTGACATTTTTGCCAAAATGAGATTCAAAAATACATTCCTGGCGTCCATCCCCATCCATTCATGCAACAATTTTGAGATTCACACAACGCAATTCCAAATAATGTCACAGTTTCAAAACCACTTTTTTTAATGACATTTTTCGAACCAATTTCGCGAATAATAGGTGTTATTTCTTTATAACTGTACTGTAATGTACTAAAGTTGATTTACTTTCATAAACACGAAATGGATTATAACTTTGCTTTATTGAAGAAAAGTTTTCAAGTACGCCTGCAAAACCCCGTATACGTCACTATTGAACAAAATAAAAGACGCAAAACCGCTTATAAATACATAAGTAAGCCAATAACTGTACATTTAACTGTTTTTCGCCAAAATGATATTTGGATTAAGAATATAATCCAAAAATCTACCTTGGTTTGAATTTGGGTTGGCGAAATTCCGAACCGTTTTAAATTAAAACAGTTGTTACTGTCTCCTGTAAAATTTGGGTGGTAGCGGATACGCGTTATTGCACTTTATGCGACGATATGGAGTTATAATAGATAAATCTTCAAAACCTCCCCAAACTATATACCAGAGTGATCACAGAGCCTAAATTAAAAGTGATCGTAACTACTAAACTAAATTAAAAACTCACCGAGAATAACGAGAAGGGGCTACTTTGTAGTATGTCCAAACTGATATTCCGCGAAGTAAAAATCCGAAATGAATCTTTTATGAATCACTTATAAAATTCATTTATGACTGAGGAGGCATCAGTGAATACTTTCAAATAAAGACTGCTGAATTTTTCGTATAAATGGTTTGCTTTTCTCAAAAAAAAAAAAAAAAAATAATAATAATAATAATAATAATAATAATAATAATAATAATAATAATAATAATAATAATAATAATAATAATAATAATAATAATAATAATAATAAAAATTGTACTCAGTTATGACGACAGTGATGAATATTCAACGAAGAATCATCAATGATCATTCAGCAGTGAAACAAATTTCAAATTGAAAAAATTTCTTTCAATTCAAATTGAAAATTTCGTTAATATGAATACCATGGTTACAATTTATTTTGAAAACAAAGCAGTGAAAAATGCCATTAATGGAGGATTTTTATCATTGAGTATGGCAGCACGAAATGTCATAATCTGCTTAATTGTCAGTAGCTGGATTCAGTAACATTAGACGACAATGCAAATCGAATTGTTAGCTTAACAACAATGACGTTTGCAGTGACAACAGTAGGATTCGCTAACTTATTTTTCACGACATAAAACAGCTTATCGTATCGCTCCTGTTTGTGGGGACCTTGCAATAGAGCTGTCAAACCATCGACCATCGATGTTTTACGATAGTCCTATAGGTGACTATCGATACTATCGATAGTATCGACCCATTTTAAAGCCCGTCTCCACATAACTTGATTCACCAGAGAAACATGTAGCAAAACATCTCGCTCAATAACCCGTCTCCACGTGCCTAATCGTGATTCAGTTTGACATTTTTCTTTCTTGTTCTTCGTAAATGTTTGTATGTTTGCTTATTTTTGCGTCTTTGTTTTGGTTTGTGCGAGATTTCGATAGATTTTCGATACAAAATTAGAGAAGACATCGATATCATCGAGGTTGGCAACAGTGTTTCAATCTTCACTCGCTCTCAGAAATTTGTATGGAAATTGGCGAGTTTCGGCATTGGTTTCCGTGTCGAAACAAGATTGAGAGAGAAAATGCAGAAAAAACAGCGAAACACGTTATGTGGAGACATGGTATTATATATTTTGCAAATCTATTTATTTTTCGCTGCCTTAGAGCGCTTTCACATTACTCGGTGCGGTATCGGATCGACATTTTTGGTTTTTACCGAAAGTATACCGAATCCGGCCAAGAAAGCATTTCTATCGAAACCCGCTGAACGCAAAAGAAAAGGGAGACCTCCACTGCGTTGGGAAAATCAGGTGGACAGCGGTGCTGCCTCCCTATGTGTTCCCAAGTGGCGCCATGCTGCGCGAAACAGAAGCAATTGGCGCGCTCTGTGGGACTCGGCCAGAATCGTCTAGACGGTTAAGCGCCAATCAAGAAGAGAAGAAGAAGTATATGTTTTATATCTGTTATAATAATTATACGATTTCTGGTATCTACCTTCCAATACAATAGCGGGTTTGTGTTTGGTTCTGAGTTAACTTGCTCCAAGTACTGGCTCTTCTTCAGGATTTCAACGGCTTTTTTTGCTCTCTGTTTTTGATTCAACACTTGGGAAATTTTTGGTTTCTTATATGGCAATGTGTTCTCAGTATTTGAGAATTAATGTGGAAATGGGTAATACCATGTCTCCACATAACGTGTTTCGCTCTTTTTTTCTGCATTTTCTCTCTCAATCTTGTTTCGACACGGAAACCAGTGCCGAAACTCGCCAATTTTCATACAAATTTCTGAGTAGCGATGGGCGAGTCCGAGATGTTTTATTCGATTCTCTCGATTGTTGAAACATCTCGAATGCTCTCGATGGTTTTCATTCTTATTCGAGTCAAGTCGTAAATTGCCGTCAGTCGAAACAATCGCTAAAACATTTCGGACTCGGTGCAAAAAATACATATTTCTTGTTGCCGCTTGAATATTAAAATTGCTTTAAAAAACACGCAGAGTGGTACAAATCTATTGCCGGTGTTGCTACTCGTAAAATTCATTTGTTTCATAAGCGTCTCACTTCAGAAAATTTATTAATGTTAAATAATTAATTATTATTATTATGCACGACACTCTTTAGTTGTGATTTCAAAAATGCAGCGTCTATGTATAGCATATTTTTCAATTTGGTTAATTTATTTATGTATTTGCCTCACTTCCATTAAAAATCCTACTTTCTTTATCAACAAACCTCATTCAGTTTATTTTATCAACTAAAACATATCATCAAAACAACAGCCGACTCGGAACAATCGCAAAAACATCTCGCTTGTGTAGTCGAGATGTCATCGAAACAACCTCCGACTCGCCGACTCGGAACAATCGCAAAAACATCTCGATTGTAAAGTCGAGGAGCGAGTAAACTTTTGACTTGATTGTGATTTTGCAACGATGGCGATTCTCTCGATTGTCTAAACATCTCGGACTCGCCCATCACTATTTCTGAGAGCGAGTGAAGATTGAAACACTTGTTTCGTTCTCAATCCTCTTGCTAAACGCGATGATATCGATGCCCTCTTCTAATTTTGTATCGAAAATCTATCGAAATCTCACACAAACCAAAACAAAGACGCAAAAATAAGCAAACATACAAACATTTAAGAAGAACAAGAAAGAGAAATGTCAAACTGAATCATGATTAGCCACGTGGAGACGGGTTATTGAGCGAGATGTTTTGCTACATGTTTCTCTGGTGAATCAAGTTTTATGGAGACGGGCTTTTAATGTCAAATGCGCTGGGAAAGAGTATACACGATAGTACTAAAACTATCGATAGTTATTTCAAGTGACTAGACCACCGATACTATCGTCGATAGTTTGACACCTCTAACTTGCAACTTTCTCTGCAAATCAAATGTAAAAATTCGCTTTCTCCTTGCAGTGTAGCCATGGGTAATGGCGCAATTTTTTTGGCGCTGATACAATAACACCAGCGCCAACCGTGGCGCCGCGCAATAACACCTTTAGCGCAATTGCAATGGAATAATGGATAAATAACACTTGCTCGCTTCTTACTGTTTACCATCCCTTTATTTCTTTTGGCGCAAAATTAATTTTAATTTTCATAATCAATTGGAAACATATCCCGTATATTTGTGAAAATATGCTGGAAATTAGAGTCACTCAGATCACTATCAAGGATACATAATTGTGACGGTGTCATATACGCTGTGCTGTTATTGGCTTTGTGGTGGTGCCATTTTACACTAGCGCTATATTGGTGCTGGTGTTAGCGCACGAAATTGAGTCGGTTTTATATTGAAAAAATTGGGTTGGCGCTATATTGAGTTGGCGCATTTCTCAAATCGGGGTTAGCGCAATAACGCCAGGGTTGGTGTTAGCGCAATTGCGCCGCGCAGCGCAGTGTTACCCATGCCGAAGTGCCGAACACTATTCGACAAAATTACAGGAAAATTTGTACGAATTGTAAAAATTATCAGCGTGCCGAACAGTCTTATTGAATTGCCGTTGCTCGTCGTGGATGTAAAAGTGATTCAATTAATTTAAGTTTTTACTCCCGTTTGGTGTTCGCCCATCCTCAATTTAATATAAAATAATCTAAAAAGTGCATTTACTCATCGTCGCAACTCGATTATTAATAAAATAGTTTTTATTAGAAACAAGAAAAAGTAGAAACATGTGTAAGTAAATTTGTGTGCAAACGCATTATGAAAGCGTACATGTACATATATGTAGATACAGTGAAATCTCCCTTGGGCGGACACTCACCTTCGGGCAAATTTTGTCCGCCTAAGGGAGTGGGTTGCTATTTTAGAAATTTTTTGGGAACAAGTGCAGAATAGCTACATTTTAGCTAGAAAAAAATAAAAAAGTGGGCGTGGTCCGCCCTTTTTTTCTGATTTTAGTGGTGTATTTTTTTTTTGGTGCAAACCAAAGGGGAGGGTGTTAGGGAGGGGTAAAGATGGAAATCTAAATTTTTTCAAAGGCGTATATCTTGAAAAGTACTAATCCAATCTTAAAAAACTTTATACCGGTGAATAGGTAATTAAACGGTCTTTCATTTGGTGCCCATATTTATATAAAGTTTTATACAAATTTTGAAAAAAAACACTTAAAAACATAATTTTCATATTTTTTTTATAAAACACGTGTTTTTTCGTAAAAATGCCTAACTAACTATATGTAAATGTATCATTGTCAGAAAGAGCTTTAAAATACCTTTAATTTGGTGTATAACTTGTTGGAAAATACCACAGAGTTCTCCTTCTAGAGTAGAATATATGGACCGATCCACAGTACTTTTGCGTGGAACACCTTTCTGCATTGGCGGCCTTCGGCCGCGCTCTACAAAAATAACCTTCAGCCGGCAGAATTCTCTTTCTGGAATAGTATCTAAGGACCGATCCATAGTACTTTTGGGTAGAACACCTTTCTGCGTTGGCGGCCTTCGGCCGCGCTCTACAAAAATAACCCTCAACCGGCAGAATTCTCTTTCTGGAATAGTATCTAAGGACCGATCCACAGTACTTTTGGGTGGAACACCTTTATGCGTTGGCGGCCTTCGGCCGCGCTCTACAAAAATAACCCTCAGCCGGCAGAATTCTCTTTCTGGAATAGTATCTAAGGACCGATCCACAGTACTTTTGGATGGAACACCTTTCTGCGTTGGCGGCCTTCGGCCGCGCTCTACAAAAATAACCCTCAGCCGGCAGAATTCTCTTTCTGGAATAGTATCTAAGGACCGATCCACAGTGCTTTTGTATAGAACACCTTCTTGCGTTGGCGGCCTTCGGCCGCGCTTCAAAAAAATAACCCTGGGCTACGCCAGCAAAGTCCGGATATACAACCTAACCGTGGCTACCGCCACGGTGATGTCCTTCTGCGTAGTACACCCTTCAGATGTTTAACTTGTAGGAAAAGTACGCATAATTCTCATTCTGGAGTAATATTTATAGACCCATCCACAGTGCTTTTGTATAGAACACCTTCTTGCGTTAATTTTCAGTGTTGCCATATAGAATAAATTCTTTAATTCCACTATTTTACATTACAATTAAATATTACCAAACAAAGTCATACATCAAATTAAAGGTGATTTTGTCTTCTTTATTTTAAAACAATTTTAATAATTTATTTATAACGTATTTTTTTAAGAAAACGTACATTTTCCCAACTCAAATGGTAATAATTTTGTTTTTTCCATTTTTTACAACAATTTTAAATAAATATATGTAATTATGTATATCACCTGAAAGGTAATTACCTTTTCAACCACGTAAAAATATCGAAATTAACCCCAATACTTTCCGAAATATAAGCATTTAAAAATATTGATTTTTGAAACTTTGCCCCCCCCTAACTCCCCACCTATATATTTGCACCAAAAAAAAATTATATTTTTAAACTCACCTTGAGAAGCTTTATCGATCCCAATATAAATTTTGTCGATTTGCAAAATGTAGCTATTCTGCACTTATGCCATTTTTTGAATTTTAAAGGATTTATTTATTCATATATAACTGAAAAAAACAATGTTGTGATATCTTTAAAATTATTTAAAAATTGCGAAATTGTCGATTGACGAGGGGTTTTTTGCTTATTTAAGATAAAGTTGTTTTGCAGATGGCTTTCAAATTTCTGCAACAATTCAAATGCAATAAGGTCTTCCATGCAAAATCTTTTCAAATTTGAAACTGCAGTCAAAGCCATTTCGTTCGAGGAGATTGCATTACCCACTTTCAACGGTAATACTTTCAGTATCGGTACTATCATCCTCAATGGTTTCGACATTCTGGTCAGTTAGAACATCTAACTGGAAACCCGTGAATGTAGTTATATCCATTCCAATAGTCATGCGGACATTTATTTTAGTTGCTGATTCCCCTTTCATCGTAGCGCTTTTTACCTAACGAACATTCCACGAACTTTTTTTATATTGCTATACATACTTATATTTTGTCCGCATAAGAGGAGTTCGTGTCCGCCTAACAGAGGTTTTTATGTGATTTGTTATGAAAAAAAAATCAAAGTGTCCGTTGACGAGAGGTTCGTGTCCGCTTAATAGAAGTTTTTAGTTCAATTCAATAGTAAATAACTGTCTGCGTCCGGTCAAGAAAGTGTCCGCCTAAGAGAGGGCAATTTGTTCTAAAAATTGAACCTAAACCTTGGTGCATGAAAAAATGTCCGCTCAAGGGAGGTGTCCGCCTATGAGAGGTGTCCGTTAGGAGAGGTTTCTCTGTATATCTACCTGCATATGTATGTACATAAAAGAGTTTCAAACAACTTGAAGATAAAAGGGACAAAACTCCATGTATTGTACATACATATGTATATATTTATGTATGTACAACTTTTTATGACTAAAAAACCATTAAAATGAAAGTAGAAACGCTCGAAAATGAAAGTAAAATATCTGAAATGAGTCGAATTGTATGATGGCTGATCTTCTGGTGGTGCGTTATTCCCAGCGCTTCCTTTCTATTTTCGCATCATGAATTTCTTCTGATTCTGGGCTGCGCTACTGCGCTATTAGATGACTTGACAAAGGCGATGACATTTGTAGCGGCGGCTGCGATGGCGACAGCGTTTGTGACGACATTGGTCAGGCAGCGGCTTGCTGATCTTATAGGCTACTATATTCAACCTTAATATGGCATTGTAGGCGTGGGTGTAATAAAAAAACTACACCATTTCTCTCATTTTGATTAGTAAGCACATACAACTGGGTAATTGTCTTCCGTCCCTAGACATGAAAGTAGCTTTAAAGTTTATTTTAGATACAATTCAATTTAGCAGAACGTCCCCAACTGGCGGCCGCCTGCTTATCAAATCATTCAGCTACCACACACCCCGCTTGCTGATAATGTGCTCAATAACCCGGAACCCCTTTGTTTACCCTTTACACACTTTTGTGTTATATATGAAGAATTATGTTATATATGTACATAAGTAGGTACATATGTATGTATGTATGTGTCAGACTTGTTAAGTAATAAATTCCTTTCAGAATTGCAATTCCTCGGAATTGAGCCCAGGGGAATCTAATTCCTTTTTGCAATTCCGGAATGGGGAATTGAAATTTTAGTTCATAATTCCAAAAAAGGAATTGCTACATCGTTCTCGAACAATTTGTCTACAATTAGTCTACATTTTACCTGTTCGGGAACAATTGGTCTATAATTAGTCTACATTCATACCCGTACGGGAACAATCGGAAAGAGATCAATCCGGGACAAATCTCTTTCGGGATTAATCGCACATTTTTTCAGGGTCGTTTCTTGCAGGGGAAAGACTGCTACAACAACAACAATTCAATACGAAATTCATTTGTCATGCACGCGGGTTTTTTTTTTCACGTAAACATATCACAATTTACATGTAGTATTCCACTTTGTACTTTTTTCTAAATTCTTCTCTTTCTAAGCCAATTTACATACCAAACGCCCCACTATCAGATTTTTAATACTTTCTTTTGTTGCTTCTTTTGTCTCAATATTCAATATTCAAAAAATTTGCAATGCCATGCGTGAAAAATGTATTCAACATTCCATGTAAGGCATCCACCCTTCACTACTTATGTACAATCACTATTAAATTGGTAAAAATAAAAACTGTATTTACGGGTCATACAGTTGCGTTACGATGCCGTCGACATTTATCCGCTCGCTTACCAAATTTTTCCGTTGTCAAATGCAAATTGAAACCTTTTGGCCTTCTCCACAAAAAATACTCAACTGCGGCAACTTTATTTCCAGCCGTCGGAACAACAACCAGCGATCCAAATGCTATAACTCCCCAAAAATTGGATAAATGGCGCCAAGATTTCTACAGCGAATCCAAGAACGTTTTTGCACAGAATGTCTGCTCGCGAATGGATCCATTTGATGTGTGCCTGTCGAGGAAATCGCTCGAGAACACCAATCATGTATTTAATTATAAGGTGAGTGAAATTTAAATTTAAATAAAAATTTTTCTTAATTAAAATAAATAAAAAGATTTTTGTTAGAATAAATATTATACATTGTTTTTTATTTAGGTGGAAAGTGAAGCCAAACCTGTAACGAACCAAAAGAGTTCGGGTCGTTGTTGGCTTTTTGCTGCGCTCAATTGTATACGCCTGCCATTTATGAAGAAATTAAACATCGACGAATTTGAATTCTCTCAGGCTTATCTATTTTATTGGGATAAGATTGAACGTTGCAATTATTTCCTAAATAACGTTGTAAAGACCGCGGGGCGTGGTGAGGCTGTCGATGGACGTTTGGTTTCATTTTTATTGGCTGTAAGTCTTTAACTTAGTCTGTAGAGGTGAAATGTAATGGAATATATTACAAATGTATCTTATAACAATTAACAGGATCCTACCTGCGATGGCGGCCAATGGGATATGCTAGTTAATTTAGTTACCAAACATGGTTTGATGCCAAAAAAATGTTTTCCAGAAACTTATAGTTGTGAAGCGAGCATGCACATGAATGCCATACTAAAAAGCAAGGTTGGGGCATTGAAATAAAAAAATTAAAATTAAAACTAAAAAAAAATGTATGAATATCTCTCACTTCTTTTCATTACATTGTTATTATTACATCCTTGCCAGCTACGTGAATATGCCAAAGTGCTACGCGATCTTTTAAACAAATCGCCTACCGAAGAAGAAGTCTCACAAAAGATTGACGAAATGATGGCCAGTATTTACAAGATCGTAGGCATCTGTTTGGGCATTCCATCGGAACGTTTCACCTGGGAGTATTATGATAAATCGAAGAAATACAGTTCGATTGGGCCAGTGACGCCGTTGGAATTTTACGAGAAGGAAGTTAAACCGATATTCAATGTCGAAGATAAGGTATGATGAAGAGTAACATGAAGGTTTATATTTACTTAATACATAACGTTATCCCCTTTTATCAATTTACCGCATAGGTTTGCTTAGTAAACGATCCACGTCCCACAAGTTTTTACGATCAAACCTATACAGTCGATTGCCTGGGCAATGTTGTGGGTGGACGTCAAGTACTTTATAATAATCAACCAGTTGAGACGCTCCTAAAGCTTGTGGCGGAAAGTTTGAAAGCCGGTGAAGCTGTTTGGTTTGGCTGTGAGGTCAGCAAACGATTTGCATCCAAACAGGGCATTGAAGATTTGAATGTGTAAGTATATACATACAATATACATATGTAAGTGAACTGCGGCGCTTACAATCGTGCAAATCTGTAAAATACTTTAACATTCAATTTCCAATCAACAGTCATGATTTCAAATTGGTATTCGATGTTGACATTCAAACGCCCTTATCGAAGGCGGATCGCCTAATTTTTGGTGAATCAGCCATGACACATGCTATGTTATTCACTGCTGTTTCAGTTGATGTAAGTGAAATATGTATGTAACTTTTATGTTAGTTATAATTAAGCTAATTATTCAGTTACATATAATAATCTACGCATTTTGCTTTCAGTCAAATGGAGATGTAAAAAAATTGCGTGTCGAAAATTCTTGGGGTGAAGATCGCGGCGAGAAAGGTTATCTTGTTATGACTGCCGAATGGTTTAAGGAGTTTGGTTTTGAAGTTGTGATCGATAAATCGTATGTGCCGCCAGAAATTTTGCAAGTTTTCGATATGAATCCAATTGTGCTTCCAGCTTGGGATCCAATGGGCACCTTAGCTAAATCTTCCTAAACCTGATAAATACATACATATATGTAAACACATACATATACGTAATAACACACTGTTTACAATTTACATAAATATATACATACATGCATAAATAGATATAAAAATATATACGCGTATATACATACCTACATACATACATAAATGCATATCGATGTGCTAGTGCACAAACCGGATAAGTGCAGGTTTTGGCGAAACTGAGTTAATTGCATTATTTGGAATCATCAACACTATACCTACCTCTTGTGCAATTTTTGTAAGGAAATTATCAATAATGGCGGAGATATGCGATGGCACAATCAGTCAAGTGCTTTGAAAATGAAATATTTGTTGTGCACAGACCGGATAAGCGCGCTTAGAAATTCAAATTTTCTATAAACATAATTTTTCTTGTGCACAGAAATTCCAAGTGCCACAAATAAAAATTTATGCTCGTATCCTATTTAAATAACCCATAAAAATGTACAATTTGAATTTAATAACTATGTATGTTACTGTTTTAAATGAACAATAAAATATGTATTAACAGAAATAAATTGAATAAATTTTTCATAGAAGAGCTCTAACAAAAATATTTGAAATTAAAAAAAGTTAGCGCCAAATGGGCTAAGTGCCCAACAAATTTTAATCACAAAAAAAATAGTATAGGTACTGAAACCATCAATATAATTTTAGCACATTTGGATTCTACATACTCCAATTAACTATTCGTAATCGTTGTAACTGAAAAAAATTTGACAAATAACAAGTTATTGCTATTTAAACACAAAATTTGCTCTCCGGAACATTTTTCAAAATATTACTTATCCGGTTTGTGCACTAGCACATCGATATATGCATATCGTTTATGTACAACTTTCAAATGTAAAATAAATAATTCCAAATCTATAAATAAAATAAAAAAAATTTAATGAGAATGGTACTAAAAATTTCCGTTTAAAAAAATTTATTTAGTTAGATTTCATAACGACAAATAAGATATTTTTGTTTTGTATTTAATATTATTAACTGCCAGCTAAGAGATCCGATTTTACGTTCAAACTTCTAAAACTTTGTTTAAGTTCAAACATATATTTAGTAACTGTCAGCTAAGAGAACAGAATCCAGTATAAGCGAGCAGCGAAATGCCCAGTAAAAATAACGCGACTAATATTTATCATATTCTTCAAATATCACTGGTCGACAAGTTTTTGTTACGGAAATAAAATTCTACTTTTCTAAAGGATTTCGGTGCGCTGAATCCGAATCTGAAGTCAGATTTTCTGTAATACGTACAGTTTTTTAGATATTCATGCCCAAAGAGGCGAAAAACACGTTTTTTGGCTATATTCACTCCTCAATATCTCTTAAATTACTTACTTATTTTAAAAATTGCTTAAAGCTATTGAAAACGCTGACATTTCTCTTAAAGAAACCGTTTTAATATTTCAGATATCTTTCTTGTAACTTGCAATATTGCATATTAAGCTTCATTAGTTTTGCAATATTTTCTCCATACAAATATAATTAAAAATTTGAAGCACGCTTTTAGGCAGTTTATTATATCATGGACGTATGTAAGTGGCTTCGTAAAAAAAATTATTCTTCTAAGCAACTACAAAATTTGATTGCGCCTATAACATACTACAAAAGCTGCCGTTGTTTTCGACGAAAAATACCTTATTGTGCAAAAACATATATTACTACATATCTGTGCCCGCAAATTAAAGTAGCCTAACTCGAGATAACGCGAAATTGAGTTATTGTTATAGTGTTAATCTTTGGAGCATACCCCACCGATCTGTCTTATCCCCATTTAAATCGGAGTAATAATTAAAAAGTTATTAAGACATAAAAATTATCCTAACTCAGATAGAAACATTTTGCACCAGTTAAAACAACTTATCTCTAGCAAATTTCTTAAGTCTAGTATTGTATGAAAAATCGTTTTATTAAAATATCCTAACTAGAGTTATGTGGGTACTTCATGGACGTATTTATTTGCGTTTTCAGTCTATTAAAAAAACCTAACTTGAGTTAGGAATTATAATTTTTTTTTTTGTCAATTTTCTTTTCATAGCCTAAGTGGAAATAGGTTATTTTAAGTGATTTTTTTTTTATTTTTACACAATTTATCTCGAGTTAGGTTTTTTTGTTAGAATACTTTTCTCATTTCATGCATTATTATCTTCAGTTAGGTTTTTTTGTTGGAAGCAAGTGGATATGATAAACTGAGATAAGAGATTTTTCAAGGATATATATTATAGAAATTCAATTAATTATTATATACTGCAAACATAAAACACCTTTTTTCATCAATTAAACTTTAATGTGGCCGCTGAGGTGCAGTGCGTAGAGTGCTCGCCTGCTATACCAGAGGTCTCGGGTTCTAACCCAGTCCGGACAAACACCACAAAAAATTTTTCTAATTGATTAAAACCCAATTATTGGGTTTTTATAAATAGCGGTCACCTCTCGGTAGTGGGTGGCATACCCTCCGAGGGTATTTCTGCCATGAAAAAGCTTCTCACAAAAAAAAAAAAAACGCATTCGCCGTTCGGAGCTCGCATAAAACTGTAGGTCCACACAAATTGTAGGAAAAACAATAGTTAAGAAGAACACCTCGAATTGGGAGAGAAGCTCGGCAAAGTTTTAATATCGCCAGTGTATTTTTATTTTTATTTTTTATTTATTTATTAATATTGATAGTTAAGCTTAAAAGCTAGAAACTAACAGATATTTTTTTATATAGCACTGGCAACTCAGGCCTTCGGCTAGTTATTATTGTTATTAAACTTTAATCGTGTATCCTTTTACAAGGTATGGATCCTGGTAACATGGATGAAGAAGACTTTCTAAATATGGATTATAGTAGCGACAACTCAATTAAGGACTCATTTTTTAACGATAGTCAGTCGGACACGGGGTCAGATAGTGCTGATTAGCCTATGCCTTCCTACACCTTTTTGTGATCTTCTGAATATTTTTGTAAACGCTTTATACACTTTTTATTTAACTGTACATGACTGTGTTTCCGGACAACCTACGTGTTATATGTGGCATGAGACCCTTGCAAATCGTGATGGCAATGGAATAGCATCGTGCTTATTCAAACACTTAAATAGTTTACCATTCAATATTAAACATGTCGTTTTTTATAGCGATTGCTGTCCTGGCCAAAACCAAAACTCTTTTATTAGTACTATGTTTTAAATCTTCATGCAAGGTGATACTAACATTGGGAAAATTTATCACTAGTTTTTGGTTCCTGGTCATACGCATATGGAGTGTGCTGTAGACATGCCTTAATTGAACGAAAAAAAAACAAACGAATATAAAGATTCATCACTGGGTTTATAAACATATGTATTTTGCACATGACTCTATATGTCGATTCCATCACAATTACCAGCTGTTTTCCATCAAACAGTAGTGCTACCGCGCCCCTTTTTTCGGCGGTTCCAGCTGTTATAGTTTTGAACCTCTCGCTTGGGAGTCTTCATTAATCATTTCCGGATAAACCAAGCTTCTTGTGGTGATTTCCCTAGTACCATGCCTTTTTCAGTATTCGGTAAAATAAAACGCAAATTCAGTTCGGGTTGAAAACGATCCGCGGCGTAGGATTATGGATTATTTTTTTCAGGCCCAAACAACAATGATTAGCGAAACGATTTTTATCTTATTTCATTCATTTCAAACAAAAATTAAAAGTCAAAAACTCGAAGACCTCTAATTCCACTACTTAGTTAGTTATATCCACTTAAATGGTCGTTTCGGGTCGTTTTCGACCCGAACGTAGGTCTACGCTTAAAAACACTTAACTCGAGTTAAATGGAAATAAAAACCTTATTGGGAAGAATTCAACACAATAAAAGAACTTAGCTCGAGTTAATTCTGCTTTTCGTAAAAATTGCATCCAATAAAAGCACTTAAGTTATAAAAGACAATTTTTTGCAATTAACCTTGCTTTAGGATTTTTGGTTCACAACTATTCCTTCTCTAACACTACAAATCCATTATTTCCGCTTTTAAAAATCCGAATTGGTCCAATGGTTTGAATTTTGACAAAAAATTGAGTTTTCTCCGTTCACCATATTTTGAGTTAGGCTACTTTAATTTGCGGGCACAGATATATACCTAAATTAGATATCCGAAAAATTAAAACTTTGTCTTCAAGAGAAATGACCGAGCTTTTTAATCAATTTTTAAAATAAGTAAGTAATTTAAAAGATATTGAGGAGTGAATATAGCCAAAAATCGCGTTTTTCGCCTCTTTGGGCATGAATATCTAAAAAACTGTACGTATTACAGAAAATCTGACTTCAGACTTGGATTCAGCGCACCGAAATCCTTTAGAAAAGTAGAATTTTATTTCTGTAACAAAAATTTGTTGAAATTTTGTCGACCAGTGTATTTTAACGATTTTGAAAATCTTAAAAAAAATACAATTTCAACTCTAAAATCAAATATGGCTACATTCGGGCAATAAGTTTAATGAAGAACACTTCTTTTTTAATAGACTTTAACATCACACTCAAAAATGCTCAAATATCATTTATCGCCAGCTGCCGAATGTAGTAGTTTCTGCATATTATTTTCTTTAGTTTTCAAACGCAGCCCGTATTCGTATTGCAAACGCAACCAAATGCCCTGACACATTTTCATCAAACGTCCATCGATCTCTTTTTGTTTTTTAGCAAATTTATATTGTTCACGTATCATGTATTTAGCACGTCTAAGTCGACCCGTTTGTATAAGCGAAATGCTATAGTATAATTTACAGCGTGCTTGTAGGAATGGATCCCCAAGACGTAGCCCAATATAGAGTTGGCGTAAAGAAATTTTTCCAGCAACTTCTGCCTATGTAATAACAAAAAAAAAAAAATTGTTTAAACAAATTTTAAGCGAGGAAGCGAATATTTTTAAATTGCTAAAAACTTACATATTTTGTGAATTGTTCACCAAGCGCAGAATAACCACCACCCAACGTGGAGAGCCATGACATTAGATATTCCACTTCTATACGTTCCCATAATGTATGTGACAAAATGCGATTCCTGTTATGCAAGGCAAAAGCGAACAAAGTTTATATGTATGTATGTACCTACTTTCTAAAATTTGTTGGCATTAAATATTAGCTGCTTTCAGTTTTCACCCTACGCATTCTGGAATGCTGATCCTAAGCATATGTCGTAAGATATACATAAAATAAAATAATCTGTGTACTCTTCCTTGGGTACGATTTGAAACTTATCAAATCTGATGTACATGTCCGTATTGTTATTGTTGTAATGGCAAAAGCACGCCCCGGATATTCTGGGCACCGGCAATAGACTAGTTTAGGAGACATTCCTTGTTAAAGTGGTAGAACACCTTTTTGCGCCTTCGGCGGCGCTTTAAAAAATAGCCCTCAGCCGACAAAATTGCCTTGCTGGATTAATATCCATGGACCAACCACAACAATTTTGTGTAGAACACCTATTTGCCGCCTGCGCGCATCTATGAACTCATGAATTTAGATAAGTAAGTCTCCGCTAACATCTCTTCAAAGGTTCATTTGAAAAACACAAATACTTTTGTAAATATAGCTTTTGGTAGGCAGATGGAAATGAGAGCCTCAGATTGTTGTAGGATGTACTTGCTGTGATGCTACTATTTTAGCTGAAAAATTATTACCAGCCAACCTACCATTTGTAATCGATCACTTCCTTGATTGGTGGCCTTAGCTGTAGCCAAAGTATATCGAAACCCCGTAACGCTGGATGCGTACTTAAAAATACACGAAATTGTGCAAATTGTTCCAATTCCCTTAGCATATAGAACGCATTGATGCCATCAATTTCTACCCATAAACGTCTCAGCGTACGGCGTTGCTGTTTGTTCTTTGCCACAGCAGCCTTTGCATGATTGGATCGTTTCTTCTGCAGCGTTTTTATATTTTCACGATCGATCTCTTTGTATTCGCGATCTCCTGTTAAGTCACTAATACAAAGTAGTATTGGCATTCCAAAAAATCGTGCTTTATATACTTTATTTAGAACATTTGAGATTTGTAGTTATGGGGCAAATGAATTGGCAATGTTTGTTGTTTTTTTTTTTTTTCATTTGTAAACAATCAATTGACTTTGAGTAGGGACACGAATTTCGATACGATACGATACCAAATCGATATTTTTTGCATTTGATACCGATACTTTTTACTCGATTCTTTTGCAACGATATTTTTTGGTATCGAGTACTTCAACCACGGTATCGAACAATGAGTACATTCAGTGATGAAAAATTAAAATTGTGTCATATTTGTCATAAATTGTGCAACGCAAAATAGTGCCGAAAATCGGTCGAGTGTGCAGAAGTGATAAGCTGCTTCCTAAAGGGCCGAAAAATGCACAAGCACGAGTAATTTTCCATCACTGGTACATATCGAAAAATAGGTCTGATCCACGTGCTGAAATAGTTGCAGGTTTGGGCTACTTCGTAAGGTTTTTTGTATGACGTTGTATGAAGTTACCCAAATCTGTTTATTGATTTTCACATTAAACGAGGCGCACACTTACCACCGAAACTTGCTTATAATTTGCAATTACCATGCGATAGAAATAATGATAACTGGAGATATAGGATTATATATGTATTTTTCATTTTCATACGATAATTTGACGTTTGCAAATAAAAAATCGTCATGTCAACGAAAAAATCGTCAATATCTTTTTTCTTTTTCACTTTACTAAAAACACGTTATGCCCATATGACACTACGTTTTTTCTGGTATTCTACAAGGTTTTTTGTGTGAAGGAGATAGTCAAATACAGTTTTGTGTTGGTACAAGCGAGCAAGCTATATTGAAAAAAAAACCAAACAAAATACCATCTAGGCGGTTAAAAACCAACGAGCCAGCTTGTATTTCGGTAGGTTTTTTTTGACATTCGGCAGTTTTTTCTGACAATTTTTTCAATTTGACAACTATAAAATAAATTATATTTCAAATAAAAAATATATGGAAATACAAATTTTAAATTTGCCTCTTGTAAGCTTCTGCTTTGGCCGTAAGGGGAAAGAAGAAGTCCGGAAGAAAAATTATATTGCGTACTGGCTTCCCTTTATAACATGGAATGTACAGCTATTCTGCCACTTCAATTTCATAATTTTTTTGTTTCGATTTAAATTCATATTTCCAAAAAAAAATCATTTTTGTAATAATAATAATATATTCATTTAGTTTGAATAAAATTGTTTTTGAGGGAGTATTTGTCTCTTTTCAACCTGCAGAAGAATTGTTTTTGTATTTTGACTTTCGGTGGGTTTTCAAACCAAAAATATCAGAGAAAAAAACATAGGGTCATATAGACATAAGGAACGCCCCGCGAGAAAGAACTTTTTCAGGGTGATGAAGGACTCTCATAGATCTCAAAACTGAAATCAAAACTTGCCGTAGGTTTATAATTTACGAGATATTTTTTGTTAAAATTGGATGGGTCCATAGATATTACCCCAGAAAGAGAATTCTGTCAGCTGAGGGTTATTTTTTTTTAGCGCGGCCGCCATTGTAGAAAGTTGTTCTAAACACATATGTATATGTAAGCCTCCGGCAAGTTTGGATTTCAGTTCGAAGTCTTGTGAGAGCCCCTCTATCCCCTGAAAAATCATTTTTTCGGGGCGAAAAATTTTCCAAAAACATTTTTAAAGAGGTAGGAATTCATACAAATTCGTATAAATTTAGAAAAAAGCTTACACATTTACATATGTAAACATTGCGCTTATATAATATAAAAAATCACATTCATTGTTCATTAATACTAATTCATAAAATTTTGCCTTGAAAAATAGTTTATGAAGTATAAGGATTTATTTCATGAAGATAACCATTTAATTGTTGTACTGAGAGGTCAGAACGCGTCGATTGGTACCTCTTTTAACTATTTTAGAGGAAATTTTAAGGTTGCACCTTCTAGAAAATTACCGCTTTCGATACCGATACTTTGAGTATCGAGTAGTTTAGTTTCGATATTATCGGGTTCGCGATTCTTTTTAACCGATATTTTAAATGAGTACCAGATCGATGCTTTTGATTCGATATCGTGTCCCTAACTTTGAGCTTGAACAGCTGTGCGTTGCTTTCATTTTGTGGAACATGAATTTTTTGGGGAAAAAAGTTAAGGCCGTCTGATTGAACGGAAACAGGAAAAGGAAACACAAATCATTTACTTGTTAATTAAAAATTGTAAATATAGAAAAACGAGACAAACAATTAAAGCTTAAAATAAAATTATTTCTTCATGAAATACATATAACAGTGTGGATTAAACAAAAAATAAGAAATACAAATTTATTTAGTAAGCTGAATAGAACAAAAGGCAAGAAATATCCAACAACTCAGCAGAACCATCAATAGTCGCAGTGCTTATCGCCTCGCTAATATTCGACTACTGTCGAAGCCTGTGTGGTGCTCCCGAAAAGAAGTCTGATGAAGAAAGTGGTTTTGATGTATTGTGGAACGATTTTCCGCCATTCCTTGTCAAGTGTGGTCTCGAGACAAACCGGTTTCGGCTAATATGCGCCATCTACAGTGTCTTCTTTTCGCTCTGAGCTATTGTGTGTAAGTTCGTAATTATAGTAACCAGTGTTGCCAGAACTTTTCCAGAGTTTCAGCTAGATTCTCAAAAAAAAAAACCAGAAAAAGCTAAACAAAATTGTGTCACACATAGAAAAAAAAAAAAATTAAAGTTAAAAAAGAAGCTAAAAAATGACGAAATTATCCAGTAGAACTTGGAGCGAGATCTCTCCAAGCGAGAGCAGAAGAGTACTCTATTTGATATCCTTTCCGAGCAATATCAAAATTTTTTCAGTTTTGTTTAATTTCGTTTGTGTTTAGTACTTCCCTTCCTAGGACATACATATCGTCGGTCTCCCGCCAGAAACACGAATGTGAAAATTTTTTTAAGTAGGATGTCTTCTCTTTATCGGGTATATATTGATGTAATAGCAATTAATATTTGTATAAATTCTTGTGTAAACATACATGCATAATATGTACTTCTATGTACATAAGCATATATACAAATATTAATTGTTATTACATCAATATATACGCGATAAAGAGCAGACATCGCACTTAAAAAAATTTTCACATTCGTGTTTCTGGCAGGAGACCGACGATATGTACAATGAACATATGTATATGTACATGCATATGTGTTTGTAAATTAACCAACGAAATTAAAAAGGACCCAGCAGTATTTATTAGCTGGAAAACAGCAAATTTTTTCTACTGCATATTCAGTAGAGATGTAGTTCTAAAATCTGAACTTTCCCTTTCGTTTTTATATAGGTAAATCTGGCGTCGAAAATCAACTACCAAAAACTGACGAACGAGAAGGGAGAGTTTCTGTATGAAAAAAAGGCCTGAATACGAAGGGAAACTTCCATAGCATATATTCGAGTATATCTGATGTCTTCACTGCGTGTTCAGTTATTTTTTCAGCAATGAATTTTGAACTCAGTATCAGGGTATTGTTCATACTGAACGTGGGCGAGTATCGACGGAGATTTAACGATGAGCTGTACGAGCTTTACAAAGACATCGACATAAAAATCCAGCGGCTGCGTTGGGCAGGCCATGTCGTGAGAAAGGATGAAGGCGCTCCGACCAAGAAAGTATTTCTATCGAAACCCGCTGAACGCAAGAGAAAAGAAAGATCTCCACTGCGTTGAGAAAATCAGGTGGACAGCGATGCTGCATCCCTAGGTGTTCCCAAGTGGCGCCATGCTGCAGAAACAGCTGGCGCGCTTTATTGGACTCGGCCATAATCGTCTAGACGGCTAAGCGCCAATCAACAACAACAACAAGTAATCATCAAACATTCATCAGTGAACATTCCTGTTTTCAAATTCTGTTTTTCAAGTTCGAAAGAGCTCTCCCAATTTTCTGTTTGTTTACTACACACCGTTCAGCAGTAGTTCATACAGAAAAAATTCAGCAGTCTTTATATGAAACTTGTCATCGATGCCTCCTCACTAGGTAAGGACTTTCATCAGTGATTCATTAAGTTTTCACTTCGGACATTTACTGCGGGGATGTATATGCGCATGGTAAATAATAGCACCAGTTCAGAAGGAGTGAATTGAGTGACCATTATAAGAAACACTTTGATTTGTATGCAATTTCGAAGTGACAAAAATTCTATGAAAATTTTTCGTTCCTTCAATTGCTGTCGGCTTTGTATATTTCTGCAATTCTCTGATGTTTAGTGATGCATTTTGTATGAAATGAAATGTTCCCCTAATTATGCTTTTCCGATCCCTCAGGCTTATTTCTAATTTTTTTTATTTTATTACTTTTTAAATATTATTGTAAATTTTTATTAAATAAAAAAATAAAAAAATATTAGTTAAAAAAAAAATAAAAAAAATTATCATCCACCATGTCACCGACAGGATTCTAACCCACGCCCCTCAGATTGAAAGGCACATGCGTTAACCAGTCGCCCATCGTGCTACTTGCATGAAGTGTGTCAAAGGCTGCACTTAAGCGGCAGATGCAAAACTGTAGAATTTGTAGGTACTTGTAGCTAGTTCAGAACTATCGAAATTGTGCCAATAAACGAACTAGTGTAAACTGTAGAATTTAGTACTAGTTCGGAACTATCGAAAATGTAGTGCAGAGAGGGACAATTGACACCTCCTAGGACATCGCCGTGTTAAATTCGCCAGTTGATAACATGCAAAAGAGATTTAGCTCGCACTAGTAGTGTCGAAAAATGCACTAGAAGCGACCTAGTTCGGAACTAGAGATTTTCCCTACAGGGTATGTACATATATGTATGTATGCATTTGCCTAATTTTTATTTTATATTAAATACCTAGTACCTAGATAGTACATACCTAATACCTACTTTCGAACGGATACACATATCTACATATTTATATGAATTTATGTATACCTAAATACTTGGGGCAAATAATTAAGTTAGATACTAAATGATTCATTTTTAGTTTCAAAGCATTGATTTTATATCTACTATTTTAACATAACATAATTATAAATCTTATACTTAATAATAGCCCTGTTTTTATTTAAGCGCATATAAATCTGCGCTTAAATTTTGTATGGACTGCTAAGCGCGGAAGGAGATGTGCGCTTAGAAATCCATACAAAATTTAAGCGCAGATGTATGTATATGCACTTAAATAAAAAACAGGGCTATTAAAACGTTTACAAGTGTAGTATATATTATAGATATGTGTGCAAATGCCGATTTCAGCCTTTGTTTAAAATTCATAACTGCGTTGATATCTTCATTATTATCCTGCCATCCTGTTATTAACTGGTGAATATATATGGGTACTAAATGCAGCGTTGAGAACGAAAAAAGACACTGAAGATGGCGCATATTAGCCGAAACCGGTTTGTCTCCAAACCAAAATTGACAAGGGATGACAGAAGATCGTTCCACAATACACAATATTCCTACCCTGTCGGAAAAACAAGCAACCAAAAAGTATTTCTTCCCCATTACTCTTAACAATTTTTGCACTTTCCACACCTTGCTTCTCCCTTGTACTTCTTTCAATATATATTATCCATTTTGTAGTTGGGCTGTAATGTTCTGAAGTTGTGAAGAACGTGAATCTGATAAAGCTTCCCTTTTCAGTTATTATTATTATTTGGGAGATATTGGCGCAAAAATATTGTCTGATACAATAAGTAATTGTTGTTTCCAACAATCCATTGCTTAAATAGTAAAAATAAGAAAATAACCGAACATCGATTTTTAGGCCCGAAAGGAACATATTAGCCTGAAGTCGTAAAAAAGGCCGAAGTTAGCTCGTTAACTCATAAAAATGGCGTTGCTAGCCTAGAATCTCACTGACCTGTTTTATGATCAACAGTTCTCGTCTACCTAAACCCAAAACTCTCAAGGGAAAAGTGATTTTCACCGTGATCAATTCATCTACACTATTTTTTCACTTGAAAGTTATTCTTTAGATAATACTTAAATACATCTTTCAAGAAATTTTGGAGAGGGAAAAATTTGGTATAAAAGTTTTTATTATTTTATTGAAAACAACCAAATTTTTTCTGTAAATTTTATTTAATTAAATATAAAAATATAGTTTGAGGTATTCATTGATTCACAACATAAAATATCTACATACCTGCATGCGAATTTATTTTTTTATAAATAAATAAATATACGTCTTGTATGTACATATGTATATGCATCTCTATGCATCAAAGCTAAGCTTAGAACGACGTCAAACGTCATTACATTATTTTATTTTAATCAATTATAATAATTAAACGTTCTGCTTTAATAAAAGTAACATATGTACATATGTTTAGTTTTAAGGTTAAGATTGTACCGCCTCCCACTTAATGAAATAAAGGATAAAATAGCTCCAGCATAGCTAGGAATAAAATTTTGAAGCTATTATGTACCAAGTATAGGTTCAAGGTTTTTTAATTTTGGAAGCCTTCTTAGATATTTGCATGATTATATTTTTTTTACTACCTAGTCTGAGTACAAGAAAAAATTTAAATACTACCTGCTCTATGAACTCGTTAAATATGTATACGAAAAAAATTAATAAACTTATAATAAAAAACGAAAATTACATTTATACCTGGTATGTCCATACATATGTGTATCAGCTATACACAATCATACAAAACCATAATGATATGTACCTACATACGTACATACAAATGTACATACCCAGCAGGGTTTTTCCATATTTTGGTAATGGCTTGAACTTGTATTCAATGAAATAACGCATTACAAATAGCTAAAAAACACTCCTTCGCTTACTTTGCTCATTACTTGTAATGCGACAGCTTTGTAATTATTATTTTTTCGCTTAATGGTAATCCAGAAAATAATCGAAAAGGTTTGGAGTACTGCCGTTATTTTTTTGCAAATGCTTTGCTTTGATTTTAATTTTTCTAAATAGCAGTTTTGTAAAGCAAATTACCTTCATTCTCGTTTATTTTGCCAGTGTTCATTATAAAACTGTCGTGGTTAGTCCATCGTTAAAATTTTTTTAAATAAGCCAATAGCTGTGCAAAAACATAGCGTAATAATTTTTATTCAAATAGTGTTTTTTGCTTTTAAATACATTTTGCAAAGAATGTTTTGATTCTTTATTCATTCTATATGCTATTTGTTTTCGGCACAAATTGCTCACTCATAGTTTTAAAATTATTTTTTCGCTTACCGGTATTGCATAAAACAAACGAAAAGATTTGGAACACTGTCGATATATTTTGCAAAGCCTACATTGATTTAAATTTTTGTAAATAGCAATTTTGTAAAGCAATTTACCCTCATTGTCGTTTATTTTGCCAGTTTTTATTATAATACATTATAGATTACTATACTGGATTGTGTGATATTTGCAATTACTTATATCAGTGAAAGAATTTATTACTTGTAACAGCTTATTTTTTTGTAATATTAGTAGCGATTATATAATGCATTATTGTCCACAACATTGTAAGACAATACCGCCAATGACATGCCTATGTTAAAGTAATGCAATCCGTATTCGAAAGTGTAAGCGATGGATCAAGATCTCTCGATGATTTTACCCATTACATGTAAGAGAAAGCCCTGCTGGGTATACATACATATGTATTTATACATACATACATACCTACATACATATGTATATCTATGCATATCTCACTACAATTTAATTTTGTCAATAAATCAAAAAAACCCACCTAAAAACATATTCAATGAATGTTAATGTAGCCCAAATAACACCATCTGTATGCGTATGAAATTTTTACATTCTCATTTACATTTACAAAGCATGTTCTGCCTGCACATCAATAAATTTTCGGAAACTTGCTTAAGTATCCGAGAACTTCTTCTGGTATCCGAACATTTGTGCTAACAACATCGAACATGAACGGGCAGCATTGAGATAGAAATGCTCAAGATGGGCACCACCACAAGCGAACAAGGAGAGAGCGTGAGCATGTAGTAGTGTGCTTAAAATTGCACAGTGAGGCAAAATTCAAAAATTTTTCGTAACCGTGTGTTGATGAAAATTTAATTATATCAGATTTTATGGCATGAAAATAGAGGTTATATTAAAAATAGGTATGTTTGTAGATACAAATTTAATAAAAAATAAATGTTGATTGATTTCGATTCACATTTGAATTAATTGCAATTTCAATATAAAAGCATACAAAATTAACCCATTTTCAATTTTAAAGAGTTGAAAATGGCATAAAAAATTATACTTCATTTGATTTCAAATGGCTACATTTAACACTATTGAGAATATTTAAAATAAAAAAATAATAAATTTCCCAACCAATCTTAAACATTTTAAAAAAATTTCATACATCAGTCGCCCACTGTTGTTACGGACAAAAAAAAGACATCAACCTGCTTCCATCACTGTTGAAGGCGAACTGAATTAGTGATGGGCGAGTCCGAGATGTTTTATTCGATTCTCTCGATTGTTGAAACATCTCGAATGCTCTCGATGGTTTTCATTCGTATTCGAGTCAAGTCGTAAATGGCCGTCAGTCGAAACAATCGCTAAAACATCTCGGACTCGCCAACGATTCCTCTCGTTTTCAAAGCAACCCTACAACCAGTGTTGCCACAGCCTCAAAAAATTTGGTATCAAAAATTGATACTTTCATGGTTTTTTTCGTATCACCGAATATTTTTTGGAAAAAAAATTAAATTAATCAAAAAAGCTGTTTTTGGGCTTTTAACCCGTATAACAAATTGATACGGAATTTTTTTTTCGTATCACTGAAAAATTTTTGAAAAAAATTAAAATTAATAAAATAAGCTGGTTTCGCATTTTACACGTGACATCGTTTTTTTTCTTACATTTACCAATATAAAAATATAAAGATAATGAATTGTTAGGTATCAATTTATATTTTTCGAATTCAATTTAATTCAAGAAAATCATAAAGGCTTTTAAAATAATGATTAACATAAAACATAACGCTACTATACAGTTTGATAAAATGTTGCCAATTTTTGGTATTTTCAAGACTTTAACAATACATATGTATTTTTCGCGGTAAACACAGGTTGTTACAAATTTTAGAAAATCTTAAAAATTAAAAGAATAGGTTAATATTCTTTGATTTTGATTAAATCGTATCAAAATTATTTGATGCTGATTAAAAAGGTATCAAATTTGTTCTACGTCAAAATAAAAAGTATCTACGTATCTTGGGCTTAAAAAAGTATCACATTTGATACGATTGTATCAAAACGGCATCACTGCCTACAACATCTCGGACTCGCTGCAAAAAATACATAATAATTGTTGTTGCCGCTTGAATATTAAAATTGCTTTACAAAACATACAGAGTGGTACAAATCTATTGCCGTTGTTGCTACTCGTAAAATTCATTTGTTTCATAAGCGTTAGGCATCGGTAACACTGCGCTGCGCGGCGCAATTGCGCTAACACCAACCCTGGCGTTATTGCGCTAACTCCGATTTGAGAAATGCGCCAACTCAATATAGCGCCAACTCAATGATGCGCTATTGCAATATAACACTGACTCAATTTCGTGCGCTAACACCAGCACCAATATAGCGCTAGTGTAAAATGGCACCACCACAAAGCCAATAACAGCACAGCGTATATGACACCGTCACAATTATGTATGCTAACGCCAATACCGAACCATCGCTAATACGAAAGGGTATTGATATTTTACTTTCACAAATAAAGAAGACAAAATTGAATAGGAGAGAAAAATATAATACAAAATAAATTAAATAAAATATTTATAGAGTGGAGCCGACCCTCGTATTTCATAATGAAGATGCCGAAAAACGAGATGCCAGCATATTTTCACAAATATAGGCAAATTATTTTTAAAATTAAATTTAATTGTGGCACATTTATTCTGCCAGCGTGTATGTAAGCAGAATTGCGCCAAAAGAAATAAAACGGGTATAGTAGACAGTAAGAAGCGAACAACTGTTATTTATCGATTATTCCATGGCAATTGCGCTAAAGGTGTTATTGCGCCAGAACCGTGCGCGGCGCCACGGTTGGCGCTGGTGTTACTGTATCAGCGCCAAAAAAATTGCGCCATTACCCATGGCTAATAAGCGTCTCACTTCAGAAAATTTATTAATGTTTAAATAATTAATTATTATTATTATGCACGACACTGTTTAGTTGTGATTGCAATAATGCAGCGTCTATGTCTAGCATATTTTTCAATTTGGTTAATTTATTTATGTATTTGCCTCACTTCCATTAAAAATCCTACTTTCTTTATCAACAAACCTCATTCAGTTTATTTTATCAACTAAAACATATCATCAAAACAACAGCCGGCCCGCCGACTCGGAACAATCGCAAAAACATCTCGCTTGTGTAGTCGAGA
The DNA here is from genome assembly GCA_960531455.1 of Urophora cardui. Classification (NCBI taxonomy): domain Eukaryota; kingdom Metazoa; phylum Arthropoda; class Insecta; order Diptera; family Tephritidae; genus Urophora; species Urophora cardui. The sequence continues at coordinate 143,461,195 of OY482671.1, read as the reverse complement.
TGTCATCGAAACAACTCCGACTCGCCGACTCGGAACAATCGCAAAAACATCTCGCTTGTGTAGTCGAGATGTCATCGAAACAACCTCCGACTCGCCGACTCGGAACAATCGCAAAAACATCTCGCTTGTGTAGTCGAGATGTCATCGAAACAACCTCCGACTCGCCGACTCGGAACAATCGCAAAAACATCTCGATTGTGTAGTTGAGGAGCGAGTCAACTTTTGACTCGATTGTGATTTTGCAACGATGGCGATTCTCTCGATTGTCTAGACATCTCGGACTCGCCCATCACTAAACTGAATCGTTTTCTCGCTGAAATAATTATGCTCTGAATTTTAGACCCGTCACATAGCATACGTCAATCCGTCTACGTCGACGTATGTGACTGACAGCTCAGTAAACTGTGGGCATTTAAATGCACATCGGTACAAGTACGACGGATCCGTCGCCGCAACGTACCAAAGTACACTCAAATTTTGGCATACGTCAATCCGTCGCTATGTCAGCTGATTGCTTTTGATTGTTAACCTTTAGCTACTCTTGAATTTTACTTTTTTTGCAATTTGCTTTTCGAGTTTTTTCTCATTTGTAAAACATTCCTCCATAAAACCAAAATGGTCAATAATTATCAGGAGATGTGAAGTTACTGAAAACTGAATTTCAAGAGGGCAACTTAAAAGAGAAATTACAAAATATTCTAAAGAGTTAAATTTTTGCCACCACCTCTGTAGTTAAAGGTTAATCAAACAGCTGATTTATGTATATCCGTCAACATTTCCTATGTGGCGACCTCTCCGTCAAGTACGTGAGCTGTCAGTCACATACGTCGACGTAGACGGATTGACGTATGCTATGTGTCGGGGCTATTTGTGTACGTATACATTTTTTTACGCTCGCAGCACAAAGAGCTCTCTTTGCCCATGTCCGGAAATGCTTCATTCTCGGTGCTGAAGCAAAATTTCACGCCACTGAAGTACTTCACTGATCGAACACTTCGAAAACCATACATGTGCTACAGCGAGTGCAACACAGCATGTTCGATATCGAGATGTCTTGCGCAGCTCTTTAGTAAATAAATTATCTTTGAGCTTTCTTATCATATCGCTGATAATGAGGAATAGATATGTACCTACATACATATACATACATATGTACATATGTACCTACAAATGTTTAAGTTCTGATATCAATGAAAGATAGACTTTTAGTTGGCAATTTTCTTTCAGCCAGTTCTGATAACTTTCACGCATTCAGCTTTTTTCTGTGGAAGAAACAATCTAGTTAAAAAAAAAAATAGTTTATAAAGTATTAAAGAAGGAAAAATGAAGTTTTATGTTTTGGTTGTAGTGGCTGTGGCTTATTTGGTTTATGTGCATGCAGGTAAATAATTATAATAAAAAAAAATTAATAAGAATATTAAAATTAAAGTATAGTGACAGTGGTATATTTTGGGTTCTGTTTCTGGATACTCGAAACCAGTGGCGCACACAGAAAAATATTTTGGGGGGGTTTCAATATCCAACGAAAAATTAAAAAAAAATACTTAAAACAAGTCCAGACAATATTTACTTAAATTTATGTTTGGGGAGTGGACCTACGTATGCACACATTAAACAAAGGCACCTTTTAAATCTCAATTCATTGCATTTTCTCTTTATTTAAACTAAAACAAACAAGTAAGGAAGCCTAAGTTCGAGTGGAATCGAACATTAGATACTCAGCTGTATGCTTTCATTGTTTGTTTGCGTTTATTCGATTAGGGTGTATTTTATATGAATCGAATGCCGCATAAAGTGGGCGCAGCCACGCCCATTTTCAAAATTTTATCAATCATCCAACTAAGCATATAAATATTATTGTTAGTGCAAATTTGTAACTCTTTATGACTTCTAATTACAAAGATGACACGTTACAAATTCCCAAAGGGCCAAAGGGTGTTCCAGAAATATCTTTGTTAAAAAGTAGGCGTGGTCATAAACCGATTTCGCTAAATTTTTGAGCATGTATTACCATGTTATTAAAGTGTACAAACTGACTTTCGTCATAACATCTCAATTATTTGTAGAGTTATGGGTTCCGAAATCTCTCTCTTTATCTGAAAAGAGGCGGTGCCAACCCCATTTTCCAAAATTTTTGTGTTTTTTGTTTTCGGTCTACTGTGGGACTCCTGCCACAAAATTTGAATGATATATCTGTATATTTGACAAAGATATCGCTCAAAATGTTTTTATTAGGCCCCTTAATAGTTCCCATATATAAATTTGGGCGTGGTCGTCAACCGATTTTGGAAATTTTTCGTTCAAAAATTTTCCTAAGTAAGTAAATTACGCGTACCAAATTTCATCGATATATCCGTAGGTTTCTGAGTTATGGCTTATAAACCTTTCAATGTTTGCCCCTTAATAAGTGGGCGTGGCACCGCCGATTTTCCAAAATTTCACCATATTTCTTCTGTCACTCCAGCTCTATTAGTGACTGAGCTACAAAATATCCGATTTTTACTATATAGTAGAGCTGCAAAACCATCGATAGTCGGACCACTCGATAGTTTCGATAGTCAAAAAAAAAACTATCGATACTATCGATAGTTTTTTATGAATATTTCACTACAATAAAAAGAGGGATGGTTTTGTTTACATTTTTCTTTCCAAAAAGTGTTTAATTTTTCTTTTTTTTTTACGCAAAACTACAATTAAATAAAAGATCAAATAAGAATTAAATACTTCACTTATGTATGTAGCATTTTCAGGTTAAGTTAAACCTTAAAAAGAGGGACGGTTTTGTTTACATGTTCCTTTTCAAAGTCTTTAATTTTTTTAACGCATAACATTAATTAATTAACAAAGGAACAACAAATAGGAATTAATTTTCAATTGAAAATTTTCACTTGATTTGTAAAAGGTTTAATTTGAGTTGAAAAAGCTATAGTAATAAAACTAAAAGTAGTACATTTGTTTTTTTTAGCATCGTTGGCGCTGACTAGTACATAAGGCACATTGTTTATACATTTCATTAATGTAAAATAGCGATAATCAAAAGGCACACTGTTTAAACATTTCATTAATGTAGAATACACTATGCTTTAAATAAATCAAAAAACAAAAAATACGAAGAATTTCAGTTATGGGGGAGGATACGTTTTATTATTTAAAAATTAGCCCGTTTAATTCTTAACGTAATATCAAGGATATCTGATAAAAACATTATTTTTAGCGATTTCTTTCATCTGAAACAAAAAGGATATTTTATGGACGAAAAGCTCGGTTAGATGACTCATCCGTGTATAGACAAAAGATAAAATTTGTTTGTGACTTCACCCTCTCATATGGTTAGCGTTAATCAGAGGTTTAGTAAACGGCCCTTAAGCTTAGTATCGACCTCTCAAGAAACGCAAAAGTTTCATATAAAATGACATACAAGAAATGCTCAAGAAATTTTTCTTGTGAAACTTTCTTGAGCGAGTATCGACCTCTTAAGAAATTTAGTACACTTTTTTAATACTATTTTTCAACGTTATGCGAACACAGCAACACAGGTTTTGCTAAGAAATATATCATCGAGCATTTATTTCTTAAAGAAATTTTGACGTTTGTTGCGTGTTGAAAAAAAAATCGTGGAAATCGTTAGTGAAAATGGCAAAAAAGAAACGAAAAATAGAATGCACAATTTTTCCAATGATGCAAGGGCATAGTTGGCATCGATTTCTCATATTTTGTTCCATTCCGGCCATCAATATACCACAGTTAACCAGTAATATAAGGTCATCCTCGTCGCTTTCGATGATTTCCTAAAATAACAATAAAATAAAACTATTGAAAACATATATTTAAAGCTTTTATTTAATATTTTTTAAGAACTTACTAATTGCTTATGTTTACAAAAAGGTTTATTTTGTTTACGTTTTTGATGCTCTTCTTCATTTCACTTGGTATTCACGGTGGATTACTAAACGTCAAAATTTCTTGCCTACTACTATTTTTTACTCAAGAAATAAAGCTAAAAATTTCTTGAGCTGTTTCATGAGAGGTCGATACCAGCCTTTAAGCTAAAGATATAGATACTTATGTGATTTTTCGTCATCCCTTGTGAAAAAATCGTTCCACAATACATCATATTCCTGCCCCGCACAGTGCCGCGACCATACAAATGATGGACAAAAATAGGAGTGGTCAGAATTGGCTGGAACTTCACACCTAGAAGTATTATGCCACGCTAATTTCAAAAGTGAAATCGGTTTTTCTGTACCGGTTACTCATTTCGAGAAAACCGAGTTTTTCCTGCATTTTTATATGAAAATAGTCATTGTGAACATGTGTTGATATAAGTGGAAGCAGTCATCAGAATGGGCTGAAACTTTACAGCTGAAAGGCTTATGTCACGTCAATTTCAGAACACAAATCCGTTTTTCAGCATCTGTTACCATTTAATTAAAAACAAATTTTTTTTTACAATTTTTTCAAAAGGTAAAATAACTCATAATCATCGTAGACATATATTTATAAAAACCGAAATTGTATTCAAAACTTGTTGAAACTTTAAAACTAAAAGGACTAAGACATGCTAATTTCAAAAATGAAATTGATTTTTCGGTACCGGGTACCCATTAAAAAAAAATATTTTTTTTACATTACTATATGAAAGACAAATAAGGCATAATCATTGCTGATTGTGGTGTTTACGAAAACATGAAGGAGTTGTCAGAATTTATTGAAACTATACATCTAAAGTTTCTATATTACTCTTATTTTAAAAAAGTAATCGGTTTTTTCGTAACGGGTACCCCTTAAAAAATACCGAGTTTTTGCACATCATTATTTAAAAATGAAATATGGCATATCATTGTTGCTAAGTGTTCAGAAAAATAGAGTTAATACTTAAAATTTGTCGAAACTTTACTCCCTAAGTGAATACATTACGGTAATTTGAAAAATTGAGGTTTTTCCTTACATGTTAACCTTTACAAAAAAAAATTCTTGAAAATAAAGCATAATCGCTGTTAAGTAAGTAATGCTAGAGACACACATCGTAGTATAGTAGAAATATTGCGATCTATACGACATATGTGTCACTCTCATATTGTAGTTTAATTGAAAATTTTCATAGTAAAGCCAAATCATAGTATTGTATATTATAATATTTTTACCACACGTGTGTCTGAGGCATAAGTAATAATCGCTGTTATATGTTAATAACAACATAACTCATCGGTGTTTTATATTTTAAATATTTTTTTTTTGTGTATATTCGTAAAAAATATGTCAAATACAATTTATTCATGAAAAAAGAAAATAAAAAAAATATATATAAAAAAATGGACCTCCCTGATGTGTATACATTTGTAGAAAATAGGTGAACTTTGAGGGGGTGTGTGAGGTTGAAAGTTGTTTTTATCACAAAATAACTTACGAATTTCTCTTAGTTGGAGTTTTAGCTGTAACTTGACATCAAAATATCTAAGTTTCAAGACAGTCGATTTTTGTATTTTTGTCCACCTTCGCGGCACTGTGCCCCGTCGGAAAACCAAGCAAAAAAAGGAATAATGAAAATTACTTAACTATTGCTTGTCATTTTATATCAGAAGAAGATTTCAAATTGCGAGTAGCTGTACTGTAGACACAAAAGCTGCTGTCAGATACAAATCATTCCGCAGCTAATATATTGGAAACCTTGCACCATGTTCCATCTGTGATCAAAGCATGCGAGTTACCGTGTTTTGCACCTTCATTGAATTTAGCTGTGCGAGCAAATTGTTTCATATTTTAAAGGCAGTACTATTGAATATGATAAGTTTAAGGCCGCGCAAGAAGTCTATATAGACTATATATAGTAAGGGTATTCATTTAACCTTATAAATGCCTCGTAAAGTGTGTAAACTTGTAAATTTATAAAGTTTGTAAACGAACTGTCAAATTTTGTATGGAAAATCATTTACGCATGGTTGAGAAATTTACGCGCACATTTCAGTGTGTAAACGCTGTAAACTCGAAAAAAGCAACCTTGCGCAACAGAAACCTCTAGCATCAGTAAGTCATTTACAAAAATTTCCTTGTAAAGTCGTTTTAATTTGGATTTCTCACTTATTTTTGGCATATTTTAATATATGTCTTTAATATATGTAGATATAGTTTTAAATAAATTTTGACAATAGCACAGCTGATGACAAGTTTACGAAAAAAAATTATTAGGTGCGTTCATATAACAGTGTGTGTAAACTGATAGAAATTTACACTTTATAAACTTATACTCTTAAATGAATACCCTTAGTGTTTTGCAAAAAAAATGTTGTAAAACGACGCCCTATACACGGATGAGTCATATAACCGAGTTTTTAGTCCATAAAATATCCTTTTTGTTTCACATGAAAGAAATTGCTAAAAATAATGTTTTTATCAGATATGTTTGATATTACTTTAACAATTAAACGGGCCAATTTTTAATAAATAAAACTTTTCTGTTTTACTTTTGGTTTTTTTGGTCATTTTTATTTTGATAACTACTTTATTATTGAGCTCTCAAGACCATTTTTTTTTTTTTTCTGATTTTTACAAGTTTTTATAAAAAACTTTATTTGAAAATCAAAACTTTCAAAAATCGCAAAAAATTAAAAATTTTGACATTGACCAGATGTCATTTAGCGAGGTGTGGTTCAATTACTACAAGTTGTATATCGTTAGAAGCGTGGATTTTAGTCGCCTCTTACGACAGGCATTCCTTACCACGGGTATATTCTAAGCCCCCTAACCCGCTGGGGTATTAATTTGACCAATTTGATATCGAAATCCAACTCCTCCCTAACATTCAGTATTCTTCTCTTGGGACAAAACTACAAGAATAGGGATAACCATCGATAGTGGAAAAAAACTATCGATAGTGACACGAAAAAAAAACTATCGATACTATCGATAGTGCCATCGATAGTTTTGCAGCTCTACTATATAGGGAAAGTTGGCGTGGTCATGGCCCGATTTCGCCCATTTTCAATACCAACCGTCCCAGTCTCGACACCTACTTGTATTCCAAATTTCATCAAAATATCTCAATTTTTGCGCGAGTTAGAGTGTTTACAGACGGACGGGCGGACGGACGGGCATGGCTCAATCGATTTCTCTTTTCACCCTGATCATCTTGATATATATATAAGTCTATATCTATCTCGATTATTTCATTCTGTTACAATCCACCGTTTTGTGATTAAAACTATAATACACTGTGTACTAGTACAATTGACTAGAACAAACCTCAGCTAATATCCACAGCATACTTTTAGGGAAATGTCTCCACACTGCTTGTTTATAAACATAATCAGTAGTTGTTGACAAACATTGGCAATGTACATCCACGAATATTCATAGATTTTACAACATGTATTTACACAAATATTTGTGCATGTACCATTTTTTATAAAATTATTTTTTGTATGGTGTTGTCAAATTTTGGGAGGGGGTTTAACACCCCAAACCCCCCCCCTGCGTTCGCCCCTGCTCGAAACCGTTTTGTATGCACACCTAGGCAAAGACGGCCGTGACAGAAAATTGTATGCCGAAATATTTGTAAATATTTTCAATATATACCCAGTTGGAATCATATGCATACAAAATACATTTTGGAAGCATGAATTTGAGCTGCGTATGCATGCCAGTATAAATGCTCGTCTATTTCGTTTTTCCACGTGGAAAAACCCTAACCCCTAATATGTATCATATTGTATGCATACTCTTGAAAAAATGCTGAAAGCATGCAAAAGCACCAATACAGCATATATCAGATGTATACATCATTTATACATACAAAGGTACTAATTCTGCATTAATAGGGTAGTATGAATGTTGCATTAATACAGTTGCAGTAACATTCTGATAGAATTATTAAAATTCCTATAAAAATAATAATTAATTTCATTTAGCCACAGATAGTAGAACCATTGCAATTAGATTGAAGGTCATATTATGGTGGTGAGTCATCCAAAATATTTTTTTTTCACGAATAGCACCATTGTTATTCAATGTCGATGACACTGAAGGCTGTATACTAAGGTGGAGTGAAATCATATGGAGATTTTTTTTTGTGTTCTTTTTTTGAACGTACCAGCAATGAAAAGTTGCCTTTATACGAGTTAATGAACCCCACAAAATTTTATGGTGATAGGATGACGTTTTGAACTGCCCCCAGCCCCGCAAAGTTCAAAGCAATAAGCACGATCTGGTACAAATATGAAATTTTGAAAATTATAAAATGAAAAAACGAAGTATGAGGATTGATAAACATGGCTAAGCTGAGTATTAAAGTGAATTAGTTTTTTTTTAAAACAACACCAACAAAAGTTATTAAAGGTCAAAGTTTATATTATGCATTTTTTAAACTGCAATTACTTAAAAACTACTGAACCGATTTCGAACATTTTTATACCGTTTGATAGGCATTTTTATTCCCTTTAATTTGATATACATTTTATATATGAAAAGTAAGGGGGGTATTATGGAACCCACATATATGTATATCAAATTAAAGGTAATCAAAACACCTATCGAATGGTATAAAAATGTTCGAAATCGGTTCAGTAGTATTTAAGTAATTGCAATTTAAAAAATGCACAATATAAACTTTGACCTTTAATAACTTTTGTTGTTGTTGTTTCCAAATAAAAAAAAAATTCACTTTAATACTCAGCTTAGCCATCTTTATCAATCCTCATACTTCGTTTTTTGATTTTATAATTTTAGAAATTTCACATTTGTACCAGATCGTACTATTTTTTTCAACTTTGTGGGGCTGGGGGCACCTCTAAACATGCGAGTAGGTCAATAAAATTTTACAGGCTTATTACTGGGCTAGAAAGGTGCCGTTCTGGCTTTGGAACAAATTGAATTTCCAAAAAAAATGTTTCACTCCACCTTACTGTATACACCTCGGAATATAATAAAACTGTTACATTCAAAATACTGAAAATAAATTTGGTGGTTTTGTCCAACTAAACAGAAATAGCATTAGCCCTGGATCACCTCGTTATATATATTTCTTTTTTTATTATTATTTTTTTTTTTGGTGCCGTTCGGAGCCGGTATAAAATTGTAGATCTAAACAATTAGTAGAAAAAGAAATTAACAAGCAAGTCTGGAACTGGGAGAAAAGTTCCGGATAAAATTCGTTAGAGTTGTATTCACGTGTGCATTAATTATATACATACATATGTATATACAAGTTTTAATATGACACAATGAGTAAATTTAAGAATTAGTCATTAGGTACATACATAGTATATGTATATAATTAGTAGATTATTGTAGTATGTACGTATTGTTACGTATTTGTCGATAGCTCGATTATTTCTATAGGGTTCGTATCGCTGAATTGTTAAATAAAAGTCTTTATTTACTTCTTAATTCACACTGCTTTATTTCACGACTAAAAAGTCTACACTTGTTTTACTTCACTTGATGTTAACACTTCTACGGTTAAATTACGACTGACTCTGGAGCGCCTGCTCGCCGCCTTATATAGTCTGTCAAACGCAATCTGGAAAATTCTGGCAACACTGGAAATTATCTGGTATCTTCTTCTAGTTCTGGCACTTTCCCTAGAGATGTGTTCAATCATTTTAGTGATGTAAGTGGAGAACCGATTATATTCGCCACACTGCCCTCCACCTAAGTCTGATCGTCCCGATCTGACACATTACTTGTCCCAAATGCTGCTAGCCTTTCCAGATGAACCACTTTCATTTTATTCCTTGGTCTTCCAATCGTTTGTATGCGATACACAACATCGTTGAGCCGTTTAATCACTTTGTAGGGCCCTTCCCAAGTACACTGCAATTTCGGGGACAAACCTTTCTTTCGCTGCGGGTTGTATAGCAAAACTAGATCTCCCTCAACAAAACCTTCTGAGTTCATTGCCTTGTCGTATCTGGCCTTCATCTTGTCACTCATGATCTTTGTTCGCTGTCTTACAAGTTCATGTATTTCTCTCATTTCCTCTTCCAGAACGTTGTTAGATTGTCTGGCATTTATTCCCGCATCAGCACTTATCCCAAATTTCAAGTCAGCTGGCAGTCGAAGATCACTACCAAAGATTACTTTTGCAGGAGTCTGACCTGTTGTATCGTGTACGGCCGATCGATATGCCATCAGGAACAGAGGAATATGAGTGTCCCAATCTCTCTGGAACTTATCCACCACTTTTCGTAAATGTTCCTCTAATGTTCTGTTAAATCTTTCTACCATGCCGTCTGATTGTGGATGCAACGCAGTTGTTCGGGTTTTCCTAATACCCAGTGTTTTGCACAGCTCCTGAAACACAACTGATTCGAAGTTCCTTCCTTGGTCAGAATGTAGCTCTATAGGTGCACCATATCTCGCCACCCAATTGTTGGTGAATACTTCGGCTATAGTTTCTGCTTCTTGATTTGGAATCGGGTACACCTCCGGCCATTTGCTGAAGTAATCCATGACTACCAGTACATATTTGTTTCCAAGTTTGCTAGTAGGAAATGGCCCAGCTACATCCATGGCAATTCTCTCAAATGGTGCTCCTGAGTTGTATTGTTTCATCAGCCCATGACTCCTGGATTTGGGACCCTTAGCCTTTATGCACACGTCGCAGTTCGCAATCCACTCAACAACTGTCTGACGGCAGCCGACCCAATAAAACCTCTTCTTGATTTTCTCTACCGTCTTTGTTACTCCAAGATGACCTCCACTTGGACCATTGTGTAGTTCATTTAACACATCCGGTATTCTTTTCCTTGGAACAACTATCAATGTTTTAGAACTTTGACCATCTTCACTCTCCCAAACACGATGTAGGCAACCATTTACCAATTGCAAACTATTCCACTGTGCCCAATATGATTTGGCAACAGGACTTTCTGCTGACATCTCTTCTTTTGATGGTCGTTCGTTTTGCTCCAAACCAATCATTACACGTGCCAGATCTGGATCTTCTATCTGACACTTCCTTAATTGTTCCGCATTCCATTCGTCTGTAGATGTTATTGTCATTAGCCGAACATCTATGATGTCTTCCTTCTCCTCAGCTTTAGAGCAATGCTTGCATTCAAGATTACATGGTCGCCGCGACATTGCATCAGCATTTCCATGGGTACTGCCTTTGCGATGGTCTATAGAAAAGTCATAATTTTGTAGTCGCTCAATCCACCTTGCTAACTGACCCTCCGGATTTCGGAATTTCAAAAGCCATTTTAACGCTGCATGATCAGTCCTGACGTGGAATCGTTGACCATAGAGGTACTTATGGAAGTGTTTGATGCATTCTACCAATGCCAATAGTTCTCTTCGTGTTACACAGTAATTTCTTTCCGGTTTCCCAATTGATCGGCTGTAGTATGCGATAACCTTCTCCTGTCCGTCGATTTCCTGTGACAAAACACCTCCTATAGCATAACCACTCGCATCAGTATCCAAAATAAACCTCGCTCCTGGAACCGGGTATGCTAGCATTGGAGCAGTACAAAGCCGATCTTTTAACGTTTGGAAAGCCATTTCTTGTTCCTTCCTCCACTCAAAAGTCTTATTTTTCCTCATAAGCTCCGTGAGACTATTTGCTACGCTGGCAAAATTTGGTACAAATCGGCGATAGTATGTGCACAGCCCAAGAAAGCTTCGCAATTCATGTAGATTCCGAGGTCTTGGCCAATCTTTTACTGCTTCTATTTTTTCGTTATCAGTGCAGATGCCCTTTGTAGTCACTTTATGTCCCAAGTATTTTACTTCTTTCTTGAATAATGCACATTTCTTAGGACTTAACTTGAGACCAGCGCCAGCTATTCTTCGGAAAACTTCCTCCAAATTTTTGAGATGTTCATCAAAGCCTTTTCCCAATACAATGATATCGTCCAGGTACACAAGACATGTTTTCCAGTGCAATCCTTTCAGTACCTGATCCATAAGTCTCTCAAAGGTAGCTGGAGCATTACATAATCCAAATGGCATCACCGTAAATTGCCAAAGACCATCGCCAACACTGAAGGCTGTTTTCTCCTTGTCTTCCTCTTTTACTTCGACTTGCCAATAGCCGCTTTTCAAGTCCAGTGTTGAAAACCATTCCGTTCCAGATAGCGAGTCCAGAGTGTCGTCAATTCTTGGCAATGGGTAACTATCCTTTTTCGTTACATCATTCAGTTTCCGGTAGTCAACGCAGAATCTCATCTTGCCATCTTTCTTTTTAACAAGTACTACCGGAGAACTCCATGGACTGACTGATGGTTCAACTACCCCACTGTCGCTCATTTCTTGTATAATCTGGCTCACCATTTGACGTTTCGCTAATGGAACGCTGCGAGGAGCCTGACGGATTGGCCTTGCATCACCGGTGTCAATGTGATGCTTCACAATATTTGTCCTGCCTGGTTTTGTACCATCCTTATCAAATATGCTAGAATACTTGGCAAGTAATTCTTTCGCCTTTCTTTTGTGATTCTCCTGCAGTTCTTCTGTCCAAGCATTTATTTCATCTGAAAGATCTGTATTGCTAGTAGAAACTTCTCCTTGGGATTGTTCGCAATTCATGATGATGTCAACCTCTTCGCATTTTCCCAATATAGCACCTTTGGAGAGTTTGATTGGTGACTTGAACTCATTAAGTACTCTTACTGGTAGTCGTCCATCTTCTTTTGTCATAGCCAGGGTTTTTCCAACAAGTACATCGGATTTAGTTTCTGTTTCTGCTTCGACAACCCACAATTTGTTTGTCCCACAATCTCCATCAATCTTTGCCCAAATAATTGCCTCGGACTTTGGCGGTATCTGCTGATTCTCTTCCACGAGCACTTTCTTACTGCTGCATCTCTTATCGTAGCCAAAATTTAGCAGCACCTCCAAGTTTTTGTAACTCATAACCTTGTTTTTCATGTCAATCTTAATGCCTTGGTCGATTAGGAAGTCCACACCAATTATGACTTCATCAACAATTTCCGCCACTATGAAGGTGTGTAGTACGACAACATTTCCAATTACAACTTCGCATGTAACTTCCCCTAGGACTTGGGTATCCTCGCCTGTTGCCGTACGCAATTTTGCTCCATACAATGGCCTTATTTCCTTCTTTACCAAGTCAGATCGAATGATGGAATGAGATGCTCCCGTATCCACAGTCAACATTCGCTCCATTCCGTCCACCAAACCACCAATAGTAACATTACTCGTGCTTCTTCCCAACTGAGAGACAGAGATTATGGGGCATTCCATTGTGGGGACCAGCCCACGCCCCTTTTGGCTGGCCCGCTTTAGTTTAACGACTCAGTTGATTTGGGCGCTTGTTCATACCCATCAATATTCCGCTTGCGCCCATCGGCAGTGCTGAACTTACTGGAACTATTGCTGCAGTGGCGTGCTATATGTCCTATTTTTCCGCATCTGAAGCATTTCACAGCATTACTTTTCTTTTTCTGCATTTCATTCAACGCCTCCCATATTTTGCTTAGTAAGTCTGGCGTTTCCACTTCCACACGATGAGCCTTGTAAGTGGGCTTGCTTAATAGAGATGCCGTTTCCTGTGTCAAAGCATATGAGACCGTTTCAGCGAAAGTTCCCTTTGGGTTTGCATAGGTAGCCCGCTTCGTTTCAATATCTCGTATTCCATTGATGAAGCTTTGAATTTTCATTCTTTCGATGAATTCTTGAGGTGCTCCTGCGTTTGCCAAATGAGCTAGCCTCTCAATCTCAGAAGAAAATTCTTGTAACGTCTCATTTGGTTTCTGGAAGCGATTCTGCAACTCCATTTGATATATCTGCTTCCTGTGCTCGCTACCATAACGTCTTTCAATGGCACCCATAATTGCGTCATAGCTGTTCCTTTCGCCCTCGCTAACAGTCTGTAATATTTCTGCTGCAGGTCCTTTCAATGCTACGAACAGGGCAGCGACTTTGTCCTCCCCACTCCAATTATTTACAACTGCCGTTTTCTCAAATTGTAGCTTGAATACTTGAAATGGACCACTTCCATCAAACGACGGAGGTTTTATCTTCTGTGTAGCAGTTGAAGCGACTGGACGACTTAGTTGAATATCCTGGAGACGGGCTTTCAATGCTTTTACATCGTCCTCTAATTTTTCTTGTCTTTCTTCAAGGACCTCCTTAACTTGTATAATTTTTGCATCCTGTGCCTTGAATTGTAAGGACATGCGTTCTTCTTGTGCCTCCAACTGAGCCGCAATGCCGGACACCTGTGATGAAAGTACTGACTGTTGCAATTCCATTTTTGACGTTATCTGTGCCTGTTGTTCTTCGATTTTTGTCGACATCTGTGCCTGTTGATCTTCCATTTTTGCCGATATCTGTGTCAGCACAGCCAATATCGAGTTCATGTCTACGTTTGCTACTGACTGTGGAGCCTCTTCCTTCTGGGTTTCTTCCTTTTGCACCTCTTCCACATCATCGTTGAAATCAAACTCATCTACATTAATGTTATATGCTTCCATAGCTACTCTTAACCTTGCCTGTAGTTCAATTTTATTGCCGGTGGTACTCAGGTTTCTCTTTTCTAACTCCCTTTTAAGTTCTTGGATTTTCAGATCATTTAACTTTGCCATTATTCTTATTTCGTTATCCTTGTCTCGTTATCCTTGTTTCCTTATCCTTGATTCGTTATCCTTGATTCGTTATCCTTGCTTCGTTATCCTTGGTCCTGGAATTTATTTAACAATTCCAATTCTGACACCAATTGTTACGTATTTGTCGATAGCTCGATTATTTCTATAGGGTTCGTATCGCTGAATTGTTAAATAAAAGTCTTTATTTACTTCTTAATTCACACTACTTTATTTCACGACTAAAAAGTCTACACTTGTTTTACTTCACTTGATGTTAACACTTCTACGGTTAAATTACGACTGACTCTGGAGCGCCTGCTCGCCGCCTTATATAGTCTGTCAAACGCAATCTGGAAAATTCTGGCAACACTGGAAATTATCTGGTATCTTCTTCTAGTTCTGGCACTTTCCCTAGAGATGTGTTCAATCATTTTAGTGATGTAAGTGGAGAACCGATTATATTCGCCACAGTATTTATGTATATTCAAATAGAATTCTCCAATTTACTCAATGCTAATCTTATCTTTCGATTTGTATGTCGATTTTCTACATACATACATATGTATGCATGTATGTACATACATATTTACAAATGTGTAATATTCAGTATTAGGGCAATTTATACACTGAGAGAAAAAAAATATATGGAGGGGTCAAAGAAATTGTTTACCTATTTTGAACACTACTTTCTTTGTTTTGAGTAAATTTTCCTTAAAACATGTTAAAAGGTTTATAAAATATTGTTGTTACATGCGTTACCATGGTTTCATATACTTGTTTTGAAAAAATTCATACATTAAAATAATGAAAAATTCTTTAAGCGCCATTCCATTCCCAACTTTCCTTGTTTTGAAGACTTGATTTCTTTAATTTTGAGAAATTAAATTCCCATACAAATCCCCATGGCAACGAATTTGTTTGAAAGTTTTTTTATGTTTTTTCCACATTTTTGAGAAAATTTACACAAAACAAAGAAAATTTTGTATTGGGACGCGTGTTCAAGATAAGGAAAATTATGTCTTTGATCGAGAGAAATTTTTTTTTTGAGTGTAGTAATACATATCACTGGTCGACAAAATTTCAACAAATTTTTGTTACAGAAATAAAATTCTACTTTTCTAAAGGATTTCGGTGCGCTGAATCCGAATCTGAAGTCAGATTTTCTGTAATACGTACAGTTTTTTAGATATTCATGCCCAAAGAGGCGAAAAACACGTTTTTTGCCTATATTCACTCCTCAATATCTTTTAAATTACTTACTTATTTTAAAAATTGATTAAAGCTATTTTAATTTAAAACGTTGTCTTCAAGAGAAATGACCGAGCTTTCAATAGCTATTTATTTATTTCTGTAACAAAAACTTGTCGACCAGTGTAATCAGTATTTACAAGCACACCTCAATATTTGAGAAAAAATATACATATATCCATATGAGTACCCAATAAACACAACGGATTCGCCTCGAATTCGCGTCGGATTCGCTTTCTCTGATTACACTGTTCTACAGCCAAAAAATACTCTAAACGCGACCATCCTATCTGTATGTAAAATCGGTCGCTGATTCCGAAAATCGGGTTCATTTTTAATTCTATGGGAAGGTTTTTGAGATATCGGCAATTTACCGTTATTTGGCCAATGGCTCCACTTAATCCTGTATATCTAAATTTCCTTTTCATAGCTCCTATAACGTTTTTCTCTAACTCTTATAGTTTATGAAATATTGACGATTAAATTTGAATTTTTTCGAATTTTTACGATTTTTTTAAGAAAAAATTGAATTTGTCAGGCAATATCTTTAAAACCAATGTTTTGACCTTCGGTTTTACTCCTTTACGTAAAGCTCCATTCTATTAGCAAAAAAATAAGCTATCAAAGAAGAAAATCCATGGTAAAATGGAAAAGTTATAGGCGATCATGTGAATACAGCCAAGTCGCGCAATGCCTCTGCACGGGTACATTCTATGCATATTGTACCAATACCTACACATCTGCAGTAGCAGCACATTGGCAGCGCAGTAGATACGAGCCCATTTACGGATATAACACTCTACCCACTGCACCACAGCGGCCACAAAGAAGTAACAAAACCCTGCAAAAAATTGTGCGATTAGGGTACACTTGGCTACAATTACTCTCAATTGCACCCGGAACGGTAAAAATGTAGAGTAATTGTTGACAATTTTAGTTAAAAGGTTATAAATCTACATTCGTACACGTTCAGGTATAAAATGTTACAACTTCCATTTGGTATCCCATTGGCATCAAAGAAGAGTTCTCTACTTTCGTACTCCTTCAGGTATAAAAGGGTACAATTAGTCTCTCCATAGGACATGCTCAAACAAAAAGGAACACTTCATTCCATATAAAGAGATACAAAAAGGGAGTAGTCGCATGCTTCTTTGCGAGTGATCCTGGATGTATCCCGGACTAGTCGCATTTTTTGCAGGGAAGCTTTTCAAACAAATTTAAGCAGTAACATTTATTTTGTTCGCTTGCTATACATCATAGCCAGCCTTGGGCAAAATCTTAGCACCTGCTAAATGAGAGTAAGCGCCCGTGTACATATACACACCGATTGTCACTACTACAGACAAATAAAGAGCGTAAAACGAGCGCTTACGATGGGACTAGGGCCTGGCCATGGCTCGGCAAATTTGTAAATGCAAGTGTATAAGTGAGAGCGCTTTGATCGCTACCCTGCAAAAAATTCGATTAATACGGGACGTGTCCGGGATCAATCGCAAGGGAGCATGCGACTAGTACAATTTTACATCCCTTTATATGGGGCGAATTGATTGCATTTTTTCGAGAATATCCTGTGAAGAGACTAATTGTTCAATTTGTATACCCGAACGGGTACAAATGTAGATTAATCGCTTTCATCCAAAGTTGTAAGCCAAGGCTATTTTTTATGAAAATGTAAAAATTATTAATTGCTATAAATGTTAGAAGAAAGTTTATTCGATTAGCTTTCATCCTGTAGAGAAATCTTTTAAAAAAATTAAATATCTCCTCAAAACATTTTAAGTTCTGAGAATGCATTATGCGAGTGTAAAATACATGTGACGAATTTTTCAAAATTAGCCAAGGCTATTTTTTATAACAATCTTTAAAATTTATAAATGTTCATGCCTGGGAACAATCGGGGACTAATTGTGGACCGATTGTTCCCGAAAGAGATGAATCCGGGACAAATCTCTTTCGGGATTAATCGCAAATTTTTTTGCAGGGTATGGCGAACAAACATACGTACATGCAAATTTTTAACATTCGCTGCGCAAACATGCGATAGCCACACACGATGTTGTTTGGCCACTTGTTCAGCGACGACTAAAGCCGGAATTACAATAGCGCTGTGGCTGTGGCAGCGACTGTTTTTCGAAATCAGCTGATTTTTAGAAACTACGGTTTGCAATGAAGCGGCACATAATACAGCAGAGGCAGCTGGCAGCACCGCTCCATTTAGCCCAAATTCTAAATTCGCCGCCGCTGCCTTGAATCGCAGCCAACTTCAAAGTGTTGATGTGAACTTATGTCTGTTTCCGTACTATCCAATGTAATATATTTTTTACTAATTTTGTGTTTCCGTACTTTGATGCCAGCAAGCGGGAGAGAATTTAATTTTTACTTAATTAATTTGCACTAGCAAATATTGCTGGCGGGATGCAAAAGCAAAGAAGAAGAAAGAGCAGAGGAAAAAATGAAACAAGATTGATTATTTTAATTGAAAAAAGTAGACATGAAAATGGTAAGTAAATTTATGTCACCACGTGTCCAAGGTAAAAGGAAACAGACCTAATATATAAAGAAGTCACTGCCAAATACTGCGAACGCTCTATTGTGTTTGGTCTGGCAGGGACTGCTCATATTAGACGTATCAGCTGATTCCGAAAACCGTCGCTGCCCGCTGCCACATCGCTGATGTAATTTGGGCTTAAATCATTTTTTAAACAAGGAGCGCAACCTGTCTGTGTGAAGAGCGTAACTTGTTTGTCTGATCTTAAGATCTATGAAACGCCGAGGTATGGACTAGGCGATCGTCGATTAGCAAAAATAATTAAGTTGCCTTCGACTGGCGTGAAAGCAAGTGGTCGCTAGCTGATCTTCGCTTGAAATTCTTTTGTTCTAATTCAGGGGTCTTCGTTTCATAGCACTGAGGTGCAACGCTCCACTCACACAGATTGTTATACTCTCTCGTTTTGTCGTAGTAAGAGCGCAAAAGTTAGGTGACCATCTACGACCGTGCGACGATTCAGTTGCTTGCGGGCAAGCAAAAAGATAACAACGTACACGCATACTTCGTTTTCATACGAACGTACACGCATACTTCGTTTTCATTGTGCGACGTGGTATAGCAGCGCATACCCTGCAAAAAACTGTGCGACGAGTCTCTAAAAAGATTTGTCCGGGAGCGCTCTCTTTCGGGTACAATTAGTCTACAATTGTTCCCAATTGTACCCGAACGGGTACATATGTATACTAATTGTAGACGAATTGTACCCGAAAGGGTATCAAACGGGTACAATTAGTCGCACAAATGGATGTGTCGCATTTGCTACCCGTTCGGGTACAAAACGGGTACAATTGTGCGCTTTTGCTACCCGTTCGGATACAAACTGGGTACAATTAGTCTCTTCATAGGACATGCTCAAACAAAAGAGAACACTTCAACCCATATAAAGAGATACAAATGGGTAGTAATCGCATGCTCCCTTGCGAGTTGTCCCGGATGTATCCCGGATTGATCGCATTTTTTGCAGGGTAAAAGCGAAAAATATATGCGTGCACGTTGTTGTCTTTTTGCTTGCCCGCAAGCTACTGAACGATGCGACGGTAGTAGCTGGGCACTCAACTAGTCGTTTTTCACTAATACTGCTGCAGTTACTAACACTGCTGCAGTTACTAACACTGCTGCAGTTAGAGTTTTGGGGATCTCTGTTCTAATTACAGATGCCAAACAACAAACAAAAGTACGAAGATTTTGCATATAACGTATGTACACAAATGTATATATGTGTGTTGTTTCATAATTTCGCAAAACGTGCGCACGTGACGCTGCTCGCTCAACATCTGCAAGCAGACTGATTATTTTTAGTAATTTTTCACTTTCCCTGCAAAAAATGCGATCACTCCGGGATACATCCGGGACAACTCGCAAGGGAGCATGCGATTACTACCCATTTGTATCTCTTTATATGGGTTGAAGTGTTCTCTTTTGTTTGAGCATGTCCTATGAAGAGACTAATTGTACCCAGTTTGTACCCGAACGGGTAGCAAAAGCGCACAATTGTACCCGTTTTGTACCCGAACAGGTAGCAAATGCGACACATCCATTTGTGCGACTAATTGTACCCGTTTGATACCCTTTCGGGTACAATTCGTCTACAATTAGTATACATATGTACCCGTTCGGGTACAATTGGGAACAATTGTAGACTAATTGTACCCGAAAGAGAGCGCTCCCGGACAAATCTTTTTAGAGACTCGTCGCACACTTTTTTACAGGGTTGGCATACGGTAGGCGCACCAACACACACTCGTTGCTTGATTGTGGTAGTGAATCGCATTTGGACAGCCCTGCTATACATGACCGATAGTATTACGTATGTGGGAGATACGCAAACCTACTCTCTGAGAAATGGTAGAGATTTTAGGTTAGCGATGCATAAGAGAGCAGCAGCACAAAATTCCATATTCTATAAGGGACTGAGAATGTTTAACCAGTTACCAATAGATATAAAAATGGAAACAAATATTAAAAATTTTAAAAGACAATGTATTGAGTTTATAAGAATATAAGAACAACATCAGACTCAGTGTTGCCACTGAAAAAAAATTTTACCGACCAAATTACCGCCCAAGTCCGCCAAAAAAAGCCCAAAAATTAGAAGTCAACTTAAAATGGGATTACATATTTATTTTTAAATATATGCATATGTACATACTGAGTAATATCCATTTTAACATGCGTAAGGATGTACATACTATGTATACAGAAATATGTTCATATAGGAGATCAATCGCGTTATAAAAACCCACATTGGTTCAAAAGTTATATTCGCAAATAACACTTAAGAATCAAATCAAAATTTATTTCCTAACAATTCACACATTTCTAAAAAGAAACAAAATATGTACATATGAATTATATGTGATCAATGTACATATCATATAGTTTTTCGCGTTGTAAAAAATTGCATTACTTCAAAAAGTTATATTCAAAAATAACATTCGTTGAACTAGTTCATCCAAGTGAGTGAACCCAAATTACATACCATGGCTTACCCATAAAGTGGGCTCATCTCGTCAGCGGATTTCTCCTTTTGTATTTGCAAAGTTAATTGCGCCCTGCGCCCTCACTCTGCAGTTTAATTCGAAAGAAAATTCGTTCGATTTCGAGTTCTATTCCATATATTCTATACAATAATAAATAATAGCTTAAAAACTAAAAAACACGCTTTAATCTTAAAAATCGTACTAAAAATTGAGAAATAATTTAATTAGAAACAAAATGATGAACGAAAATATAAGTATTTAAGGAAAAGCGTTGAACATGAAAATATTCGATTCGTGCAACTAGTACAAAAATATACCTAGTTGCGAAATTAAAGAGTACGATATATGAAATCTCAAAAATGTCAAAATAAAAATATTAGTAAAATAACAGCGATTTTAAATATTTTTTGACATACTGAGCACCCGACGCTTTTCCTTAAATACTTACGTTTTCGTTCATCATTTTGTTTCTAATTAAATTATTTCTCAATTTTTAGTACGATTTTTAAGATTAAAGCGTGTTTTTTAGTTTTTTAAGCTATTATTTATTTTTAACTTTTTAGTTAAATTTTTCATTAAAGGATGTTTTATGCGGACGGAAGAATAAAAGTAAAAAGAAGTCTGATGAAGGAATGTGGTGATCTCCGAAATAGATCTACATACATATGTATTTATAACTTCTACCAAAAATATTAATTTTTCACATACATTTTTTCCTTATAAAAAAAAAACATTGGTCATAAGAGCTCAAAAATGAAGCCTAAACGAAAAAATATCAACTAATATGTACTATGTGTATCGAAGCAAAACTATTTCAGTTTTTAATCGGAGATATGCTTTTCTTTATTTGCCTGTGCATATTCACAATGAACAGTCAGCGCTCCAAAATATTCTCATTGTCCTATAATCACTTCCATATTTTTCTTGTATACCAAAACTAGTAAACAACTTCTTGAAAATAAAAATTGCCAAACACATGTGAAAGTTACCAAGAAATCAACAGCGAAAAAATAACCTATTTTACCAAGCTCGGCAACCGTGCTATAAATGCTATAATTTATAGCCTATAAATAGAATTTGAACAAACGAAAACACAAAACCAGTTCTTGCTTCGCATACGTACATATGTATGTACATGTTGTTTTTTTCTTTGCAAATACAGCAACAAAACAGAAAGCTTGTTACTTATTGGCTTGCATACGGGACTGAATTGAATGAAATTCATAGAGGCTATTTTAAAGAGAGGTAACTTAAAAGCCTCAATGAAGCATGGAATATAATGTTGAATGTCCCACTATATGATGTCGTTGGGTTGAATCCCATGTTTTGATGTCACGTTTCGAATCCGGAGGTGAATAGAAATAATGGAGGAGAGAACACAATAAAAGTAAAGTGAATGTTTTAAAAAAATAATAATTGAGTTAAACGTTGGAACTTTTAGGATGCGATGAAGTTACATGCATACATACATACATACATACATACAGGTGAAGCTAATAAAAGCGTGTTAAAAATGTGCTTTCGAATCGAATTTGTCTTTCAAATAGAACTACAGAGTGAGGGCCCTGGTGAACTGAATTAGTTTTTCAAAAAGGAGGAGTAATCCGCTTTCTTCTTGTTGTATCGCAACGGGCCTCTGCACTGGCCTAAGTGCGACTCTATGGCAGCCACTCCAACCTAACCTATTCGTGGAATAGCCCGTATGAAACATAATTTGTCTCAAATTTCAGCATTTTATTTGCAAAATAAATGTCAGATTGTCTGATTTTGCCGTTTCATTAAACTTAGCATGCGATACGAGTTCCAAGCGAATTTAGATATAACGAGTCCCAAGCGAATTTATGCGAATTGTGTGTTTCACCAACAATAAAAGAACTTTACACAGTAAAGATAAAATGTTAAGCGTCAGAGAAATTGTGTCCACTAAAAATATTCATATTACAAATCGGACCAAAATTGATTTTAGCCGCCCAACAGCCCAAAGTAAATTTAGCGGACCAGATTTGGTCCGAAAGGCCCAATTTCGGCATCACTGATCAGACTTATAAAACAGGCACAGTCATAAACATTTATTATTATCATAAGTGTCATTAGTGTTTTATTAGTAATATTAGGTTTAAGTAAGAGTATAAATTATACTCGTACATTCGCTAAAATCTGCTTTCGCGAACTCTTATCGAATTCTCCGCGATATCATCTTCGCTTCTGTGTTAATTGGGTATATTCCAATGTATTTATACTTAACCCTTGACTTTTATATTAGCAGACCCTTGGCTTAAAAATGAAAAAAAAACTTGAAAGAGTTTTTAGTGCTTAGCACGAAATTTTTATTTTTTAATTCAATTTTTAATTGTTGGGGTAGGTGGAAAAAAATTCAACAATTATTTACAGCGAAGGTTGAGTGTATAGCTATTTCACGAAAAACCATTTTCGATCATCAGCACTCTTTTCGGAAGTGGATGCACCGGGGATTGAACCCTAGTCCATTCCAACTTCAGCCGCAATGACCCAACGGATAAACACACTCGGCCATTGAGACTCTGTGCAAGCTGTTGGATTTTCCCCACTTTTGCCTTTTTCATTTTCAACATTAACGTTAGTGTGTATATGCTTTTGCATATATTCTCCACAAACGTGCTGAATTTTTTGTTGTAGGCAGTTCGCAATGAACATTGTTGTTGGTATTTATTTTATGTATATAAGTACCAAACAACGTTAACAATTTTACTTGAAAGAGTTTTTAGTGCTTAGCACGAAATTTTTATTATACTCAGCTGTACTAGTACACAGAGTATTATAGTTTTAATCACATAACGGTGGATTGTAACAGAGTGAAATAATCGAGATAGATATAGACTTATATATATCAAAATGATCAGGGTGAAAAGAGAAATCGATTGAGCCATGTCCGTCCGTCCGTCCGTCCGTCCGTCCGTCCGTCCGTCCGTCCGTCTGTCCGTCCGTCCGTCTGTCCGTCCGTCTGTAAACACTCTAACTCGCGCAAAAATTGAGATATTTTGATGAAATTTGAAATGCAGGTTGGTATCGAGACTGGGACGGTTGGTATTGAAAATGGGCGAAATCGGACCATGACCACGCCCACTTTTCCTATATAGAAAAAATCGGAAATTTGGTATCTCAGTCACTAATACAGCTGGAGCGATGAAATTTTATCCACGTGTTGAGCTCAGGCCCCTAGGAAGAAATTTGATGACATTTTGGAAAATGGGCGGTGCCACGCCCACTTATTAAGGGTCAAACCTTGCAAGTTTTATATGTCATAACTCAGAAACCGTTGAAGATATATCGATGAAATTTGGTACGCGTGATATACTTACTTAGTCAAATATTTGGACGAAAAATTTCCGAAATCGGTTGAGGGCCACGCCCACTTTTATATATGGCTCTTATAAAGTGACCTAATAAAAACATTTTAAGCGATATCTCTGTCAAATATAAAGATATATCATTGAAATTTTATAGCAGGAGTCCAACTGCGGACATAAAACGAAAAACACAAAAATTTTGGCAAATGGGCGTGGCACCGCCTCTTTTTATAAACAGGAATATACGAGATTTCTGAGCCCATAACTCGACAAATAATTTATATATAATGACTAAACTTGGTGTGTACACTTTTATTACTTGTGGTAATACATGTTGAAAATTTTAGCGAAATCGGTTGACGACCACGCCCACTTTTATATATGGGTATTATAAAGTGACCTAATAAAAACATTTTAAGCGATATCTTTGCCAAATGTAAAGATAATTCATTGAAATTTTGTGGTTTGATTTCTACAATAGACCAGAAACAACAAATAGAAAAATTTTGGAAAATGGGCGTGGCACCGCCTCTTTTTACACAAAGGGATATACGTGATTTCTTAGCCTATAACTCGACAAATAATTGAGATATTATGACGAAACTTGGTTTATACACTTTAATAACATGTGTTAATAGCCACGCAAAAATTTATTGAAATCGGTTTATGACCACGCCTACTTTTTAAGAAAGATATATCTGGAACACTCTTTGGGAATTTGTAACGTGACATCTTTATAACTAGAAGTCAAAAAGGAATGAAATTTTGCACAAAGAATAATATTCATATGCTTAGTTGGATGACTGATAAAAATGTTGAAAATGAGCGTGGCTACGCCCACTTTATGCAGCACTCGCTTTATGTAAAGTACACCGTGTTTCCATCAAACGCAAACAAACTATGAAAACATACAGCTGAGTATCTAATGTTCGATTCCACTCGAACTTAGGCTTCCTTACTTGTTTTTTAATTCAATTTTTAATTGTTGGGGTAAGTGGAAAAAAATTCAACAATTATTTACAGCGAAGGTTGAGTGTATAGCTATTTCACGAAAAACCATTTTCGATCATCAGCACTCTTTTCGGAAGTGGATGCACGGGGATTGAACCCGAGTCCATTCCAACTTCAGCCGCAATGACCCAACGGATAAACACACTCGGCCATTGAGACTCTGTGCAAGCTGTTGGATTTTCCCCACTTCCGAAAAGAGTGCTGATGATCGAAAATGGTTTTTCGTGAAATAGCTATACACTCAACCTTCGCTGTAAATAATTGTTGAATTTTTTTCCACTTACCCCAACAATAAAAAAAAAAATTTAAAAAAAGCTTGAAGCTTTCAAATTTTCATTTAATCACCACCATTCCATTCCATTAACATTTCCAAATTCTGGCAATTATTAAAACCTATAAGTGGACAATTAGCGGTTGTAACAAAATTTTTTTGGAGACTTTGAAATAAAGAGGCGGTCCAACGCCCATTCTCAAAACTTTCTAAGTATTTTTTATGTCTACAGTTGGAATAATGCCACAAACTTTCAATAATATATTTGCCAAAGATAATGCTTAAAATGTTATTATACCTTTTTATAATACCCTCATATAAAAAGGGACGTGATCATCAACCGAGTTTGGGAATTTTTCGTCCAACAATTTTTTTTAGCCCGTAAATCAAGTATACCAAATGGCATCGATATATCTGCTACGGTTTCAGAATTATGACCTATAAAGCTTGCAAAATGTGTCCTTTGATAGATAAGTGGGCGCTCATTACGTGGATACAGTTTTATCACTCGAGCTATATTAGTATAACATTTTGGGTGTTTTTCTATATATATATACTATATAGGCAAAGTGGGCCTACGCGAATTGTATCAACCTGCTCTGTCCCGATAAAAATCTGTAGGTATACTAAATTTCATCAAAACATTTAAATTTTTGCGCAAGTTAGAGTCCGTACGGACGGGCGGACAGAAATGAGTAAATCTAATAGCATACTCAATAAATCGAATAGTATACTCAATAAACATAAATTGCCTATTTGCAGATATTTGTGTTATTCCCATTTGTATGGAAAAAATGAATCCAACTGATGCAACTGTTGTAAACGTACATATATCTACCACTTTGCAACGTTATAATACTTTACAAGAGCTTGTCAATTACCCAGATAATTTACCATAATTAACTAATGGCGTTTTCGATTCTGGCAAAAATGTCGCACTTATTCTGCATTTTATCGGGCTGTCAAATTTGTTTGTTCTATTCCACACATTTTTTCAGGGTTGATTGTTATATTGACAAAAATGTCGCCCTCTCACCCAACCACAGGGCAGTATTTTCTGCCCTTAATATAACCAAGGGGTTGCATTATTTTCGTTTCATACATCACATGAAATGTGCAACATTTTCTTAGGGCATAGGGCGCATGTTAATAATGTTGCCTTGTAATAATGCAACATTATCGTTCAGAATCGAAAACGCTAAAAGATTTCTTTTAGTTATGTACCTATGTATGTACTTGAAATTATTAATTTCCCAGCACCCACGTATGTATGTACATACTATATATTTTTATTCGCTTCACTTTTTATGTTTCTTATTAAAAATTAAATATATATGTATGTACTGAGTATCCACAAAATAATATCCAATATTCGAGGCCCTCTGACGAAAAGACATGAAAGGGTTAATGGACATATATAAATACAGACAAAAAAAGTGATAAGGTTAGACAAATATTCGAATTTCATTCCAAAGTTGTTTATTGTTGGGATTTGAGCTTATCAAATTCCTTGAAGTAATTAAAAGAAATTAAAGTGGATTGGACATTGCACGGAAAAAAATATATTGATGTCACATCCATATTTATGGATAATTCTGTCTGATCCATAATCTATGGGTGTTCTATCCAAATACAATTTGTAATATATACAAAAATATGGATATGACATCCATAGTTTATGGATCAGACAGGATTATCCATGGATGTGACATCAATATAGTTTTCTCCGTGTGGATAATAATTCTGTTTGAATTGTATTTATGAGCCTTGATTTGGATTCATATGGTCGCAGTCGCATTAACTAATAACACCGGTCGACAAGTTTTTGTTACAGAAATAAAATTCTACTTTTCTAAAGGATTTCGGTACGCTGAATCCGAATCTGAAGTCCGATTTTCTGTAATACGTACAGTTTTTTAGATATTCATGCCCAAAAAGGCGAAAAACACGTTTTTTGGCTATATTCACTCCTCAATATCTTTTAAATTACATACTTATTTTAAAAATTGGTTAAAGCTATTGAAAACGCTGACATTTCTTTTGAAGAACCCGTTTTAATATTTCAGATATCTTTCTTGTGACTTGCAATATTGCATATTAAGCTTCATTAGTTTTGCAATATTTTCTCCATACAAATTTAATTAAAAATTTTGAAGCACGCTTTTAGGCAGTTTATGCAAGTGGCTTCGTTAAAAAAACTGTTCTGCTGAGCAACTACAAAATTTGATTGCGCCTATAACATGCTACAAATGCTGAAGTTGTTTTCGACGAAAAATACCTTATTGTGCAAAAACATATAGGTATTACTATATACCTAAATTAGATATCCGAAAAATTAAAACTTTGTCTTCAAGAGAAATGACCGAGCTTTCAATAGCTTTAATCAATTTTTAAAATAAGTAAGTAATTTAAAAGATATTGAGGAGTGAATATAGGCAAAAAACGTGTTTTTCGCCTCTTTGGGCATGAATATCTAAAAAACTGTACGTATTACAGAAAATCGGACTTCAGATTCGGATTCAGCGCACCGAAATCCTTTAGAAAAGTAGAGTTTTATTTCTGTAACAAAAATTTGTTGAAATTTTGTCGACCAGTGTAATTTTATCTGTATTATGTACCTACTATCATTAATGGCTTTATGATTTTACCATCGACACCATTAAAAATCGCTCTAATTTTGACTAAAAACTTGTTGTGAGTGTTACTGTTAATACTGTAACCAGCGTTTTTTGCTGAAAATCATTACATTAGTTTATAACCGCGATTCTAGAAGAACTACAGCAAAGGAAGTGATTAATCGATTGTAAAAGTTGTCATGTTAGTCATGTATGACACCATGTATTGTTCCCATACCAACATTTGCTTCCTTAATTTTCTTTTAATTCCAGAATCTTGTGTGCAGTGTAACTCCGCCAATGATCCCAAATGCGCTACAGAACCAGAAAACTATTTGGCTAAATCTTGCAGTGTCAATACATCTGTATGTTATACGCGTGTATTAAGTGAGTTCCGAATATTTACGAATTTTTATATTAAATTCAGCTTTAAATATGTATATGTACATATGTATGTTCATACTACCGCACCGTAAATCATAAAGTTGCACAACTACATTTTTTTGAAATGGGTTTGCTTTTTCATAAACCGGCACGCAGAACATACATACATATGTATCTCTGGTGACTGCCAAAAAATCTTTTCCACCAGTGTTTTTTATCTGGAAAATTTAAATTAAACGTATAACATAGGGTCCTTGCTTGTGAAACAAAGCTTTTTGACTCCCCTGAAAACTTTTTAATTTTGAGTTGTGTCACCTTATGATTTAGGGTGCGATATGAATATTTATGGAATTTATTTTATTCATGTTTATACATATTTAGATGGCAATACGATTCGTGGCTGTGCATCGGAGTTGGACAACGCTACCGCCTCCTCTTGTCACAATGAATTGGAATGCCTGATTTGCTCATTTGCCGAAGGCTGCAATCGTCGCGTTTTCCCATTAAGTCGCATCCAGTGCTTACAATGTTCGGGCAATTCGACGAGCGATTGCGCCACTAACGTCTTTTCGAAACCTAAAGTTTGTCCCACATATAAGTTGGGCGATAAATGTTACATTAGAAATGATGGTACGTATGGAAATTCGTATACATATTTACACTGACACGACATTTCCAACCAATAACTAGCAAATATCCGCTCGCTTTGCAGCGGCGAAAAAGGTTTTAAGTTATAATGGGTCTTTCTCTTTTCCTTTACCTTTACCTTTACCTTTACCTTTACCTTTACCTTTACCTTTACCTTTACCTTTACCTTTACCTTTACCTTTACCTTTACCTTTACCTTTACCTTTACCTTTACCTTTACCTTTACCTTTACCTTTACCTTTACCTTTACCTTTACCTTTACCTTTACCTTTACCTTTACCTTTACCTTTACCTTTACCTTTACCTTTACCTTTACCTTTGCCTTTACCTTTACCTTTACCGGGACCTTCTTTCACCATCCGTGCCCACTACTTGAGTCATCTATGGGAAACCAACTTAGAAATCATAATGAAAATAGCTGTATGTTGAAGCCCTCCTCAACTCCTTTCATTTGATACCAATATCGCTCAGAAACTTTACGGAGTCACTCGGTTCCACGTTGTGACCCATATTTGGGGACCCGGCGTAGACATCGCAATGAAAACAACTCTATGTTTGAAGCCTGCTCAGCACCTTTCAGCACCAGCACAAATATTGCTCGAAGACTTCTTGGGTCCACATTTGGGCCTATGTTCCGGGAAGTTCCCACTTTTTCGTAATTCTGTATAACCTATTATGTGCGCTAATACCACATGAATCTACTGTGGAAATTTCATAAAGATCGGTTGATGACTTTGGGAGTCCCTAAATAACACACACACATTCATTTTTATATAATATATTTACTTTCATTAACTCTCTTCTAACGATTTAAGTTAATTTCTATTAAAAAAACGTTAAGTTTACCAGAAATAAGGTCTTAAGCAAAGAACTCAAAAATACCCGGTTTTTTCGATAATAAAGGTATGCCACTTGATATCTATGGGAGCTTATTCATTAATGTCTAATGCAACTATTCACTTGGTTTTTTGTTTAATAAGAAACCATTAAAAAATAATAAGGGTATTCATCTAAAGTGATAAACTGCTGGTAAATGGGGTAAAGTGATAAAATAATAATTGTGATAAATTATCTGTCAAAATTTGTATGAAAATATATTTAAACAAATTTTATCACTTTACCGAACGATTTTGTTGCGTAAATTTATTAATTTTGGTAAAATTCAAGTCTGACACATTGTCAGTTTTATGCCGGAATCGCAATTTGGCGTTCGGTCGGTCGCGCTTCTGACAAGTGAGTAGAAATGTATGGAAATATATGGAGCAAATCGCATTGTGACCTCAAGCGTTTAATCGTAAAATTTTTGTAATATCGTATGTTTATTGCAACCCTGTATAACGCCTGAGTTGAACATTTCTCTACTAGGTCGGGCGTTTGACATAAAATAAATTCGAATTGATTTCTTTCGATGAAAAATTAGAAATTTATGAAAAAATTCAAGAAAATATGTTAGTGGCAGTGAACATGTTTGCAATCCAATATCTAATATCGAATGTCAGTGTGAAGCGGCTTTGAGGTACGATCAACGCGCGACCGACCTAACGCCAAATTGCGATTCGGGCATTACTTTTTCAATTCAAAAGAAGAAATTGTGCTTTCTTTCGGCATTTTAGCACGAATTATTAAAATAATTTCTACAAAAATGTCATATGCATTTTTTATTTTATTTTATATGGTTTTTTATTTATTAATCAAGTTGACATTGACAGTGTTTAAAAAACTGGCATAAGTTTCATTTCTGTTGATTTTGATTTTGATTCCGCTTTTAAAAAATCAGAAGTCGCAGTTAATCAATATGAAAAAATATGAAAATGAACGATTTTGCCTGATTTTGATTTTGCGCTGATTTCATATTGCTCAAAATCAAAAGCAGCCAAATATCAAAATTAGCGAATTTGCCTGATTTTCATTTTGCGCTGATTTCATATTGCTCAAAATCAAAAGCGGCCTGATTTCAAAATGAACAATTTTGCCTGATTTTGATTTTGTGCTGATTTCATATTGCTCAAAATCAAAAGCGGCCTGATTTCAAAATGAACAATTTTGCCTGATTTTGTGCTGATTTCATATTGCTCAAAATCAAAAGCGGCCTGATTTCAAAATGAACGATTTTGCCTGATTTTGATTTTGCGTTGATTTCATATTGCTCAAAATGAAAAGCAGCCAAATATCAAAATTAGCGATTTTGCCTGATTTTCATTTTCTGCTAATTTTGATTTTGTGCTAATTTCATATTGCTAAAATCAAAAGCAGCTAAATATCAAAATCAATGCTTTCACAGTTTTGCTATTTACGCTTACATGCGCATACATACATATGTATGTATACAAACGTAATACAGCCCTGCAAAAAATGCGATCACTCCGGGATACATCCGGGACAACTCGCAAGGGAGCATGCGATTACTACCCATTTGTATCTCTTTATATGGGTTGAAGTGTTCTCTTTTGTTTGAGCATGTCCTATGAAGAGACTAATTGTACCCAGTTTGTACCCGAACGGGTAGCAAAAGCGCACAATTGTACCCGTTTTGTACCCGAACAGGTAGCAAATGCGACACATCCATTTGTGCGACTAATTGTACCCGTTTGATACCCTTTCGGGTACAATTAGTCTACAATTAGTATACATATGTACCCGTTCGGGTACAATTGGGAACAATTGTAGACTAATTGTACCCGAAAGAGAGCGCTCCCGGACAAATCTTTTTAGAGACTCGTCGCACACTTTTTTACAGGGAGAGGGTAAGAAATTACGTACATACACACATGTGTTCATGTAAGCGTAAATAGCAAAACTGTGAAAGCATTGATTTTGATATTTGGCTGATTTTGATTTTAGCAATATGAAATTAGCACAAAATCAAAACTAGCACAAAATGAAAATCAGGCAAAATCGCTAATTTTGATATTTGGCTGCTTTTCATTTTGAGCAATATGATATCAGCGCAAAATCAAAATCAGGCAAAATCGTTCATTTTGAAATCAGGCCGCTTTTGATTTTGAGCAATATGAAATCAGCACAAAATGAAAATCAGGCAAAATTGTTCATTTTGAAATCAGGCCGCTTTTGATTTTGAGCAATATGAAATCAGCGCAAAATGAAAATCAGGCAAATTCGCTAATTTTGATATTTGGCTGCTTTTGATTTTGAGCAATATGAAATCAGCGCAAAATCAAAATCAGGCAAAATCGTCATTTTAAAAAGCGACGAATATCAAAATCAAATAAAATCAAACATTTCACGAGTTTTGCTAATTCCGACTGCAGTTTTTTAAACACTGGACATTGACAGCTGACAAGAGTTTAAGCAATTATTTACCAAGGTGCGTTCATGTAAAAATGCGGATAAACTGATAAGTTTTAACAATTTATTACTTTATCACTTTATATGAAGACCACTATTATAAATTAAAACCTAGGAAAACCTAAGCTATTTTGGCAAAAAAATAATTGCTAAATAACTTTAAAGCCTGACGTAATGGGACTTTCCAATATGGTTTTCGTAATCAGCGCCCCAAAATCCATTAAAACAAATCATCAAACTTAAAAGCAGGAGTCTGTTAATCCACAAAATAAATACCAAATAATAATATGGAAAGATAATTTTTTGTTTACTTTATACCATGCTCTTTTGGGGCACTCACATGATGACTCGAAAAGTCATAACCCTTTCCTAGAGCCCTTATATCAAGCTCGATGTGATTTCATAAAAACCTGTCTCTATCGCAACTCTCGGGAACCTATGTGGCAAAAACATCCAACAATATAAAATGAAGCCTTATGAAAGATTCTGATTTTTTACAGTATACATATATATACATAAATTTGATATGAGTGGTAGCTGTAGGGTTAAGTTCTTGAAACTAACGAACAAATGACAGAAAAGTGACCAGAAAA
Organism: Urophora cardui; assembly: GCA_960531455.1. Taxonomy (NCBI): domain Eukaryota; kingdom Metazoa; phylum Arthropoda; class Insecta; order Diptera; family Tephritidae; genus Urophora; species Urophora cardui. The sequence goes on along the minus strand of OY482671.1, from coordinate 143,428,219 downwards.
AAATTCCAACGCAAAAACAATATCTATTGATTTTTTCAACTCTTTTCAGGCAAGAATAAAACGGACTCCTTCCAACGAGGTTGCCTCTCATCGGCTAAAGCCAAGAAGCTCTGTGTCAACGAAACTAATTGCTATACATGCGAAGGTGCCAGTTGCAACTACCTGGCTGCCAATAGCGAAGAGATTCCGCTGGCACGCGATAGTGCCGCATTGTTAAGCTCATCCATTGTCCTGCTAGCCGTTACTTTGATATCCCTGTGCTCGTTTTAAAAAAATTAAATTCGTACCTTAATTTTGTATATATTTTTGGACTTTGTAGGTACTTGTATCGTATCCAAATGCACATGACTAGCATTGGTATGGTAAACTGACCACCTTTCCTTTGTACAATTGCTCTTTTGTATTATTATCCAATGTAAGAACGAAATAAACTTTGTAGAAAATACATACTTATAGAGCAAAAAATGCCGTTCTTTAAAAAATTTTTTTTTCACAGGAAATTGTTGAAAGCATTACCATTAACTGTAGAACTATTAAACCAACAACAAGTAAATTTAAAGGAATATGCATGCAGATGTGTGTATACCCAACAAGCATTCCTGTAAGCGTTTTTGAAAATAACTTAAAGTAAGCTTGCTACTACAAGTGTTTTGTAAGCATTGACATTCTTAAGCTTACTATATGTTTTCAAATAAATCTTTTGTAAACATTGAGAGCGCATGTTTATAAAACCGTTAATTTTAAAAGTGAAATGCAAGTGTTTGAAAAATAGCTTGAAGTAAGTTTACTAAAAGAAGAGTTAAAAAAGCTTTCACAATATTAAGATTATTTTCAGCTTTTTTAAATAAACCTATTGTATGTGTTGAATAGTTGACGTAAGAAAAATTTTCCTATTAATAAAAATTAAATAAAATACGTGTGGATGCTCAATAGTTAATAGCGGCGAGTCCAATATACCGAGCGAAAACTCATTAGGTGAGTATTCAGTTTAATTGCTAATGAATTTGTACCTTTTATTAATCTCTTTTTTTATAGCATCCCAATCTCTCAGGGATTGCAAATAATCGTTATTTTTTAAATTTTGACTAAAAAAATCATACTGAAGGAGAAACGCTAAACGCAAAAGAAGTACACAGATGTAATCACCGTAACGCAGACTACCTCTAGGTGCATTAACTTTTATTTTTTCGATTTTTATAAAAAAATTGATTTTTAATCGTTATTTTCTGAGTTTTATTTTTCCCTCAGCAAATAAAAGTTATTTTTTGATTTTTATATTTCGCTCAGAAAATAAAAGTTATTTTTTGAGTTTTATTTTTCCCTCAGAAAATAAAAGTTTTTTTCTGAGTTTTATTTTTCGATCAGAATATAAAAGTTATTTTTTGAGTTTTATTTTTCCCTCAGAAAATAAAAGTTATTTTTTTAGTTTTATTTTTCGATCAGAATATAAAAGTTATTTTTTGAGTTTTATTTTTCCTTCAGAAAATAAAAGTTATTTTTTGAGTTTTATTTTTCGATCAGAAAATAAAAGTTATTTGTTGAGTTTTATTTTTTTGCTCAGATAATAAAAGTTATTTTTTGAGTTTTATTTTTTTGCTCAGATAATAAAAGTTTATTTATAAATTTTACGTATTTATGTGACGCGAGCACATATATACTATTAAAAATGTAATTTTATGTATGTCTGTGATTAGGTACATAAATATGTATCATTTAGAAACTCTGTAGAAGGACAGAAATAAAGTTGTTGTATGTGAAGCATTTACTTAAATCTAATAACTTTAAACGAGCAATTCTTGTGTATATATATATATATATATATGTGTGTGTATATATATATATATATATGTGTGTATATATATACAAGAATTGCTCGTTTAAAGTTATTAGATTTAAGTAAATGCTTCACATACAACAACTTTATTTATGTCCTACAGAGTTTCTAAATGCTACATATTTATGTACCTACTCTCATATATACATAAAATTACATTTTTAATAGTATATATGTGCTCGCGTCACATAAATACGTAAAATTTATAAATAAATTTTTATTATCTGAGCAAAAAAATAAAACTCAAAAAATAACTTATTATCTGAGCAAAAAAATAAAACTCAAAAAATAACTTTTATTTTCTGATCGAAAAATAAAACTCAAAAAATAACTTTTATTTTCTGAGGGAAAAATAAAACTCAAAAAATAACTTTTATATTCTGATCGAAAAATAAAACTAAAAAAATAACTTTTATTTTCTGAGGGAAAAATAAAACTCAAAAAATAACTTTTATATTCTGATCGAAAAATAAAACTCAGAAAAAAACTTTTATTTTCTGAGGGAAAAATAAAACTCAAAAAATAACTTTTATTTTCTGATCGAAAAATAAAACTCAAGAAAAAACTTTTATTTTCTGATTAAAAAATAAAACTCAAGAAAAAACTTTTATTTTCTGAGCAAAAAATAAAACTCAGAAAATAATCGTTAAAAAATCAACTTTTTGGATATCACTTATAACCGTTACGGTCCCTGCAATCTCTAATTGACTGTGCCGTAGCAAAAGTTGAGGAAAAAACAAAGCCGTCCTTTTACGGATACTAAAAGAAGTAACAGCGGTAAGGAGAGAAGTAGGTGAGTCATGCCAGGAGGTTATCCAATCGGAGGAAAAGTTTCGTCAGCTGGTAAGTTTTATAAGTAAAAGATATATATGTATATATAGTAGGCTGTATCAATTTTCTAAGCCATAGTATTGCTAGCAAATTCGGATTCTGCATTAAATTCTATGAAAGAAAGTTGTCTGGAGCATGCTCGAAATTGATTTTAGAGGCATGTCTACATAGATGACTATTTTTATTAGAATTTGATGCAAAATCCGAATTTGCTAAGAACACTGTGGCTTATAATCAGCCTATAAAAATTGATCCACCCTAATATGTACTAACAGCATGCGTTTAAGAAAATTAGGTTTGTAACTTTGGTTTGCATATTTTAATATGTTTCAGAAAATGGATTTCAAAGCTGCATCCTCTTCTGTGGCAAAATCGTTTGTAAAGCGAGCGCGGGGAAATATTATGACGGATGAAATGGCTCAAAAATTTTCATGGGGAGGGACCGAAACTAAAACTTGCGCTCGCAGTCTAACTATTGGATTACCAATATGCCGTAAGTACATATATAAAATCACTCAATAATAAACTATATACATATGTACATACATACAACTGCATGCTATGGCGTATGAGCAAAATTTTGTGGTATTTTTACCTAAGTTTCAATAATAGATTCTGTAAAATAAATATGTAATACAAAAAACTGTATGCCATGGCGTATGAATACCATTTTCAGAAAAAATGTTACTCATACGCCGTGACATACAGTTGTTTCGTATGTAATTTATTATTATAATTAGGTAACAAAACGGAGAAACTTATATACTTTGGTTGCATATACTTACATACGTATATACATATGTATGTACATACACACGTAATTCAAATTTTTCTTAAATTCTTTTCAGAAACGTTTGTACATGAGAACGGTGGGAATGAAACAGATTATGTAGCTGCTTCAAAAGCATTTTTCCAATTTGCCAACAATCGTATGAAGTTAAAATCTGATACACGTGTTTTGTGTTTCATGTTTAATTTGGCTAATACATTTATGATTTTATTGTTGTACTATTTTTAATATGTATGTATGCACATACGTATGTAATTTGTTTATGTATGTACAAATGTACATATGTGCTACCACAAGTTCAAAATATCGTCAAAATAAATTATTAAAAAACTGTTTATGACGTGCTTTGTTTTAATTAGGAAAAGGTTTAGATTGGTAAGCTCAAAAAAGCTTTATTTGGAACGTTTACAATAAGCTTACATTCAAAAGCTTATTAAAATCCTTTTTTAGAACATTTACAATAAGCTTACATTCGAAAGCTTATAAAAGGTTTCATTCAAACATTTACAATTAGTTTATATTTTTATGCTTATAAAAAACTTTCTCTTAAATATTTTTTATAAATTTATATTCGAACATTTACAACCAAGGTCTAATTTCATTTATAACACGCTTACTTTGAAGTCTTTTGTAAACAAAAAATCAACATTTTGTAAGCTTAATGTTTATAATTATAAGCTTAAAAAAAACTTTATTTAAGCTAATTTCGCTTGCTGGGTATACAGCCATACATAGATACATACATATATATTCATAGGAGTCATAATATTACTTTTAATTTTATGAAGTGTGATCAAAACGATCTCGCCACGCAAAATGTTTGCTTCAAATGACTTGACTTTTTCCCTTTGCTATCGGAACGGTTGTTTTTGTTTTCCTGAGAATATTCGTACTATGATGTTTGGCATTTCACAGCTCCATCAACGTTTTTTGTAATTTCATAGGGAATCATGTGCATAAGTAGCGCATAAGTGAACAAATTAATGTTGTCAAGAAGTTTGTACGTACCTACATACATATGTATGTATGTAGATGCAATAGCTCATTAGGGTGAACATTAAAAAGTATTTTTTGATTTGTTTCCAAAGATGATGTAGGTATATACGTAAGTATACAGTTTAAATGTTAAATAAAAAATATAATTAATATGTACCTATTACTAATGAAAAACATAGTTTACTCTTTAATTTATTTAATTTTATGATCTTATGGCCTTCAACGCTTGCCTAGGCTGAACAGCCTCTTTAAATTATGGTTGTAGCACAATGCACACCAAAGCAAAACACCCACATACCTACATATGTGGCATGTCTTATCAGCGTTGCCACTTAAAAAATTTTAAATTAACCAAAATACAAAATAAAAGTAACCAAAACTAGAAATAAGTAACCAAAATAAATTTATAATATAGGCTTATGTCCCATCAACGTTAGGGCTATTTATTTGGAAGCAAATCAATATATACGGTTAACAAAAACTAAAATATATCAATTATTTTACATCTTTAAGCCTTAATCAGATCAAACGTCGAGCGAAATATCGCCCTGTCGTAGCGTTCTATCAATATTTAAAAACACGGCCAGATATGAGAATGAACAGAACCAAAAAGCTTGCTAAAATCGCCCGACGAAAATTCACCAGAATACATTTATTTCTAATGTGGTCGCTGGCTCCTGTCAAATAAATTATTTGGACATAAAAGCTTTTTAGTGCTTAGCACGAAAATTATTTAATTTAATTTTTTATTGTTGGGGGTAAATGGAAAAATTTCAACAACTATTTCCAGCGAATGTTGAGTGTAAAGCTGTTTCAGGAAAATGAATAGGCAAAAGTGGGAAAAATTTAACAGCTTTCACTGAGTCTCAGTGGTCGAGCGTGTAAAAGCGTTCGCACATTGCGGCTGAAGATTGAATGTATCACGGGTTCGATCCTCGTGAGGAGCATCCACTTCCGAAAGGGGTGCTAATGATCGAAAATGATTTTTCGTGTAATAAGAATTTGATAAAAAAAAAAATGCAACGTAACCAAACGAATAAATTGTAACCAATTTTGGTAAAAAGTAACCAAAGTGGCAACGCTGTGTCTTATTGCGGTTTGGAAAATAGGGCTGGGTGTCTGCTTTCTTTTCGCTTTAACATACATATGCGGATGATTCTAGTATGAAATAACGGGAGCTTGAGAAAGTTTAAGTTAATTATCTTCAAATATCAAAAAATCGCGTAATAGTTTTCATTTACCGTCAACCACTCAGAGCCTGTGTGACTTGATCTCGCCTATCAGTCTATAAAACTGTCGGCGAACAGAAGCAGTCAATGTGGGTAACATATCTAACGCTATGGTAATCAGACTCAGCTATAGATATGTATTACGTTGATAAACTTATAAGAACGAAAAACCGACAGCATCACCCTACGAAATACTCCTGTTTGACTTGAATGTATAACGTGCGCGCACCACCGGAAGGGCGCCTTTTATGTGCACTATATAAATGTGTCAACGCCTTTACATTGCTGCCACTTTATTGAACTTTTATTGAAGTTTATGTGAGTTGTGAAAAATATTTATGCACTAAATGCACTTAAAATTTGGAAAATCGCAAATAATTTGTTGCATTGGTGTGAGAGAAATCGAGCAAGGCAAGTAGGGATGCAGTGAAAAGTATGATCCTAATATGTACATATGTACATATGTACCATTCATTCATTGTGGGGTAAATTAAATGTGATGAAAATAAACCAATGATGGAACGATGGAATAATCTTCACATTGTATGATGCATTTACCAAATTATGATTATGTTTAGATGTATGAAAAAAGTTAGGATTTTGCACAAGAAAAAAATATTATACCTACCCATACGTAGAATTGACCACTAAAGCGAATGGCGTATTCATTTTTTTGGTACACTCCCCAGGGAAGGTATCTAATATCGCGGCCTAAAATGATCATTTCATTTTTTTTTTCACGAATCTTCAACTTCTTGCGCTTTATTCTTCCCGAAAGCGGACATTTTTTTTAATTCAATCACATGGCAAACTGCGTTATTTAATGTGCTTTCCAGAAATGTATAGCTATTAAAAATTTAATAATATTTGGATGAGTTCATCAAGTTTAAGTGAAGTATGTAATTTAAAAAATCGGATGATAATACCGGGGACAGACATATGGTATTTGCATTATGGTAAATTTATTTTGGTATTTAAAATACTACCATAATGACAGACAGTAACTTGTTATTTCAGTTCTGAAAAAGGAAGTAAACAACATAAAAATGGAAAACATTTCCGAAGTAAATCGTTACTTTCTTCAATGATTTTTATAATTTTTATCTGATTTTCACCCAAATATTTTTCTGCCGTTTGGCTGTCTCTTTCGGCGAGCTCCAAACCTTTTTTGGTTTTGCAGCTGTTGATATTGTTGGTATGTATTTCTGCAGCTGCTCTTGTTGATGATGATCCAGCTGGGAACGTTAAAATTGTCATCGATGAACTTGGTGATGCTGCTCGGCCTGAAGCTCTTTGTCGGACAGCACAATATTGTGCCGCTTTTGCAGTTCTGCGCACATATTTTGATAGATATGGCCGTTCTTATGCACACCTCTCAGTTTTTGAATGTTCTCACGCCACTTATCTTTTATTAAATGGGTTTCATCACTTTTATGTACATATACACGTTTATTTTTGTCCATTTTAATGCGTTTTTAGAATTTGTAAATATTTTGTTTGCTTTTTTAATTTTTAATTTTTTTTTTTTTTTTTTTTTGATTTTTCGAATAAGCGTTTTTGGTTTTTTGACTGACATTTGTCACATTTAGGTATGTTTAGTGGGAAATGCTAATTCACAATGAGAATACCACAAAATTACAACCTACGGAAAGTTGGTTTTTTTAATACAAAAATACTATGATGCTCGTGTGGTATTTTGAAGAATATTATAATATTTAGTGACAGATATATGGTATTATGAAATTGCTACGAAAAAATACTAGTTGTCTGTCCCCGGTATAAATAACAAAGTTACAAGAAAAAAACAATTTCGGCTGTATTTCGCGGGCACAAAAAAAATTTGACGGGTTGCCAGCCGAGCTATTCAAACATGGTGGCGAAGAGTTGATAAGGAGCATGCATCAACTCCTATACAGAATATGGTCGGACGAGCGCATGCCCGACGACTGGAACTTAAGTGTGCTCTGCCCAATCCACAAAAAAGGAGACTCCACAGTACGCGCCAATTATCGTGGGATATCGCATATAAGGTCTTAGAAAGTGTATTGTGCGAAAGACTGAAGCCCACCGTCAACAAGCTGATTGGACCTTATCAGTGTGGCTTCAGACCTGGTAAATCTACCGTCGACCAGATATTCACAATACGCCAAATACTGGAAAAAACCCATGAAAAAGGAATCGACACATATCATCTCTTTGTCGATTTTAAAGCCGCTTTTGATAGCACGAATAGGAATTGCCTATATGCCGCAATGTCTGAATTTGGTTTCCCTGCAAAACTTATACGGCTATGCCAAATGACGTTGACTAACACCACCAGCTCCGTCAGAATTGGGAAGGACCTCTCCGAACCGTTCGAGACCAAACGAGGTTTCAGACAAGGTGACTCCCTTTCGTGTGCCTTCTTCAATTTGATGCTGGAAAAGATAATACGAGCTGCAGAACATAACCATACAGGAAGCATTCTATACCACAAGAGTGTACAACTGCTGGCGTACGCCGATGATATCGACATCATTGGCACTAACACTCGCGCCTTATGTTCTGCCTTCTCCAAGCTGGATAAAGAGGCTAAGAAAATGGGTTTGGCGGTTAACGAGGACAAGACGAAGTACCTCCTGTCATCACACAAAGAAACAGCACGCCTTGGCAGCCACGTCAATGTTGATAGCTACAAATTCGAAACTGTTAAGGACTGCGTCTATTTGGGAACCAGCATTAACACCAAGAATGATGTCAGCACGGAGATCCAACGAAGAATCACGCTTGCCAATAAATGCTTCTTCGGACTAAGTAGGCAACTGAAAAGTAAAGTCCTCTCTCGACAAACAAAAATCACACTCTACAGGACGCTCATCGTTCCAGTCCTCATGTACGGCGCAGAAGCATGGACAATTTCAAAATCAGATGAGATGGCACTTGGAGTATTCGAGAGAAAAGTTCTTCGTAAGATTTATGGACCTTTGCGCGTTGGCGTGGGCGAGTATCGACGGAGATTTAACGATGAGCTGTACGAGCTTTACACAGACATCGACATTGTTCAGCGAATAAAGATCCAGCGGCTGCGTTGGACAGGTCATGTCGTGAGAATGGACGAAGGCGCTCCGGCCAAGAAAGCATTTCTATCGAAACCCGCTGAACGCAAAAGAAAAGGGAGACCTCCACTGCGTTGGGAAAATCAGGTGGACAGCGATGCTGCCTCCCTAGGTGTTCCCAAGTGGCGCCATGCTGCAGAAAACAGAAGCAATTGGCGCGCTCTGTTGGACTCGGCCAGAATCGTCTAGACGGTTAAGCGCCAATCAAGAAGAAGAAGAATGTATGTACATACTTTCTTAGTTTCCGAAATTAACTCATTTAATTTTGCATTTGCTTTCAGGTTTCTGTATTTATTCTGTAGCTTTCGAAGCACCCGGAATTCCACTGATTACACATATGTATTTATAACATTCATAAAAAATCTAAGCCTTATTTAAGAATTAAAACAGCAGTTAAAATAACTAGGATACTTGGTCACTCAGCCAAGCTCACTTTGTTGAATATTACGCAAATTACAGGGAATAAGCTGACCAAGTATTTTGGTTAAAAATTTACCTAAGCCAACTTCGGAAAATTAAACAAGACTTTGTCAAAATTACCCAAGTAGAAACTTAGCCAAGCCTTTACTAAATTATTTTCGTTAAAATGACGAAAAAACTTAATAAGTAAATTACATATTCCTAAGTTTTAAGTTGGGTTATGTGCGATTTTAAGGTGATTTTAAAATACTTTTTCTCTGTGTGTATGTATGTTCATAGTATGTATACAATTTAAGTGTACCAGCGTCTGGTAAAATTGCCAGATTCAAAATCCAAAATAAAAATCAAAGCCGTTAATAAAAAAGAAAACAAAGAGAAAGGAATCACAAAACTCCTTTTATTTTGTCAATGACATAAACCAGATCACTTCATCTCTGCTTATTCCTGCGCTGCCATCAAGTGCAGAGCCATGAAAACGAACTTTTATATAGGTATGTAACAACATCAACAAAAGTTCATTGCATTAATTTTAGGTAACCAACGAACAACAAAATATTTACCAATAAAAAAAATAGCTATACAATTATATGTATCGTATGTAGTAAACTAATATTATATACCGGATTGCGGGTTCTTACTATTTGCTGATCAGCTGATTTTCTTCATTTTATTACAAATAGAAAATTGCATGTGTTTTCACATTGAATAGCGAATAGGTTTTATATTTTTTATGAATAATATAATAAAAATGATTGCAAGCATTAGAAGTAGAGGCCCCACCTGTTTGAACACAGATTTGTTTCTCAGATTTACTTGGAATTCGATATATGGGCGTCATTTGTTCGAATTCTACAGCATTAGACAGTACAAACTAATGAAAAGCAGACCATGTCAGAGGTAAGAAGTAAAGTCGAAGACAGCAACGCCCTTACTTGTTTTCTTACAACTTGGATGGACTTACAACTTTATGCCGACTCCTGACAAGGTAACTGAATCAATAATGTTTTTCTGAGCGAAAATATCTCCGTAATAAATTTTTAGTTTTGTTGTGTAAGCAGAAGTGAGTTTCTGTAACAAAATCGCGAAAATTGTCGATCAAAATGACGTCACATTAATACGTTCCACACTTTGCCACTACCTAAAAAGCAAGTGAGAATCTATCGATTGACGTCATTATCACGTCACTCGGTCGAAACCAGCGTTGCCGTTGAAAAATTTTCGTGGTGGCTAGATTTGATTTAATTTGTGGCTAAAAATGGCTAAAAAAATTGGTTCATGGCTAAAAATGGTGGCTAAAAAATTTTGTTTCAAATTAACATGTTTTAAATTTATTTTTAAAATTCAGGCACAAAACTATTGCAAATAATATAAGGAAAAAATCATAAATTTGTGTAAAAATAACATATTCATACATACATAGTATGTACTTAACTATATCTAAAACAATTAGATATCAAATTCAATATCTATCATTATGTCGGCATCACTAATTGACTCTTTCTCTTCATAAATTAATTCTTTCTTCATTAATTTAATGAGATCTTCTGTTATTTCAAATTCATTGCAACATTGTTTTACATTCTTTAAGCCATTTCTTATAGTTAAAATTCAACATTGTAAGATTCATTTTGTTTCGATTTTTTGGTTTTGACAATATTCATTACGGAAAAGGTTCTTTCCACTTCGGCGTTGCTAAGTGGTAGGAGTAGCAAACAATATAAAAGTCAGTTAGATCCTTATACGGACTTTTATCGACAGCCTACTATTCCACAACAGGCATTTAGAGATAGTTGCGTTACTTGTTTTGTTTTGTAACACTTAAGGCATTTGGCAACTTACAATCTGTATTGAGAGGAAGTGTATATGTGTGAGTGTTGGGTGATTGACGCAAATATCAAAAATTTTTGATTTTCGTAGCACGACGGCTGCCGATTGCACTAACACACACAAAAAAAACAATCAAATTTGACTAACTCACTCAAAAAAACACCCAAATTGGACAATCCAGATTGTAAGTTGCCAAGGGCCTTTAAATCGATTTGTGATAATCGCTGAATTGAATTAGCGTTACCACATCCTTCCTATGTGCAAAATTATGGTTCATTACAAGCGGTGGCTAAAAACGTGGCTAGTGGCAAAACCCAAATTTTGGTGGCTAAAAAAACACGGCGGTGGCTAAATCTAGCCACCAAATGGCTAAAACGGCAATGCTGGTCGAAACTATTGATAGAGTTCAGTTACAGAAACTCAGAACAGCACTTGTTGTGTACCATAGTGTCACCATAATAAAATATTGTACATCTTATAGGTACCTATTCCCTTACATAAGTTCATCCCTATTTCTCAATCAAATATATGTATGTACTTATATATATTTTTTAAGCATAGGGGTATACCAATGAAAATAAAAATCATTCAAAGACACATGCCAAAATATCAGCGATCGATTGGTTGGTTACTCAGCTGCGCCATTGCTCTGACGATCTCTTACAATATGAAAAAATATCTACATATGTATATGAACATATATAAACATACATACCTCAACGGCATTATTGCTGTGGTGTACACTGTACAGGTACACCATTTTAAATGAAAATGAAGGCACCCGCTGCGAATTAACGTGGCCATTTGTTTATGTAATACCACGGCACGAATATACATACTATGAATGTACAATTGAACGAATTAATAAAAACTAGGTAGGTAGTACCTAATTAATATTAGGTATTTGAATTTAGTAGGTAGTATCATTAACTATGAGGTAATTCGACATTATTTTATAGCAACACATTGCCATAATCTAAATACAGTAGACGCCCACAAATTAGAACTCTTAGTAATTAGAATTTCCAGATATTAGAATCAACTTTTTGAATACATTACACGTTCTGGAATTATAATCGAAAATTCTAATTTCAGAGCGTATTTTGTTTTTTTGTTGCAAAATAGATATAAGAAAGGGAATGTTACTCATATTACGCTCGGTAGTCGTTGGATTTTTGTCGCTATCTGTACAGTTTTTGTTAGTTTTTGTTTGAATTCGATAATTGGAGTTTTAGTTTTTGGACCTTTTTTTGACTTAGCGCATAAATACATATATGCATATTGCATTGTTACCTTATGTTTTCTCGTTTTTATGAATAAAATTGAATAAGACAAAATTTCATTGTAGTTTTTCAATGTAAATTGACTTTAATTTTAGGTTTTATTGAAATAAAAAAAACGTCAAGGAATTGGAATTTTTCAGAAATTAGAATCACCCTAAAAACAAAGTGGTTCTAATTTATGAGCGTCTACTGTAGTAAGTATGTGCCAGCCATATTCCAAATCTGGTAGATACATATTTCCAAAATTAATGCCACTAGCCTTAAGTTTTCAAATAAAGTGGGTGGAGTGTGTCGTCGTTTGAAGAAAATTTTTGTGTTTGTGAGAGCGGCGCAATAGTTACAGTAGGCACTCGGTAGAAGATACTTAATTATCTTATGGTATATAGTTGTAGGAACTATGTTAAGATCTATAACAATACTTGTTCCCTATTATTATCATTATGTATTATGTATTATCTTTTGATAATATCCACTAACAAATACAAAATTAAAGTAACCAAACATACACACAACGTCAGTTGACAAATTTGTTACTTCAAGGACTTCTTTCGTGATTCAAATTTAGCTAACAAAAAAAATAAATGAAACTCAAATAATTTTATAGCGAAAATTAAAAACCACCTTCTATATTCAACATGAATTTTGAACTGAGAACAAACTTAGTTGTAACCAATCTTTTTTTTACAACATTTATATTGTATTGAAAATACACTCCAAATGGATTCGAAAAAAATTAGAGGCATATGTACATTACTAAGATACCAAGAGAAAAAATTATTTATTTTAAGACGAGCCAACCTCTCAGATTAAAATTTTCTTCGAGAATAGGCTGATTTTCGAATTTATAACGAATGGAAAATCCCTCGTATAAAAAAGGCTCCGTTTTGCTAAAGAATGGCCTTGTTCCAGAAACGAAGAATAACCTATTCTACATTCAATGTTGAAGATGGTATTTGAAATTGGGATTTAGTTTCCAGGCAAATTGTTTACCAAGCCTAATAACTATTGGGAAATAAAAAATAAATTTACTACATGAATGGTAAAAGAAAAGCCCCCAAATCAATTGGTAGGAAATTCCAATATATTTATAACCTTAGTAACCTTTATCCAAAGTCTCGTGTACTTTCTTATAAAAATTTTATATCGTGTACACATGTACAAAATTCAATGCTCCCACCAAGAATAAATATGTAGCCCCACTGCAAACAAGACTCTCCAATAATGCCATGATTCGCTGATTGGCCGACCCACAACAGCCAACCGAAATTGGTTATTTCGAAAACACTCAAGAACAAGCGAAGCATCATCATCGAATTAGAGAGCATCACTTTCAGACCTTCATACACAAACAGAAAAACATAAAAATAGAACATTATTGAGAACACATAGAACGTACATACATATGTATGTGTGTAGAAATCATAGCGATCATTGGTTTAGAAGAGGATCTTCAAATTCTTAGATCATCAGCGCCAACAACAAACATGCGATGAATGCAATGCCTTTTAATATGTCTCAGCAGCAATAGTGCCGTTATTCTGATATAACCCGTTAAACGGAAAACATAGATACAACAAAGCGCAGATAGTGAATACGGAAATTAAATTGAATATAGAATCGGATATCCGCCGACACTTGTAGACATATGAAATTAATTCGCGCCGCAAACTAATCGAAGGTGATTTTGTGTTTTTTTGTGCTTTCTTGTTGTTTTTTTTTGCAAACATCTTGATATCGTCGATAAAAGGTGTCAAATGAATGGCTCAACGTTGTTGGAAGACGAAGTAGCACCGCCATCGAAACGATTCCATCATTTCGCGCTTAGCACAAGGTGCGGACTAAACAGTTGAAAGTTTAATTGTGGTGCTAAAGAGGTGAATGTGCTAAAAACACGGCTGCTAAGATATGCATATGCGTGTGTAATTCGCAAGCTCTTAGCATCACCGCATTTTTTCAACACTTCAACACTCTGTGGTCGCACGAATCGCGAGTGTGATGGATATGTGGCATGTAAATGAGATACAGATGCAAGAAATACTGTATGTAGTCCCTTATTTATTTGCGAAAACGTGTGCCAACGATGCGAAAGATACTTGATTGATTAAATTTTATAATCGTTTCTACTTGCATACATATGTACAACAATACATACATACATACATATGTATGTATAAAGTTTTATTCAGCAAGTTTAGTGATTGATAGCATGATCCTCATGCACTCACATAAAAGTAAAAAAAATAGATGTGAACGATGCAAAAAATAAACTTAATTAAAGAAAAATATGAAAAAGAATGTTTAAGTGCGAATAGAACCGAACATTCGTTATATACCCAGTGACCAGTTTATTGGCATCCAAATATGGATGCGAAGTAGCTCACCCATTTTTTAAAAATAGCAAACTAAATAACATTTTTATTATAGACCGAAATTATAGAAAAAAGTGCTTTTGAGCTTTGCAGATTTTTTGGGTAAAACAGTTAGCAGTTTTTACTTCTATTATGTTGTTTGTTTTCCCGACGGGGTAGAAATATGATTTACTGTGGAACGATTTTCCGTCAAACCTTTTCAAGTTTGATTTGGATACAAACCGGCTGCGGCGATGTGCCATCTTCTGTGTCTTTTTTCATTAAGATTTATATTTAACATAGAAGAGTTGTATAAAAGTGTAACTTTTCCAACGGCGTTTTCTGCACGCTTATAACTTTTGTACTTTCTCTTCTTGGATACGCACGCGAAATGGCTTCGAAAAAGACTAATAACCATATGTTACTAATAGTGGCGTATTTTAAATAAACGACTCTGTCTCTCTCTTCAAAAATTCGCTTCGAGAATCGACTAGATTTCGAATTCATAGCGAGGGGAATATAACGGATAACAAAGGTCCTGCTTAGCTGGAAATTGGTCTTGTTCCGTAATGAATAAAAACCTTTTCAACATTCATTAACGAAAGTGATACTTGAAAGGAACAATCGTTTTCCAATCTTTTATGAATTTTTGACCAAGTTTAGTGTTTATTGGGTAAAGTGAAATTTTCTGTAAACATTTTTTATTAGCTACCCACTAGACCCATTTCTGAGGTGATGCGGTTTTTTTTCCATGCCAGGATACTTGTTTTTGTTAGATATACAGCAGGTACTCCTAAAGTATGTTGAGTGGCATGTATAAATTGAGCACGGATCATTTCTTTACTGGCTAAAGTAGAAGTTAAGAAGAGTAAGCCGAAACAGAAAAATTTGTACCAATGAAGACCATAATAAAGTTAGGTGGTAGGCAGCTGTATATTCAGCACTACAATACCGCTACAATTCATGCTGAATGCCTAACAAGAATGTAATAACGACCATATGAAAAAAACAAGCGGTTTGGAATGAAAGTCCGAAGCTTTCGCTTCATTGCTTTTTTAACACGCTTTTATTAGTTTCACCTGTATGTATGTATGTATGTATGTATGTATGTATGTATGTATGTAATTTCTAGCTGCTGTCTAAAAATATGCAACATATTTACTAATGAGATTAGGTTATAACCACCGCTATGTTCCAACAGATGGCGCGCGTGTATTTATGTTTTTAAAATATTCACTTATTTAACACGCTTTTATTAGTTTCACCTGTATGTATGTATGTATGTATGTGTGTAACTTCTTGCTTAGGTTATAACCACCGCTATGTTCCAACAGATGGCGCGCGTGTATTTATATTTTTAAAATATTCACTTATTACTATACAAAGTCATTCATTCGAAGGCGGCCATCGCCGTGCGATAGTCATGGGGCATAGTTATGGAAGTTGTTATCTTCCCTAAAGGAAATGTAATGAGGAAAGTATTGATGATTTATAGATCTTGGAGCCTACTCGGTATTTAATATGAGTTCACAAGGAATGAGATTTTTAGGTTGCATGGAGAAAAAGAAAATCGCCTAAAAGTGAAATCATACCGATTTTGGTAAAATAATTCAATAAAATATATTTATTATGGAAAAAGTATTTTGAAAAACACGGACGCTGCCGCTACAACTTTTTTTAAATTGGAAAAATTTGTGAGCTAGTACTACTGGGTATAAAGAAAAAGTGAACCAAGTTTCGAAAGAGCAAAGGGCAAAGTGCCAAGTTTCAAGTTTCGGCATTTTTATTGTGATTTCAGTGTGAAATGATAAAATCTTAATTTTGCCCAAAAATACATACATACATAATATAAGCATACCTACCACCTCAATCGCACCACGCGAAACTTTGAATTGAAACGTCAATTATAATTTGACAAGTGCGTGAAAATTCAGGTGCGAAAAAATATCTAAGAAGGAAAATCAAATTATCTACTATAAGTGAATTGGTTTTAAGAATTTGATAAACAAAATTAGTAAATTACCATTTTTGATTACAACTCAGAATAAAAAAAAAATAATTATTTATGTATGTATGTTTGTAGTGATATGCAGTGATTTTAGTGATTTGCAATCGCAATTGAACACTCCTATTTGTGATTATGCATCAAACACTCTATCGACGACCTGTTACAAATTTTATTGGACCAAGTGAATGTGCCAGCGCAATGGTTTCCACAATGTCTTTTATGGATAACGGCGCCGGCTTGAGTACAAATATTGCCGATTATGGTTGCTATTCAACCGATTATTGGGCCAACGCATACACGGGTGGATTAAGTCCAATGAAACAGATTGAAGGTAAACAAATAAATACATAACTATGGATGTGTGCTGAGAAAAAATTAAATAAAAATGAAAAAGAACAGCAAAAAAAATTTTATTAACACAACAATGTGTGAAATCTGGAAGAGGCTGTATTAAATATACTTTACACTATGTACTTGAGTGTGCCTCAAAAACCTACAACCTAGTCCAAAGTTGCAGCACCAGCTCTGTGCTAACGCTCGACTTGTCTATAATTGCTTCAAACTAGTTTTCGGCCTCACACAAGCCGGCATGGCTTAATCGACTGAGCTCATGATTCTAATTATTTCGGTAAATAATTTGGTGTGTCTCTCACCCCTTCTTTTTTGGAACTTGAGAGTTATATACTATTTTATGTTCGTGGAAGGTATAAAAAGGAAATTTACATATCCGAATTTGGAGTCCCAAAAGTCTACTTCAAATACTCAGCAAAGGGATCAACATGGGTGCCCCATCATCCACACAAAATTTTGCCCACTTAAATATTTACATCCCGTGAAGGTTATATGCATATTTTTTAATCTTATTGGAAAGCAGGGATGGGCAAGAAAAATATCCAAGAAAAATTCTTAAAGCCTAGATATGGGTCGAAACCTGGACCCGCATGACCTCGGAAAGTGTCTAAGCGATAATGGTATCAAAATAAAGGTGTTGAGCAGGGCTTTAACAGAAAGCATATTTCATTGTGATGTCTGAGGTCCTTTCCAAGATATGGCTGAAACCGTGGACCCGGGTGGTATAGAGATAGAAATAGGAATAGAAATAGAGATAGATAAAAAGCAGGGCCGCGGAGAGGGGGGGCAGCTAGGGCAATCGCCCTGGGGCCCGGAAGGTTTTTGGGGGCCCGGAAAGGCAAAGCAGTATTGACAGTACTCGAACTAGGATTTCATAGATACATACATAGGTATTTTGTTGCTACAAAAAATTGTTTTAAAATTGAAGTGTTTAACTTAACCAAATCACCAAACTAAAATTATAAGCATCCAATCAAATATTTACCTTGTTTATACATGGGCAAATCCTAGAAAAGTGAGTTGAAATTGAGGAAAATCGACTTTAATTTAGAGTTTCCAAAGTACCGCAATTGGTAAGGTGGTGAACCAAGCTTCTCAGAAATATTTACTTCTTAAATGAAAAATGTTGGTAACCCTGTTTAAATTGATTTCAAAGAGTTAAGGTATACAAAATTTAAAAAATTATTAAAAACAATACCATTATCTATCTACTATTATTTCCAGGATTTTATAGTTAGATACTAGAGTTATTACCAGCAGGCCCGACGAGAGGGGGGGGCTGAGGGGGTCAATTGCCCCGGGCCCGGGCTTTAGAGGGCCCGGGAATCTCAAAATGATATCCAAGTTTTTGCTTACAGAAAATAAACGAACAACACCTTTAATCACCTTTCGTAGATAGCAATCATTTTAAATTTCAACAAATTTTATAAATCTCTTAAAGTGTCTGCACCCCACTTAAGGAATTGTTGGTTTTTGGCGTCGACTTTGCAGCATAAATTTGAATTCGTTTTCTGTTGCAACAGAAAAATTCGGTATGATGCAAATTCTTATACAGCGATATGGGTATATCCTGGGCGTTTCGGACGGTATGTTCGCACGATTTTTTGAACTTTTGAGGCAGAAATATCGCGAAATATTGTATCGTTTTATGATAAAAGGAAAGATTTAGGCCACAGCTAATGATTAAAGTATGTTAGCGACAGAAATTTAGTTTAATGCCTCTGTTTTAGCCACTTAAACTGCGTTCCGGACGCTACAAAAACACGTCCATTTTTTTTTTTTTTGAGTGGCTAAAACAGAAGCCTGGCATAGCAGGCGATCACTCTACCCACTGCACCACAGCGGCCATGTATAGATAAATTAAAGTTCGTAACTATATATTCATTGAATTTTGATTTTGAGAATTTGTTCATTTATTATGGGGGCCCTTAGTTATTTTGACCCCGGGCCCGGATTTTCTCTCGGCGGCCCTGATTACCAGGAACAAGTGCAAGAAGGATTAAATAAATAAACTGACATTGCGATTAAATTTAGTTCTTTGTGGAAGTATCAGGATCTGTCGGAAGAAGAGCTCAGAGAAAAGGCAACGGCATTCTGCACGATTTATGGCATAGATATTTCTACGGATCTAATAGGTGAAATCATTTATCTCAAAGCCATCCACTTAACAAATTTGGGATGTGATTCGCTGCCACCATTACAACTTCTGAACAAACTTCATAACTTGAAGATGGAAGTATTATTTCCTAACATCTGCATAGCATTAAGAATATTATGCACACTTCCAGTCAGTGTGGCTGAAGGGGAGCGTTCTTTCAGTCTATTGTCTCGCGTGAAAAATTTTTTGCGTTCTACTATGAGCCAAAATAGCTTGACAAGCCTTGGAACATTGGCATTGGCGTCCAGCCTTGCTCGCAGCATTAGTTTTGACTCAGTAATTTCCATATTCGCAGACCAAAAAGCACGGAAGGTTTTCCTTGGATGATTCAAGCTCTTAAAATGTATTTAAAAAAGTTAATGTAAGCAAATCAAACAATGAGATCTAACATTTCATTTATTGTATTGGGGTCTATACACAGTGCGTCTGACTCACGAGTCATCTGTGTACGTGTTGACTCGCTGTCATTCTGGGCTCACTTGCGTCATTCATTTGTGAATAGTTTTCATTGCAGAAGGTTCGAAATGAATATCTCAGACGACCTGTATACTTCGATGAATTCAAGTAATAAAAATTTTATCTTCCTCAATATCGAACTTATTGGCAAACATTTTTGAAAATAAAATATATTTTTTCTTTTCGTTATTTATTTTTTAAACGGTTTGGAAATTAACTGACAAAATTTGACAGGCGAGTCACAGCAAAATATCAAACTAATTTTGATTTTCTTGAGTCATGCCAGAGTCATGTCGGTGTAACTACTACATGCGCGTTTTCACTAATACACCTAAACTGACTCTTGAATCTTGCTCTAGTAAATCTTATTTTATATGAAATAAAACTGACAATGTGAATTGAAAAATTTTTGTATGTTATTTTTTTACTAGATTAAATTTATTTTTTAGGGGGGCCCGTAAACGCGAACTGTCCCAGGGGCCCGGCTCGGCTCTCTGCGGGCCTGATAAAAAGAAAATGAAAATAAAAATAAATACGAAAAAGAAATAGAAATATGTAGAAAAAAAGAAAAGAAAAAGAAAAAAAGGAGAAAAGGAAAAAGAAAAAGAAAAAAAGATGGAGGTAAAGACTCATTACTTATGACGTTAAATTCATTTTCGTCACTGCGAAGCGGGACGGGTATTTTCTAGTATCTTATATCAACTGAAAATTTACCGTTGGGTATCTAATTTGCAGTTACATCCGAACTTGAACTTCTTTAGTTTTTTAGTACTTTTATTTTGATTTTTTCGTTACGTTCGACAGCAACACAACTAAGAGATGTGCCAAGTGCTAATTGATTTTCGAATTCATTAATCTCAAAGTAAAAATAAAATAAATTTGGGAATAGATGCAAAGTACTAACTTAATATATAGATATGTATGTAGATATCTAAATGCGAAAGAAAAATACTCCAAAACCAAACTGTTGTGACAACATGCAGTCTTAGCTATTTTACAACAAAAACAACACAGAAATTAAAATACAGAGTTTGAAAAGAACGGCATGAATGCCGATGCCGTGTTCACGACAATTAATGGTGGTTTGGTGACCTGTTACGCTAGAGAGGTCAACTTGTGCGGCTTCTTTGCATTGCAGACTTTACGCGATATTGTACATGATTTTTTAGTGTTTGTATAATTTTTTTTTTGTGATAAACTATCCCGAGTAAATGACTGCGTACAAGAAAAAACGGCAAAACTACTTGAAATTGTGCCTTAATTTTTTTGTTTTTATTTAATGCTGAAGAGGCATTCATTTGGATGTATCTATGTACATATCTAAATATGAATCTATGCATATGCAGCTAAATAATTTGTTATATATTTCCAAAGACAGCGCCATACCTGCCTATGTTTATAAAGACACCTTGGATCTGGTATGTACATGTGTATGTACCTACATATGTCAATCATCGCCTCCCTCAGTCATGTTGGGCTCCACATTTTAGATCTGCTGAGTAAAAAAACGACCAAATATATAGTGTATGATAATTAGACATGTTAAAACTGTCCAATTTATCATACCAATATAATAATCTGCCTGATTGTGCTTTGCCCTTTCATTTCATAAGTAGGTAGTACATGGTGGCGCGGAAGCGTTTGGCATAACAAAAACACAGAAAATGGAAAATATTCCCTCATAAAATACACCGTTGGCTGCCAATGTCGCGACGTTTTAGGTAAGCATTGGCGAGGCGAGCTCTCAAGCGCTAACAGGAAGAAAGAAAGAAGAAAAAGGATTATTCTTATTTGAAATGCTGCAAGAAATGTCTTATAGAAAGTACAAAGTTTTGGGGTTATCACTCGCTTTGTACACGATTTCTCGAGTGTCGATTTTCGCAACGATTTGTGGCAAATACATACATGCATATGTATTTAAGCGGTGGTGAGCGTTAGGGAATAAACTCTTTAAATTCAGGTGGTTAGAGCTTTTGACCGAAAGCTTTTTTGTGATTTAATAGGGACAAATGAAGAGTTCACAGATAGTACTTACAACCTAACTGAAAACTAAAATAAATCACCATGTGAGTTTTCCCAAGTTTTTTTTTGAAACGATTTGTCGCGCTGGCAGTACCCCAAGCGCAACCACCTTGGCGTCACTTGTAGTCTGTCTCTAAATATGTATTGCATGTGTGTATGTAATTTGTCGTTTTTATGGGCGACAAATCAGACAGTCAACATGTTGATGTCTTCTTTAATAAACGAGATCATCCAAGCCAAATCAATGTATTTGCACGCGCGTGTGTGTTTGTGTCTGTGACGATCATCCTTTCAATATTTTCCGCGAACACTTTAAGTGAAATAAATCAAGAAATATTGGCCCACAAAAAACATACATATCGTCGTTGAAGATGCATTTTTGCGTAAGAGGTATTAAATTACATACCTCTTACGCAAAAATGCATCTTCAACGACGATATGTACATTAGGGCGAGTCAAATTTTTTTTCATCAAAGGCACATCACGATTATGAAAATTTGAGTAATTTCAAGCATTTTTGACCAATAGGTCTAAAATGAATTTCGAGCCAGCGCTTTTTACTATGAAAAAGAAGTATGGAAATGCCATATGGCTGCTCTCAAAATAATAACTTAATGCCAATACCCCAAGAACCCTCAGGTACACATTTTGGCTAGCAGTCAAGTTTTCTCAAGTGGGCCACCTAAAATCGAGTTTTCGATATTGTATAATTTATGCATCAATTTTGAAAGCTAATACATATTGTAATATGCTGCCAAAGGCTTTTTTGATTTTTCTGCGAGTTATTCGCTGTCAAAGTTTTCTTAACGGGTTTATATTCTTTTAAATAACTCGGTAACTACTAATTCGATTCTTTTGACTTTTTCAGCATTAGTTAGAAAACTTTATTTCGCAACAAGATATTGTACTCAGTTTTTGAAATTTCAAAAATGGCATAACTCAAAAGTTCAAATTTTTAATATGTTTGCTGTTTATCCATGTTTTCATATGTTTAGGGTGCGCTTAATAACAGCCTTTATATTCATAAAACAACTTAGTAAATGTGTACGAAAATAAAGTTCAACGTTTTTATTAAGGCCTGGTGGGGGTTAAAAGAAATTTTTTTTTTTTTTATTGTTTTTTACTTTACATATAGAGCATCCCAAGACTAAAGTAATGGCATATCAATTTTAAATATAATATCTAAAATAATAAAGTTACAATAAAAAAAAATATTCTCGCGGTATTTTTTTATGAAAATAAAGCCTGATATTAGCGCATAGACTTCTTATTAAATTTCTTTTCCTAAACGCATGAGAACGTGGAAAACCCAGCGATTATTTCCAAAAACTGAACTTTTGAGTTATGCCATTTTTGAAATTACAAAAACTGACGACCACATCTTGTTGCCAATTAAGTTTCTTAACTAATGCGGAAAAGATTAAAAGAATCGAAGCATTAGTTACTGGGTTATTTAAAAAATATAAAAAAAGTTGGAAGTAATAAAGGTCGTAAACAGCGCTGGCTCGAAATTCATTTTAAACATGTGGTTTCTTGGGCCAAAATGCTTGAAATTACCGAAATTTTCATAATCGTGATGTGCCCTTGTTAATTTTTTTTGGCCCTTACTAATCGACCCGCCCTAAAGTACATACATACATATATAGACATACGAGATGTAATCGTCCATAACATAAATGTAAACATAAACATTGGCTCTCGTGATGGCAATTTATGTTGAACATTGCAAAGCATTTTTTAAAAATGATTTATGTTTTTAATTGTGCCACAACAGAAATTGAATTTTCGAAAAGGGCTATATTTTGTTGCAATACGCACAGTTTTTAAATTTAAGCATATTTTTGCATCTGGTCTGAAATTACATACTTTTGTATGTACATTGTACATAATATTATACATTGTACATATGCATGTCATAACAAAGAAATATAGTACCTACATATGTATGTATGTATGTATGTATTTTTAAAAAATCCAATTCTTGGTCAGCGGTCACATTTCCAGATAGATCCCAGCAAACGAAGTTCGGAGTAAAAATAAATTCTCAAAACAATTTGTCGCAGTCTTTTCTACATCTTGATGGCTGGTACCAGTTAAGAGGGGCCAAATCATTCTACACCTGATCTTTCCGACGCAGTGGAGGCCTCGTTCTTTCTCTGCTGCCACCACTGAATTCTGTCTATCTATGGCTATTTAAAACTAGCACACGATATACAACTCATCATTAGGTACACACTATCGATCCCCGCACGATGTCTTTAACAAAAACGAAATATTTCCTTTGAAAATCGGTACTTAATAAATGTTTTCTTGTGCTTGGGAAAACGCCTTTTCTTCTGTGATCTTGAAATAGGTGTTATGATAGTTTATACCCCTATCACATTAATTAATTATAATAATTAGACTGCGGATCTTTATGCAATTGCATATTTTTAAGGAGAAGAGATAGCGATATGGTTCAAAAGAGAAAAATGAATGTTATTAATTAAATATTCTAAATTTACATATTTATTTCTACATATTTTGCATATTGCATATAACTTGCATATTTGCATATAACTTGCATATTTGCATATAACTTTCATATTTACATAAAAATTGAAAATTTGCATATATATTTTATCGTGAGACAGACACTTTGGCGTTTTCATACTCCTATAATTTGTTTCAAATTGAAGAATTCTATGGAATATATTTTGCAATGAGTCATTTGTAATGGCTTAATTTTTAATAATAACACTGGATCACAAAATGAAATTTTTTGTCTGTACTTTGGACGTGACTATCCTATCTATATGTAAAATCGGTCGCTGATTCCGAAAATCGGGTTCATTTTTAATTCTATGGGAAGGTTTTTGAGATATCGGAAATTTACCGTTATTTGGCCAATGGGTACACTTAATCCAGTATAACTCTTTAACACAGTGAGTTAGGGTGACACCAAACGAAAGAAAATTAAATTTCCTTTTCATGGCTCCTATAACATTTTTCTCTAACTCTTATAGTTTCTGAAATATTGACGATTAAATTTTAATTTTTTCGATTTTTTACGATTTTTTGAAGAAAAAATTGACTTTGTCAGACAATATCTTTAAAACCAATGTCTTCACCTTCGGTTTTAATCTTTTACGTGAAGCTCCATTCCATTAGCAAAAAAATAAGCTATCAACGAAGAAAATCCATGGTAAAATGGAAAAGTTATAGGCGATCAAGTAAATACAGCCAAGTCGCACAATGCCTCTACACGGGTATATTCTATGCATGTTATACCCGTAAATGGGCTTGTATCTACTGCGCTGCCAATTTGCTGCTACTGCAGATGTGTAGGTATTGGTACAATATGCATAGAATGTACGCGTGCAGAGGCATTGCGCGACCTGGCTGTATTTACTTGATCGCCTATAACTTTTCCATTTTACAATGGATTTTCATCGTTGATAGCTTATTTTTTTGGTAATAGAATAGAGCTTCATGAAAAGGAGTAAAACCGAAGGTAAAAGTATTGGTTTTAAAGATATTGCCTGACAAAGTCAATTTTTTCTTCAAAAAATCGTAAAAAATCGAAAAAATTAAAATTTAATCGTCAATATTTCAGAAACTATAAGAGTTAGAGAAAAATGTTATAGGAGCCGTGAAAAGGAAATTTAATTTTCTTTCGTTTGGTGTCACCCTAAGGAATATAACTCACTGTGTTAAAGAGATATACAGGATTAAGTGGACACATTGGCCAAATAACGGTAAATTGCCGATATCTCAAAAACCTTCCCATAGAATTAAAAATGAACCCGATTTTCGGAATCAGCGACCGATTTTACATATAGAAAGGATGGTTGCGTTCAGAGTATTTTTTGGCTGTAGAGCAGTGTAATTTGTCATTCAGCGTTTAACAAGCTTATCATTTTATTTTTCTGCATTTGCAATGGGAAAAGCAATGAAGAGAAAGTGTTTGAAGCTTCGAAATTGGGTTGACAATATTAAAGACCCAAATTTGAGCGTATAATCTGATATTAACCGATAAGCGTCACAATTTCGGCATTCAGAATCTGGAGAAAACAATTGTAGTATATTGTGGTCTTAACTACAACTAAAATTATCTCTTTAAATTAAAAATTATTATAATAAAAATTAGTTACCATTTACAGTTTAGTTTTGGGTGTTAATGGGTTATTTATTTGCATGAAACAAATGTTCCAGCATACAACAAATGATTTTTGCATTCAACTGTATTTACTTATTGTGTATATCACTTAAAATTCTATATTTCATATGAAAAAGACCTGTGTATTTTTAATTTGCATATAACTTGCATATAATTTGCATATAAGTTGCATATATTTTGCGTATTCAAAACAGAGCAAGAAAATTCGTTTTGGAATGCGAATATATAGTTTTGAATCAATATAACACTTAATAAGGCATTTTAAATTTTTTGCATAAAGATCCGCAGTCTAATAATAATAAACTGGCGCGAATATAACTCTAACGAGTTTTAGGCCGATTTTCTCTTTCGATTCGAGTAGTGCTCCCTAAGGTTTTTTAATTCCAATTGGTCGGATCAACACTTATTTCGGCTACGATCAGTATATAAAAAATCTCCCACCAAAAAATCTAAGCCTTATTTAAGAATTAAAACAGCAGATTTAAAGGCTTAGGAAATAAGGCCTGAAAATTATAAGGGTAGCAAATTCGTATGGCGTAAGGCTTAAAATAAGGCTGATGTTCCTGTGTTGATGTCATCAGGCCAAAAGGAGTACTCTCTCTCTGAGAGCACACCTTATTCCAAAGGCTTATCCGCCAAGCGAAATAAGGCCTAGATAAGTATTAGAAAGTTAGGGGCAGACAGAGTGAGTGCATCACAGAAGCAGCCCTGCCAGCGTACTCCTGTTTTAGACCTGATTTGTCAACAATAAGTAAAACTTTTTTGCATGGCTGCTATGCGTATTGACTCACCCTAATACTCATAAATAATTTAATTTCCATTACAAACAGCGTGCATACAAACCGCCGGCAAAGATCGCACTTCATACAAACCGTTGGAGCATATTGACGCCAAAGTGGCAGATCTAGAGACGCAAAGTAATAATAGCAGCGCCAGCGGTGGTAATAGCGTTAACAGCAACACTGGAAGCAGTTGTTCAGATAGTACGAGCAATAATAACAACAACACTAGTTATAGTAGTAACAACAACGACAATGCCAACAACAGTATTACAACACCACAAAATAAGAAATATAAGAACAATAAAAAGGATGCGAATGCAAATAGCAATAATACATGCCACAACAATAAGAACAATAAAAGTGTAAGTAAATTTTGTAAAAAAAAATACATATGTATGTATATATGTACATAGGTACATATTAGCAATGTAATAGTTGTGCCTTATCTTTCTTATTTCCTTCCCTCGAAAAATAAACACAGGAAGAACCAATGCATCCTACACTGGCGCAGGCAGTGGTTGTGCTGGAAACGAAAGCTTTGTGGGATAAGTTCCATGAGCAGGGCACTGAGATGATTGTGACGAAGACGGGACGTCGTATGTTTCCTACATTTCAAGTGCGCATCGGTGGTTTGGATCCGCAAGCGACGTATATAATGATGATGGATTTTGTACCAGTCGACGATAAACGTTATCGATATGCATTCCACAAGTAAGTAGGATATACAAACATACCTATCTAGCTTCTATCAACACTCTTACCTGTGTTACTATCGGTTTTTTGGAGTAGAATTTTCCGAAACACAAATTCACCCAAACACAAAATAATGTGTTCTGGAAGATGATCAGAGGCGGATTATCCCTAAGGCAAACTAGGCACTTGCCTAGGGGCGCGTAGTTACAAGGGGCGCGCGAGCTCAGAATTTTTAAACAAATAAAGAAAATAACATATCGACGATTAAGAATTACAGCAGATCTATAATAGATCGATAATAGATAAATCGATTATATTGCACAAGCATCGATATATTGTGCAATATTGCGCGTTTGTTGCGTCGTCAGGCTTGCTAGTACTGGCGATTTGTCGCCAAATTGGCGATTTTTTACAAACTTTGGCAACCAATTTATGAAAATTGGCGATGGCGACTTTTTTGGCGATTATCAAAATATTAGATTATATTAATAAAAAAGCAATTACTTTTTCCAGCCTTTTTCTCAAATTTTGAAAGTTTCTTCATACAAATTTTTGTCAAATTGCAAAAAATTTGAGAAACAGCAATTGCTTTTTGTTTATTAATACGACCCATTATCTCCACTTTGCCAATAAATCTTACGATATGTAGATATCTATTGAGAAAATAAATATATACTACATACTCTGGCAACCATTTTCTGCACACTTGAGTGCAAACCAAAATTTTGGTCTGCACACTCGCCTATCCACGATACGACGGTCTGTACAACTTTGACACCCTACGGGACAGTGAGCTTCAGCTGACACCGCACGTGCTGTTCATCGCTGACATATGTTTTGTGCATCGTCGACAGCACTTTCTTAAGGGCCTCGTGAGAAAAGTGATGCCTGGCTTTGCGTACGTGTGATCTTGCATCACTTTCTCTCTTATGTACTTTGGCTATCTATTCAAAATAGGTTTGTCTCTTTTACTCCAATCACAAGTGATCAAAAACAATAGCACTCTAGTTAGCAGCATAGTTTATCAGCCTTATTCATAAAAAAATATCAAAGCTTTATAAACAGTTTATCAATCAAATAAGCAAAATCATTATTCATAAACGCTTTATAAATTTAAAATTCTATTAAAAAGCAGATAAAATGGAAACAAATTTATAACAAGCTTTACCCTTGTATAAGGTCTTTATAAAACAATTACTTCAAAATAAAACAAAATTTTCAATTTCAAAAAAAAAAAAAAAAAAAACAGAAGCGCCCAGTATAGAACAGAGGGAAAACAGCACATCTTTCCTACCGAATATTCAGTAGAGATTGCCGCTGTGGTGTAGTGGGTAGATTGCTCTCCTGCCATACCAGAGGTCTCGGGTTCTAACCCCAGTCCGGAAAAACAACAACAAATTTTTTCTAATTAATCAAAATCCAATTATCGGATTTTTAGAAATAGCGGTCACCTCTCGGCAGTGGGCGGCATACCCTCCGAGTGTATTTCTGCCAAGAAAAAGCTTCTCACAAAAAATGCATTCGCCGTTCGGAGCCGGCATAAAACTGTAGGTCTACCCAATTAGTAGGGAAAACAAAAGTTAAGGAGCACATCTCGAATTGGGAGAGAAGCTCGGCGATAAAACTCGTCAGAGTTATAAACGTGCCAGTGTATTATTACCTACTAGGCAGTAGTGATCAGCTGGAAAACTGCACATATTTCCTAATGAATATTCAGCAGAGATGTAGTTCCACAATCTGAACTTTCTCTTTCGTTTTTATACAGAGGTATCATTGAAATTCAACTACCTAAAAATTGCCGAACGAGAAGGTATAGTTTCTGTATGAAAAAAGATCTGAAGAGGCAGGGAGAAATTCCATAGAAAAAGCTAGTACACTGAGCCTTCAGGGAAAAATTCAATAGCCCTGATATCTTCACTGTGTGTTCAGCAAATATTTCAGTAAACCTGATGTCTTCAATACGTATTCAGTTAATTTTTCAGGCAATGGCTTTTGAACCCAGTTTCAAGGTATTGTTCATACTGAATATGCACTCCTTACCTCGAATACTGCCCGGTATGTACATACTACACAAATGGAAATGTGAGCATAATATTTTTTAGATGTTGGAAGAAAAATGACTGGGGGCATCTTCCGCAAGGCAAAAAGGTATCGTGTAAGGCCTGACGCATTATTGTTGCCCGACGATGAATGTAGAATGAGGCATCGCTTTACCAAGTACGGTGTAAAAAAAGTTAAATTGGTGAAAGTTGATATCTCAATGGATAAACGAGGTTTAGGGACTTCAGCAATGTTGCAGGTACTAGTGACTTTGCGATGTTAGGGTCAATGAGTGAGATATATGTGTCATTAAAATCTATTTGAACTGCTACATATCGAGCCGTATGCGCCGGAAAGATGTAAAGGCCATGATTTCCGATTTTCAATTTTTTGTAGAAATGGCTTACTTGTCATCACCCACACCTTCTCCAGAAATTTTATGTTTGAAAAATGTACCGTTATGAAAAGCAATTTTGATGTAAGTACATAAGTTCAGTTTGTTTACTTTTTTTGTGAGTACGAAGTGGCTTTTACATCTTTTTTGCTTTTCAAATTATTGAAGACTAGTGACAGATAAACAAATTTAACGGAGTTTTGTTGGAATTTAACTAAGGGTTTTATCACTTTGAAGACTTCTACTTGGTATTTTATTACATATCGATGACCAATATGGTTTTCTTGAGCGGCATATTGCACTTTATTGCTCCATAATTTTGGAATAAAGTTCTAACGATTTCACGATAGTTAGGGTCCCTTTTGTTACTGCTTAGAGCAGTTTTAAGCAAACTGGTTGTGTATTTCTAAAATTTCTCCAAAATTAATTTCTTGAATCTCGATAATTTTCCTCCAAACGTAGATGCTGAAAGTGATGAACATGGCGAGAGATCTCATCAGAACTTAATAGTTTTTGAAAGGCGATATCAAGGATCTTGGAACAAGGACATGATGGGAGACAAATCCAGAAAATTACAAAAGAATAGCCAAAAGTACTTACATCCCTCATTATTTATCCTCTCCTTAAAATCGCGAAATCCATTAATTTTTTTATTCAATTAATTCTTTATCCTATTGACCACTGTTTTGAGAGACAATGTGCACTTCAAAACTCATAATAAATGGAAAGAAATAATGTTAAATGTTACTCCTTAATAAAGTTTTATAAAGAAACGGAAAATGCTTGGTTAAGAACTCTCAATAAAAATAGTTAAATATAAATACTGATACATCCCATTATTGCAAAAGTAGTCTCAAAATGTTCACATTTAAATTCTTTATGGGATAGATAGGAGTCGGATCTGAAATTCCTTATACAAACTTAGATTTTTTCATTCTTTTTGCAATTGTAACCAAACTACTTGACCAATTTTTAAGTGCAAAGGCAAAAAATGTTTGTTGGGATTCTCATTACCAGTTCTTATTAGATGCCAAATCGCTACGGTGGCTAATACAATTTTGTATGCACTTATGTATGTATGTCATGCAATGTCTTTTATATACGGTTTTTTCTACATTTTTACCGATATCTCAGAAACAGCGTCTGCCACAAAAAAATGGATATGCTATTCGGGATCAGCGTTAAATTTCGTTTTAGAAAAGTATAGTTTTATATTTTTGGTGGTTAAAGTTGATTAAAAATTGTCGAAAAGCAAAAAAAAAAAAGAAATCGAAATAAAGAAATGAAAGTAAAAAAATTTTTAAAAAACCTTCTCCTGAACATTTTTGAATTTGGCCTTTACATCTTTCCGGCGCATACGGCTCGATATGTTTGCATGTATTATATAATACCAACATATTCAAGACGACGCAGGTTATCCCCACTGGCTAAGTCAGACTACTGTATCCCGTATTTGTATTTGGGGCCGTACAAATGGATTTGAAATAACCAACAAAACATTTGCCACCATCCAATTACATTATCTATTTGTATCTTTCGTTCGCTAATAAGCGCAAGTAAAACACGACCATAAACAAAAAAATAGAATATTTATTTTCAGCGAAAAAGGTTTTGCAAATAGTGTACACTAGAGGTCGGAAACTATCGATAGTCAGCACCATCGATAGTGTACGATAGTTTTTTGCAAACTATCGATAGTATATCGATAGTTGACGATAGTTTCGGGTGATTTGGGATAGTCTACGACACTGTAACCGCCTTTCGCCGTCCGGCAGCAAACACATCCACAAACACATCTGTTTTAAATGAGCTCACCCGATTTCACCCGAATGTAAACAAACTTTGCCCACCTGTCCTGGTCTTATTCTTACCAATACATGAAAGTAATAGAAGATGATCCAATAAAACTTTTTTCAGTACATTGTTTTGTTTTATTTATTTATTACCCATTTATTCTTGTTCAAAAAAATTAATATATTAACCAGAGGCCATAACAATTATAACAAATAAATATAAAAATCACTTGATAACAATTATTGAGCAATGGAAAATTTTTCCATCATCAATAACAATTACTCAAAAATCGATATTTTTTCGATCAGATCATAATTGTTATGAGGAATTAATATTTTTTTCGATGTTCCATAACAATTACTGGATGATGGATATTTTTTAGATCATCCCATAATTGTTATGAGCAATTTATATTTTTTCGATCTTTCATAACAATTACTGGATGATGGATATTTTTTAGATCAGTTCATAATTAATTAAGACTCGACCAAATGATAGCCCTAGCCAAGCGCTTTCATTTGATACCCATTTTGCGGTGTTCGGTATTCTATATTCGTATTCCGTATCCATATTTATCCGCTTTTCCACAATTATGAGCTGACTCAGTTATCGATAAATTTATCGAAATATACCGTAGTCCAAATAAAACCTGGGGCCATCCCCTTTCGTTTGATAACCATATTGTAGTGCAATTTTAATGTTTTTGGTCAATCACATTTTGACCGATAACTCAGTTATCGATAAATTTATCGAAATATATCGAAGTACAAATGAAACCTGGGGTCATCACCTTTCGTTTGATACACATATCGTAGTGTAATTTTAATGTTTTTGGGTAATCACATTTTAAACGACCATGCGACTAGAATGCATAGTCGTATTTATGTTGCTTTGACTACTTGCTAGTCAGCAATTCAAACCCTTCATGGAATAGTTACCGTTTGTTTGGTGGCTAGTGGTCACATAT
This sequence comes from Urophora cardui, assembly GCA_960531455.1. NCBI lineage: Eukaryota > Metazoa > Arthropoda > Insecta > Diptera > Tephritidae > Urophora > Urophora cardui. The sequence continues at coordinate 143,395,742 of OY482671.1, read as the reverse complement.
CAATATTCAATAAACTATCGATAGTTCAAACGATAGTCGAAAACCATCGATAGTGTAAACGATGTTCAGAAACCATCGATAATGACGATAGTGCCATCGATAGTTTCCGACCACTAGTGTACACAGCTTGCGAATCTTCGAGATTTGCCTAAACACACTCCAAGTAGGTGAGATTATCTTCTCTACTTTTAGCGTGACGAGTAGTGGATTTATCCGTAGCGGCATCTGAATTGTGCTGTGAGTATTGTACAATGCAAAGAGTATTTTCAAATTCAGAAGAGGCAAATGGTATCTACTTGGCAGAGGTTTAAATTGTATAAGGTTGGCGGGGGCACTTGCTAAGCAAGTCCAGTTGTCTCCTCTACTGCGCCTTTTCTTCTGTATTACACTTTTATTTTCCGCATCCATTTTTGTATTGCATATTTGTTAATTTTAAAATTGTAATTTTTTGTCAAGTTGACATTTTTTATAACCAACATTGCCACATTTATTTTGAATTTGGACAGCAAAAACCTTATAAATCAATGATAGTAATAAAACCTTTATAAAACGTTTATGAATAATGTACATTATAACGGCTTTATAAAGTTAAAATGAGTTTTTACTATTGAGCGTTTATAATGTATTATAGGATTTTTTTATGAATAAGGCTGTATATCTATAAGTTGCGACACTCTCAGATGATCGTTTGGTATGTTGTGCCTGTCACCATGTAGTGCTGTTCAGAAGTTACAAAAAAAAATTGAAATGAATTTTGAAATCGTTAAATCTTTAAAATTATTGGGTGATTTGTATTTGTAATGATATATTTGTAGCAATAATAACAAAAAATTAACATATTTTTGAGTTTTAATTGATTTTATTAGGAATTTTTGCAATTTTCTTGTGAAGATTTTGCTACGTTTGAATACAACACTGTGGTCGATTCTTCTTCATATTTGGTTTATTTAGTTTCCCATTCTCCCATTGACACATAATGTGCCTGTCACTTTTTGCAACAACAATTCCCATGGTAGAAATTTGTTTTGATGGGAATACAGTGAGTCACAGTGAAAGTGAGTCATCATTTATTCAGAAATTTTTATTATTAAATATCTTTGTTAACAATTACTTAACTTTCCTAATTTTTTTGCGACGGAAAACTTTCAACAACATGCCAGAAATTATGAAAAACAAAAACATACACATATATACGCGTCACAATCAAAGTAAGCTTTCTGGCAACTCCAATTTAAATACTTAAGGTTTCTCTCTAGAACACCGATTATTATTTTTCTCTTATATATTTTTACAGTTCACATTTTACATTATATTTTAATTATATAAAAAAAAATCAGATCGGGCAATTTTCCTCCGTTTTTAAAAGGTGTACTTATCATGCAACATACGCTAGAGCGCGTAAAACTCGTGTTTCGTTAGTTGAACAAAACACATTGTTTGCTAATAAAATTTGTATTATATTTAATTCAAGTGCGCCAACAGATGCATTAGTTGTATTTTTGATGTCAATGTGCAAAGATGGGCCGACAAACAGGTTTAGATTTTACGGATAGAGTAATTGAACTGTTGAAACAAGGCAAAAATTCTAAAAATGGTTGATTTGGATTCTACTGGCTTAATAATGCTTCCCCCAATAATTTTTTTCTCGATATCTGCAATGTACAGACATCGACCTGTTACAATTTTATTATATGTAGAGATTAACAAATTATCTAAGCTTTTACATCATCTATATCTACATCAACACTAATATTATAAAGAGGAAAGATTTTGATTGTTAGGGTGTAAAACAACTAGGTAGTTAAAATTTATAGTATTATGATGGCCATTTATGGTCGGTACAGGGGCGCCGAGAAAGTGGCTGTCTAGGGCGCTCTGGACCTTTAATCCGCCACTGAAGATGATGATTGTGTTCTGGAAGAACAGTCTACTTTTTAGATATTATAACATAATATTATTGCTTGTGTAATTAATTTCAATATTTATATTTTTTCTTACCTTGATGCAGCTCTAGTTGGGTGGTCGCTGGCAAAGCGGATCCCATCTCCCCGCCTCGCATACACGTCCATCCCGATTCGCCGGCGTCAGGTGCTAATTGGATGAAACAAATCATTTCGTTTGACAAACTCAAACTGACCAATAATCAACTGGATGAAAATGGACATGTAAGTGGTGAAATGTCTAAACTTGAAAACGTATGTACATAGATATGTATGTATGTATGTACGATGCTCTCACCCAGCAGGGTTTTTCCATATTTTGGTAATGGCTTGAAATTGTATTCAATGAAATAACGCATTACAAATAGCTAAGAAACACTCCTTCGCTTACGTTGCTCATTACTTGTAATGCGACAGTTTTAAAATTATTATTTTTTCGCTTACTGGTAATGCAGAAAATAACCGAAAAGGTTTGGAGTACTGCCGTTATTTTTTCGCAAACGCTTTGCTTTGATTTTAATATTTCTAAATAGCAGTTTTGTAAAGCAAATTACCCTCATTCTCGTTTATTTTGCCAGTTTTCATTATAAAACTGTCGTGGTTAGTCGCGTTATTCCATCGTTTAACATTTTTTAAATAAGCCAATAGCTGTGCAAATACATAATGTAATAATTATTATTCAAATAGTGTTTTTTTTTAATACATTTTGCAAAAAATATTTTGGTTCTTTATTCATTCTGTTTGCTATTTGTTTTCGGCATAAATTGCTAAATCATAGTTTTAAAATTATTTTTTTTCGCTTACCGGTATTGCATAAAATAAGCGAAAAGATTTGGAACACTGCCGATATATTTTGCATAGCCTACATTGATTTAAATTTTTGTAACTAGCAATTTTGTAAAGCAATTTACCCTCATTCTCGTTTATTTTGCCAGTTTTCATTATAATGCATTATAGATTACTATACTGGATTGTGTGATATATGCAATTACTTATACCAGTGAAAGAACTTATTACTTGTAACAGCTTACTTTTCTCAATATTAGTAGCGACTTTATAATGCATTACTGTCTACCATATTGTAAGACAATACCGCCAATGACATGCCTATGTTAAAGTAATGCAATCCGTATTCGAAAGTGTAAGCGATGAATCAAGATTTATCGATGATTTTACCCATTACATGTAAGAGAAAGCCCTGCTGGGCAGCAGCATAAAATTCGATCGTTGCAACTTAACGACTGATTACCAATTGCTTTCCATATGACTATCCCTTCTAGATAATCTTAAACTCCATGCACCGTTATCAACCACGCTTTCACATCGTTTACCTGCCACCAAAAAATAATTCGCTGGATGAGAATGAACATTCAAGCCACTTTCGGACATATATATTTCCGGAAACATCGTTTACTGCCGTTACGGCTTATCAAAATCAACGTGTAAGTATTTTTTGTAAAACTCTAATAAATTTTTGGAATTTCTCGCTTTGACAATGGGGTGGTTCGATTGGGGTGGTCGATTAACCACCGTAGGTGAATCTGCACTATTTCATTTAGAGGGTGCTGTCTTCGAAGGTTCAAGTTATACCAGCCCACCATTCAAACTACATACATATGTATATATGTATATATAGACCCAGTGGCGTACTAACTAAGAAATACTTTATTAGCATACGATGTATTGTGGAACGATCCTCCGTCATCCCTTGTCAAGTTTGGAAAAACAAGCAACCAAAAAGTATTTATTAGCATACATTTATTTTTCAGAAAAAAATCAATGAGAATAGTAATTTTTCGCAATTTAGCGCTTTTTCACGAAGTATTATTTATAATTGTAGCGTTTGCTGAGCCGTAGGAAAGTGCAAGAACCGCAGGAATTTTACCACAATTTACATTTAGGGGATTCACAACCTGTCATATTGCGTCATATCGTTATAAGTCATAATATTTTGTTGTTGCATTCTATGCTATATGTGTAGATACTAAATAAATACTGCTCTGCACGATATGTTTTTGGGTCGTCGTATTTGATCAGCTGTTTTTGTTTACTTCTTCACAGAGCTTCGGAAAAGTCTTTTATAACTATTTCCGTACAATGTTTTAATATGACTTTATGACACTTTGTGAATCACCTAATTATTTGTACTCATACTCGCTCTTTTGTGGCCGCTGTGGTGCAGTTGGTAGGGTGCTCGCCTGCTATGCCAGAGGTCTCGGGTTCAAACCCCAGTCCGAGCAAACACCAAAAAATGTTTCTAATTAGTAAAAATCCAATTATTAGGTTTTTTAAGAGCAGCGGTCACCTCTCGGCAGTGGGCGGCATACCCTCCGAGAGTATTTCTGCCATGAAAAAGCTTCTCACAAAAAATGCCCAATTAGTAGGAAAAACAAAAAGGAGCACACCTCGAATTGGGAGAGAAGCTCGGCCATAAAACTCGTCAGAGTTATAAAAAAGCGCCATTGTATTATTATTATTATTTTTTTCAACATACAATTATTCAAATTTCAAGTTTTCTTTCAATTACTTATCATCTTAATCAAATAATAATCTATATCAGGGCTGCTCAACGCTCTTGTATTGAAAGTACAAAGCTCAATACATCTACAAATTTTGTATATGCACTGAAAAATTTTTTTGCTCATTTAAATTTTTTTATGAATTCCAATAAAATATTATTTTAGAATTTATTTTCAAATGGTAGTATCACATACATACAAATTTTTTTATTTTTTATATGAAAATTGTTTGAATACTAATTTTTTACAGTGCTTTCATTTTTTAAACGGTTTTATTTAGCTCACCCCGTTTGTTTTATTTATTATTTATTCTTTATTCTTGGGTCAAATTTAGTAATTCAAATTTCACCCTCTTCCTGTCAACCGATTAATCTGAAATTTTGCACGCATGTATAACCCCGATGACAATGCAATATTATGAAAAAAAAATTCCGATAGGTGGCGCGTGGGTCGCTATATTTACAAAAATCGCATTTATGGTCCGATTTGGCTGAAATTCGGAACATGTGTTACTACCTTGAAAAGAAATATTTTCTTAAAAAAAAAATTCCGCTAGGTGGCGCGTGGGTCGCTATATTTACAAAAATCGCATTTATGGTCCGATTTGGCTGAAATTCGGAACATGTGTTACTACCTTGAAAAGAAATATTTTCTTAAAAAAAAAAATTCCGCTAGGTGGCGCGTGGGTCGCTATATTTACAAAAATCGCATTTATTGTCCGATTTGGCTGAAATTCGGAACATGTGTTACTACCTTGAAAAGAAATATTTTCTTAAAAAAAAAATTCCGCTAGGTGGCGCGTGGGTCGCTATATTTACAAAAATCGCATTTATGGTCCGATTTGGCTGAAATTCGGAACATGTATTACTACCTTGAAAAGAAATATTTTCTTAAAAAAAAAAATTCCGCTAGGTGGCGCGTGGATCGCTATATTTACAAAAATCGCATTTATGGTCCGATTTGGCTGAAATTCGGAACATGTATTACTACCTTGAAAGGAAATATTTTCCTAAAAAAAACTTCCGATAGGTGGCGCGTGGGTCGCTATAGAGGCGTTGGACTGCAATAAACTAACGGGCAAGAAACCTTGCAATAATGAAGCACTAAATGAATTAAACAGAATGCGAAATAAAAACTAAAAACTAGAAAATAAAAATAGGTAAAAAAACTTTTTAAGTTAAACTGTTTTATGTTATACATACATTGCAATGTTTAAGATAAATGTACTAAAAACCAAAAAATAATAAAATAGATACAGTCGTGGGAATTATAAACATTTGCATAGACTAGACTAAAATAAAACCGGGGGGCACGTCAATTGTCTACAAATTATCGACTTAATGTGCGATAGAAGAATCGTTTAATTCGTCGTTAGGCAGTTGGCCCGCAGACGGTGAGGAAATTACTTACTATTTTCTTGCTCATGGAAATTCCAATAGTTATACACTCCATGTTAATAAAAGAGATGTTTCAACTAGTTTATCGTTGGACATTCACACGAGAAATCGTTTCACTGCTCGTAGTTTGTCTTTAATCGACAAAACATATGATAAAAGTACTACTCGCTCACCACTATGAAACCCTAAAACTCGCTTATATTCGAGCTTGCTAGCTTTTTTCCACATTCTAGCCCTACTTATCACACGTCCATCGTTGTCGGTCGAACAACTGCCTAATTATAGTGTAACATTACAAAACAAACATTTTAATCAACGATTGTAGACAATTGACGTGCCCCACGGTTTTATTTTAGTCTAGTCTATGCAAATGTTTATAATTCCCACGACTGTATCTATTTTATTATTTTTTGGTTTTTAGTACATTTATCTTAAACATTGCAATGTATGTATAACATAAAACAGTTTAACTTAAAAAGTTTTTTTACCTATTTTTATTGAATTTTTTTTTCACTACACATTTGTTATTGTAAATTTCGATTTCTTACGGCAGTGCTCGAGCTCCTATACAAAGTGCCTTTGCTCTGCACATTCAATATGAATCATAGGCACATACATATAAAATTTTTTTTATATCTCAGTGCTTATGCCAGTGCAAAGAAAATTTTATTTTCATATTTGAAGTGAAAATATGTATCTGTGCCTATGATTCGGTACAAAACAAAAACAATTGTGCTTTGAGTGCCTATGAGGTGAGCAGCCCTGATCTATATACCTATATATAAAAATCAAGCCCATTTCTTTGTCGCCGGCTTTCGCCAAAACGCGTGGAGGGATTTCGACCAAATTTACACACCAGCTGAGTACCTTGCCCTAGATCCGGAAGTCGGTTCCCGAGATATAGGTCAAAAGGTCAAAACGTGGACCCGGCTTTCCCCTGAATATTTTTAGACGATATTGGTATCAAATGAAAGGTACTGAGCAGGGGATTTACATACAATAGTACTCATTGTAAGTCCTAGGCCGGGTCTCCAGATATGGATCAAAATGTGGACCCCAATGATCCTCGAATGTTTCTGAGCGTTATTGGTATCAGATGAAAGGTCTTGATGAGGACTTCGACACAGAGCTATTAAAATTGTGATATATTGGCCGGGTCCCCAGATATGGGTCAGCGCGTGGACCCGGATGACCCTCGAATCAGTGATGTGATACATAGGGAAAATTCCCTACATGTAGGGATTTTAGTCGGAAAAAAGTGACCGTAGGGAAAGAAGGACAGATTTTTATAAAATAGCTAAATATAGGGATTTTTTGGCAAAGTCAAATCAAAATTTCAATTCAACTTTTTTTCACTTCAACACTGACTGCCGATCTGAATAATGAAAATGCTGCGAAGACGAGTTAAATCGCGAACCCTTCAATGACGTAATTGGAGAGGGAATACCGTATAGTGAACTATCTAGTAACACGATACTTTTAATCAGGGCATCGGAGCAAAAGATTTTTTTGCTCTGGCTACGCTCTTAGCTCCGAATTTTTTTTTCCCTTACGACCAACTAGATGGTATTTTGTTGGTATTTCGTTTGGCTTTCTCAATATAGGTTGCTCGCTTACACCAACGCAAAACTGTATTTGACCATCTCCTTCACACAAAAAACCTTGCAGAATACCAGAAAAAACGTAGTGTCATATGGGCTAAAGCAAAGTATTTGACTCAATAACTTTTTTTTATTATTTTTTAGAGAACTGCTGTACCTATGATAGTATCAATGAAATGTTTCGTTCCCTTACATATTTATATGCCTACGTCTACCTACCTATATATCGCATGTTTTATTCAATAGGGATTTAACTAAAAAAAAATTTTTTTTGGGAAAACGCAAACAAACTTTTAGAGCCTATACGCACTTGCGACTCAATCGATTTAGTCGGTTTCCTTCTACGGCTAACTACAAAATCACTTTTATTTCCGCCATTTTTATCGTTTTGAGTATTTTATAAGACTAGACTCAAAGGCATGACCCAGTTATTGAAATATATGGCAAAACCCCAGAAATGAAAAATTTCGAGTTAAATCCTTATTGCATAAAACGTGCGATATATATGTTACATACAACGCATTAATACATATATTTTTTCATTATAATAATTGTTCAAAACAGTAAATCATCAGTATTTTATTGTAATTTTTTTTGATTTCTTTGAGAGCCAGTGTGTATGCAGTATGCAGTAGAACAGCCGGTTTTCATTATTTAGTAAAAGAAAAAACGTTCATCTACTGCCGTGCGGTTTCTTCATTGTTCTAGCATGGAAATAACAAAAAAAAAGTGTAGGGAATTACGTAGGGAAAATTTGAAACAAGCGTAGGGAAAAGTAGGGATTTTTTTCTTGCTCTGTAGGGAATTTCCAAAAAAGTATCTACCATCACTGCCTCGAATACTTCTGAGCGATATTGGTACAAAATGAAAGGTCTTGATGAGGACATCGACATAGTACCCTTTTAATTGTGATGTGTAGGCCGGGTCCCCAAATATGGATAAAAAACGTGGACCCGGATGGCCCTCTAATGTTTCTGAGCGATATTGGTGTCAAATCAAAGGTATTGATGAGGGCTTGAACATAGAACCATTTTAATTGTGATATATAGGCCGGGTCCCCAAAACGTGGACGCGGATGAAAGCGAAAAGTGGGAATCATGGCATCAATATAGAGAAACGAAAATGGAATGCGAGAGTGAAGGGGAGAGAGACAGAGACAGAGATTCAGAGAGCGAAAGGGGGAACGAATAGGAGGGTAGAGAAAAGGAGGGGTAAGCGAAAAGAAAAAAGAAAGCACAGGGAAAGGGAGTGAAAGTCTAAAAGAGGTCAGGTCCCCAGATGTGGGTCAAAATGTGGACCCAAATGAGGCCGGAATATTTTTCACCGGGATATTTCTCACTGATATTGATATCAAATGAAAGGTGTTGAGCAGGGCTTTTATATCGAGCCGTACCCATTATAATTCCTAGCTCAAGTCCCCAGATATGGGTCAAAACATGGACGGATGACCACGGAATATTTCCCAGCGATATTGGTATCAAATGGAGGGTGTTGAGCTGGGATTTTGCATAGGTATGAACTCATTATTCCTAGGTCCGGTTCCGAGATGTGTGTAAATACATGGGCGCGGACGATTCCGGGATACTGCTGAGCAATACTGATATAAAATGAAAGGTATTGACCGGGCTGCTACATAGAGCCGTGATTCCGGATAAGAGTGGGAATGAAATGGAGAAAGACAAAAAAGGAGTGGTAAGGGAGAGCGGTAGAGAAATGGAAGTGGAAATGTGACGGGAAAGGAAGAAGAAAACGGAATAGCAAATGGAAGGAAAGGGAAGGGAAAGAGGAAGGGAATAGTAGAGGGAAAGAGTGTTGGAGACTAATACGCAGAAAAAAGAGATAATAACATTTTTCCCTTCACTTTATTTTAAACTTATCTGACTTTTGCTGAGTCGGCAGCCCGAGGAATGTACGGTTTCTAGATACTTCCAACTGATTTTAAAGTGTGCCGTTTTTCTCTTCTAATGCTGTAATAGGAAGTGGGCCAAAGCAAAGCTTGGCCGGGTACAGCTAGTGTTAGTATAAACTACAATGGGAATAAATATGCAATGTATAAGAGTATCTGAAATTGAGATTTTATTTAGTGTCTGTCAAAATGGAATATTAGAAAACTAAATTATATAAGAAAATTATTATTTAAAACCATAGATTTCCAGAAGGGAATATGTGACTTACTTTAGAAGTATAGTTAAAGGCCCTTGGCAACTGACAATCTGGCATGTCAAGCAGTGTGTATGTATGAGTTTTTTTGTGTGTGTTAGTGCAATCGGCAGTCTTCGTGCTACACGTTCTTGTTGTCGGGCACGTGTTGATGAGAATCAAAACTTTTAGATATTTCCCTGCAAAAATTCCGAGTACTCCAGTCGCTAATCCATGGAGTGCTCGCTATGGACCAACCGATTACTCCATAACTTGCCACATTTCATACAAAAAATATGGTCCATTTAACATTGCATTGTATATACTCCAGCCCCGCATAACAAACAAATTATCAACGCATGTTTGATGACGTTGAAAAGACGACATTTCACCACTTCTACCGGTATATGAATTGTTAATGTATCTTCATAAATGCCAGAGAAACTGTAAGAACAATCTCAAAAATTCAATTTTTTGTGAAATTTTTTCAACTTTTTTCATTTTTAATAACGGTTTCTCGAATAATTTGTTTACCAGTGTATATTTAAAATTATTTCGAAAGCATCTGCTGTTAATTCTGCTTTCAACGACATATAACTTTTACATATCCGCGTAGGCGTTCCTAGCATATTCTACTTTAATCAATTTCTGCTGTAAAATTTTTCATACAAAAATATGTACCTTAACCCGGGTAGCATACAAATTTAGGAATTTTTGTTCAGTTACAAGCAGGGCTGCACCAAAATATCAACTTTTTTGTTGAGCTGTGTTATAGTCTGAAAAAATTAAATTTTTATCATTTGTAAAAAAATTATAGTTTTTTGGTAATTTTTATTTTAATTTTGGTAAATTTTTTACATTGGCTGTGACCCGCCCCTCCGCCCCCCCCCCGAAAAATTCTCTTACTACGCCACTGTATAGACCAGACTTTTTTCGCTTCTAACACGTTCCCTCGCCATGGGTGAAATGGCGCCAAATGTTTGTCTGTGGGTAAAAAATTACGGAATCATAATCATTAACACATTTTTAAACTTGACCGACCCAGCCTTAAACTACACTAATTTATTTTCATAAAATAACACCAACAAAAAACATCATCAATTAAATTTTTCTTTTACTACAGGTGACTCAATTAAAAATTGTTAGTAATCCCTTTGCCAAAGGTTTTCGTGATGACGGAACTAATGATGTGTAAGTATTTTATTTGGAATAAAAAACAAGCAATAATTTTGTAAAATAAAGTGCCACACACAAATTTTTTACATATGTACATACATACATACATACATATATATGTATGTTTGTATGAAATATGTATGTAGTTCTTTTTTGAGCATAAAGTGCTAAAAATATGACGCTGACGATATTTAACACAAATCCGTCGAACATGCATACATATGTATGTATGTACATATAGTCAGGATCTTATAATTTTAAGCATTTCATACAATAAAACATTATTTATGCATAACACAAATATACAGACACTATGTTGTGTCTTTTTTTTTGTTGATATTTTGACCCAATTAAATTATGCATAAAAAGCAAAAGCTCGACAATATGTTAGACACAAAGACGGCCCTTCGCCCACCGGCAGGGCAAATAGCTTAGGGCCAAAGCAACGTCACATTTAGCCCTAAAAGGGCATCGTGCAACATGTTCCTTAGCACTTTGCGCCTCAATGCAACAGTAGGTGGGTGAAGAGAACTTATGATGTACAATATATACATACATATGTACATATATATATATATCTATATATTACATATAGATACATACATATGTACATTAGATGAGTTTTTTTTTAGATATTCCCTACGGCACCGGAATATGGAAATAGGATGTTTTAGAACAAGTAAACTGAAAAAAAAGTTGACTTTTCCAAAAACAGGATAGAGCTACACCGAAAACCGCGCAAATTCCCAGAATTTCAAGTTATGTTTAGATTTATGTCTGAAAAAAGTTGGGATTTTGCATAAGAAAGAAAATTGATATCCACCCATACGAAGACTTAACCACTAAATCGAATGGCATATTCAGTTTTTTGGTACACTACCCAGGGAAGTTAATAACGCGGCCTAAAGTGACCATTTTCTTTTTTTTCGCATGAATCTTCAACTTCTTGCCCTATACTCTTCCCGAAAGCGGACATTATTTTTTAATTCAGTCACACAATAGGCTGCGTTATTTAATACGCTTTCCAGAAATATATAGTTATTAAAAATCGAATAATATTTGCATGAGTTCATCAAGTATAAGTGAAGTAAAGTCGGGTATAAAATGGGGGCGTTCCTTAAAATTTCTTAAATTTTTTTAACAGTTTTGCTCTTGAGAGCGGTTTTTTGGGTTATTAGTGATAGTTTAATGTGGATGGATAACTCCACAAATCAAAAAAATAGAAAGGTCGTTACCGCGGATAGCGGACAAAAAGTAGAACCGGATGGCGCCAAAACATTTGACTTGACTTTGATTAACTACACAGGCCGACAAAATGAGACCGATTTTTTTGACCACAAACCAGACCATACTTTCCTAAAGGTTTTCGATGCGCTGAATTCAAATCTGGACGCAGAATTGCTCTATCACGTCAGGATTTTGAGATATCCTAACCTAAATGTGCAAAAAACGCCGTTTTTGCCTATTTTTGAGGTTATATATAAACGACAAATTATTTTTTTAAAAAAAAGCACACATAGCATCTTAAAGAAGAAGTCTTTCTCTTACGAATGTCGTTGAGTTTGCTCAAATATCTTTTTTTTCGCTAAGATGGAGCAATTGAAATTTGCAGACTTATCGTAAGAGGTATGTGTTCTACTGCATCATACCTACGTTAATTCATATAAACTTTAAATTGCTCTATCTTAGCGAAAAAAAAGATATTTGAGCAAACTCAACGCCATTCGTTAGAGAAATACTTCTTCTTTAAGATGCTATTTGTGCTTTTTTTTTTACAAATAATCTGTCGTTTATATATAACCTCAAAAATAGGCAAAAACGGTGTTTTTTGCACATTTAGGTTAGGATATCTCAAAATCCTGACGTGATAGAGCAATTCTGCGTCCAGATTTGAATTCAGCGCATCGAAAACCTTTAGGAAAGTATGGTCTGGTTTATGGTCAAATTTCTTGTCGGCCTGTGCTATTATTCTCATTGCGAAGCAACGGGTATTTGTTAGTATTACTATATACCTAAATTAGATATCCGAAAAATTAAAACGTTGTCTTCAAGAGAAATGTCAGTGTTTTCAATAGCTTTAATCAATTTTTAAAATAAGTAAGTTATTTAAAATAGAGCCAAAAAACGTGTTTTTCGCCTCTTTGGGCATGAATATCTAAACAACTGTACGTATTACAGGGTATTACTTCAGATTCGGATTCAGCGCACCGAAATCTTTTAGAAAAGTAGATTTTTATTTCTGTAACAAAAACTTGTCGACCAGTGTAATCAATTTGAATAATAATCGAATGTAATAAAAATCTTTGTCCATTGAAATTTAAGTATATTATTGAAAACTTTTAATTTTATTACTAGAGTGCTGCCTACTGTCGAAACTCGACAGTTTTTCTAGAAGTTTTCTTATGACTAAGGTGCAACTATAGTTTTTGTATAATTGTTTGTTGTTATTGTCACTGTTACTATTTTGTTGTTGTTCCTGTTGATGCTGCTCCTTTTGTTGTTATTTTCACTGCTACTATTTTCTGTTGTTGTTGTTGTTGTTGTTGTTGTTGTTGTTGTTGTTGTTGTTGTTGTTGTTGTTGTTGTTGTTGTTGGTGTTGTTGTCGTTAATCGTTTTCATAATTCTTCTACCTACTTCTTTCTTTCTATTTTTGCTCTTTTCTTTCCTTAATTTCTTTCCTACTTATTCTTTCTTATCCTTATTACTTGACCTTATGTTTTTGTTGTAGTGCTTTTACTACCTTATTACGTTTCTACTTCTTTGAAACTACACACCACATCCAGCCAAACATGTTCAGAATTGCATGATAAGTTTGGTAAAAACGTACAAAGTCAGGTACTTATGCTTGCGCATTGATACAGCTCTGTTGTGTGCAAAAGCATGCAACAACAACCACACGGCAATTTTCCAACGACGACTGTGGACGCATTTTCCAACCAAATTTCATGAAAATTGGCGCAGTTCTATTTGAGAGCAATACCTTTCTAATGGTGTGCTTAGTTTTAAAATCGGTTCAGTAGTTTCGACGGAGAAGATGGAACAAAATTTATGTTAGCGTATTAATAATAGTACCTGGATGACCGAGCTTATCTCGGGCTGCCATTTTTTCGCAGGTCCTCGCAAGCGAAATAAAAAGTGGAAAAATTAAACCCCTTGTAGGTATACTAAATTTCATGAAAATTGCTGAAGCCTTTTGTGCGATCCAGAACTAAAGTAAATCCGACTGGCTTGGCCGTGATACCTCTACCTCTTCATGTCCTTCGCCCTCTACTTTTCTTTTCCCTTCCTCTTTATCTTTCATCTCCGTTTCCTTTTCTTTTCCTTTCCTTTCCAAATCGCTCTCCCTAACCCCTCCTTTTCTATCACCCTCCTATTCGCTCTCCCTTCCCCTCTCCCAATCTCTCTCTCACCCCTTCCCTCTCCCGTTCTATATTGGTTTCCTTCTCTTCTCCCTTTCCCATTTCCATTACATTTCGACTTTTCATGTTCCCTTTACTTAGGAAACCAGGATGAGCATTACATCGAAGAGATCTCTATATTGAAGCCATGATTCCCAATTTTCGGAGTCATCTAGGTTCAAGTCCCCACTAAGACCTTTAATTTGATACCAATATCGCTCAAAAATATTCGAGGGTCAACCGGGTCCACGTCTTGACCCATATCCGGGGACCCGGCCTAGGCATTACAATTAAAATAGTTCTATTTCAAAGTCCTCATCAAGACCTTTGATTCGATACCAAGGGCGCTCAAGAACATTCGAGGTTCAACCGGGCCTACGTTTTGACCCATATCTCGGGACCCGGCCTAGGCATTACAATTAAAAGAGTTCTATGTTGAAGTCCTCATCAACACCTTTCACCTGATACCCATATCGCTCAGAGACATTCGAGGTTCATCCGGGTCCACGTTTTAATTCATATCTCGGGACCCGGCCTAGGCATCACAATTAAAAGAGTTGTATGTTGAAGTCCTGATCAATACCTTTCACTCGATACCCATATTGCTCAGAGACATTCGAGGTTCATCCGGGTCCACGTTTTAACCCATATCACGGGACCCGGCCTAGGTACTACAATTAAAAGAGTTCTATGTTGAAGTCCTCATCAGGACCTTTCATTTGATACCCATACCACTCAGAGGCATTCGAGGGTCATCCGGGTCCACGTGTTGACCCATATTTCGGGACCCGGCCTAGGCATCACAATTAAAAGAGTTCTATGTTGAAGTCCTCATCAAGACCTTTCATTTGATAGCCATATCGCTCAGAGACATTCGAGGCTCATCCGGGTCCACGTTTTGATCCATATCTCGGGACCCGGCCTAGGCATTACAATTAAAAGAGTTCTATGTTGAAGTCCTCATCAACACCTTTCACCTGATACCCATATCGCTCAGTGAAATTCGAGGTCATCCGGGTCCACGTTTTGACCCATATCTCGGGACCTAGCCTAGGCACCACAATTAAAAGAGTTCTATGTTGAAGTCCTCATCAAGACCTTTCATTTGATAGCCATATCGCTCAGAGACATTCGAGGCTCATCCGGGTCCACGTTTTGATCCATATCTCGGGACCCGGCCTAGGCATTACAATTAAAAGAGTTCTATGTTGAAGTCCTCATCAACACCTTTCACCTGATACCCATATCGCTCAGAGACATTCGAGGTTCATCCGGGTACACGTTTTAACCCATATCTCGGGACCCGGCCTAGGCACCACAATTAAAAGAGTTCTATGTTGAAGTCCTCATCACGACTTTTCAATTGATACCCATTTCGCTCAGAGACATACGACGGTCATCCGGGTCCACGTTTTAACCCATATCTCGGGACCCGGCCTAAGCATCACAATTAAAAGAGTTCTATGTTGAAGTCCTCATCAAGACCTTTCATTTGATACCCATACCGCTCAGAGGCATTCGAGGGTCATCCGGGTCCACTTGTTGACCCATATCTCGGGACCCGGCCTAGGCATCAAAATTAAAAGATTTCTATGTTGAAGTCCTCATCAATACCTTTCACTTGATACCCATACCGCTCAGAGGCATTCGAGGGTCATCCGGGTCCACGTGTTGACCCATATCTCGGGACCCGGCCTAGGCATCACAATTAAAAGAGTTCTATGTTGAAGTCCTCATCAATACCTTTCACTTGATACCCATATCGTTCAGAGAAATTCTAGAGTCATCCGGGTCCACGTTTTGACCCATATCTCGGGACCCGGCCTAGGTACCACAACTAAAAGAGTTCTATGTTGAAGTCATCATCAAGACCTTTCATTTGATACCCATATCGCTCAGAGACATTCGAGGCTCATCCGGGTCCACGTTTTGACCCATATCTCGGGACCCGGGATAAAAGTTAGGAAAAAAATTAAATTTTTCGGGAGAAAACCTCCGAAGCTCCCTGCATACCAAATTTCATGAAAATCGTTGGAGCCGTTTTCGCGATCCTGATTATATATATACATATATATATACAAGAATTGCTCGTTTAAAGGTATTAGATAGATAGATAGATTATAGGGTCTATACACAGTGCGTCTGACTCGCGAGTCATCTGTGTACGTGTTGACTCGCCGCGTCACAGCAAAATATCAAACTAGTTTTGATTTTCTTGAGTCATGCCAGAGTCATGTCGGTGTAAACTACTACATTCACATTTTCACTAATACACCTAAACTGACTCTTGAATCAGACGCATCGTGTATAGACCCTATTATAATTTATTAAGAAGGAATTTATAACATTTTTAGTCTGCTGATTACCTGGAATTTAATTGATTTCATCACGTTACATGGGTACATGGGAGCATCGAATAAAGTGCCTAAAGGTTCAATCGATTTCTATATAAATACCAATAATTTCTTTATAAATTTCTAAAACAATTGCTAAGTTTTGCTCTTTACTATACATATACTGCATTTTTCTACGCAGTACATACATATGTGCATACATATCAAATAAAATACTGATATAAAACCGTGTATGGAAAACGCTATGTGGTATATAAAATTCAATCCCAGCCGAATTTTAACTTTCTGCTTAGCTTGTTTGCATCAACACAAAAATACATCAATTCATAAATAATATAGGCTTTGTAAATTTCTCGAATGTAAACAAAATTTTGAATTGATGGAAGTAAAGTGTGAAAGATGAAATAGTGCAGCTAAACAATTAGAATTGAAATATGAAAGATGCAAACATAAAAAAATGGAGCAGCTACTTAACACTAAAGAAAAACATAAAATAAGTGAACAAACGGGCCTTGTAACTACATACGCATGTGAAGAATACTCAACTTCCATATCGGGAGTAAAGTTTGTTTACAAAAAGCATTTGAGCTATGTTTTACACAATCTATATATATAAAATTGTAGAGGTTTTTTTGTGGGGAAATGGCTCAAAAACTACTGGTCGGATTTTTGCCACATTTCGACAGTTTATTCTTTCGATAAGTCCTCTCGACATAGGCTATATTTTTTTCGCCAGATGGTCGCTATATTTGCAAAATCCGTATTTTTGATGCGATTGTGTCCGTTTTTGACACGTATGTATGTATGCATGTTTGTTATGTAATCAAACACTGTTACAAACAAGTAAGGAAGCCTAAGTTCGAGTGGAATCGAACATTAGATACTCAGCTGTATGTTTTCATAGTTTGTTTGCGTTTGATGGAAACACGGTGTACTTTATATAAAGCGAGTGCTGCATAAAGTGGGCGTAGCCACGCCCATTTTCAACATTTTTATCAGTCATCCAACTAAGCATATGAATATTATTCTTTGTGCAAAATTTCATTCCTTTTTGACTTCTAGTTATAAAGATGTCACGTTACAAATTCCCAAAGAGTGTTCCAGATATATCTTTCTTAAAAAGTAGGCGTGGTCATAAACCGATTTCAATAAATTTTTGCGTGGCTATTAACACATGTTATTAAAGTGTATAAACCAAGTTTCGTCATAATATCTCAATTATTTGTCGAGTTATAGGCTAAGAAATCACGTATATCCCTTTGTGTAAAAAGAGGCGGTGCCACGCCCATTTTCCAAAATTTTTCTATTTGTTGTTTCTGGTCTATTGTAGAAATCAAACCACAAAATTTCAATGAATTATCTTTACATTTGGCAAAGATATCGCTTAAAATGTTTTTATTAGGTCACTTTATAATACCCATATATAAAAGTGGGCGTGGTCGTCAACCGATTTCGCTAAAATTTTCAACATGTATTACCACAAGTAATAAAAGTGTACACACCAAGTTTAGTCATTATATATAAATTATTTGTCGAGTTATGGGCTCAGAAATCTCGTATATTCCTGTTTATAAAAAGAGGCGGTGCCACGCCCATTTGCCAAAATTTTTATGTTTTTCGTTTTATGTCCGCAGTTGGACTCCTGCTATAAAATTTCAATGATATATCTTTATATTTGACAGAGATATCGCTTAAAATGTTTTTATTAGGTCACTTTATAAGAGCCATATATAAAAGTGGGCGTGGCCCTCAACCGATGTCGGAAATTTTTCGTCCAAATATTTGACTAAGTAAGTATATCACGCGTACCAAATTTCATCGATATATCTTCAACGGTTTCTGAGTTATGACATATAAAACTTGCAAGGTTTGACCCTTAATAAGTGGGCGTGGCACCGCCCATTTTCCAAAATGTCATCAAATTTCTTCCTAGGGGCCTGAGCTCAACACGTGGATAAAATTTCATCGCTCCAGCTGTATTAGTGACTGAGATACCAAATTTCCGATTTTTTCTATATAGGAAAAGTGGGCGTGGTCATGGTCCGATTTCGCCCATTTTCAATACCAACCGTCCCAGTCTCGATACCAACCTGCATTTCAAATTTCATCAAAATATCTCAATTTTTGCGCGAGTTAGAGTGTTTACAGACGGACGGACAGACGGACGGATGGACGGACGGACATGGCTCAATCGATTTCTCTTTTCACCCTGATCATTTTGATATATATAAGTCTATATCTATCTCGATTATTTCACTCTGTTACAATCCACCGTTATGTGATTAAAACTATAATACTCTGTGTACTAGTACAGCTGAGTATAAAAATTAACCCGCTAGGTGGCGGTGCAGTCGAGATATTCAGAAAATCCGTATTTATGGTCCGTTTTTGTTCATTTTTGTAACGTGTGTTTGTTATGTAATCGAGAACTCGGGAACAATGAACGAACCCGCTGCATTAACATATTAAGTTCCGCAGACAAAGTCGCGGGCAACCGCTAGTTAAACTATTATTTAATTAGTATAGATAGGTACTAAATCATTCGTTCATGTATTCATCAAATTAATTATTAAATTGCGAAAATTACAGAATTGCAAGCGATAACTAACAAATTAATATCGAAGTATTGTTCGTATTTTATGTATTTTGTCAGCGCGGCCGGTT
Organism: Urophora cardui; assembly: GCA_960531455.1. Taxonomy (NCBI): domain Eukaryota; kingdom Metazoa; phylum Arthropoda; class Insecta; order Diptera; family Tephritidae; genus Urophora; species Urophora cardui. The sequence continues at coordinate 143,376,553 of OY482671.1, read as the reverse complement.
CAATGGGCATGTCACAAATGAGTCACGAGAGTCAGGCGAGGTTGAAACAGCATCATCATCACCAGCAACAGCTACAACAACAGCAGCAATTAAAAGCCACAACCAAAGATGTGAATTTAGGTAAATAACTACTCAATAACAAGATTCTTCAGCGTGCAACATATCGCACCCTAAATCATAAAGTGGCACAACTCCAAATTAAAAAATTTTCAGGAGAGCCAAAAAACTTTTTTTCATTACAAGCAATCGTATGGCAAAGAGCCAAGTATAATGGTTATTTTTCGGTCGAAAGTGACAGTTATTCCAAAAGTTTTTTTTGGCAATCGCTAGAGATATGTTCCGTACATCCGTTTATGAAAAAACTCGATTTCGAAAAATTTTGAGTTGTGCCACTTTTTGATTTAGGGTGCGATATGTACATACATATCTGTGGCCACAAGCAAAAACCGCTTAAGTTGACTTCGGAAGATTTTGAGTTATACATATATACCAGGTTATTTTCCTTTTAATACTCTATATTTCTGTAAAATCGTCATACCTATAACTTAATTCAATCAAAAGATATAAATAATAGAGGTATATTTTGGTTTATTTGTAAAATTTGATCGTAAAATTGTGGATGGTTCACTGATCTTGCGTCCATAGTTTTTAATCGACTTTTATGATTTGTTCAGAAACGCGTTCGAATATAAAAAATAAAATTTTTCTCGAAATCACATTTTTCCACTTAAGCGATTATTGCAAATTGCCACAAATATATACTTACGTACTATGGACATATGTATCGATATACATACACTGAGGGAAATGACAACATAAATCTTACAAAAACGACGTTAACTCAACAAAAAACATTCGTGATAGTCAGCCTACCTTGAAAATTGCTATTTTCGGATTTTACACACTCAGAAAAAAAAAGAATAAATAAATCTTTTGTTTGCATTTTTCTCTTCATCCTCCTTCCGTTCGGTTTCCACGTACAAATATGTATCTTCACCATCGCTTGTTTTGCATTGCGGCACCTTCTCTTCGCCTTCACTGCTTGCTATTGCGTTCTCTATTTTATATTCTCCTCCAGATTCGAATCATGACATTAAAATCAGATTCATCAGAAGCATTCATGAATTACAACTCACGTATGCAAAGCAACAAGTAACAAGTTTGATATTTCATATTGAAAACAAATTGTCAGAGCTTCTGTTGTACATATTTGTGTTATTTGCAAATATATTGAAAACAACCGCCACAAAAATTTTGCGCGCGTTTTGGTTCCTCTGTCAGCGCTGCCGATCGCTGATTTGATATGACAATGCCCGCTTTAAGTTGACAGTGTAGCCATGCCAAATTGGAAGTGCTAATGTTGAAATGAAATTGTTAAGTTACTTTTACAACAAACTATTGCTAAATTGACCATTTTACATTTAAACCAACTGAAAAATATTTGGTTACTTTATATAAAAAGTGTGATTCAACACGAAATTAATCAACAATGAAAAATTTAACATTGTCACTGTTGGGTGTTATTTTTACAAGTCTCTTTTTCCCTCAGTGTATGTACATATATGATAATATCACCCCTAACATTCGACAACTCAAGGCCACTTCGTAAATCTCTCAACACTTGCATTTCACACTGCTAATAATAAATGTGTTCCTCTTCCCTTGCATTAACAATAATAATAACCTTTCGATTTAAAACACAGTCGCTGAATTGGAAAACCATCAGAATGCATTGATCTCAGCACATGTGATTCAACCGATAAACGATTCGGCAAATGCGGCAACCGTCGCCAATACATCACCGGAATTGTTGAGCTATCAACAATGTCTCTCGAATGGCAGCAGCATTAACGGTCATCACCATCAGCATCCGCATCAACACCAACACCAACACCATCCCCATCATCATCATCAACTTCATCATCATGATCAGCAACAGAATGTCTCACCAAAGCTAGATCACACAATACCAACGTCCGTTACGACAACTCCCAGCACCACTATAGCCGTCGCCAGCAGTGCGCAATCCAGTCCCTACACACAAGCCACATTCACCACGCACAATGGTGTTGGCGGTAATAGTAATGGCTGCAACGACACCAGTGCCAACACCAATCTCATGCCACCCCATATGCATACGTCGCATTTGAATATGAATTTAAGTGCCACCGCTACCGTGGCACCGGGTCAAATGATGCCGACAGCCGTCACACAATCGCATACGCTGTCACATCACCATCAACAAGCGATGGCAGCGAATATTTACTCCACCATCGGTCAGCCATATGCAAATGAGAATAGCCAATTTGGCGCGATCTACCATCATCAGCATTATCATTCGAGCGGCTATGGGAATCCTTATGATAAGCTCAAGATGCCGTCCGGTCATGGTATGCGTTCGGTATCATCAGCTACCGCGGTTACTAATAATTCAACAGCAATGGCCACAGCGGCGGCGGCAGCAAGCGCTGCATACGGCATTAGTAGTTATCAATCGTTTTATGGTTCACCACATCAAATGATGCGACCAAATGCTTATATTGATTTGGTTCCGAGGTAAATGCATTTAGTTATGTTTATAAAGTTTCTATCATAGTCAAGAGAAACTGGAGTTGTACAGCGCTGCTAAAATTCTAATGCAATTGATGAACGCTTTAAAAGCCAGTCTCCACATAACTCGATTTGCCAGCGAAACATCTAGCAAAACATCTCGCTAAATAACCCGTCTCCACATGGCTGATCGTTATTCAGTTTAACATTTCTCTTTCTTGTTCTTCTTAAATGTTTGCATGTTTGCTTATTTTTACGTTTTTGTTTTGGTCTGTATGAGACTTCGATAGATTTTTGATACAAAATTAGAGTAGGCATCGATATCATCGCGTTTAGCAAGAGGATTGAGAACGAAAGAAGTGTTTGAATCTTCACTCGCTCTCAGAAATTTGTATGGAAATTGGCGAGTTTCTGCACTCGTTTTGAGGTCGAAACATGATTGAGAGAGCGAGTGCTGAAAAAAGAGCGAAACACGTTATGTGGAGACATGGTATAAATGACTATGACGATTAATTTCGTCTTCATAAGTCAACAAATCAGTAATTGCCTATAACTAAAGATTCTTAATGTATGAGTATAATAAATAAACAATTAGATAATTTCACGACAGCATTATTGAAAAGTCGTGTTCAACCAACTGTGCTAAACAAACCAAAATTTTTAAAATAATTGCTTCAATTTACCTATCATAAACAATTTAGCAATAAAAAATACACCCGATTATGCCTTGATTAGTCTTGATGTAAACAAGTGTACAAAATTTTACTCGTATCCAATCACTGCAGATCCTAATCATTATTTAACAGTTCACGGCGAGTGATAGAACTAAATCAGACCAGTGAAACCAGTTGCAATATAATTGATTGTTAATTACTTAAAGCCTAAAGTATAACAAATATTATATTTAGTTATTTTAATTAGCCTACTTACATTCATATGAAAGTATTAACTTATTATTCAAGTATTCTATAAGATCATCATCTATATATATACATACATATATACATATGTATTTATATATCGACGGCTGAGAATAAGAACGCCCTATTTGAAAAATTGTTTCAATAACGTTCTATTTCAGATTTTGCTTCAAAAACGCCCTATTTCAGAGAAAATTCCATATATATTTCTCTGAAATAGGGCGTTTTTGAATAATTGGCTAGCGTAGAACTAAACTGATCTATCTAACAAAATACAAAATTGGAGAAAACAGATGAAACGCGTTTTAATGCGGTGTGCGATTGTTGATGTATGTTAAGTGAATATTGTAAATTATTATGTTAGCTTAATAGTTAACTTAACATTCTGCATTAAAAAAAATTATTATAGAAACGTTTTTTATATAATATTTGTTTGTAACAAGAAATCTTGTTACATAGACCACTTTAGAATTTTTAATTTTTAAGGAAGTTTGAACTACAAATTGGAAATTATATGAATAAAACAACAAAAACTATGTGAAAGGAAGTACTTTAATTGCAAAAATAACATACACATGCTCGTAAATGATCACCTCTGCATTAAAAGTAACAGTAACCTAGTTTTCTCCACGGGGGGCTGGTAGAAAATCTTCTGGATTGTTTTCTGTTTCATCTCTGCGGTTTACATGTGGAGAGACAGGTAAAAGGAGTGATTAATCGGTGGTACAAATTTCAACATTTTTTTTATGTCCTGCATTTTTTTGAATTTCAAAACGCGTATGTCGCTGCCCTGATCTGGTGTAAAATTTTGCAAGAACTCTATGAAATCATGTAGGTTCACGCTAGATTTCTTTATATCGACGGATTTATATAATCATATACAATAATCATCATTAAACTGCATCACAGATTCACCCTTGACAAATTTTGCCTTTCGCACTTGGGAAACTTTTGCACCGTCGTCTACTATACTCTGGTAGTCCCTGAACATTGGCCGTAGTTCGTCAAATTACATAAATTTCCCCACCATATTATTAACATCAAAAGGAACATGCTTTCTACAATTTTTAACCAATTCCATCCACTCATCTGGTGTAAGATCATACTGGTCTATGGTAGTCTATGCTAGTTGGACCACTTTAGAATTTCTTGAAATGACAAAAGGACGTGAATTCTAAAGTGACATTTTTATCTTTTGGACACTTTGGTGCAGAAATAAGACCTACATCAATTTTGCACGGATAAATTTATGATTTTCAGGTTCAAAAATGTGCATAACTCGATTTCTGAAAAAATGTTAGATAGACCACTTTAGTTCTACGCTAGCCAATTGTCTGAAATAGGACGTTATTGAAACAATTTTCCAAATAGGGCGTTCTTGAAGCAAAATCTGGAATAGGACGTTATTGAAACAATTTTTCAAATAGGGCGTTTTTCAAACAATTTTTGAAATTGGGCGATCTTATTCTCAGCCGTCGATATAGGAACATATATAAATTGCCCTAATAACTGTTTTTAGTCAATCATGCAAATATGTGTAATAGTTAGTGAATTATTTTATAAGAAAGCTTTATGTAAATAGTGGATTCTAAAAATATGTACATGTAAATATATGTTTAAGAAATATACCTACCTACATATATGTACATACATATGTGTCACACAAAACTTTCTGCATCCTTAAATAAATACACAATTTCATTTTACTAAAACACTATTTTAAATATTCATTCAATCCACGCTTCCATTCAATACTGTACTAAGTCTGAAAACTGTGTTATGCAGGAGAAGCTCTCAAAGTTTAAATTCGATATGAAACTTCAGTTGTATACAACCAGCAAACGCAGGATAATGAGGCATTTGCGCTGAAAGTCATAGTTGCAGATTTTAATACCTGTTGCTTTCGGTTTTCACCAAATGCAAAACAGCATCACACATTTTTTGCATCTTGTTAATAAAACATACATACTATGTATGTACATACATACATACATATGTACATACGTAGATTATTATGCCATGAAAATGATTAGAAGATTAACGCACCAATATCTAAAAGGTGGAATTACATTTTTTATAATTTTTGTTGCATTTGAGTGTTCCCATTGTGTCGCCATTTTATGTCTAAAACGTACAACAAATGCGTGTGTATGTATGTACATATATATACATACATAGATAGGTATTACCAAAAATGGCTGACTACCTGGCCGTTGGTTGGTGTCTTAAATTAAAAAAAAGAAAGAAAATTTATTGTTTGTTTTTTCTTGCATAGTTTAATTTTACTTTCATTGCTTTTGTTTATTAAAAAGAAATTTAAAAGAAACTGAAACATAAACATTGCATTGGACATTATGCATTCATACATATGTATGTATCTACAATAGATGCGTTTTTTTAGATCCTTCCTCTGGTACCGGTGAATGAAAATAGGGTGTTTTAGAATAAGTAAACTGGAGAAAAAATTTCACTTTTGCAAAAACTGAGTGGAATTACAAGGTAAGTTAAGATTTATGTATGAAAAAGTTATGGTTTTCATTTCATTTTATTTAACATTGCACAAGAAAAAAAAATTGATATCTACCCGTACGTAAAATTAACCGCTAAAGCGAATGGCTTATTCGGTTTTTGGTACACTCCTCAGGGAAGGTTATATTGCGGCCTAAAGTGAACTTTTTTTTTCTAACGAATCTTTAACTTCATGCCCTATACATATGCTTCCTGATAGCGGATATTTTTTTAATTCCATCACACAGGAGGCTGCGTAATTTAATGCAGTTTTCAAAAACACATCCTGATCAAAAACCTAATAATATTTAAATGATCTAATCAAGCTTAAGTAAAGTGAAGTCGGGTGTAATAACATAATAATAATATACACACTGGCGCTATTATAACTCTGATGAGTTGTATGGCCGAGCTTCTCTCCCAATTCAAGATGTGCTCCTTAACTTTGGTTTTTCCTTAGGGTTGCCAGACGTACTGATTTGATCAGTACAATACTGATTTTTCGTGCTCCGTACTGATGGTTTTAAAAATCTTAAGAAATACTGATTTTTTGGATTTTGTACTGATTTTTAGCCGACACAAAAAAAAATTCATTTTTATCACCCTGCACTGTTTTTAATTTTCCAACTATTTTCATTTGACGTTTGTAATGCAGTGGTTATGCTTACGACAATACTCGACGAGCAACGTGTAATTGTTGTTGTGCACTCCGACGAGTGAGCGAATTTTCGAACTCTCAAATCGATCAAATTTGCCGGGTGCGCTCTAATCATCGATTTAAGCGTAAACACCAATCACCGATGACGAAAATGTGTCCGAATTTCATCGGTGTTTTGCTCGTAAGCATAACCACGGCATAACCATGAAACACTTAGGAAGGAGGAAGCAACGCGAACGTTAAAAGTCATAGAAGCATGATTGACTGTTAACGATACGAAAACAAAAACAAAATGCCAGTAATAAAGGCGATTTTCTCCGCATATATTGTTTTTTTTTTGGAAGGCAATGTACTGATTTTTTCGGGAAAGGTATCTGGCAACCCAATTTTTCCTACTAATTGATGGACCTATGCCGGCTCCGTACGGCGAATGCATTTTTTGTGAGAAGCTATTTCATAACAGTAATACACTCGGAGGGTATGCCGCCTACTACCGAGAGGTGACCGCTATTTCTAAAAATCCAATAATTGGATTTTAATTAATTAGATTTTTTTTTGGTTTTTGTCCGGACTGGGACTTGCACCCGGGACCTCTGGTATAACAGGCGAGTACTCTACCCACTGCAACACAGCGGCCACTGTGAAGTCGGATATAACAGGGCTGACCTGTTAATATTTCTAAAAAATTTTTAAGAATTTTGCTCTTGAAAACAGTGTTGTGGATTCTTAGTGATAATTTTTTAGATGGATAACTCCACAGTAATTGCCTATAACTAAAGATTTTTAATGTGTGAGTATAATAAGTAAACAATTAGATAATTTCTGGATAGTATTATTGAAAAGCCGTGATCAACCTTGCTAAACAAATTAAAATTCCTAAAATGATTGCTTCAATTTATCGTAAACAAATTAGCAATAAAAAATACAGCCGATTAGTTATGCCTAATTTCTTTCCTTCTTGATTAGTCTTGATGAAAATCAAGCACATTACTCTCTTACCAGGTTCCTGTTTACATTTTATTTTTTTCCTTATGATTGACAACGTGAGTAAATCGATTAGCTAGGTACCCAGTGGCGGATTAAAGGTCCAGAGCGCCCTAGGCAGCCACTTTCTCGGCGCCCCTGTACCGACCATAAATGGCCATCATAATACTATAAATTTAACTACCTAGTTGTTTTACACCCTAAGAGCGCTTTCACATTACTCGGTGCGGTATCAGATCGACATTTTTGGTTTTTACCGAAAGTATACCGAAACCTTACTGACCACATGAATTTCAATTGGCACTTTCACATTAGTGTTGCATACATGAAATCGGAGCGGATTAATTTCGGTATACCGCAACGCGGTAAGACCGGTCAGTAAAATTTGAGGAATTACTGCATACATTTTTGCGGCGTGATAAAAGAAGAAGAACAAAGTCAGTAAAAAACTCGTTTCGGTAATAAATGTAGCAAGTTATAATGTCTTCGTCTTCGCTAGAAGACATTATTGTTATTATTGAGTGATTTGTTGAAGTTAAAAATTTTGTTTTGCAAATTTCGATGTTTGTTTTCTTATTTTCTACCGATTACGCACCGAAAGTATTCCCACAAGTGTGAAAAACACAGCAACGCGGAATCGTTTCGGTAAGCCGAAAATACCGAGCAAAAAATGTCGATCCGATGTCGTACCGAGTAATGTGAAAAGGCCCTTATAATCAAAATCTTTCCTCTTTATAATATTAGTGTAGATGTAGATATAGATGATGTAAAAGCTTAGATAATTTGTTAATCTCTACATATAATAAAATTGTAACAGGTCTGTACATTGCAGATATCGAGAAAAAAAATGATTGGGGGAAGCATTATTAAGCCAGTAGAATCCAAATCAACCATTTTTAGAATTTTTGTCTGTCTGTCTGTCTGTCCGTATGTTTGTGACCGTATCACTGAAAATGTGCTGAATGGAATTGAATGAAACTTTTTTTATTGGATTGCTAGACGCTCAACTTAAAGTTTAAGATATTATTTGTTTCGATGTCTCGACCGGTTTCGGAGTTATCGGCCAATATGTGCACCAAAATGTGTTAGTACAATATGGATATCAAACGAAAGGTGTTTATGAATGCTGCCATAAACCATTTGATTAATTTCAATACCTAAACTGGCTTCGGAGATATCTCATAAAATGTGAACCTTCTTAATCTCAAAATACTTAATATGGCTATTTTGTTATAAGAAATAAAATAATGGCTACCTCGTAACCGACGTACAGAGTGTACTTATGTTATGGAGCGATAAATTCTCCTCATTGATAAATTACGAGGGAGTCGTCGAACCCGATACCACAATCCCTGACGATGCACAAAACATATGTCAGCGATGAACAGCACGTGCGGTGTCAGCTGAAGCTTACTGTCCCGTAGGGTGTCAAAGTTGTACAGACCGTCGTATCGTGGATAGGCGAGTTGGTTTGCACTCAAGTGTGCATAAAATGGTTGCCAGAGTATGTAGTATATATTTATTTTCTCAATAGATCTCTACATATCGTAAGATTTATTGGCAAAGTGGAGATAATGGGTCGTATTAATAAACAAAAAGCAATTGCTATTTCTCAAATTTTTTGTAATTTGACAAAAATTTGTATGAAGAAACTTTCAAAATTTGAGAAAAAGGCTTGAAAAAGTAATTGCTTTTTTATTAATATAATCTAATATTTTGATAATCGCCAAAAAAGTCGCCATCGCCAATTTTCATAAATTGGTCGCCAAAGTTTGTAAAAAATCGCCAATTTGGCGACAAATCGCCAGTACTGGCAAGCCTGACGACGCAACAAATGCGCAATATTGCACAATATATCGATGCTTGTGCAATATAATCGATTTATCTATTATCGATCTATTATAGATCAGCTTTAATTCTTAATCGTCGATATGTTATTTTCTTTATTTGTTTAAAAATTCTGAGCTCGCGCGCCCCTTATAACTACGCGCCCCTAGGCAAGTGCCTAGTTTGCCTTAGGGATAATCCGCCTCTGTACACGGTAGGCAGGAAGCGACGATAGGTTGCATGAAAATGTCGAGAAAAAAGGAAAGTGGGGTTGTGTTATGTGATGTTTATAGATGAAACATCCGTTGAAATTAAAATCCGAGCTGCTCCTTTTTCAAGGATATCCACATTTTTTGTTTTTTTTGAAAGGATCAAATATTGAGGAAATCGAATATTCGCCACCGTCCAAATTTTTCCGATTTCAATACATTATTTGGTCGCTAAGGGATACAAAAAAAGGTATTAAAAAGAAAAATGGACACCTGTAGTGGAAAAATCCAATGTGAACAGGACCTAAAGGATAACCACTGAAATATAAAATAACACAAAAAGTACCCACATTAATTTGCGTATAACTCCTAAAATGTTAACTCTACGTGGAAATTTCTTATTATATGTTTCATTCAGAATAAATAAAGAAATATTTCTTTAATATACAATTTTGATGTACCTGCAGTGCTTAATGTACTTTTGTGCATCTAAAGTGAAAATTTCAAAAAAAGTACGTTTTTTTTATGGTGCTATTTTAAGTTCAAATATTTTTCTAGTTTATGTAAATATTTTAATCTAATGATCCAACTCTCATTTCTACATATCTCTACGTTAATACTAAAAAAGAGTTAGAGCTGAGATACGCGCTAGCTGTGCACGGTGGGCGGGAAGCAACAATAGGTTGCATGGGAATATCGTAAAAACGATGGTCCAACGAATATGTGCCTAGCTGTGTGCTGGTACTAATTTTCGTTTAAAAAAAATGTTGGAGATTTTATTCACGTTTGCTGTGTGTTTATGAAGTATATTAGAATATCATTTTACGTAAGTGTTTAGCCGGCGATCGTTTTTTCGATATTTTCATGCAACCTATTGTTGCTTACCGCCCACCGTGCACAGCTAGCGCGTATTTCAGCTCTAATTCTTTTTAATATTAACGTATAGATATGTAAGAATGAGAATTGGATCATTAGATTAAAATATTTACATAAACTAGAAAAATATTTGAACTTAAAATAGCACCATAAAAAAAACGTACTTTTTTTGAAATTTTCACTTTAGATGGACCAAAGTGCATTAACCACTGCAGGTACATCAAAATTGTATATCAAAGAAATATTCCTTTATTTATTCTGAATGAAACATATTATAAGGAATTTTCACGTAGAGTTAACATGTTAGGAGCTATACGCAAATTAAAGTGGGTACTTTTTGTGTTATTTTATATTTCAGTGGTTATCCTTTAGATCCTGTTCACATTGGATTTTTCCACTACAGGTGTCCATTTTTCTTTTTAATACCTTTTTTTGTATCCCTTAGCGACCAAATAATGTATTGAAATCGGAAAAATTTGGACGGTGGCGAATTTTCGATTTTCTCAATATTTGATCCTTTCAAAAAAAACAAAAAATGTGGATATCCTTGAAAAAGGAGCAGCTCGGATTTTAATTTCAACGGATGTTCCATCTATAAACATCACATAACACAACCCCACTTTCCTTTTTTCTCGACATTTTCATGCAACCTATCGTCGCTTCCTGCCTACCGTGTGTAGGTACCTACACAAAATCATAACATTTAGTTAGCGTGACATTTCAGAACAGTGACAGCGAAAACATTATTAATGGTACTTCTCGAGGCACAAACATATGGCTGTCAAAAAAGAAGACAATCAAAAGTCAAACTATAACTGAGGGATATTTATGACAGCGTATGTACATATGTATGTATGTCATATGTATGTACCCTGTAGTAAATTTGTTTCACTTCTGAATGATCATTGATAGCTTTATTTGAAAAATAATGATAAAAAGTTCAACTGTTAAACATTTTAAATATTAATTTTTAACAAAAATTTTTCAAACAGCACAGCTGGCGATAATAATTGGGCCAAACCAAAAAAAAGGACAAAAATGTAGGTTCCTACTTTATTTCAAGTATGGGTAAAACCAAAAATAGGAAATATTTAGTGCTTTAGCTTCCGACTGTTTGTTATACATATATACAAACATACATATATAAGTACATACATTTTTCAGCACAAAAAAATTAAATATGTCCACATATCCGCTGATACTTTTTCAAAATTTTCAAAATAAACAATATAAATGCCAAAACTAGAAGCAACACTTGCACAAACGGAAAACAAATCGAAAATCAAACGATGAGACAGACAAAAAGTTAAATGGCATAGGTACACACCCATATGTACCAATGTACATCCTCAAATATTAGGCCATAAATCGCAATTCGAGTGTAAACAGATTTGTTTGTTTTACCGCGTCCCATTTGTCACACGAATAACGGCTACGGTATCATATTCAAATGTCCATGTATGTCAAAACAAAAAAAATAATAACAAGTAAGGCAGTGGAACCGAAAATTGTACACCCAACTGTGGTGGTTTACTTACATCACAAGCATATATATGTACATACATATCGCACGTTTTATGCAATAGGGATTTAACTCAAAAAAAAATTTTTTTTGGGAAAACGCAAACAAACTTTTATATAATTTCAAAGAGTTTCCTCCTACGGCTAACTACAAAATCACTTTTATTTCGGCCATTTTTATCGTTTTGAGTATTTTATAAGACTAGACTCAAAGGGAAATATATGGCAAAATCCCAGAAATCGAAAATTTCGAGTTAAATCCCTATTGCATAAAACGTGCGATATGTACATATGTATGTATGTACGTATCATAATTTGAGGACACACAGTTGGGTATACAAAAAATATGGTTAAAAACAATCAGAACTTAAAACGATACAAAAATCACAAAATTTACTCTTGTTTAACTAAATCGACACACATCCCCATACATATGTATGTATGTATGTAGATATTCATGCAGCATCTTCAAGTGCCACAGATATCACTTGAACCACTTGAATTACCCACACGTTCTACCGCACACACATACACATGCACACCTTCCCCAACAACCCAAATCAATTGGCGTTTGGTGCTGGATTTGTCGCTTTGCTGCCGAAACTCTGTGAATATCATGAGCATGCCAACAATAACAACAACACGTTGCTCCACTGGCATTAGTTATGTAGATAGGAAAACCATGCGGTAGGTCGATCAATGTCTCATTGAAATTTGTGTATATTTTATCTATGAATGCCTTCAAATGGATTGAACATGTAACCCGTAAATCTTATCGGTTATGCGTGTGCCCTGTAGGGTTGCCAGATGTACCCCTTTGGGGGGATCCTTTTTGACTTGGTGTTCCCCTATCTACGGAAGGCTCCGTAGATACCCCTTTTTCGCTATACTCCTAATATCCTTATAAATTCTATTTTTTGCTAAGTGAACATGATGAGATTGGCAAAAATATTTTGAAAAGCTTGAAAACCAGTGTCAAATATGACTAAATAAGTGAAACATAAATATTGTATACATACTTACATACATATATATTTATGTAATTAAATGAATGTGTATATTAATTTTTGCTTCAATTTCAAAATAAGGTAAATTAAACGAAATTTTATCAAAATTCTAATTTTTTTACTAGAAGTATTTTTGTAAAACATACGTTCAAAAGTCTGTATGGATGAAATTTCAAAATTGCCAAAAATTCGGAATTTTTTTAGTGAATTTTAAGTCACTGAGCTACGAAGCGGAATACTCAGAAAATTCAAAAAATTTTAATAAAACTTTAATGAAAATTTGTTTAGTGTTTGCCCAATATTTGCACAAAGTTTTAATTGATATTGTTTATATCATCCATATGTATGTATCTCACTCTAAATCATAAAGTGATACAGCTCGAAATTCAAAAATTTAAAACGATGAAGTGCTTTTTCTTTAAAAACAAGGCAAATTCATTATATGGTAATGGCAGGACGAATTCGGCAATATTCGCCTCGATTCGCTTTAAGTTTTTGTCCATCTGAATGTCAAACTCAAAGTAAAATATTTCTTTGTATGACATTCTTCTGTACACGGCGAGTTAAAAACGAGAAGAAGAAGACGTCAGCTGTTCACTTACCATTACCATATGAATGAATTTGCCTTGTCTACAAGAAAGTCTATGGAGAGACATACGCAGGGATGCCACTAAGAATTTTTTTTTCCTACCAAAAACCTACCAAAATGACGTCGAGCCTACCCATTTTTTTTTTTTTTAATATGAGATTTAACCATATTCAACAAATTCATCTAGGGAAACTGTGCCAGTAACCGACCACCCCGCAGTAACCGGACACTTGTTTTTTTACCGCTTAAAATAAAAAAAGTTTATTATTTTTTTCTTTTTTTTTGAAAAAATTTACTTTTATGCTTGTACAACAAATGCAGGTTGCGTTTCAAACTGAGTTTCTGAGCAAAGCCATACTCGGACAGGTTGGAGGAAATCAGGATTTACATTTTGTGGAATAACATTTGAGAAATAATGAGGGCAAGCAACTGATCCTCAAGGAAATGTTAGAAGATTTATCGAAGGAAATAGCGGGCATTGTTTCCACTTGGTACAGCAAACACATTTACTACCTACGTAGGTCTGATGACTTGTTGTGATACCACGTGGAGCTATTCATTACACACCATGTATACGAACAACCTGGTTTGCTTCGCATAGCGTAAAATATCAGATGCCTTTCTGTTTTCAATCTCCTCCAGCTGTGTTTGTGGAGGCAAGCGTGCCTGGAGTTGGACAGCGCGGGACAAGAGTATAGGTAGTGCCCTACGCATTATATTTCATCATCCCTGCAGATGCGACAGAAATTGTTTGTGCGCGTTCCATGGATCCTCATGAGGCAGTGGTCTGTTGTTATGCCAGCTAGAGGCCAATGTGGGGACGGCTGAGAAGAGATATGTATGTATATTCGGACAAAGTCAATGAGTATCCGGAAAGTATAGAAGCTCTAAGAAAACGTTTCTATTTAGCAGAGTTTTGTGACAAAGCTCTACTGAAAAGACACGTTTTCTCAACAGTGTTGTGGCAAATCAATGATGTTAGTTGAACGAAGGCAAAAACCTACCAAAATTCAAATCGTCCTACCAACCTACCAAAAGGTATAAAACCTACCAGTTTTGGTAGGAAAAGCCCAAAAGTGGCATCCCTGGACATACGAGTATAACGGTAGTTTTCCAGGCAAAGCCTATGGGGAAGAATTTGGGGAAGTCGCCAGATTATAAAATGGAGAAAACCCGACTTAAAAAATTTCTTACGAAAACTCGGTAATTTAAAAATTCTGCACGAAAAGTAGCACTATAAATTTTTGCCTGACAGAAAAAGAAACAATAATTTTATATGCAATTCGTCACCCAAAAGTCGAAAATGCTACTTTTCTAAAAATTTAAAGTGCTAGTTTTCGTCAGACACAAAAAAGCGGGTGGTAGTTTTCGTACGGTACGGCGATTAAACATACCTACATAAGAATTTTTTTTTGTTCAAACGGTATTGAATTTTTACTTTTGATCTCTTTGTTTTTATGTCAAATAAGTGAATAAACCAATTTTTTGTTTAATACATTTTGTTTTATTTGGCCCCCCCCCCAAAAATACCCCATTTTTTCTAAGTTATACCCCGAAATCCCCTTTTTGGTCTCGTCGATCCCCCTTTCGCCATTTTTCATCTGGCAACCCTAGTGCCCTGTTGCCTAAAAATCAAAAACAAAAAAGTCCTTCAGGAAGAACATGCAAATATGCACACTATCGCAAATGATCAGTAAAAGTGACGGTGTCACATTGCAACGTCTGACATTTTGCTGGTGAGACGTTTTGTATGTGATTATACGGTGAAGTGAAGAAGGAGTTTATGTACCTATATGTACATATGTGCAAAGACAAGAATAACTAGTACAACTCTTAATGCGGTGCACGCCGATGTCATTTGGAATAGCTAATTTCAAATGTCACTGAAGGAGAAATTTTGTTATGTTTTTGTTTTCTGTGAATTTTTAACCTTTTTAATCGCTGATGGATTTAACATGCATGTTTACACACATATATCCATATATGTATATAGTACTTCTATATTGATAGTATTCTATCTGTGCAATGTGTATGAATTCATCCAAAAATTTTGTGCCACTGGCAGTTCTGCGCATGCGCCTCAATTACATTTAATGTCATCTGTGAATATGTGTGACAAATACATTCAATTGAGTTCAGAGGCGTTTGAAAAAAAAATTTAAAGGCATCATTGTGTTCTAGGGGACTTATACCCCTTTGATTTTAGTTTTTGAATTTGTTTATAATTAATATAAGAATTTTGCAACATTTATTTTGAGATGCAAACTTTTGTGAATTTTTTTAATGAAAATTAGTGGAAATGTTCTAGAAAAATCAATTTTCTATGCACTCATATTTTTATGAATCGCGGCGGAAAGCGTTTCATTATAAAATACTGTGGTCCGATCCATGGGCATTATATCAAAAAGTAGAATTCTATCGTTTGAGGGTTATGTTTGTAAAGTATGTACATACGTTCGAAGGCCGCCAACACGGTGATCTAAGCAAAAGTACTGCGAATTTCTAAACTGAATAACAGGACAATTTAGACAACGAACTTTTGGACACAGCAACATATGAGCTCCAAAGTTCAGACTATGTTACTCTCCAAACCGAGCTCAACAGGGGACCACAGGTAATAATATAACAAGACGTTCCTATATTTACAGGCGGATATGTTCCCATATTTACAGGCGGATAAAAGGTGGACGGGTGGGAGCTGCAGTGTTTTGTCCGGAGCTTGGGATTAAAAAATCTGTTTGAGTCCCGGACTACTGCAGTATCTTTCAGGCATTGATACGTACAGGCGATTCCCAGTGGATGTCAACTTGCAAGATCGCCAAAATTATACTTCGGTCATACCACTTAAAAACTGCAAACTATCTACTCAGACTTCCTGGAGCAGACTGCAGACTTGCGGTCGCACGCTAACAGGGCACTGTCACCCCAGCTGACGCGCTCAAGATGGGACTGATGCAAAGTCAGGCGTACACGGCATGCATCGAACCCGATGCTGACTATAAAGCCAAAAATACCAGCAAGCTAAAATACTAGAATTAAAATTTGATTTGTTTTATTATAATATATATTAAAAATGTAGTGTGAGGGCAACACTTCTGATTTCTTTTGTATACCATTTCGAGCCATTCAGCTTACGTGAAACCATTGCTTTTACATTTTCAGGTATTAAATCCTACAAGTATATGTTCATGTATGTACATACATAAACATATATTTTCTTGCATGTATATACAAATTAGCAATTGCAAATATCTGTTATACATATGTATATTTTCAATAAAACGAACTTTATTCACCATCATTTCTTCTGCTTCCGAATCTATTAGATTTCTTTCTCTCAAATGACCAAGCAATTCTGTTAAACGTGTTACTCGTTTTTTTTTTTTTTAAATAATTTTGTTTGTTGCGAAACGTTTTGATTATTTTCATTTTCTTATAATTTTTTTTATGTGCCGTCACTGCGGTTTATTTTGAATTCATATGTCATTTTTCAAATTTGATTGCTCGGTTTTCTCTTTCTTTTTTTATATGTATGTCTGTACTGTAATGTTGGCTGATGGAACTCGTAGGTATTACGAATATAGGAGTACTATATATATGCATTTACCTATGTACATATGTTTGTATATGAATAAATGATATACATATATATATGTACATATATGCAAAGGCTTAGACATAAAAATTTAGAGAAGGGTACCTCTTAGTGTTAATTCAATTTATTCCAATTTATTTAACATGAAAAATTGTACACGTAAGACATTGGTCCTTTAATGGTACATCATACATACATAAAACTTTAATTGACTAACAATATAATATATATAATTCTTAAGACTAAAAACTAATAGATAATTATTGGGACAAATATTAGTTACATTAAATTAAATTAAATATGAAATTAGAATAGCATAAAAAATTACACGGCAATTAATTAATTAACATAAAGGAAAATATTTATATTAAAATTAAAGAGAATAAAGCAAAGTTAGTGGAATGAATTTGAAGGTGACTAACCCAAACTTTACTGGTAAAATCAACAAGAATTGTATGTTAATTCTGCATCGCGTTAAACTAAAGAGTAGTGTTAAATATCATTTTTAGAATACTGAACCAATCTGGTCACATTCAGAGCCTTGCAGGGCAAGAATCCAAAAATAGCCAACTAAGTAATGTTGAAAAAATAGGAAAAGGACCAGAGGGGTAGGATCGCATTATTTGCAGATTAACAGCAAGCCAAGCTGTCTCAGAAATGCGTAGTTAAACACACACTTAAAATGCTGAACTGCTATTCAAAATTTTGTGAGGTTCTAAAACCCCTCACTCTCCTAAATTGCTACTCATATGGTATATGTATATTCAGCAACTAACTAAATAAAAAACCATTATTTTATCCATTAATTTTCTTCGATATTCCATTCTTTTTACTTTCTTTTTGTTTGACAGCCGTATGTATATAGACAAAACACAAAAAACAGATTTTGTTTCAATTTCAAGTTCAAGTGGCTTGTATGGTGGAATCATCATCTTTGATGTCGTTGAGTCGAGCGTAGCACCCTTTTCAAGCAAAGCGACAAGGCGATTATTTTACTACAGCGAACCGACAAACCGACGCATTGAAGCTAATGGATAGGTGGAGGCCATGCGTGGTTTTATGGTTCAATATGCGTGTGCTATGAGTTTTTTGTGCTTCCTCTATTAAATTTAACAATGTAAACATAATGTATAGATACAATTTGTATTTCTATATAGTATATTCGTACATAAGTATGTACACACATGTAATATCAATGGGCGTCTGCTCAAGTGAATGTGTTAGATCCGCCTACTTTGGTTGGAAACATATTTTTTTTTTTTTTTTTTTTTTGGTTCTTTGACTTTGCACTCAAAGGATGTTGCTGTGTGGCCTATAGCTAGGCTATGGTTGTAACATTGGACGAAAAATTAGTTTTCGGGACATAGAACATAACGCATAATTGGTTATTGTGGTTTGATGACAACTACTGACTTAAGGATATCTGATTGTGAATCTGTTCCAAAAGTGGCAGGCAAATGTTGCAACCAATTACATATGTACCTAGATACATGCACACATCCATACCTACATACATACATACAGCCATCCATACATATGTATGTTCAACAAAGTTAAATGAAATTATTTACGAGGCGTGAACAGCAAATTGCGAAATTTATACATTTTTATAGCGAAAAATGGGAACATTTTAGCGCTAAATGGGGTGCTGATATAAACGCACAAACCTATACACATATGTATGTGTATGTAGTAAGTATGATCATTTGTAAAATATACTCGCATTTTTTATTAAGTGTTGCCAAGGCACTGCATCATTGCACCCGCTGCTGCTGACGACAATTTCAGCAACATTTATTTAAAAATATGCACGAAATTTGCGAGCGCAAATAAATTTCATTTATGCGTGCCGATATAAATACATACATACATATGTATGTACAATGTACATGTCTTTTATTTTGTAAATTGTTTTAACAATTTATCAACGTACATAGTACATATCGTCGCTGCGCCAACAAAAACAGCTATACGTTTTTCAGCAACTTTTCAGGAGAGCAAAAAAACCGTTTTCTGGTGATCCTAGAGAATATTTTTTCTAGTTTGCTTTGTTAACTAATGATACTACACATATGTATGTAATAGACTTGTGCAATTTTTTTTTTACTTTTTTTGGCCAACCACTTCGCATGAAGCATTTGCGCCGTTTTACAGCACATAGCTCTTTTTACAAATTGTTTAAATTTGCTAGTGGGGGTAAGAAATCGTGAAAGATGTGTATACAATTCTTCGCTAGGGTCCGATGCAATTAGCGATAGCTTGGAAATGCATTATTTAATTGACCAGTGCCCCTCCTATTTTGAAAATTGGTCACATACGCTATTTTTAAATAATTTTTTTACACAAAAATAACCTGAAATCAAAAAACAATTATACGAAAATAGATGTATAACTGATTTTACAGAGCATTTCTACTACTGAGAGCATATAGCTGTGTTTGATAACTTCTAACCAAAGAAGGATATCAGAAAACGGGAAATGCAGAAATGTGGCTAGCGGATAGCGCTAAATAAATATGTAATAAAAAAAAAATCGAAAAAAAACATATAACTGAATTTGTTGGCGCAGCGACGATATGCACATATGTATGTACTTGTCTGTATGGGTTATATGATAACCACAAAGCCAAAGAATGCGAAACAAATTGCGGCCACCGCTCATTTATTTGGCCTCATCAATTAGCGCGCCACGCACATTGGCATGCGCCAACGCGCGAACGAACATCCCATCAACTGCTACTGCTACTGGTTGGTTAAGTTTGTGGTAGCACTCAGCGCCGGCTGTTGGCATCATCAGCGCTGCCATCGCTATCACCATCGTCGTCGTCATCACATCATATGAGCGACCGGCAAGCGGCTTCGTCTTGATTCATCGGAAATTGAGCAGATAATTTGAATGTTCAAACAGTGATGTATTTATATGTAGGTGCATACAGGATTGTGCAAAGTGCACTCAATTTTGATTGCATTCAGCCTTGCACTACCCAATCAATTGCACCATCGCTCATCAGTGGAAACCTATGATCGTAGTTAAGGTATTAAGTGGTCAATCTATTTAATAATGGCAAGGAAGTAGACATATACGCCGACAGTGATTCCGGCGGCGGCGGCGCTATTCCAAAAACATTTCGGCGGCGGCGGCGATGCCGGCGTGCTTTTTCGCGCCGGCGCGCCTGGCCCAAATCTACAAATCACAATCCTTATTCAAATATTAATTTTATTTAGTTACCTTAATATCGCTGGCTGAATGGAATAAATAAACTAATTTCCACCTTAAATTGTTGAAACTTTTTTATTAACAGCAAAAAACAATTGTTACATAAACTAAAATATAAAATCATATATATAGTACTTCTATATTGATAGTATTCTATCTGTGCAATGTGTATGAATTCATCCAAAAATTTTGTGCCACTGGCAGTTCTGCGCATGCGCCTCAATTAGATTTAATGTCATCTGTGAATATGTATGACAAATACATTCAATTGAGTTCAGAGGCGTTTGAAAAAAAATTGAAAGGCATCATTGTGTTCTAGGGGACTTATACCCCTTTGATTTTAGTTTTTTAATTTGTTTATAATTAATATAAGAAATTTGCCACATTTATTTTAAGATGCAAACTTTTGTGAATTTTTTTTATGAAAATTAGTGGAAATGTTCTAGAAAAATCTATTTTCTATGCACTCATATTTTTATGAATCGCGGCGGAAAGCGTTTCATGTTAAAATCCTGTGGTACGATCCATGGGCATTATATCAAAAAGTCGAATTCTGCCGTTTGAGGTTATGTTTGTAAAGTATGTACGTTCGAATTCCGCCAACACGGTGAGTACTGCGAATTTCTAAACTGAATAACAGGACAATTTAGACAACGAACTTTTGGACACAGCAACATATGAGGACCAAAGTTCAGACTACGTTACTCTCCAAACCGACCTCAACAGGGGACCACAGGTAATAATATAACAAGACGGATGGAAGAAAGGACTACGAACCAATCGCTATATGTTCCACATATTTACAGGCGGATAAAAGGTGGACGGATGGGAGCTGCAGTGTTTCGTCCGGAGCTTGGGATTAAAAAATCCTTTTTAGTCCCGGACTACTGCAGTATCTTTCAGGCATTGATACGTACAGGCGATTCCCAGTGTAATCGCTTTTTTGGAAATGGTTGCTGCAGATTCGAATGTTTTTAACAACGTCGTCAGGCATCAGACCGCACGCATGCATCCATTATTTGCAAATGGTTTCGTCTTTTGGAAATCTATTTACATATGTATATATATATTTATATAACCAATAATGCACTCAAAACGAAATACGTATGTAAAGCTATTTTATTTATTGTGGAACGATTTTCCGTCATCCCTTGTCAAGTTTGGTTTGGAGACAAACCGGTTTCGGCTAATATGCGCCATCTTCAGTGTCTTCTTTCGTTCGAGAACGAGAGAAGACACTGAAGATGGCGCATATTAGCCGAAACCGGTTTGTCTCCAAACCAAACTTGACAAGGGATGACGGAAAATCATTCCACAATACATCATATTCCTACCCTGTCGGAAAAACAAGCAACCAAAAAGTTACTATTTTATTTATTTTATCCCTTTTGTTATCACAAATATAGCACCGCTTCGACATTTTTTAATTTTTTAATACGAGAATCAAATAATAAATATGTAAATTCCCTATAATTTTTTTTATGTGCCGTCACTGCGGTTTATTTTGAATTCATATGTCATTTTTCAAATTTGATTGCTCGGTTTTCTCTTTCTTTTTTTATATGTCTGTACTGTAATGTTGGCTGATGGAACTCGTAGGTATTACGAATATAGGAGTACTATATATATGTATAAAATAAAGAAAATAAATATTAAAGAATATACACAAATCCATATGTAAGGGTAAATTTAAATTCATTTGCTTATTTTGTATGATAATAAACATGCATACATATATTTACATATGTACATATTTATATATATATAAGACACTTTTAAATAAATATATGTATATACAGTGTTGGAAAAAATAATAGGGACAAAATTTTGCAATTCTCCATTTATTTAATTTATGACCAAATAATAATTACCATATATTGATGCTTACACGGAGAGGACATGCTTCAATGACTCTGGGGTGGTTTTTGTATAATAATTTAATTTTTATGAATAAAAATAATGAAATGTATAATTTAGGTTGGAAATAATAATAGGGACAAACTTTAAATTCGATTGTTTTTTTCAAATAAACTACAGTATTACTGCTGCAGCTAGATTTAAACTAATGTTTAGTTGAAGCTCCTTTATTTTTTATAACTTCCTTACTTCTTCGTGGCATAGGGTTGACCAAATCAGCGCAATTTGCAACTGGTATTAAGTTCCAAGCTTGTTTAATTTTTTTTCCATATCTCTTGCTTATTTTTCCATTTTTGATCCTCCATCGTCTTCTTTAATATTCCCTATAGGGCTGAGGTTCGACAACTGTGAGGGCTACTCAAAAACAGCAACTTTCTTATGTTCAAACTATGAGTTTTCGATTTTGGAGGCATGTTTGGAATCATTTTCGGCATCTAATGATATCAAGGAGGGTTGAAATGGTGCAGTTTTGAGTAGAACAATTAGCAACAGACCTCGATAAAGCTGGGTATCCACATCATAAGAAATTGCTCAAGAAAAAATTGGCATTTATTTCTTAAGTAATTTTGACGTGTAATTTTTTCTTCAAGAAATATATACAATCGTATATATTTCTTGGCAAAACCAGCGTTGCCAACCCCATTTTTCGTCAAAAATTGTAATAGATTTTCTTGTGAAGTGGATACTGCCTAAAGAAAATTTGACACAAGAAAATTTCTTGACCATTTCTTAAGCTTTTTTTTATATGGAGTTTTAGCATTTCTTGTGATGTGGATACCCTGCTTTAGTAGGACTAAATGGAAGAGATGCCAGAAAAGTTCCGTATCTGAGAAAAAATCATGTAACCCAACGAACTGAAATTTTCCAGTAGCTTAAATTCTTTAGGACTGAGGCTAGTAAAGTAGGGAACAGCCAAAGTTTTTGTTAATAACTTTTAACCGGCAAAAAATAAAACATTTCCGCATTCAGCTTCGTGTTCCTGAGGTCAAAACACGTCGATTGGTTCCTTTTTTTAATTTTGAAGAACTTTAGCAGTTAGCAAAACTAGGAAAATATGTAAACATCTCGCTCCATACGGGTATGGCGCGCCAGCGCACGCCGCCGCGCCGATACGCCGATTTCACGGATTATGGCGGCGGCGGCCGATTATGAAGGTAATCGGCGCGGCGGCGGCGGCGTCAATCGGCGGCGTATATGTCTACAAGGAAGTTTATGGGATATTGTGCACATGGAATTAGTCTTAGAAAAGTGAACCAACATTAACACCTATAATCTTATTTGGTACACGAAAAAAACTATGTGTATTAATATAGTTATATGGATACCCCTGTCTGATCTATAAACTATGGATGTAATACCCATATAATGGATGCCAAATCCATATTTCTCTATATAATACAAATTTTTTTTTTATATGGATATGACATCGATAGTTTATGGATCAGACAGGATTATCCATATACATATGTATTTATATTAGGGTGGGGCGAATTGTATGGAGGGAAATTAATCGATACCGCGCCATCGAAATTCGGATTGCTCTCAATTTTCTGAGTAGAAAACTCCCCCACGACATTTGTCTAAAATTAATTTTGATGTTCCGGAATTTGGTTTTTATGGACCGAGACGAATTTTTGAAAAAAAAAAATTGGGCAAAAATCGACAAAAAAAAATAACCAGACCAATGTGCATATCGAATTGAAGCAGAATATAGCCCGATATCCGGTTATGCAGGCTGAATGACCAAAGTCGCATATATTCGCGATTATTTCTTCCTGTTTAAAATATATCTTAATTTTTTTTTGCAAATTTCTTAAAGATAAGTCAATACAATACATATATGAGAAATATTTGAAAATATTAATTTATCTTCCGGTATAGGAAAACTAGAATGCACTCTTTTTTCCTTAGCCCAAAATCGCGGTATGGGATCTCCATGTTATAGTCATCCGATATCGATGATTTTCGCTGACAGCGCTTTGTGTATAATCAATGCTCCAAATCTAAAACTTCATAATTTTAGCTGCAAAAATTGAAGAGTTATACCCCAAAACGTAAATGTATGCAGTTTGGGACTTGTTTTTTTTTTACTTTATTCAACTAAAAAAAAACTCAAGGTTACTCATACGCCATAGCGTACTATTGGAAGCAAAAAACAAATTTCAGAAGCATAAGTCTACGTTTTAGCGAATAACTCTTGAGTTTTTGCAGCTAAAATTCTGAAATTTTGGATTTGTACACAAAGCGCTGTCGGCGAATATCATCGGTATCGGATCACTATAACATGGAGATCCCATACCGCGATTTTCGGCAAAGGAAAAAAGAGTGAATTCTAGCTCTCCTATACCGGAAGATAAATTAATATTTAAAAATATTGTTCCTATATTTTACTGACTTATCTTTAAGAAATTCGCAAAAAATGTAAGATATATTGTACACAGCAAGAGATAATCGCGAAAATATGCGATTTTCAGCATTCTGCCTCCATAACCGGAAATCAGGCTATATCTCGAAAACGGATCTTCCGATTTTCATCCTGATTTCATATCTGGATTCAGTATAAAATTCTGCTTCAATTCGATATGCACATTGGCCTGGTTGTTTCTTTGTCGATTTTTGCCTAATTTTTATTTTCGAAAATTCGTCTTGGTCCATAAAAACCAAATTCCGAAACATCAAAATTAATTTTAGACAAATTTCGTGGAGGAGTTTTCTCTGAGAGGAATCCGAATTTCAATGGCGGGATATAGGTTAGTAAATCGGTCCACCCTAATGTTTATGGATTTGACATCAGTATAGTTTTCTCCGTGTATCAATTTTCTAAACTCCACCTAGAAAACCTGATACATACATACATATATGTATGTATATACATATCGTTGATGCCTTCACAAAACCACTAACCGAACAATTTCAAAACCGTTCTTTTGTACATATTAGGAGTGTTTCTCTAGCCACTAACTAACGTTAATTAACACTAGTTATATAGATTTGCCAGCTAATTGGTGTTTCTATTGTCATCGGTGCACATAGGTAGATTTTCATGTTTTATGCGGCCAAAATTGAATTTTGTGAAGTTGTTACAATTACAGAAAAAAACATACCCACATATTGGAAATAGACTGGGGAACAATAATCCATCGCTTTTTTCCCGACCCCATACTCTGCACTTGCTCCCAGATGGTCGAAACTTAGCATATCTAAAGTTAATATTTTAATTTTTTTTACATATTTTTAATTGCTAGTTTCAACGTGAATATTTATTATTTAAAGCATTTCATTTAAGTAACCTATATGGATCCTAATTCTTCAAGTAATTATTAACACTTTTCAATAATATCCTTGATTTCCAATAAATCTAAGTTTTCAGTTTTAAGCTTTTAAAGTTGGGATATTTTAAAAAAAATTTCAGTCTTTTTTGTGTTCAAAATTTATTTTGTTATATTGCTCTGTCTGACTCAGTCAAATTAACCCTCGGACACGATATCTAGTACAATTAGTATTTTTCCGCCAAAAAATTACGTCGCACAAAGCCGCACTTCACTACTAGATACAGATAATTTTCTTTTTTGTGTTTTATATTTGATTTTAATGTTTATATTTCTAACGCATATCTTGGTTAATGTAGGTGATGCTTGAAAGTAGCCGCGATATATATGACCGATTATTGTTAACTTTTTAGGCAGTATTTTTAGTATTTCCAATTTTTCAAAGTCAAGGGGCTAAGAATTCTAAAGCTAGATTTTTTTTTTAAGATATTTGAGTACGCAATTTTGCAGCTCATTCAATTTTAATATAATAATATGCAACATTCAACTTTTTGAAAATTTTCATTGGCTTTTCGGAAATTTTAATTGGAACGGTCTCACGTACATATAAGGCAAACACCCTTCAGAAAAAAACTTCGACGGAATTTTTCACAGCATTGAGAATTTAATTTTGTTTTTCATATGTACCTACAATAATTTTCTTTTTTGTGTTTTATATTTGATTTTAATGTTTATATTTCTAACGCATATCTTGGTTAATGTAGGTGATGCTTGAAAGTAGCCGCGATATATATGACCGATTATTGTTAACTTTTTAGGCAGTATTTTTAGTATTTCCAATTTTTCAAAGTCAAGGGGCTAAGAATTCTAAAGCTAGATTTTTTTTGAAGATATTTGAGTATGCAATTTTGCAGCTCATTCAATTTTAATATAATAATATGCAACATTCAACTTTTTGAAAATTTTCATTGGCTTTTCGGAAATTTTAATTGGAACGGTCTCACGTACATATAAGGCAAACACCCTTCAGAAAAAAACTTCGACGGAATTTTTCACAGCATTGAGAATTTAATTTTTTACACTAAAATTGGTTGGCTACATAACAGTACACTTAGAAATCTCCTAAAAATCTTCTATAAATTCTGGCCGCGCTTTGAAATTTTTAATCCACTTTTAGAAATTTCTACGATTTTTCGGATTTTTTCCATAAGCTTAGAAATCCTGCTAAAAACGATCTTTATTGAAAAATTGTCTATATTTTTAAACGAAAATAAGAAAGTAATATTTTCGACAGCTCTTTGAAATAAATTTAAAAACTCTGGCGTATGATTTTTTTTGGAGTCACTGTATATATTTTTCAATAAAATCGACTTTTAACACAAATTATTAAAATTTTGTATTAAACAAGCAATTTGGAATAGATGTAGACAATAAAATATTTTTGGCCGCATAAAACTTGAAAATCTACCTATGTGCGGTGTCTGGAGCTCAGGATTTCCTATTCTCACTTTTGCCACAAATGTCAAATGTTTTGCAATTGCTCTATGGGAATATTTGTATGTACATATGTATTTCAAATGCTAAGTTTTGAAATTTTTTCTTTTATTTAAAACAAAGCGTTGCTTTTTTCCACTATGCGACCGACGGGACACACACTTGGTTGTGTATGTATGTACATATGTACGTATTAAAAATATGCTCTCCTGCCCGCAACCACCGGGCCTTGCTACTCTATTTACATACATATATGTCGTTGCGTTAGGAAGCTGAAAGTAATTAAAATCGGATCGGTAGCACTCCGATCGCTCGTTTACTCCTGGTATTTCCTGACTCCATTAACTGCACTTCTTTTTCTTTTGGGTGTCATTCGATGCAGCTGAAATTATATAGAAAATATATCAAATATACATACCTACATACATATGTACATTCACTTCCCATTCAAAATATACGAGCAGCGCCACGAAGCAGGGGCACATGCGTTAGCATGAAAGTAGTGCTCCTCACTGGCTCAATTGTGTCCCTTTGTTTTTAGCTATGAAAGTGATGAAATGTTTGAATATTAATGCTATTGATGACGTATGTAAATGAAATATTTTATTGTTGTTGTTTTATATCCAAATTCGTATAAGCCATATGAAAGCAATAAAAGTAGCATAAGCATCTACAAATACGTACATACCTACATATGTATGTACATATGTATGATGTACTTGCACTAAATTAAAGGGGCGAAAGAAAGTCAAATTTTGACGCAAGCACTGCAACTCAAGCACATACACAGAGGCGGATTATCCCTAAGGCAAACTAGGCACTTGCCTAGGGGCGCGTAGTTACAAGGGGCGCGCGAGCTCAGAGTTTTTAAACAAATAAAGAAAATAACATATCGACGATTAAGAATTAAAGCTGATCTATAATAGATCGATAATAGATAAATCGATTATATTGCACAAGCATCGATATATTGTGCAATATTGCGCGTTTGTTGCGTCGTCAGGCTTGCCAGTACTGGCGATTTGTCGCCAAATTGGCGATTTTTTACAAACTTTGGCGACCAATTTATGAAAATTGGCGATGGCGACTTTTTTGGCGATTATCAAAATATCAGATTATATTAATAAAAAAGCAATTACTTTTTCAAGCCTTTTTCTCAAATTTTGAAAGTTTCTTCATACAAATTTTTGTCAAATTACAAAAAATTTGAGAAATAGCAATTGCTTTTTGTTTATTAATACGACCCATTATCTCCACTTTGCCAATAAATCTTACGATATGTAGAGATCTATTGAGAAAATAAATATATACTACATACTCTGGCAACCATTTTCTGCACACTTGAGTGCAAACCAAAATTTTGGTCTGCACACTCGCCTATCCACGATACGACGGTCTGTACAACTTTGACCCCTACGGGACAGTGAGCTTCAGCTGACACCGCACGTGCTGTTCATCGCTGACATATGGTTTGTGCATCGTCGACAGCACTTTCTTAAGGGCCTTGTAAGAAAAGTGATGCCTGGCTTTGCGTACGTGTGATCTTGCTGATCAGAGATTCTTAATTTTTTAAATTTTGTTTGCTCTGTTACTACTTATATTTTTTCAATAAATAATTCAAAACTTATTTTGTTAATTTATTAAATACTAGCTGTTGCCCGCGACTTCGTATGCGTATAATTTCTCTTCTATTTTTCAACTCTGTTGGTAAATAATAAGTACCAACAAAAAAGACTGGATTTCAACTCTAAGATGATGCCTGCTTTCAACCAGCTCTTCGCGTCCGTGTTTGAACAGCTCGGCAGGTAGTCCGTCTTTTCCAGGAGCTTTATTGTTTTGGACCCGGGGTATAGCTGTCCTCACTTCATCATAGTCGGGTGGTGGAATGTTTTTTCCATCGTCAGGGATTGTGGTATCGGGTTCGACGACTCCCTCGCAATTTATCAATGAGGAGAATTTATCGCTCCATAACATAAGTACACTCTGTACGTCGGTTACCAGGTAGCCATTATTTTATTTCTTATAACAAAATAGCCATATTAAGCATTTTGAGATTAAGAAGGTTCACATTTTATGAGATATCTCCGAAGCCAGTTTAGGTATTGAAATTAATCAAATGGTTTATTGCAGCATTCATAAACACCTTTCGTTTGATACCCATATTGTACTAGCACATTTTGGTGCACATATTGGCCGATAACTCCGAAACCGGTCGAGATATCGAAACAAATAATACCTTAAACTTTAAGTTGAGCGTCTAGCAATCCAATAAAAAAAGTTTCGTTCAATTCCATTCAGCGCTTTTTGAGTGATACGGCCACAAACATACGGACAGTCAGACAGACAGACAAAAATTCTAAAAATGGTTGATTTAATTTGATTTTTATTTTAAGTTCTCTGCTCCAGCTATCAGCCTTTTTGGTGGGTATGTACACGGAGAAAACTATATTGATGTCACATCCATATTTATGGATAATCCTGTCTGATCCATAAACTATCCGCATTTTTGTATATATTAAAAATTTTTTTTGGATATATCACCCATTATATAAATAAATAAAAAAGTATGGATGTGGCACCAATATAGTTTTTTCCGTGTATACTTAATGCATACATACATTTAGGTATATAACATAGAACATCAGATATCTGTACCTACATATTATAATAATATTATTGCCAACTGTTAACAGATTTGTAATTCGTTTCTAAGCTCACATATATACAAACATATAAATATGTATGCATATACATATACATATGTACATATGTATGGACATGTGTAATTCCATGTACAAATTTGTTGTTTGGTAGCCACTGTTCTGATGTCTGATTCTTGCTATTTTGGAATTATGTACTACTTATTGCTGCGTTGTCTTTTCTGAAGTTGACATAATGTTTCCGATATTGAAGCACTGAAAGTTATACGACTATATTTTAGCATCTTCATATCCTTCGGGGTACATACGAATGTATGCATATACATATTTATGTACACTACATATACATTACTATATAGATATACATATACATACATGTATGTATGTACGTATATTTTTATGGATTTGAGTCAATGAAATTACCCAGTCTTGTGGAGTTGCGTGCGAATTTATAGTTATTGCATAAGTGTTGTGACATACGCAGCTCGAAAACTCATAAAACATAGCATATACTTGAATTGCGGGTAACATAATTTGTGGTCTGATGAAAATATGTATCTACATACATGTATATGTATATGTCTATAAATCCAAGTTTTTTTTTATACGTTGCATGTTTTCTGATTATCTGCTATATCAATCTGTTCTGTTTTGGATAAGAAAGGGGTTAGGTTACGTGTGTAATAAGGGTATTATCGTAGGTTTTTGCTTATCACTAAATTTGTTGACTGGTGTAATAACGTAGCCAAAGTTAGCCGCTAAGCATTTTTTAAGCTCTTTTTAATTTTGATGCTTGCCTGGCCGAAGATGACATTATTTCTGTTCGGCACGCTGCAAATCTTTACTGAGTCAAAAAGACTCCGCAAAAATTTGCAACTTTCTCTGCAGATCAAATGTAAAAATGCGCTTTGTCCTTGCAGTGCCGAAAACCATTCGACAAAATTTCAGGAAAATTTGTACAAATTGTTCAAATTATCAGCGTGCCGAACAGTTTTATTGAAGATACATATGCAAAATATACACAGGGCAAATTCGTGTATCGAGATCCTTGTTGTCAGTTATTTTCAGATCGTCGCTTAGGTAGTACGACCTTTTTTTTTTATTAAATAATTGAAATTACATACCTCGAAAAATGGCGCACATAGGTAGATTTTCAAGTTTTATGCGGCCAAAAATATTTTATTGTCTACATCTATTGTAAATTGCTTGTTTAATGCAAATTTTTAATAATTTGTGTTAAGAGTCGATTTTATTAAAAAATATATACAGTGTCTCAAAAAAAAATCATACGCCAGAGTTTTTAAATTTATTTCAAAGAGTTCTGTCGAAAATTTTACTTTCTTATTTTAGTTTAAAAATATAGAAAATTTTTCAATAAAAATCGTTTTAAGCAGGAGTTCTGAGCTTATAGAAAAAATCCGAAAAATCGTAGAAATGTCTGAAAGTGGATTAAAAATTTCAAAGCAAGGCCAGAATTTGTAGAAGATTTTGACGAGATTTCTAAGTGTACTGTTTTGTACCCAACCAATTTTAGTGTAAAAAGTGAAATTCTCAATGCTGTAAAAAATTTCGTCGATTTTAGAAGTTTTTTTCTGTAGGGTGTTTGCCTTATATGTACTTGAGACCGTTCCAATTAAAATTTCCGAAAAGTCAATGAAAATTTTCAAAAAGTTGAATGGTGCATATTATTATATTAAAATTGAATGAGCTGCAAAATTGCATACTCAAAACTCTTCTAAAAATGTAGCTTTAGGATTCTTAGCCCTTTTTTATGATAAGTATTTCCTTGACTTTGAAAAATTGGAAAGACTAAAAATACGAAAGCAGGTAATTTTCCAAATAGGCCACTTTTCATCCATTGTTGAAAATTTCTGGCTTTGCATTTTTCCGTAGAGAAATTGACGGGTAAATAATTTTTTTCCAGATGAACCAGGAGAATCTTCGATGAAAATGAAAAAAAAAAAAAAAAATTGTTTGGACATTTTTTCAATGTCTTTTTTTACCCCAGCCGCACCTGTCCGCAGCTGATTTTCATCAGAACCATAAGAAAAGACTACCCACTATTAAAATGCATAAAAATTTTGAGGCGATCGGAGGCGATAATATAACTAAAATGCTTTTGAATTAAAAAATGAGCAATATTTTTTCAAGAAAACGCAATATGCTTAAAAGCTTCAAAATGGTGGGTCTTTTATTAAGCTAGATTGACGATTTCTTCAATAAATAATGCTATTTACCTGAAGCACTCGAATCCATATTGCTTACTTTGATAACTGTCTTAAAACCAAAAATATTGACGTTTAAAAATGGGTTACTTAAAATACGTAAAAAATAAAAAATCGAAAAAGTGGGAGAATAATAAGTTTCAACTAGCGGCAGGGGCACCCCGGTTGTCTATAAAAGCCGAGAAGACCGGTTTGTTATCGCCCGGTCTATTATAAACGTAGATCGATTTTGGATTTTGTATTTGTACCAATTTTAAAATTTTCAATTTTGGCCGCATAAATTCGTAAAATCTACCTATGTGTGGCGCCTCGATTATTAACAGCAGAATTTTTGACTGATAGCAATGAAGCCACAATCAATATTTAGAACTATTGAGCGCATTTTCTAGAAAATGTTAAAGCAAAAACGTGATTAAAACATTTTTCTTTCTCAAAAACCCACACGTTAAGCAAAAACGTAACTGTTTAATTAGGTTACTTTCATTAAGCTTGTGCATAAGCAAATACATAATTTGATTTTTTTTTTTATAGATATCGAATTATGAGCAGCATCGCTGTAAAGACTGTGGTTAAAAAAAATCGAAAAGAATAAACGTGCAGGTTCATGTGTTTGCCGCATATTATCCCCATGTGCCAAAAATGCCCACTTCAATCTGAAAATGGAAACTGATAAAGAAAATAATTTTTATATATTCTTTTATGTACTATTATTCTCTTAATTACTTTTTGAAAAAAATTTTAAATTGATCTAGGTACTTATATTCAAAAGTAAATTTCTAGATTAAAATTTTTTTAAGTACGTATTTATTATATCGTTTTGGTTTTGCTTATTTGACTGTTGAATGCAATTAAAATTAATAATAAACATTAAATCCAGGCATGTTTGTTTACTGGGAAGAAGTTAACATTTTCTGAAATTCAGTCTGTGTTATAAAATTCATGTTAGTAACGTAAGGTTAAAAAAAAGTAACGGTCACTCTTCGACGTTGGGTGGCATACAGGAGCGGATTTACATAGGGGCAACATGGGCAGCTGCCCAGGGTGCCGTTTCAATAGGGGCGCCAAAACTAAGACGGCAAATTTTTTTTTTTTTTATTTATCAAAAAAAAAATTTTTTTTTAATATTACAACAAGAATGAGAGCTTTTCAATTTTTTACAGAGAAAAAATTAATCAAATTACATTTCAGAGATTCAACCGCCATATGGTGCGCAAGTAAATGCAACATTTGGTTTGTATCTGAAGCGCTTAGTTTTCAACAAATCATAAAGAATTTTTTACTCAAAATGAAGTATGATGTAACTAACTATTCTGCAGCATGAACTCAAAAATCACGTTTTTTGATTTATGCCGGTATTGCAGCAAATGACCGATATGTAAACATAAGTTTTAGCAGCTTGTGTGCAGTAAATGACGTGAAAGATTCAAATTTAAGTGAAACTGCAAATTTAAAAATTAAGTAGGCATTGGAGTATTTTTTCGGGGAAATGTGCGAGCTCACTTTTTCAAAGGAAACTAAGATCTGAATATTTTTTGTTTCTAAATAATTTGAATAGTTCGCGCCTCTATAAAATGCGCTGCGTACATTTTATGTAATCTTAAAATTCTTTCCGAGTTAACCCTAGAACCATAACGATATTTCATACTACGTTATTACTAATGTACGTAAATTTTACGTAGTGATTAGAATCCGCCTAATACAACTCTCATTGTTCTCCATTTTGCAGCCAAAGTTGATTACACTACTTTACAAATGGTTAATTTGAATAAAATACCAAGAAATTCCTGATCTCAAAACTTTCTTTTTGATTTTTTTATGGTTATGCATATGATAATGCGTAATTTTGTGTTTTTCTGGGTATCACTTCATTCAAAAGTATTTTTCGCTAAAGTTACAAAAGCGATAACCACAAGCAGTACCTCGTTCGAAAGGAAATTAAAATACGCTTCCAATGACATACAACTTGTAGCGGTTGAACAAAACCTCGCTGAGCGATAGCTGGTCAAAATTTTTTTAATTTCTTGCGATTTTTTATTTTTTTTATTTTTTTACTAATTTTTGTTCCAGGTCCAGAGATATAGGTCAAAACGTGGACCCGGATGACCCCGGAATTTTTTTGAGCAATATTGATATAAAAAGAAAGGCTTTGATCAGGGCTTTTACATGGAGCTGTACTCATTATGATTCCTAGGTTGGATCCCCAGATATGGGTCAAAATGTGGACCCGGATGACCCCGGAACGTTTCTGAGCAATAATAATATAATATACTGTCGCGTTATAAAAAAATTACATGAGAATATTACACTTTCATATTAAATACCATATCCTATTTTTTCGCTTATTACTAACTATACGTAAATTTTACGTACACGATTTTTTCGCTTATTACTAACTATACGTAAATTTTACGTATAGGGATTTGCGCCAATCGCTCTCACACCTTCAAATGACAACATTTGTTGTACTTTTATATTCGTGTATACGTAAAAATACATGCTGCAAGCACTGCCGGAGTTAGGTACCGTTACAGTATGTTATACTTGTGCAATCACAATTTGAAAATTCTATATACGTAAAATTTACGTACATTATGGTTCTAGGGTTAAAAACATCAAAAAAGTGTCAGTGAATTAATGTTTTTGTGAAAAATAGAAGAATGAGTGCAAATATCAAAAAGTTAAGCGGCGCAGCAAACAAAAAACGTGCAGCCGAGAAAGTGCAGAAAGACAAAGATTTACTGTCGAAAATCCCTAAACTTGATTGTTTTTTTTTTTTTTGATTGTTTTTTTTTTCAAACTCCTCTAAAACAAAGTGACCCGTTGTTGATCATAACCAAAAAGGTAAAAAGGCATAAGTCAATTGATCGACAGCTAGGTTAGCCCAGGTAGATTCTGGGCCAGAAAGCCAGATTTCGCTACCTGGGAGGCACCCTGTCAAAAATTGTGAGTTTAGTTTCAGTACGAAACATTTTCACTATAAAATTGTTTTTCAGATTCGTATCATGAACTGCAATTTAATGATATTGCGAAATCTGTCCCACCTAATAATGAGGGTTTAAAATCAGATCATTTTGAAGGTTAGAAAATGGAAAAAAATGTGGTACCTAAATAAGAGTTTTAATTATACATATGTTTTATACATTATACGTAAAAGTCTCGAAAGTAGATATGGGAAACTATCGATGGCACTATCGATAGTATCGATATTTTATTTTTTTGAACACTATCGAAGACCATCGATGGCTTTTTCAAAACTATCAAGAATTATCGATATTAATGTGTACTATCGATAGTTTTACAACTTTTACATCCCCATATTGCACCATACTATTTCAGATTCTGTTGAGGTTTTATATTCGTATATGTACAAAAAAATTTAAACATTACAAAAGGCTTTGAAGATTTTTTTTGTTTCGACTTCAAACTTTCACTTCCGTGTACTAAAATATACTGGACTGAATTTAAAAAAATTGAGATTTTGATGTTTTCTTGACTTTTTAAAATTTTCGGCGATAGTTCTATCGATAGTAGTATCGATGGTTTATTTTTTGAAAACTATCGAAGACTATCGATAGTTTTTTTCAAACTATCAAAAACTATCGATGGTAGCACTATCGATAGTTTCCCACCTCTACTCGAAAGTGGAAAAGTCACATCAAATCCTCTTACATGTGACATACCTATTCAGAAAAATAAAGATTTGAATTCCCCACAAGACCCTAGTGGACTGGATCAATTGATTTTGAGCGATACGCTTCATTTATAAATAAAAATGAAATAAATATTCTTTCTAAGAAAATTCGAATCAAATTTTTTCAATCCGTAAAATATATCAGTAATGAAATGTCACCACACGAAGGCAAGTACGGTTTTTTGGAAATATTGGGGCGCGGCTTGATTTGTTTGCCCAGGGCGCTTCTAGAGGTAAATCTGCCCCTGGTGGCATACCCTCAGAGATTTTTGTTTCCGGCATTCATGCAATTTTTAACGTTAATTTCAATACAATCCACTTCCGTTCCACGTATGTACTTCCAGCATTAAACTTGGCAGCACTGGAAACGTCAAAATCAGCTGTTAATTGAAGTGAAATAAGTAAATTTTGTAGAAGCCAAGAAAAACGTATATTTGTGCTTGCATATATGAATACTACAAACAGATTAGTGGTTAAATATAAATAAAAATATTTATAAATATGAGTGAACCATCTACGCCTTGTACACCTAGCACGCCTGGTAGCCAGGCGCTTGTTAATCTTAAGGAGCGTAACAAGTCGCTGGAAAATTTTAAAGTGCCTAGCACAACAGGAGTTACACGCAAGAAAAGCAAGCAGAAAATATTAACCGAAGAAAGATACATCGAGGAAATGTCGAAAATCATACAAAGGGACTTCTTTCCACATTTGGATAAATTGCGTGCCCAAAATGATTATCTCGATGCATTGGAACGCAAGGATTATGCACAAATGGAGGCAATACGTGCCAAGTACAGTGGTCGTAGGCCAACTGATAGGGGATGTGAGTGAATAAGACATGATCTGCAATAAATAAACAACTATTATTAATCCTTTTTCTATAAATGTCCTTAGTAAAATTAATAAGTAACATAGAGTTTTGGCGCTTCTTTTATTAACAATGTAAACATTTGCTAATACTTACATATGTACCTTTCTATCTACATATGTTCCTACAGCTGCATCACCCGCCACATTTGAGACACCAGCAAGTGCTAATGGCATTGAAACGCCACGAAATGGCAGCGATATAAATGCTTCGGACACACCAAGTTCCACGTTGTCCATCAGTTCAAAAGCGTCAAGCGAAAGAGGAGAGAAAAAGTCAGTAGCAGATAAACATTCCTTGGATTCGTTTCTACAACATTATACGAGCGAAGACAATGCCAGCTTTGAAGAAATCATCGAGACAGCCGATGAAAAATTGAGAAAAAAGTTTGCTGTATTATACAATGAAGAGAAAGCGTCAGCCGAGAAAATAGCAAAGGCGTTAACGTTGCCATCGATTGAAAAACAATTTGAACAACCGGACCCACTGCGCAAGGTATGTTATCAAATGGCAATGATAGATGACTTTGTTTACTTATTTAAACACCTTGTATACTTTTTTTTTTAAACATAGATTGAAACATGGACATATACGAATAAAAACTCCGTAATGTATATTCCCGATGGGGTAGAGCTCACTGAAAAGGAACGTGTTGAAGCGGCAAAAAATGCTAAAATAATACAACACAACGCTACACGTCTCACGATTAATCCATTTATTGAACCACCCACACCTAAAGCGACAAACGAATTAGTCAAATCGCAATCGCAGGCGCTAACCAATAAAATTGGCTTAGATGGCAATGTTATAACAGCGGCAGCAACAAATGGCGAGGGTCCTCAAATACGCGGCTTTAGTTTAGTAAAAACACCATCACCACGTCCTGGGGAAGCATTTTCGCCACTCATGACTTGGGGTGAAATCGAGGGTACTCCATTTCGTCTAGACGGTTCTGACACCCCAGTACGTCCGAACGTTGGGCCTGCCTTTACAATTACAGAGAATTCACGTCGCGAAAATATAGCTATCGCTTTAGCGGAGAAAGTGGGCGAAAAGATGCGCGCACAAAAACAGAGAGCTGCAGATACCGCCCGCAAAAATATTAACTCGCCATTTATACGTTCAAATATGGAGCGATTGGCATCAATGTCGCCAGCAGCCCGACGATTGGCCACCGCTAAATTGGGCATTGGTGCGACACCGTTCATGCCAACGCCACAACGTACACCCGGTGTGGTGGGGAAAAGAAGCGCCGCAAAGCTAACACCCAGAGAGTTGAATAGACGTAAAACGTCGATTGGTGGTGGTACAAATTCTGCACCCAACACACCGAAACAGATACTAAGTAGTGGAAAGTCGACACTTACAGATGATTTGCTTAAGCTGCCAACGAAACGTCTGCGTGCTTCAGATTTCTTTTGAATTTTAGTAAGAAAGTACATACTAGAAATAAATAAATTTGTATTAAAAGGGGTTTCTCTCTTTAATATACAGACTGTAAATATGTATATTCTTCGAAAAAGCTTCTTCGAAAACGGAACTAGCAAATTACACATAATTACGAATAACTTGCCTTTCGACATAAGCTACTGTTCGGTATGAACACAGATCTGTATAAAAAACGATTACTGTAAATGGATACTAATTCTATGTATGTACATATTTATTCAATCCTTAATCCTTTACAACTTGTAATTGCAAGTATTGAAAATTACCTAATTCCCAAATTTTGAAAATTTGTGACAGCATTATTTTCATCTTCCATTTTAGCACCTTTTCCATCTACGGTACGAAGTATCGCTTCATTCGTTATTCATTCATTCATTCATCGAAATAGTCCACATGATCGCCCGACTTGAATTTTTGTTCTTGCAAGATCTGCAAAAACTTCTTTGTTGTTTGTTCGGTGGTCAACATTGTTTTGGTTTCACGTTGCATTTTAAAGAAATCGACCAATTCCTTGCACATACTGTCCCGTTGCAGCTGCACAGTCATATCGGTGTCAATAGGACCTGGAGCATAATTCAACACTAACACCTCTGCACCCTCGGCAGAAGCGGCCTGTTCGGTGGCAAGCACACGAAAATACATATCCCGTGCCGCTTTGCCCGAACAATACAAACTCATGGAGGCGAATGGCTCAATTCCACATTTCGAACTAATATTCACCACCAATTTGCTAACACCACGAAAAATGTGAAAGAACTCGCAATTCAAGGCAACAACTGAGAAGAGATTCATGTGATAGTATTGTTGCCAGATTTCGGTATCCGCGAGCTCGATAGCACTCTTGGAAACATCGCCCGTCGTGCCGGCATTGTGAATAATGAACGCACGCTCGAAATCGCTGGCTTTTACTGCGCCCTGTTCAAGAGATTTCGCCAAAAGTTGCTGGAATTGTGTGGCCTTTGCGTCACTCAAGTCAATTGAAAAAGTGCAAACATTCAAATCTTTGCCCAATGCTTCGATATTGGCCTTGGTCTTCGCCAAACCGGATTCGCTGCGTGCCAAGAGCACGATTAAAGAGCCTGCCTTCAATTTGGCCGAAACCTCCACTGCCATGCACTGGCCAATGCCACGTGAGGCGCCGGTCACCAACAGAAAAGTACGCTTCTCCAGATCTAAGACCATTTTTTTTTTATATTTCTATTATCTTTTTTTCACTTATGAATACCCACACTGTTGTGGTTGTCTTTCTTTTTTGTGAATGAATCAAAGATGGCGAATGAATGAAATTGAGACTTGTTGCACAAAAATTATTCCGTCAATTACACGGCTGACTGAACAGTTTTAAACGCTATTGCCGTCTTCGTCAGCAGCAAGCAACAGTTACAACAACAACGACGGTCATTGGACTTGTTGATGAATGAGCATTGTGGCTGAGCGAGTAGGTACGTAGCCCAAGAGGAGCACTGCGGGCTCTAGTCCACCGGCAGTAGGTATGAGAAGTTGTTGTTCCAAAGGCAGTTGCGTCTAAGTATCGGAATGATTGGATTTACTATATGGGGCCAAGGACTATCATTTGTCCCTTTTCATTTTCCACTGTACAAATCTTAAATTTTCAAACGAACAACGTACAGAAGGTTCCCCCTTGAAATTTAGTCCTAACTACGGACATGCGATTGATGACCTTGGCTATGGGGTTACGCTACAATCGCAGTCACGAATTTCACTCGAATGCGCAGCTGCCAAATTATTACAAACATATATACATGTATAGTTATATACAGTGGCTCACAGAAATATTTTGCATATTGAATTTGTTGAGAAGACGTTGGTTGGAAATTCGCCTATTTTTTCGAATTAATTGTAAAACTTTTTACACCTAGGTATTTTCACCCGGTAATTACTATAGGCATATTTTTAATCTGATTAAAAGGCAGAGATGGGCACCTCCCATACAAAAATTTTCCTTTTTTTCGTAATATCTCTTGAAATATTTGTACTAGAATAATGAAAATTTGTGTGGAGGAATAATACATAATTATATACTCAACAGATAAATAATCTAGGCCTTTGAGAAGCAGGGATTGGCACTTTCCTCACATATAAACTGGAAATTTCACAGCGAATATCTATTGAAATATTTGTAGTAGCATCTTGAAAATTGGTGTGAGGGCATATCGACGGCTGAGAATAAGATCACCCCATTTCAAAAATTGTTTCAAAAACGCCCTATTCCAAAAATTGTTTGAATAACGTCCTATTTCAGATTTTGCTTCAAAAACGCCCTATTTCCGAATTTGTTTCAATAACGTCCTATTTATTCAAAAACGCCCTATTTCAGAGAAATATATATGTATATATATCCATCATCCAGTAATTTTATGGAAGATCGAAAAAAATATAAATTGCTTATAACAATTATGGGATGATCTAAAAAATATCCATCATCCAGTAATTGTTATGGAGGATCGAAAAAATAATATAAATTACTCATAACAATTATGTGCCGATCGAAAAAATAAAAATTGTCAAATCCCGTAATTTTCAAGATTGTCGATATTAGGATAATTGTTATTTTAGTAGCTGATAAACGGGGCTTAGTTGATTTTCTCTCAATATTTCATGTGCTACTTGACACGTTCATCTTTGGTCCGAAAAAATGCCGCTCATGATTCTTAGAGCGCTTTCACATTACTCGGTGCGGTATCGGACGATGTTTGTTTTCTTATTTTCTGGCGATTACGCAGCGAAAGTACAACCAAGTGTGAAAAACACTGCAACGCGGAATCGTTTCGGTATTCTGAAAATACCGAGGAAAAAATATCGATCCGAAGTCGTGCCGAGTAATGTGAAAAGGCCCTTAATGTGAACACTTTTGAATACAAAAGGCTTCGTAACTATTATTCTAAGTCTGATATAAGAACCATAGAAGATTTTCGGTCCTGTCTTGCAGATCATGTGAGAAAACAGAAGATTTCCCCAAAAGAGTACATAAAACCGGGTTTGATCGAGGAATGGGAAAAATAACTCCGGAATTTCGCCAAAAATTGCCAAAATGCAAAATAATTTTGTGAGCAAAAATTTATGACTTTTTTGTTTTTTAAATTTTATATTAAATATGAGATGAATTTTTGAATTTTTAATGAATCGTTCGTATAGTATGAAGCTTCAAATATAATATCATATTAAAATAATTTTCGAAAAATTTGAAAAATAGGCGAATTTCAAAATACTTTTGTGAGCCACTGTATGTACGTACATATATCTACATATCTATGCATCATTATGCGGCCATTTGATGGAGTTAAGGCGATAGAGAGCAATAAATGACCACCTTAGCATAGTGAAATTGGTTTTTTATACTCAGCTGTAAGTACGTAGAACAGCATAATTCATTTCAAATTTGTCGCAGCATCCCAAAAGAAGTAAGATGGATTTATTAATTAATACATAAAACTAAATATTTACATAAAATGGACTAAATTGTTTCACAACCGCGCCCGCCTTTGGGGTATAGAAACTTCATTAAAAAAAATTCGACTTAAGTGAGACATACATACATAAATCCATACATACATAATATAATATAATACACTCGCGCTATTTTAACTCTGACGAGTTTTATGGCGGAGCTTCTCTCCCAATTCGAGGTGTGCTCCTTAACTATTGTTTTTCCTACGAATTGGGTGGACCTACAGTTTTACGCCGGCTCCGAAAGGCGAATGCATTTTTTATGAGAAGCTTTTTCATGGCAGAAATACACTCGGAGGTTAGGCCGCCCACTGCCGAGAGGTGACCGCTATTTCTAAAAATCCAATAATTGTATTTAAACTAAATTAATTAGAAAATTTTTTTTGCATGCATAGATATGTACATACATACATTCAAAGATCCAGATTCTTCACTTTACCGGTAAGGTAAATTATATTACCACGCCGTAATAAGGCCGTAAGTGCAAAGTTCCTAAATTCCTCTTTTCAAATTTTACAGGACAGACCAACCAAAAATATTTCAATATGAAATTGTCGAATTTTACTTAACACAATCAACTTACGATATTAATCTATTTAATATTATGAAATGGGAGGGGCATCGTCTCATCAAAGATTCGCTCTTTCTGTTTAGCGTCTACTGCGAGATCTAGCGCTCTTCTCAAATATCTAATGTAGTAGAGGACGACTCGGGAAGCAGTGGAGAATCATAACGTTCTTAAACAACAGAGAACGTCACTCTTACATTGAAAAACTTATAATTTTCGAATAGAAATCTAATGTGCGTAGGTAGATCTCTAATAAGATTCCAATGAGAATTGGAAATTGAAACATAAAAATAAAGCTGTTGTAAAATGTTACAAGTCATAGAGATATATGTACATATGTATGTACATACATTGCGATTCGTTTCTTTCAATTTCCAATCGAAATCTACTGTATTACTGTATTTTT
Source organism: Urophora cardui (assembly GCA_960531455.1). Lineage (NCBI taxonomy): Eukaryota > Metazoa > Arthropoda > Insecta > Diptera > Tephritidae > Urophora > Urophora cardui. The sequence continues at coordinate 143,334,078 of OY482671.1, read as the reverse complement.
CTACCCTCGCTCTCGACTAGAAAATATTAAGAGAATTATCGCAGTTATCTAATGTAGCCTCCACAAATTTTCTAACGTTAGAGACTATAATTCCTGGAACATTACCTCCTTACCCAACCCACTTAACTTGTATCTTTAAAAAATCACAACTGAGTATCTTTTCTAGGCTTCAACCGAAGTAATGCTCCTTTTATTTGCGTTTATTAGACTCACATTTGAGTGGAACTTGTTGTTCATGCTCACTTGATAGCTAATCAGTGGCCGTGTAAATGAGTGAGTATTAAATGATATGCATTTTAGTCGTATCAAGTTACCATGTAATTAGACCAAAAGCACTAAAAGCATACATACTTCAAAAGTGCCATAACTGAAAAAAACATAAAACAAAGTTTTAAACTATAGTTTATAATTTTATAGCCGCAGCTGCAGGGACGTGGAGGAAATAGAGAGTGTTGAGCACTATCTATGCCACTGCCCCGCACTGTCGCAATCCAGGTACCGCTTTCTCCATAAACACTTTTTCGAGTGCCTGGCGGAGATGGAAAATGCAAGGACACAAGATTTTCTGCGCTTCATGAAACAAACGCGCTGGTTTAGCTTAACGGGCATCTAATCTTATCATACTTTCGAATCTAATTTTTCCGGAAAGGTTTGTAAACAGGGATAAGGAAGCTAGGGCTCCCGTGTGGTATCACAATGGGCCACCTCGGCCTAAGTGTGTCCCCGCTTTCATGAATTGCGGAGACAGCCACCTCAACCTAACCTAACCTTATAATTATAATTATGGGAAACATTACTCACTCACACATACGTATGTATGTATATACAATGCACATATGAGCCGTTGCATTTGAAAGTGGCACAAATACAAATACAACTGATTGTTCAGATATAGCCATTCTGCGTGAAAAAGTAGAATAAACATTTTTATTTAGAATGAATACACACAATTTTCGCTTATACGATTTCGATTTATCTGCATCACTTACTGCACTTTTGTGCAACTAAGGTCGAATTTCACAATAGGCATTTTTAAGCCTATTATTATTTTTATGCACTTATGTATGTATGTATATTGGCATATAGGTACGGCAAAAAATATGAGGACATATTTAATTATTAAAGCCTGGATTTATCGTTTTTTTTGGACAATGTATTATATATATTTTTTCCCCCAAAGTGATGCAAGAAAAATGGTTATTTCAAAAAAAAAAACACAAAAATTCTTTTTGCATGATAAAATCTACAATATTTAAAGTGCCATGAATAAAACTTGCACACATTAACGTCTACCAATATCTTAGAATCAGTCCAAACGCAAACCCTTCAATATCACGATGCACCTAAAAATAGCCTTATGCCTAATGCAACCATTTATTTTGATGTGTAAACATCTTTGCTGGAGCTACGAGTAATTTCGAAAAACAGGTAAAGTTTCGCGTAAACCGTAAATGACCTTTGTGTTAGTGCACTGCTGTGTCCGTGTGAATCGCTTGGCATTGTCAGTGGTAGGTAGGTAGATAGTAGTGATCGGAAACTATCGATGGCACTATCGTCACTATCGATGGTTTCTGAACATCGTTTACACTATCGATGGTTTTCGACTATCGTTTGAACTATCGATAGTTTATTGAAAATTTGAAATGTGACCACTAGGCACCAAACAAACGGTAACTATTCCATGCGGGTTTGAATTGCTGACTAGCAAGTAGTCAAAGCAACATAAATACGAATATGCATTCTAGTCGCATGGTCGTTTAAAATGTGATTACCCAAAAACATTAAAATTACACTACAATAGGAGCATTTCTGTCGTACCCAAGCATGAAAAGAACACTCGCTTATTTTAAAAATAGTCGAGTTGGTGTTGTTGCTTTGAAGGTAATTTTATGAATAAGCGAGTATTCTTTTCATGCTTCGGTACGACAGAAATGCGCCTAATATGGGTATCAAACGAAAGGGGATGACCCCAGGTTTCATTTGGACTTCGATATATTTCGATAAATTTATCGATAACTGAGTTATCGGTCAAAATATGATTGCCCATTAAAATTACACTACAATATGGGTATCAAACAAAAGGGGATGGCCCCAGGTTTCATTTGGACTTCGATATATTTCGATTAGGTCAGCTCATAATTGTGGAAAAGCGGATAAATATGGATACGGAATACGAATATAGAATACCGAACACCGCAAAATGGGTATCAAATGAAAGCGCTTGGCTAGGGCTATCATTTGGTCGAGTCTTAATTAATTATGAACTGATCTAAAAAATATCCATCATCCAGTAATTGTTGTGGAAGATCGAAAAAAATATCAATTGCTCATAACAATTATGATCTGATCGAAAAAATATCGATCTTTGATTTTTATTGATGATGGAAAAATTTTTTCATTGCTCAATAATTGTTATCAAGTGATTTTTATATTTATTTGTTATAATTGTTATGGTCTCTGGTTAATATATTAATTTTTTTGAACAAAAATAAATGTCTAATAAATAAATAAAACAAAACAATGTACTGAAAAAAGTTTTATTGGTTCATCTTCTATTACTTTCATGTATTGGTAAGAATAAGACCAGGACAGGTGGGCAAAGTTTGTTTACATTCGGGTGAAATCGGGTGAGCTCATTTAAAACAGATGTGTTTGTGGATGTGTTTGCTGCCGGACGGCAAAAGGCGGTTACAGTGTGAGCGTAGCCCATAACCTAACTATAGAAGGTCCATGCAAGGGAGAGTAGCTCTTCTTACGCGAGTTTGTAGCTTATGTCAAACTATTGTCTTTTGGTTTGATTTTGCATTCTTGGGCGGGTTGTGAGTTTGTGTGTTCGGTTGTGTGTTCGCTCGCGTTTTCTCTCCTTTTGACATTCTTGAAAGACGCCATCTAACTGTACCCTATTTTGCTTCACATAAGACGACCTGGATATAGATTGGTCTTGGCGTAGCCGTAGATTCTCCCAAATCACCCGAAACTATCGTCAACTATCGATATACTATCGATAGTTTGCAAAAAACTATCGTACACTATCGATGGTGCTGAATATCGATAGTTTCCGACCTCTAGTAGATAGACATGTACTTACAAATGCTTGCATGCATAGCCGTGCAAATGCAAATATCAACAACAACAGCAATGAAGCGAAGTGAAGTTGTTGTTGTTTTCTGCAACAATGCGACAAATAGGCAAAATAAAAAGGACCAACCTGTTTGAACATGTATGCAAATGTATGGATATGCATACCTACATCTACCTATCTAATTTCTGAACAATATTGGTATCAAATGAAAGGTTTTGAGCAGGACTTCCATATGAAGCTCTTTTAATTGTGACGTCTAGGCCCGGTCTCCAGATATGGGTCAAAACGAGGACCCAAATGATCCTTGAATGTTTCTGAGAAATATTGGTATCAAATGTAAGATCTTGAGCAGGCCTTCTACAGTGAGCTCTATTCTTCATGGTTCCTAGGTCGGGTCCGGAGATATGGGGCAATACGAGGACCTGGATGATCCTTGAATGTTTCTGAGCAATGTTGGTATCAAATGAAAGGTCTTGAGCAGGACTTCTACACGGAGCTCTACTCTTTATGATTCCAAGGCCGGGTCTCCAGATATGGGTCACACGTGGACTCGGATGATCTTGCATGTTTCTGAGCAATACACAACAAAACAAAATAAAAAATTTAAAGTCAAAAATCAAAAACCAAAACAAACAAAAACAACAAAATAGTAGCAGTCACAATGACAACAAAAAATTACAAAAACGATAGTCGCCTTTTAATACATAGAAACCCAGGGAAAAAGGAATAAGGGAAAGGGAATAAATATCCGATTTCAAAACTGTTTACACATCAATGTTCATGAATACCCGTTATTCACGCTTTAATTTTTTTTCTTCAAAGCGGGACACTTGAATAAAAAAATGCCTTGGTATTTCATTAACTTCTAATAAAAAATTAAGACAATCTATTCAAATACTTACACTGTATAACAGCAATTTTAACACAGTTTGAAGAATTCCACCCAACGGTCTTCAGTGGCAACATTTCCATCGTTCCAGCTTCTGATCTTTCCATCTGTGACATAGCTGGTAATAAGCGAAAACTCATCGAACACTGCCGTATCTTGGTTGCTGTTAAGAAAACCTTGGGCAATCAGCAAATCTGTAACATTCTGTACTTCTTCCCAGGAAGGCACTTTTTTTTTTTCAAATTTTACCACTTAAACACCACCAAGTATTATTCACTTGTAAGTATTGTTCACTTGTGTTATAAAATTCGACAGCAACGCTTTTCACATTCTGCACATCTACAGCAACGTCACTGTCCTTTAGTTTTGCTAGTATATTACGAACCGTCAGAGGAAGAAACATTGAATCTGTTTTAAGTGCTAAGTTTTCTCGTAGACGACTAATTTCATTTGCAGACTCTATTGCCGTAACAATTTGTCCCTCGATTTTTAAAATTGCTTGATTGAAAGACGCTGCCTGTGCGTGTAAAAAGTATAACCACAATTCGGAACTAGGGTCTTTGAAAAAGGTTTTTAAAATATTTGGACATTTATCTATGCTTATTTTTAAGTATTTTTTTCAACGCCGTAAACATTTGTAAAACTCTCTCAAGGGCAGGCATTAATGCAAGCCACCTTGTTTTGCTGTAACCCAGCAGTTTTTTATACTTTGTATCAGATTTTATTCTCGGTTTTTTGCGAAAGCGGGACATTTTAACTCTCTTGGGGGACAGCGGGACAGACAGCTTCATATCGGGACTGTCCCGCCCAAAGCGGGACGTATGGTCACCTTACTTATGCCACTTTCAAATGCAACAGCTCATATACTGTGCAAAAAAATTTTTTCTGATGCTTTGAAATTTTGGCGCTTAAGATCAAGCAAAAATCACTTAATAGTTTAGATATGGGAATTGAAAACTTTTAATAACTCTCCTGAATCGTGTGTGTTGGGTTAGGACACTATTGATGTTGTGCACCTAAACATAGCGGACAAGGCAACAAATCTAAATTAACTGGGAAAACTATGTATACACATTATCAAGTAAGTATGATAAGTATTAGCTGAGCAATTAGAACAACGCTGAACCAAACCATAAACCTTAGATATCCGCCTTGGGTCTGATATCTATGAACATAAGTTACCAATGTTGAAGAGCATCAAGCGAAGGGGCATAATAACAACGGAACACAAGGTGCATTATGACGCATATACAATTTTGGCGAAATTCTTAGTACCTACATAGTACATACATCTGTATTTATTAAAATATTTTTATAAAAATCTGCTAAAATTGGTGCATCTGCGCAAAAATTTTAGAAATCGTTAACGACTGAAATCTAAAACTATTAATCTACATACATACATATGTAGAAGGTCAAGTCATTGAAACAACTCGCAAAACTGATGCAATTAGCATTATTTTTCACAATAAAAATTGTTTAAATAAAAAGAAGAAAAAATATTTATGTATGTCAAGGACCTAATATAAAAAAACAACGAAATGCAAAAACTATTACATACTGGGTAGACTTGGGGTTAACTCAAGACAAAAGCCAATCCAAGCTGATTTAGGCGATAACAATCACGACACATGTGCCTATTGAAAGAAAACAACAAATATAAAGTGTGTACATATGTACATACATATCGACGCTTCCAAACAATACTGTACTAAGTCGACTTAGTACATTTTTCCGATTTTGGCGTTTCCGTTTTAGGTGCTGTCTAATTTTGGTATCAATCGGACAATCCAATCAAAAGTTATGAGCAAAAGTGTACATAAAATACAACTCGAGATTTTTACAGAATAAAACCTTTGAGAGCTTGCCATGAAAAACCACGTAGCAAATTTTTATTTTTTCTTACGGTTTTATATAAAGCGTTCCCTAACTTTGATATTGTCGAGTATTGGTGTTGATCGTTCAAGTGAAAATATACTTAGCATACAACTGAAGCTTCATATCGAGTTCAAACTTTGAGAGCTTCTCCTGCAAAACACAGTTTCCATACTTAGTACAGTTTTGTTTGGAAGCGTCGATATGTACATTAGGGCGGGTCAATTTGTACTGACGGGAAAAAAACCTACTTTGTTTCGGCCACAGCTGCATTCTCTGGTCAATTCTGAACAAAAAAGTCCATAGGAACCTAGTTCTAAAATGAAGTTTGACCCTCCGCAATTTTGATTTTAGATAGTCATCCCTAAAAAAATTTTTTATATTTGTTAAAAAAATGTAGTTGAAGATACTTAAATTAAATTTTGAGGTTTACATGAGTTGAGCTCATCCGTCGGCCGACACATCATAGCAAAATTTAATCAATTTGGTTGTTTTTTAGGGAAATACATTCATTTTCCTAACCCCTTTTTTAGAACTTCTCCCAATTATTTTATGTTACAACAGGTATATCTTAAAAATTTGAAATACCTAAGTGAAACGCCGAAACACGTCAACTTAATTTTTGCCTGTAAAATACAACGACGTGTTCAGAATATCCGTATTAAATCTTGATTTCGAGATATTTAGGAAAGAATTTTCAGATTTCTGAAAGTGAATTCTTCGTCGTTTGTAAACTTTACCCAGGCTTTGCACTTTTTTCCGCGAAAAGATTTTAATAGCTGTCTACTTAATTGGGATATTATAAATTCAATGCCACCTCCAGTTTTCCGAAATTGCATTCGGTTTTCGAGATAACGGTAGATAATTCAAATTTACCATACCCCATTTACCCCTGGTAATAACTCATTCAGTTTTCGAGCTAATATATCAAAACTTTGCACGTGACTGTATCCTACTATTACCTTAACTATTTCTAAAAATAATCGAAATCGGGTCACTATGGCATATAGTTCCCGTACAACTGATTGTTCAGATATATGGTTTTGATCTTTTATTTGTTCCTAACTCCGAAAATACTCCTTCTACGCAGAAAGTATTATAATAACTTTCATTCAAAATTAATACATAAACAACTTCTTCATATACGATTTCGACATATATGCAACAGTTAATGCACTTTTGTGCAACCAAAGTCGAAATTTCACAATAAAAATTTTTTCTAAGCTCGTTAACAATGTATCATATTAAATGAATTAGATGAGTTTTATATCATCTTATAGAAAATTAAAAGAAGTATTATCCAGTTTTATTATCCAATCGAAAAAATTCGGACTGTGGCGGATATTAGATTCCGCGAAAACATGAAATATATAAAATTGCGGTTTTCTCAAAAAGTTACCACTTTGCGATTTTGTTTTTGACAGATACTTGTTAGTGAAGCATTGAACTTTGATATTCTGCAATAACCTCGTGGGTGGTCTGACCTTCGTATTAAAATTTGTTCTACCTCGCCGTGATTGTTTTGTACGAAAATTTTATCAAACATTAACAAAGAAAAATTTAATGAAATAGGTATAAAATCCTTATAAGTGCATGTATTTTCACGATTTTAAAACTGGATAATACTTCTTTAAATTTTCTATAAGATGATATAAAACTCATCTAATTCATTTAATATGATACATGTGTTAACGAGCTTAGAAAAAATTTTTATTGTGAAATTTCGACTTTGGTTGCACAAAAGTGCATTAACTGTTGCATATATGTCGAAATCGTATATGAAGAAGTTGTTTATGTATTAATTTTGAATGAAAGTTATTATAATACTTTCTGCGTAGAAGGAGTATTTTCGGAGTTAGGAACAAATAAAAGATCAAAACCATATATCTGAACAATCAGTTGTACGGGAACTATATGCCATAGTGACCCGATTTCGATTATTTTTAGAAATAGTTAAGGTAATAGTAGGATACAGTCACGTGCAAAGTTTTGATATATTAGCTCGAAAACTGAATGAGTTATTACCAGGGGTAAATGGGGTATGGTAAATTTGAATTATCTACCGTTATCTCGAAAACCGAATGCAATTTCGGAAAACTGGAGGTGGCATTGAATTTATAATATCCCAAGTAGGGTAGACCGCTATTAAAATCTTTTCGCGGAAAAAAGTGCAAAGCCTGGGTAAAGTTTACAAACGACGAAGAATTCACTTTCAGAAATCTGAAAATTTTTTCCTAAATATCTCGAAATCAAGATTTAATACGGATATTCTGAACACGTCGTTGTATTTTACAGGCAAAAATTAAGTTGACGTGTTTCGGCGTTTCACTTAGATATTTCAAATTTTTAAGATATACCTGTTGTAACATAAAATAATTGGGAGAAGTTCTAAAAAAGGGGTTAGGAAAATGAATGTATTTCCCTAAAAAACAAACAAATTGATTAAATTTTGCTATGATGTGTCGGCCGACCGATGAGCTCAACTCAAGTAAACCTCAAAATTTAATTTAAGTATCTTCAACTACATTTTTTTAACAAATATAAAAAATTTTTTTTGGGATGACTATCTAAAATCAAAATTGCGGAGGGTCAAACTTCATTTTAGAACTAGCCTCCTTTGGACTTTTTTGTTCAGAATTGACCAGAGAATGCAGCTGTGGCCGAAACAAAGTTGCAAAATAAATTGACCCGCCCTAATGTACATGCATATCTATATTAGAAAGGGTAAAAAAAAAAGTTGTAAACAAAGAAGTTACGTCACTTCCAATAAAAAAAAAACGGTTTCGGCGGTATTTCGCGGGTTTAAAAAAAATTAGGTCTCGGGTTCTAACCCCAGTCCGGACAAACACGTAAAAAAATTTGTCTAGTTTTGCTTCTCACAAAACATGCATACGCCGTTCGGAGCCGGCATGAAATTCCACTCAATTAGTAAGAAAAGAAATTTAAGGAGCTCGAATTGGGCAGAAAAGCTCGGCCTTAAAACTCGTCAGAGTTATATCAGCGCCATTGTATTATACATATTATTACCTATAAAACATACATAACCAAATCTACCAAGTTTGCAAGTACCTACGATGCGACTGGGTGTTTTTCTATATTTATGCCGATCATCCTAAGTATATTCTTTGCCAATTGTAAAAGCTGTACAGAGTAGACATATACGCCGACAGTGATTCCGGCGGCGGCGGCGCTATTCCAAAAACATTTCGGCGGCGGCGGCGACGCCGGCGTGCTTTTTCGCGCCGGCGCGCCTGCCCCAAATCTACAAATCACAATCCTTATTCAAATATTAATTTTATTTAGTTACCTTAATAGCGCTGGTTGAATGGAATAAATAAACTAATTTCCACCTTAAATTGTTGAAACTTTTTTATTAACAGCAAAAAACAATTGTTACATAAACTAAAATATAAAATAAAGAAAATAAATATTAAAGAATATACACAAATCCATATGTAAGGGTAAACTTAAATTCATTTGCTTATTTTGTATGATAATAAACATGCATACATATATTTACATATGTACATCAGATGAGTTTTTGTTTAAATATTCCCTCCGGCACCGGAATATGAAAATAGGATGTTTTAGAGTAAGTAAACTGAAAAAAAACTTTTCCCAAAACTGGGTGGAGCTACACCGAAAACCGCGCAAATTCCCAGAATTTCAAGGTATGTTTAGATTTCGGCGGTGGTGTCTTGTTTGCTGTAAAGTCCTCATTACATTCTGAGGTGGTCAGTACACCTAATATTGGTGGTGTGGAGTCGATTTGCATTCGAATTAAGCAAGGAAAGGATTGGATTTATTTATTTGCTTGCTATATCCCGCCAGCCTGCAATATAAGCGTGTATATGGAATTAGCATCTGTGCTTAAAGATGTACACGCGCTGATGAACTCCTCTGACTCTATGCTTGTGTTAGGCGATTTTAATCTTCCGTGCATTTCTTGGAGCGTTTCAGAGGAGAATATTATTCCGAACTCATCGAGATCGGACATGAATAGCTTTTTCGATCAGATTGCCGATCTTTCCCTCAACCAGGTGAACATATTTCAGAATGCGTTCGGGAAAATCTTAGACTTAGTTTTTGTAGATGATAGCTCTAAGTATGTCCTTCACCGCTGTGACCCTCTTGTTCTACCGGAGGACTTATACCACCCTTCTCTAGAGATTACATACGAAATTGTAAACAATATTAATGGCTGCATTTCTAGTTCAGCTAACACAAGTACATATTATAATTTTTCCAAGGCCAACTTTAAAAAACTTAATCATGAGTTAGCTAGTTTAACATGGCCAAAATTCAATAACGATGTCGAGCAAAACGTTTTACTTTTTAATAAAATTATTCATTGCCTATTTGAAAAACTTGTGCCTAAACGTGTTCGTGAGTACAGTGAGCCATTACAACCTTGGTTCACAAAAGAGCTTAAAACTTTAAAAAATAAGAAATCCCGATTTTTCAAATCATACAAGAAATCGGGCTTGCATGCCGACTACTTAAAGTATGCTGAGCTTAGACGCCAATACTTTGTGTTAAATAAAAAATGCTATAGAGCTTATATACGTAAAATTAAGTCTAATTTTATTCGTAATCCAAAATCGTTTTACAGTTTCGTAAACTCCAAGAGAAAAGTTAATGGGTTTCCGTCTGCTATGAGATATCAAGACAACACTTCAAGTGATAGTCAAGAAATTTCCAATCTTTTTGCACAATTTTTCAAACATAATTATTCCAACATAGAAGAACTTCCATTTCGTAACTATCCATATCGATTATCTCCTAATACATCAATTTACAAACCATATATATCTGCAGATGACGTGTTATCAGCTTTATTATCATTAAAAGAGTCATTTAGTTATGGTCCTGACCAGATACCAACATGCTTTCTAAAAAAATGTGCCATAAACCTGTTTAAACCACTAACTGCATTATTCAATAGTTCCTTAGAACAAGGCATTTTCCCTATGCGCTGGAAAGAGTCATTCATTATCCCCCTTCATAAAAGCGGGAGTAGGTCCTCCATAGAAAATTATCGAGGTATAGCAAATATTTCGGCTATTCCTAAATTATTTGAAGCAATAGTTACCAATAGATTGTCTCATTCAACGTCCTCATTAATCTGTGATTCCCAACACGGGTTCTGTAAGGGTAAATCAACGGTCACAAACCTACTGGAGTTTACCACTAGTATTTCAAATGGATTTTCTCAAAACTTGCCCACTGATGTTATATACACGGACTTCAGCAAAGCATTTGATAAAGTCAATCACACCTTGCTGATTCTTAAACTTGATCTTCTTGGCTTTCAGCCCAGCCTTTTGCAATGGATATCTTCATATCTTTTAAATAGGACACAAAGGGTGATTTTCAAAAATGCTTACTCGTCTATTATTAATGTTACTTCAGGAGTTCCTCAAGGCAGTCACCTTGGCCCGATTCTGTTTTTGCTATTTATTAACGATATAACTACTACAATTAAACACTCAAAAATTTCATTGTATGCGGACGACGTAAAGCTTTTTAGATCAATCTCTTCATTTGATGATAGAACTTTGCTTCAGGAAGATTTAAATTCCTTAGTTTCTTGGTGTGACACTAACTTAATGCCACTTAACCTCAATAAATGTAAATTCATGCGCTTTTCCCGGAAAACCGTACAGCCAGCTTCTTATGCAATAAATGGCTTAGGCCTCGAACAAGTAAATGAGTTTGTGGATTTAGGTGTAATAATGGACTGCAAACTTAGTTTTAACATTCATATTAATGCTACAGCAAATAAGGCAAGAGGTGTCTTAGCGTTTGTAAAACGTTGGTCAAAGGAATTCAGCGACCCATACATAACTAAAACACTCTTTACAACTTTAGTAAGACCTTTATTGGAATATGGTTCCATAGTTTGGAATCCATACTATCAGATTCACTCTGATCGCTTAGAGTCAGTCCAAAAACAGTTTTTGCTTTTTGCTTTAAGAAATTTGCCTTGGGATTCTGGTTACAATCTTCCACCGTATACTAGCCGTTTAAAACTCCTTAATCTTCCGACTCTTGCAAGTCGACGAGAAATGTTAGGGGTAATATTTATCGTTAAGCTCTTGAATGGCTTAATTCTTTCTCCTTTCTTGCTAGCTGAAATAAACTTTAACATTCCTTCTCGTTCAACAAGACACTTCAACCCTATCTACTTAAAGCAGTGTAAATCAAACTTTGAATTAAATGAACCTTTCCGGGGTTTATGTAAGAGCTTTAATTCCTATTCCAGCTTTTTAGATATTTCGGACTCACTTTTCATTATAAGGGAAAAAATACTGTCTTATCTTAACACATAGTAGCGATTATTCTGTTATAATTCTCAAGACTAACTTCAATTGTACTATACTCAGCTGATGATTTTATTTCTCTGTAGCTGAGCAGTTTAAGATCTCGACGCTTAACAAACTCCTGCCACTCAACACCTCGGCATTTTATGTAAATAAAAAATATCCGTACGTCATGCGGGTGCGCCTCTCGTGCGGTCGGGCGGGATTGGAGGGCGTGGGTTATTATTATTATTATTATTATTATTATTTATGTATGAAAAAAGTTAGGATTTTGCACGAGAAAAAAATGTATATCCATCCATACGTAGAATTAACCGCTAAATCGATATGTTACCCTTTTATACCCGACTTTACTTCACTTAAACTTGATGAACTCATCCAAATATTATTCGATTTTTAATAGCTATACATTTCAGGAAAGCGCATTGAATAACGCAGCCTACCGTGTGATTTAGTTAAAAAATAACGTTCGCTTTCGGGAAGAGTATAGGGCAAGAAGTTGAAGATTCATGAGAAAAAAAAAGAAAATGGCCAGGCCGCATTATTACCATCCCTGGGTAGTGTACCAAAAAACTGAATATGCCATTCGATTTAGCGGTTAATTCTTCGTATGGGTGGGTATCATTTTTTTTCTTGTGCAAAATCCTAACTTTTTTCAGACATAAATCTAAACATACCTTGAAATTTTGGGAATTTTCACGGTTTTCGGTGTAGCTTCATCCAGTTTTTGGAAAAGTTAAATTTTTTTTTAGTTTACTTACTCTAAAATATCCTATTTTCATATTCCGGTGCCGGAGGGAGGATCTGAAAAGGTTTAAAGAATCCCATACAAAAAAAAACTCATCTAATGTACATATTTATATATATATATATAATAATAATAATAATACAATGGCGCTATTATAACTCTGACGAGTTTTATGGCCGAGCTTCTCTCCCAATTCGAGGTGTGCTCCTTTTGTTTTTCCTACTAATTGGGTGGACCTACAGTTTTACGCCGGCTCCGAACGGCGAATGCATTTTTTGTGAGAAGCTTTTTCATGGCAGAAATACACTCGGAGGGTATGCCGCCCACTGCCGAGAGGTGACCGCTGCTCTTAAAAAACCCAATAATTGGATTTTTACTAATTAGAAAAATTGTTTTGGTGTTTGGCTCGGACCGTGGTTTGAACCCGAGACCTCTGGCATAGCAGGCGAGCACTCTACCCACTGCACCACAGCGGCCACTATATATAAGGCACTTTAAAATAAATATATGTATATACAGTGTTGGAAAAAATAATAGGGACAAAATTTTGCAATTCTCCATTTATTTCATTTTAAGACCAAATAATAATTACCATATATTGAGGAGGACATTCTTCAATGACTCTGGGGTGGTTTTTTTATAATAATTTAATTTTTATGAATAAAAATAATGAAATATATAATTTAAGTTGGAAATAATAATAGGGACAAACTTTAAATTCGATTGTTTTTTCAAATAAACTACAGTATTACTGCTGCAGCTAGATTTAAACTAATGTTTAGTTGAAGCTCCTTTATTTTTTATAACTTCCTTACTTCTTCGTGGCATAGGGTTGACCAAATCAGCGCAATTTGCAACTGGTATTAAGTACCAAGCTTCTTTAATTTTTTTTCCATAACTCTTGCTTATTTTTCCATAGGGCTGCGGTTCGACAACTGTGAGGGCTACTCAAAAACAGCAACTTTCTTACGTTCAAACTATGAGTTTTCGATTCTGGAGGCATGTTTGGGATCATTTTCGGCATCTAATGATATCAAGGAGGGTTGAAATGGTGCAGTTTTGAGTAGAACAATTAGCAACAGACCTCGAGAAGTAGGACCAAATGGAAGAGATCCCAGAAAAGTTCCGTATCTGAGAAAAAATTATGTAAGCCAACGAACTGAAATTTTCCAGTAGCTTAAATTCTTTAGGACTGAGGCTAGTAAAGTAGGGAACAGCCAAAGTTTTTGTCAATAACTTTTAACCGGCAAAAAACAAAACATTTCCGCATTCAGCTTCGTATTCCTGAGGTCAAAACACGTCGATTGGTTCCTTTTTTTTTTTTAATTTTGAAGAACTTTAGCAGTTAGCGAAACTAGGAAAATATGTACACATCTCGGTCCATACGGGTATGGCGCGCCAGCGCACGCCGCCGCACCGATACGCCGATTTCACGGATTATGGCGGCGGCGGCCGATTATGAAGGTAATCGGCGCGGCGGCGGCGGCGGTGTCAATCGGCGGCGTATATGTCTAGTACAGAGTGATTGTCATCGTTTTAATTGCGTTCTTTTATTACATACATACATACATACCTACATATTTTTGTGATATTTTCTTTTATGTACATAAATGCACAGCACATGTGCACACTTATGGGTGGGCAGCTGCCCCACAGGCCACTCTCTCTGCCAAGATGCTCTTGAATATTTTCCTACGATTTGGGTGGCACTACAGTTTGACGCTGATTCCAAACATCTGCCAAGGCTGGCCTTGCTACTCCAAAAAAACCACCCATCCTGAGCAAAATGCGTCCGTACAATTGTAGATCCATTAAATTGGCGCGTGCAAGTTGTTTTTCGAAATAATTTTGTTTGTTATTTGTTTACTTTTTATTCGAACTGTAGGTAACTTGTTTAAATGATTAGACATAGAGATATGCTCACGTATGTATGTACATATGTTAATATGTATGCATGTACATATTAGTAGTCAACTTTCAAATAGGGCTTGTGAATTTTTCATATTAGAAAAAAAACACTACGACATCAAGCTCTATTTTATTTGTATGTACCTATATAAAAAAATTAAATTTTATGTTAAATATTTCACACAGTTAGTTTTGAAACAGTATTTTTTAGTGTTTAGTTTTGAAATTGAAACGCATAATGATTACCTACACAAATATGTGCCTATGCGTATGAGTAACTTTTTTCAGATAGAGACTTGAAATTGTATAAATAAAATCATAGAGATTTTTGAAAGTGTATTCGTATTTAATGCTATTTTTTTAGAATACGGAAAGATTTTGAAATAAATTTTGAATCGAAATTACATAACTACACATTTAAAATATTTTAAATATTGGTACACAATCCATCAAAAACTCAAAATTTAACATATCGCTGTTTGAAAGTGCACTAGGTACTCGTATGTACATACATATCGACGGCTGAGAATAAGATTGCCCTATTTCAAAAATTGTTTCAAAAACGCTCTATTCCAAAAATTGTTTGAATAACGTCTTACTTCGGATTTTGCTTCAAAATTGCCCTATTTCAGAATTTGTTTCAATAACGCCCTATTTCAGACAATTATTCAAAAACGCCCTATTTCAGAGAAATATATATGGAATTTTCTCTAAAATAGGGCGTTTTTGAAACAATTTTTGAAATAGGGCGATCTTATTCTCGGCCGTCAATATGTACATGAAAGGTAAATTTCTTTATTGATATTTTCATTTTGCATATGTATACCTGCATGTACATACATACATGCATATGCCCCGCAGTAAAAATCCGAAATGAACCCCTGAATCACTGATGAAATTCACCTATGATTGAGGAGGCATCAGTGAATACCTACTTTCATATAAAGACTGCTTTCTTCAGAGAAAAAACCAAAAAAATAAAAAATCTACTTAGTTAGACGACAGTGATGAATATTCATCAATATCATCAATGATCATTCAGCAGTGAAACAAATTTACTGCAGGGTGTATGTATACTATAGTAACAAGAAATCACAATTTATTCACATATGTACATAGATATGTAGGTATATTTAAGTATGTATGTATTCGAAAAAGTAGTGCGCTTAAACGGTACAGTAATCTTCTCCAAGAAAAAATATTTTGCTCCAAAAGTAGCGATTGCTGCGCTGATGCCACCACAACCCAACCCAGTATAAATCAAATCCGATACTACATCAAATAGTGTTTTATTTTTTTTTTTGCCGATATTTTTGATGTTCTTGTTCAGATCACTCCAGTATTTACAGCCGAGTGCCGTAAGAACGGGAAGTACATACATACTAATTTTTTTTTTATTACATTTCCTACCATGATCCAATAATTCTATATGGTCGTATCAGCCAAAAGAGAATAGGCGATTGCCGTTGAACCAGAGCCGTAGCGAGGGTGTGGCAAGCGAGGCATTTGCCTCGGGCGCCAATAGAGAGGGGCGCTGAATTTCGGTAATATTAAACAAAATTTCGCAGAAGTATTTTGAAAAAAAAAAAAAACATAATGAAAAAATAGGCGCTCGTTTGCCAGGAACCCGCAAGGTTCTCACTTGATCATCAGATTTGTAAAATTTTTTCAAAAGTAATAGGTATGTATGTATATGGGCGCCCTTTATTTTTAATGTAGTGAAATTGAATGAATATTTAAATTAGAATGCTTATGATAGTCGTTTAATTCATACATTTATTTGAAAGTTGTGATTACCGATAAAGCGCGCTCATGCGTGCATGTACAAAAAAAAGGTACGTACATTTGCAAAAACTGGCAAGGTAATGTAATAAGAGCAAGAAATCTCGATAAATAGAACATTTCTTATAACATTAATGTAGGATAATATTAGGGAGTCGACTGTGTATGCATATAGCGGCGACACCTGTTTGTCAACAACCAGCTACTTACGTCCGAATAATTACATAGTTGATTGGTCGATTGCGCAACCCTTTCGCGTCGCTAGGAATGTAAACAGTGTTTAAAAAATTGCATGGATGTATAAAGCAGTTATTCGACCAATCTTAAGTTACGGGTCATTGGTGTGGTGGAGAGCAACCGAGGTGAACTATATGGCTGATATACTACGGAAAGTTCAACGAGCTGCTTGCGTTAAAATCACAGGGGCGATTAGATCGTGCCCCACGGAGGCTCTGAATGTGATCTGCAACTTTGCGCCCATTGATCTTTTTGTGAAGGAAAAGGCATCCCAGAGTGCCATGACATTAAGGGAGTTGGGAATCTGGAGGGAGCGTACATGCGGTCATGGACGTATTCTGCTCCATGTTAACGACCCCTACATCAACAGGAAAACAAATTATATCTGTCCGATAACAGTTTTCGACACAAATTATGAGATCATCTTTCCATCAAGGAAGGATTGGGGAGTTGGTAAACTCGCTCAGACATTCGATGTTTCAGTTTTCACGGACGGGTCTAAGATGGCGGGCGGAGTAGGTGCGGGTGTCTTCGCAACTCAGCCAGCCATTTCCATATCAATCAGGCTCCCGGATACGGCGAGCGTTTTTCAATCTGAAGTTTTCGCGATACGGGAGGCATGCAGGGCGTTACTTGCAACGGAAAGTGCCAGTGTCGGAAACAGGATAGGAATCTTCTCGGATAGTCAAGCAGCTCTGAGAGCTCTGGGATCTGTAACGGTATCATCAAGCCTGGTGTAGGGAGTGGGTCATGGGCTTAGCAAGTCGACATAGCGTGTCTCTGATTTGGGTGCCGGGGCATCGTGATATTCAGGGAAACGAAATGGCTGATGAGCTAGCCCGGCAAGGCTCGGCTCTTGACGTTGCAGAGGCGGAGGAGGTTCTTGCGCCCTTGTGTTTCGTCAAGAGCATAATCTCTCGGCACTGGTCTGATGAGGCTAAAACAAGATGGAAACGGTTGCAGACCTGCAGAGTCTGCAGAAGTATGTGGCCCTCATATAACGAAATGCGATCTTCAGCCATTTTAAGGATGGAAAGGAAGGACATTTCCCGCTTAACTACGGTGATCACGGGACACTGGGCTATCGGCACCCACGCGGCTCGGATGGATCTAGACCAGTGATTTTCAGAGCCTATACACGCGGTACAAGCTTTTTAGAGCTTTCACACCGACAGCCTCACACCGACACTACAGAACTCTTCGTGCACGAAAAGAAATTTTGCAAATTTCTGTTCAGTCAGCATTGAGCTGTTGAGCCAGCAGGTTGTGTTGCTCGAGCAGTCTCTGAATGCTTGTAAATGATTGTGTGTTGGGGGTGGTTTTTTTGTTTGGATTTTTTTACGTAATATTTTTGTTAGGAATCGTGATTTTGCATTTCGTCTCATATTTTTTTATCTTAATTTTTTTTGTTTGTAGTTTTTTGTGAAGTTAAGAATAAAAATACTATCCATTTCCAATTTAAAAATTTTAATTTTCGACAATGATTGAGTTTCTTTTGGGTGTAACCAAGAGCTTCTGTGCTTTTAACACATGCACAATGTTTGAAAGTATTAGTGTGGTAATCACTGATCTAGACCATAACACTCGATGCCGCAGCTGCAATCTTCCTGGTACGGAGGAGACGGTGGAGCACCTGCTGTGTGAGTGTCCTGCGCACTGTAAGGGCAGAATGAAATTCCTTGGTAAGCCCTTATTCGACAGCCTCTCTGAACTCAAGGATGTCAGGCCGGAGGGTCTTCTTAGATATCTAAACTCAACTGGATGGATATAAGGCGTGGGACCTGCCCTTTCCTCCGAATTAATCTTCTTAATCTATTCTTCTGGTTTTAGGCACGAGTCGTGGTAGCAAAACGGCACTTCAGCGCTAATTGGAGTCATTGGGACTCGCCAATCATACCAACCAACCAACCAGGGCACTCGGACACACGATGGGAATCAAAAGCTAATGCCGTAAAATCATTGAATTTGAGGCAGTTCTTGGAGTACTTCAAGATATAATCGCCAATCCAAATAATCCTGACAACAAATCATCTGTCGAAAATCTGATTAAAAATATTGATTTATGGTTTCTTCTTTTCCTCGACGTCTGGGATCAGATATTTAGTCGGGTTGATCGCGTTACGAAAGCCTTGCGAACGAAAAGTTTGACTTTGGAAAAAGCTGCACATTTGATTCAGGGTTTGAAAAATTCACTACAAGAACTTCGCGACACAGAATTCAAAGATATTTTAAGCGTGTTTCTGCATTAGCTACTAGTCTACTAGCGAGGAATGTCAGCAAGCGGTCAAAGAAGAAGAAAAAATTTGAATTGTATGAAGGAGAAGACGACGTACCCGAAATTCCGGATAATGAAAAGTTTCGCATTGACATCAACGAGGCAGTTGATAGGTTCATAGTTGAAATCGACTGGAGGTATAAAAAGATAATGGATGTGGCCAATGATTTCGGATTTTTGTCTGACGAGTTTTTGAAAATGAGTAGCACCGAAGTGAAAAAAGCAGCGATGGATTTGGCAATCAAATACGAAAAAGACATCAATGGCGCAGAATTTATTGAGAAAATTTCAGATTTCAAGCACGCAGCTTTGTCAATCATCTCTGATCGTCTCGAATCCACGACTGTTATAGAACTACTCCAAATTATTCAAGATTATGGTTTAAAAGCATCATACCCAAACGTTGAAACTACTTTCAGATTTTTTTCGACGATTCCTGAAACAATCGCTACATGTGAACGTAGCTTTGGCAAGCTCAAACTCGTTAAGTATTATTTGAGATCAACAATGGGCCACGAGTGTCGAACTTGGCTATTTTATCGATAGAAAACGAAATTGCCAGTAAAAATGATTTCGACGATATTATTAACGAATTCGCTTCTATTAAGTCAAGAAAAATTCACTTGTAAATGTTAGAAGAACATTTTTTTAACACAGTATTATATGGTGAATGATACAGTATTAACAAATATATATATGCATGAATAATTTGTTCAAAAAAATTTGCCATTTATTCTTATATAGAACAAGTTTTGTTGTCCTGCATTTTTAATAGAGGGCGCGGGAATAAAAAGCTTGCCTCGGGCGCCAAAAAAGCTCGCTACGGCACTGCGTTGAACGGCCGTAGATAAGAATGTCAAAAACAGAAAAAACGCCAGCGAACATACAAGCGAACACACAAGCTATTTTCCACGAATAACACGTGCAAGAGGGAAAAATCAAAACAAAATACGATAATTTGACAGCTTACTATTCCAAAAACAAAATAGCCGTCCTCTGCTGCGTCCACCATTTTATTATTGCATCATGTTTCCTACTTACCTACATATAAGCTGATTTCAATCTTTTTCTGATGCCGATTTTTGTCTGCTTGCCTGACAACTATGTACATATGTATTTTATACGACGCACAGTGGTCGGAGAGACCTGGTTTTACAAGAAAAATTAGAAGTAGTGTTACGATCTTAATGAAAATTTGGTATTAAATTATTTATGTAATGCTGAATCCGATTATGCAAAAAAAATTTATAATTTGACAGTTGACAGCTGTCAAATAGAATAGAAAAGTTAGAAGTAGTGTTATCATCCTAGTGAAAATCTGGGATTATATTATTTATGTAATGCTGAATCCGATTTTGCAAAAAAATTTTATAATTTGACAGATGACAGCTGTCAAATAGAATAGAAAAATTAGAAGTAGTGTTACGATCCTGGTGAAAATCTGGGATTATATTATTTATGTATTGCTGAAACCGATTATGCAAAAAAAATTTATAATTTGACAGTTGACAGCTGACGCTGACCACAATCAAAAGACCTTAGTTTTTTCCGATAATTTTTTACATATTTTAGTTAAAGTATGGGAAGTGATGTACACCATTCCTAGGATTTTCTTTTCCCATAGTGACAACCCTCTAGTGATGAGCGATATATCGCAAACGGTGATTTTTTCACTGTGAATAAAAAATCGCAAATCGCAATTGCGATCACTCTTTCAAAATAGCAGTTCACTACTTATTGGGAACTGCTATCGATGTACCAAGTAAGCAGTTCACCTATGTGAATCGCAATCGCAAAAGCATTATAAATTTCTTTTTGTTTATACTTTTGAGCAGACCACATACGTATATAGAAATATAAGAAAAAAAAAAATTATTGAATTTACAATTTATCTTTGAAAAATGTTTACAAACAGCGAAATTACTGCGGAATGCGTTGTTATTGCTATCATTTTGTTTACATAAATTGAAGACATGTTATATCGCTCAGAAAACGCAAAATTAATATCTACCGGTAACTGATGATTTTATAGCAGTCCATGCAATTGCAATAGCAGTTTAAAATCGCAGTGATTTAAAAATAGCAATCACCGAAATCACAGATATCGAAAAATCGCAGTTTCTCTCATCTCTACAACCCTCTATTAGGCAGTATTCATCCAATACGTACTACACCCAAAGTATAAAAGCTTCATTTTTTACGGGAAATCTTTTATTTATACTGATAACAATGAAACAGCATTATTTCGAACAGGACAATTTTTTTACAAATGGTACCATGACCAAAATATTAGTAAAAGAAATAAACTATAAACAATCTGTATTAAATGAACGTTTTGGAAGTGGTAGCAAATAACAGATTTTCACTCGTCTGTAGCGATTTCAACAAGAACTGATGAGTTCTGACTTGGTTCCCGTAAAAGACTGATGACTTCTGCAGAAATGGTGTCTGCTTTTCGGAGAGGAAGTGGTCTCATATTCGATATAACTGAATCGGATGTTATGAGTAGCATGTGAAACAAGCCTTCATTCGATTGCTCCCTGCCATTTTTCGCGTGTTATGCTCGCGATACCATCTGAAGTCTTTGTTTCGAGCTTCCTGGGCTTCTTCAGAAAAATTCCCTATTTGTAAAGGTAGAGCTTCAATTATATCAGCTCCATGAAGTAGTAGCTTGTGTAGGGATGGAGTCATGGGATATTTATTGTACAAGCTTACATACCAGACTGCAGTTTTACTTGAAACTTTAGTCATCGTATAATATACAAAATATACAAATATACAAAAAAAAAATGCAAAATCTAAGGCCTTTACTTTTTTGGCCGCCAGTTTTTTTCGGGCGGATATGGGCGGCTAAACTTTTCATGGATTTTTAGGGCATCCCTTTTTTTATTCTCCGGAAAAAAATTAAGGCACCACTCGATTGATCTTGTTAGTTATACCTTTCTGAAATAAAAAAAATTCTTCAAAAAAAGCCTTTTTTTTAATAGTATTGCTAATTTGGTAGCAAATTTTTTTTTTGGTAATATTTTTTGTAAAACCGTGGCTTTACATGTGTAAAAAGTAAGACTAGACCAAAGAATTTCAGTTCTACTTGAAACACTATGCATAAAATGCCGGGAAATCTATGCTCAAATAATGACTAAAATACTTCACGATCGAATTTGTGGGTTTAGACGCCTTTAACGGATGTCTCAGCAGACATTTTTGAAAAAACTTATCAGTTCTGAGATCTTTGGACATTTCTGAGTAAGAATGGCTTTTTTCCGACTAATTTATCACAACTTTAGAAAAACGACTTTTTCTTGTAAAAGCAGGTTCGCCCGACCACTGTGCGACGATCGAAGAAGCGCCACGCGAGATATGTACATACTTACATACATACATATGATGATGATGCACACTCCTATTAAAACATGAACCTCATCAGCCCCCAGCCAGATTCTTGGATGCTTATCAGCAGAACACACATGTATGTATGTACATACATATGTATGTAGCTTATCAGTCAGTCGTCCCCTGCTTGCTCAGTAACACGATGACCGCTGTTGATTATTTATTTTTCATTTTCCTTCAGCTCTTCGGCAGCGTTCGCACTATCTATCGATCGCCTTAAAAGCTTGAGAAGCCGAACGCTCCATCTCAGTACAACTGTGCAGTCTTGAGTGGTCCAACATCTAAACTAATTAACTTTATTTGATTTAATTCAATAAAAATCTCCTTTACAAAGGATATTCGGAGTGTTAAAAAATATATTCGAGTGCAAGCAAATAAATACATTTCTTTTTCTTCTAATCACAAACTTAATAAAAACTATCATGTCCTCAAAAAGACAGGATTTAAGTAAACGCACCTTCTTTATATTAAGTGGAGTGTCAAATGCCTTAGGCAAATCATTGGCCGTCGAAATGTGCCGGTATTACGCTGCCGATTCTGTCGTCCTACTCATCGATCGTTCCGAGGAGAATCTGCAAGAAGTGAAAAAGGAGATCGATTTCCTTGAGCGCGACGATATTAGTGTAATTTGTTGGGTGGTGAATTCACGGCAAAATGGCGATGCCATCTACTATCGTCAACTTTTCGCTACCATTTTGGAGAAGTATGCTGCTAGCGCATGTGACTTTGAACTTGCCTTCATCATACATAATGAGGGAACTATGGCAACGGACAAATTAATGGAGCCTCAATCAACAGACGATTGGTTGTGCTTTGTGCAGGAACATCTTCATGTCCCGATTGCACTCAATCAAGCTTTCCTTACGGCAACACAGCTTACGAAGACCACAAAATTGGTGGTCAACATTACTTCCAGCTTGATGATTCGGCCGTTTGTTTATAATAGTTCGTTGATTTGTTCGTGCATGAAAGCACGTGACATGTACTTCCGTGCGATGGCCAACGAGGAGAAACGCGGTGTCAACGTTATCAATTACTCACCGGGCATTTTGGCTACACACAAACCACAATTGGATTTAAATAATAATGATATCGATTTGTTGGATTTGAACGTGAATGAAAAATGGCTAAAATTGCCACGTGTCAGCGCAAGGCAATCATCACTCAAGTTGATAAATATTTTGCAGGAAATTTCCTTCATTTCAGGACATGATGTAGACTACTATGACACATTTGTTTTATGAGGAGCACTCATGAAATATTATCTAACATACGATATTCCAAAAGTATTGTGTGATAATATTTCATTAAAATTTATTGTCAATTTAATGAAACTAATAATAATAACAACGGTCAAAATAGTAAAGCGGTTGATGCCGGTGAAGGCGGCGAAGGCGGAGATCGAGATGGTAATTGATGATGGAGATATTCTAAATGGATATATTGAAATAATCAGAAATAAATTAGCAGAAGAAATATCATCCACAAATATCGATGATGATGAAAATCAAGAAGAAAATGAAATAATTGTTGTTTTATTGTTGAAACTTTACTGAGGTGGGGAAGTCAAGGGGCTAAAAAAATTAGTTATGCACAAGCAGAGTTTGAGGGTTTAGAAAAAAATGAGCTAACAACAATTGTGAAGATGTGATCATTATAACATATACATAGCTCCCATACAACCGATTGTTCAGATATACTTATATTAGGATGGGGCGATTTACTAACCTACATATATCGAGCCATCGAAATTCGGATTCCTCTAATTTTTCTTAGAAAGCTCCTCCACGACATTTGTCTAAAATTAATTTTGATATTCCGGAATTTGGTTTTATGAACCAAGACGGATTTTTGAAAATAAAAATTGGTCAAAAATAACAAAAAAAAAAAAAATAACCAGGCCAATGTGCACATCGAGTTGCAGCAGAATTTTATGCTGAATCCAGATATGAAATCAAAATTAAAAATGGATGATCCGTTTTCGAGATATAGCCTGATTTCCGCTTATGAAGGCTGAATGCCCAAAATCGCATATTTTCGCGATTATCTCTTGCTGTGTACAATATATCTTAAATTTATTTGCAAATTCCTTAAAGATAAGTCAATACAATATATGAACAATATTTTAAAATATTAATTTATCTTCCGGTATAGGGGAACTAAAATGCACTCTTTTTTCCTTAGCCCAAAATCGCGGTATGAGATCTTTATGTTATAGTCATGCGATATCGATGATTTTTCTTGACAGCGCTTTTTGTACAATAAATGCTCCAAATTCAAAATTTCAGAATTTTAGCTGCAAAAATTTAAGAGTTATACCCCAAAACGTAGACTTCTGCTGCTGAAATTTGTTTTTTTTTTTTTTTTTGCTTCCAGTAGTGACCTATGGCGTATGAGTAAGCTTGAGTTTTCTTAGCGTTGAATAAGTAAAGTAAAAAAAAAACAACTAATTCCAACCGGCATACGTCTACGCGCTTTGTCGTCATCGCGATAAACATTTGGTTTTCGTTGCCATGTTCGGCTAACTATGAGCCTATGTAAAGACAGGAATCTGTCGTTTGGGGCTATGTTAATGATCACTTTGAAACTACTCAAACCTACCACAAATGGACCACATAATCCAATTATTTTTGCAGTGTTACAAGGCATGCATATACATATCTCGCTCTTTTATTTCAATAGTGGCACAATTCAAAAAACTTGCTAGATACGCCCAAGGTAAAGTAACGTTATTTTTTTTTATCTCGTAAATCATGATATTACTCACAATTAACTAAAAATTGTTTTTTTTTTATTATGGCACTATTTAAATCGTAGAAGGATTCGGAGAACAATTGTGTAGTACAGTAAGCCAATGAATCAAAATATAATATTTTAATGGGTTGATGATTGCTTATCACTTTGCAAATATGTATAAGTATATAATGCAAACATACATACATATGTATGTATAAACAACCGAAATGTGAGTGGAGAATCTTATACAATCACATGAACCAATCGAACGAATTATGTATGTATATACAAATAAAGCATAAGAGATCATGGAAATTCGTTCTGTAATCAGTCTTAGTTTTTTCTTTTATTTCGTAAGATTGAAATGGAATAGTCTGAGAGAAACTAACTCACTAACAACAACCTTAGAAACAAAAGTAATCAGCGGGCCTATAAAGGAAAAACATACGGCGCGAGTGTTATGGCCAATTATGTCGATATGATCGGCTTACGCCAGCAGCTGAACACCCTTGTGGTACAAGATGCTTCCTGTACGGTGAAGTTTTGCAGCTCGTATTATCTTTTCCAGCATCCAGTTGAAGAAGTCACACGAAACGAAGTCACATTGTCTGAAACCTCGTTTGGTCTCGAACGGCTCGTAGAGGTTCTTCCCAATTCTGAAGGAGCTGGTGGTGTTTGTCAACGTCATTTGGCATAGCCGTATAAGTTTTGCAGGGAAACAAAATTTGGACATTGCGGCATATAGGCAATTCCCATTCGTGCTACCAAAAGCGACTTTAAAATCGACAACCGATGGTGTGTGTCGGTTCCTTTTTTATTGTTTTTTTTTTCAGGAATTTGCGTATTGTGAAGATCTGGTCTATGGTAGAGGTACCAGGTCTGAAGCCACGCTGATAAGGTCCAATCAGATTGTTGACGGTGGGCTGCAATATTTCGTAGAATACACTTGCTAAGACCTTATATCTATGCGATATTCAGAAAGCTTATACCACTATAATTGGCGCGTACTGTGGAGTCTCCTTTTTTGTGGATTGGGCAGAACACACTTAAGTTCCAATCGTTGGGCATGCGCTCGTCCGACCATATTCTGCATAGGAGTTGATGCATGCTCCTTATCAACTCTTCGCCGCCATGTTTGAATAGCTCGACTGGCAAGCCGTCAGTGATCAGAAGAGTAAACCGAAACAGAAAAACACTGCTACCTTTCATGCTGATTACCTAACAAGATTTTGGAAGGTTTGGAATGAAAGCCCGATACTTTTGCTTCATTGCTTTTTTAACTATACAAAATCATTCATGCGAACGCGGTCATCGCCGCGCGATAGTCATGGGGCAAAGTCATGGAAGTTGTTATCTTCCCTAAAGTAAATGCCAGGAGGAAAGTATTGATGATTGTAGTATATTTGGGCCTACTGTATGTATATGTATGTACAAAAAAATGTTGTGAAATTCCGCCCCTAAATTTGAAGCTTATGTTGAGAGGGTTAAGGGACCCAAAAAAAATTTTTTTTTGACCCCGCGAAATACCGCCGAAATTGTTTTTTTCTTGCAACTTTGTTATTTATCATCCGATTTTTAAAATTGATACGTCACTAGTTTCGTATTTTGAAGCTCTACACTTCATTCTAATGTCCTTTTGAGCTCAGAAGTTGTTTTCACATAGTTGGGTCAGCTCAAGGATGGGAATTTTTCAACTACCACTCATTTTCAACTACCACTCAAATTGAGTGGTAATTAAATCCTGATTTTAACTACCACTCAATTTGAGTGGTAGTTGCAGGCTGAGTGCACTCAAAATTAGTTGAATCATGCCCAACCCTGGGTCAGCTAACTTATTTGTATGTCCATGAATTATCCTCTTTGTATTGCCAAATGAAAGTGCTTCAAAATTCATGATAATGTTGCCTTGAAACGGTTTTACTAAATTAATAAACAAAGAAGTTATTTAACGTAGATATTATTTAACTAATTTTTTTAAGCAATTCAGTATATGTAAAGTTGTAAAAGTTCGACCCTAAATTTGAAGCTTATATTGAGAGGATTAAAGAAAAAATGTTTATTTTTTTTTCTGATCCCGCGAAATACCGCCGAAATAGATTTTTATTGTAACTTTGTTATTTGACTTCAGAGTGCAAAAGGACATTAGAAGAAAATATAGAGCTTCGAAATACGAAAATAATGACGTATCAATTTTAAAAATCGGAAGTTAAATAACAAAGTTACAAGAAAAAAACCATTTCGGCGGAATTTCGCGGGATAAGAAAAAAAAATTTTTTTCGTCCCTTAATCCTCTCAATATAAGCTTCAAATTTAGGGTCGGACTTTTACAACTTTACATATATTGAATTGCTTAAAAAATAAATTAAATAATAGCTAGGTACGTTAAATATTCGTAGTGACGTAACTTCTTTGTTTATTAATTTAGTAAAACCCTTTAAAGGCAACATTGTCATGAACTTTGAAGCACTTTCATTTGGCAAAACAAAGAGGATAAGTCATGGACATACAAATAAGATAGCTGACCCAACTATGTGAAAACGACTTCAGAGCTCAAAAGAGCATTAGAAGGAAGTGTAGAGCTGCAAAATACGAAAATAATGACGTATCAATTTTAAAAATCGGATGAAAAATAACAAAGTTACAATAAAAAAACGATTTCGGCGGTATTTCGCGGGATTAAAAAAAATTTTTTTTTTGTGTACCTTAACCCTCTCAACATAAGCTTCAAATTTAGGGGCGGACTTTTACAACTTTTTTTTTCGTATGGGGACCAACCCCATCTAATGTACATACATATACACAAAACTAAAATTAAATTAAATTGAAATCATCTTCTCTGCCAATAAAAATTGAAAACCCCTCTTCTGGCTATGCCCTTGCAACCAAGTTTTCTCGAATTGGAAGGAAGTGAAAATTTAAATAAAAGAGAAAGTAATGAGATCTTTTAGTGGACACGTAATTTTTTTTTTAAATTCGTTAGAACGAAAACCAAATAATTGTTTACCTTCAAAAGACATTACGATTCACATTTTTTATTCAGCAAAACAGCCAAGAAAAGATACGAGCGCCCTTATAAAACTCATCTGTTTATATCCCATTGTGTATCTCAGACACATACATACATACATATGTACATGTACGAATCATGGTTTTGTAAGCCAATGACTGCAATTCTGTAAGTGGCTGTCTTTGGCAGTAGCTTGACTTTTTATCTTTAAATTAACGAGAATTCAAAGCACGCAATTTTGCACGAATCAGAATACCAATGGTTGATGATGATGATGGTGTTGATGATACAGTCAGTTAAACTAGTAGAATAGACTTAGATATCACATGAGTATGGATGTATGCACATATTCTGCAGCTATATAAACAACAATTTGAAATAAAACCGTTTCAAAAATAGAGTAGTGGTGTTGGACTTTGCTACAACGGAGCGTTGGAAAAAAGTGAACGGGAAAAAAATCAATAGATATTTTACATATATCGAAATTATCAAAAGAAATTTAAAAAACTGAAATATAAAGAGTTAAAAGTTTGATATAAAAAAATAAATAAATAAAGAGATTTAATAAATAGTAAATTAAATGGTGGTTTAACTTTTATCTATTTCTATTCTTTTTAAAAATGATTGTGAAAATGTCAGCAAAATTTATATTCTGTTCGTTGATTTTAACTATTATGTTTGCACTTTCGGTGGTGAGTAAATATTGTGGCCACAAATTGAGTTTATGCAAAGCAAAATTTTACTGATTTCTTTTAAATATGTTTTTATTTTTATTTTTTACCAAACGTCGTCCCATTTTTCTGTTTTTTCTTTTGTTTTTGTTCCATACAAAATTTGAGGACAGTTACGGGTAGTTATTTGTGTTGTGTGTAAACTCTAAGTTAGAAGAAAGTGTAAAAAATTAAATGAAAATTAAGAAAATTTCTTGCAATTCCTTTCAGGTAAATGCCGCCTGTGTTTGTGAAGAGAAAGGCGTCGACTATTGTAACAAGTGCAAGCCAGCGACATTTCTTCGCCCCAAAGCGCCACGTCCTGCTTACATTAATTCGGAGCTAAGTCTCAAACCCATCGGGGATACATGCTCCTGCAATAAGATATTCGTTGAACCGGCACCCCAACCAAAGCCAACAGGCAATAAAGTACGTGATCATACTAATTTCCATTGGCCATTACTATCATGGCATAATATAATGAAGCGCAAATTACTTGAAGCAATGATTAATGCCAAACAAGAATGCATTAATCGCTTGCATAAACGTCTAGCTAATCTAGAGAATACTGGAAAAGAAGTGACAGATGTAGAGGAAGAAGAAAAATATTTAACCATGAGCACATAGTAAATGCGATCGGTGGCGATCGGTGACAGCTTGGAGTTACCAAAAAATTAAAATTTGTATTTAGATACATATTATATGGCGGTCATATTTCATTTCCCATTCATAATTGCATACATATGTACATACATGCATACATAGCCATATAATATAAAATACATAAAAATATTTAGAAGGGAAACATGTGGGTACAGTTGCCAATAAACTGTTTTTATATTTTCATATGTACATACATATTTTTAAATATGTACATACATACATATGTGTATTTTTATACATATAAATATGAGTGCTTGGTCGTCAACATCATTATCTGTCCATTTTATTCAACGCATTATCAACAATAACAATAATAACAACAACACCATCGACAATCATCAATTCATACGTTAAAACGTGCGGTAAAAGTCAACAAATTCAGTTCATTTCGCTTCAGTTTATATTTTTTGCAATCAAACGCACGCGTCTGCCGCATTTTTAAATTAATAATTTGTGATTTTATTTGATATTAATTCTACACCACTATTCCCATTCCACCTGCAGTCGTTTCCAAAACGTAAACCATGTACTAAATGTCAATCGAAAACATCATGTAGTTCTTGTTCACCAGCCCCTCTACCAGCACCGGCATCAGCGCCAACCAAACTGTCAGCTTGCGGCTGTGGATCTGCACCAGCTTTTCCCTCATACCATTTACCAGAGTAAGTTGTTTTTGCAATGCTATATGATTAGTTACTAATTCGAAAACGAAATAACTAGAGTTAATTCGGTTTGGTTTGAATTATGACAGGATTGTGTGAGAATACACTCCTCCTAAATGAGGAGTATTTTCATCATTGCTAAATTTATGAGGAATCGATCATATATTCTTTTCTTACCTACGATAGGACAGATGGCTAAAAACTCAAAGGGTAGATTGGAGGTGACATGAATCCAGATTACTTAAATTATGTAACCTATGTAATTGTTTATCAGCTTAAGGTCTTACTAAAAATTTAAACATATTTTTGTTTAGTTCATTTAATTTCGATATTTCGATATTTCTTCATCAGTCTTAAGCCAACACAATTAGTCTGCTTTTAACCAAGTTCACACTTTCTTCAAAGCGCTTATTGCCATTTTCTTAATACTTGATTGATGGTGTGTTTGTTGAGTATTACTTTCTGTGGTCTCTTGCGTCCTTTCTATAAAAATTTTGTGTGAGGCGAACCCTAGTGAAATAATTTTCTAGAACATTTTAGCCCTCTATCTATATTGATATTATCTCCATTTGTTTCCAAAAAGGGTTAAAACAGACATTTTCTTATAAAACTGATTGTAATTTTAGAGTAAATCATGATGTTGTATCACACGATAACACCATACCAGCAGATCCGATCAGTATAAGCTTGGCCATGCAAGCTAACAAAGCGGTAGCAGTGCCTGAAGCGAAATTGGCTTATGGTTTTGCCAAGAAGCCAATTGATAGTATGAGGAAAATAACATTCTCCAATATACCGGAAGAAAATCTTTTTAAACTCAAAAGTGAAGTAATTACATACAAAAAACCGACTTTAACTGCATCACAGCCCACTGAGGAGGAGGAGGAGGAAGAGGAAGAAACCTATGAGGAAGAACAATATGAAACGGGCGATGAACAACAACACCAGCTCACCTATTCACAATTGGGTTATGTGCCTGAAAAATTCAAGAATCCCAAGTTCCGAAAAGTCATCACTTGCGGCACCAGAGATTACAATTCCCACGAAGCCTATCCGATACCCGATAAAGTAAGAGTGGATTGTGGTTACCGACCTGGACGTATTGCAGCATATATTAAAGTAAAATCAAAAAATGAACCAACTTTACACTATTAGTAGATTAAACAAAATTTAGGAATAGCCAACCAAAATTTCCCTTATCGAATATCACTAAAATTGTAACTAGGTATTAAGAGTTATTGTGGAGAACCTTAGTTTTTAGTAATATTTTATATTGTACCATAGGGTTATAACAAATAGAATTTGTGTATTTTTCTCGGACTGTGAATGTAGTTTTTATTAAATGCTTTTCCTGAGGCAATTAATAGCTTTAATCTCGAAAATGGATATACAGATATTAGGACGAAACTTTATACGCAATATTTTATCACTTGTTTTAAAATGTACCTAGATCAATTTATATCCACGCCTACTTAAACAAAATATTTATAAAACGCCCTTGAAAAATGTGTAGCGTGACGTCTCTGTAAATCAAAATCCAGGTTACAGAGTATTGTAATTAAAGCATACAGCTGAGTATCTAATGCTCGGTGTCAAGCGACATTTTCTTATTATTTGCAGTAACAATTTGCCTACTTATAGACATTGGGTTGTATTAATAAAAACTAAGCAAATACTTTTACTCAAGATTTAAGAAATTTGACATCAATTTGTATGAACCAAATTTCAAAATTTGAGTAAATGGTCTCAAATTTTAAGCCAAAGCAAATGCTCAGCTTTTATTAATATGGCCCATTACGTAATATAAGATTGAGTTTATATACATACAATATACTCTTTTTATGTATAAATAAGAATACTAATTGTACTTTTATAATAACAAAGAAAATAAAATAATTTCGAATATGTATAAGTATTTACTCGTACACCCGCGATACATAAATAAATTTTTCCGAAAAATTAAGAAATAGACACATTCTACAGGAGCTTTACATGGTCCATGAGAAATAATAGTACATACATAAGTATGTAGTAACGAGTTTGTCTCGCTGCTCGATTAAATTGGGATCGGAAGCTGGCTCACGTGAAGATAAATTCGGCCCGAAATTATTGCGACTTGCATTAGCTTACGGACGGTGTTCATCCTCCCGTTAATGCTAACTACAAGTTAAACATCATTATCGACTTAATCAAAATCATACATTTAACATGTTGCCGATAACGCAGTCGATATTTTAATGGGCAGTTTAAATTTATTTAATTTATGGACCCCATGAATTAAGTACGCCGTGGATTAATCTACCGTAGGTATTCTACCAATCAATCCAATGTAGGTACTCCATGGATTAATTTGATCTTATGCGGGACTGGAGTATACAATCCACTGGAATGACACGCCATGTTAATTGGACCATATTTTTTGTGTGAAATGTTGCAGGTTATGCAGTACTCGGTTGGTCCATGAATAAGGCAGTGGAGTACTCGGAATTTTTGCAGGGAATTTGTCCGCTCAAGTCATTCAACTCTAAATACATGTAAACGTAAATAGTATATTTTCGACAAACCAGAAGAGCGCTCAGATATAATCTCATTTCATTTATTTTGAATTTTCTGCAAAACACAACGTGCGATAAATGAAAACTTTTCTGGCGAATTCGAACAACTGGGAAAGGTCAAAGAAAATTTGAAACTACAAACATATGTACATATGTACATTAGACCGTATCGCAAAAAAAGAAGTTTGCCTTACGCCACCCCCGCTCCCCTCTATATGATGACTTTTGGGAAAACATTTCCGGAAACATTTATTGGGAGGACGATGGTTACTGTGTACTCGTATTAACCCTATGTGCAGCATTGTTCTAGAAAATTATTCGCCATAAAATTTTAGTAGGGGTCTCCTCAGAAAAGATCTTTGCAAAACGAACCTAAAAGACCACTGGAAGAGAAATGATCGAAATATTTCTTTTGAAATAGATTTATGATTTTCGACGACGTTTAACATGCAGACAATAAAGGGTACATTAAGGTGGTATAAAATACGTACCGTATTTTAGTGATCCCAATGGCGCACATAGGGTTAATACGATTATATAGTCGAAACCTTCCTCTCAGGCCAAATGCATTGGTGTAGTAAATTTAGAGATTAAGCTATAAATACTGAAGATATGAAAAAATTGATTTTAGTGACATCTAGCGGCGTCGACAAAAAAAAAACAAAAAAAAATTTCGGAAGTATTTTTCAAAAAGACATCATATGAGGAGGTGTACGAAAGACTTTTTTCTTAGCCCATAAAAGGCGAGACGGCCTAATGTACATACAATCGAAATACATTTTACATGCCACAAATTCTCAGCACGTCGAGTTCACGTTCTAAGCGTTCTATTATATGTATGTATTTTATATTCAAAATATTTTGTATTTAAAAACACTAAATAATTTCGTCTAGTTGGTAAGTTGTGTTTTTGCAATTACACATACATATAAAGATGTCTTTCGCGGACTGCAAGCAGTTAGTTGGTGAAAGTTCCGGTTCGGTGGAAGAGCATACAAAGCATACAAAGTCAAATAATATACTAGAAAAAATGGCTTCCAACACAAAGTTGGTGTGGAGTTTTTTATTTTTTTGTTTGTGTTTGGTAAGCTGACCACCAACACCATCACAATAAGCCTTACCTGGTATCTAATGCATGGACTAATGGACTGCTTTTTGTTCTTTTTTTTTTTTTTTTTTTTTTTTAAATTCATACTACAAACAAATAATGTAGATTGCCTGGACTCATTGTTTACCGGACGATGTGACCTATTCGGGTGACGATTGCAATTGCTTAACGGGATTGGATTTTTCCGTTAATGTGCCTACCGTACCGAAACAAAAGAAACATGTGGCAAAGGAATATGGTTATGAGATTGAAGTTCCATCGCCGACAAAAGCAAAAGTTTCGTATAGCTTTGATTTCATAGTCGAAGAACCACGTGCGCAAAAACGATCCGTACAGCCTATAAAATCAGATCTTTTCACTACTATCCGTCATTTAGGGATCAAAAAGGGTGGTGAGTTAATGTGAAAACAATTGTATTAAATTAAAGGAAAAGAAAAGTATTCTATTTTTTTTTTTAAGATTATAAAAAGGTCCATGGCTCTCCATCTGCAGCGCACCATCTGCCAACCTGCAGTTGTGGAGAATGTACCGACGCCATTAAGCCGCTGTATAGGTATGTTTGGAATAATATTGCTCCAGCACCACTACTAGCACCGCCTCCTCATGGTCATTGCACTTGCCAGCGACCAAATTGCAAGTGTAATCTTGGTCGTGCGTTAACGTCAACTCAATACTCACCAAATACTATCTTTATGGGTCCGAATTTAAGCGATGTGGTTCGAATCGAGTCTGTGGTGCCTTTAGTTGCCACCACTGTAAATAATGATGAAATAAAAGATGATGCTTACGTCAACAATGGCCTTGTAGGTGCAGGTGCAGATGCAGAGGTTGAGACTGTGAAGGTTCGTCGCAAACGTGATCTACAGCGGCAACTCTTTCGGCCACACCAACTTAACAAGCAACGAGAAAATCGATATGTGAAGTTATATCATAGAAATTTATTTGAAAAACCACAAAGTCGTCTACTTGATCTGGATAGTCTGCTCAAGGGGAGACAGCAGACTCTTCGTCGTCAACTTAATAATCGACCAATGTCGCCGAAAACAAGACGTAAAGCAAAGAAGACGCCTTACATACAACAACAACGCGCGAGGCTAGTGAAACGTGATATTAAGGGTGAGTACGATCTGCTAGAAAAAGAACGTGAGCAGATGGATTTGACTTTGCCAGAAATTATTCAATTCATGCCTGAAACATTGCAGCCGGATTTTAAGAAAGGTCAGTGCTATTTTGACTGTGGTTTGCAACGCGTCAGCGAGCCGGAGACGGCCGACCAGACTGCCAGCCAACAATCAGAGTCGACTGAAAGTACATCCATACAGCCCAAATTGACCGAAATAATGAGTATAGATAATAGTAATCCAAGCATTCCTCAACGTACATCTTCTATAATGTACACTGAAATCGACACCAGGACCGGGACCGACAAACAAATAAGCACCGCAACTGATTACTACATGGACCGCAACCACACTGAGGTAACGCCTAATAACGCCGATTCCGAACGCTTAGAAAGCTTTAGCAACAATGAAGACAACTTCAATATTGAAGATGCGCAGAAGAACAATTCAAAAGACACATACTTCGAAGAAGTTGATATCTCCTCCCCTAACAATGTCATTAATCTTTTATATACCAAAAAACGCAATGCGGGAACGTATCATATTAACGGTGCAACAACATCATCATCATCGTCATCAAAAGCTGAGTCATCGCACAACAAATGCACTGCATGTACAAAATGTTCATCCGCGTTGTTGAAAAAAAGAGCAGACAACGCTTATTTTACACCAACGGCAGCGCCCCAAATTCCCACTAACCCAAATTATAGTAAGACACAATACCGAACGAGCCAAGCGACCGAAACTGCCTATTCAGCAACTCCGCATTATTGTAACGATGGTATGAGTGGCGATGATTTGTTGAAAAACACAAATACAAATACACATTCACATTTGACTGGAACAATGTCGAAATCAGAATTATACAACAACCCATACAAACACCATGCACAATCTCAATCGCCGCGCTCGACGCCCAACTATTCGGAGTCACCAATTCCTCCACGCAGATATCCACTGGATTTTGTATCACCATTAGAAGACCAAAAGTATTCTGTGGATTTTATTGATGCTGCACGACTGGATAAACTGATAGCCGATATTGTGTACAGTCATCCGGAATTTATCGAAGCTGCAGCACATCCGGGTGGCGCTTTAGTGGATCCGCCAGCTTGGCAAGAGCAGGAAGTAATTGATTTTGCAAAACACCTAATCGATGATCGGTTGAGTTTGTGGTTTGGTCGGGGCATTGATTACAGCTTACCACACTATCATCCAGCATATCATGGCCATCCATTAGAACTCTACCCCCACCCACCGCGGTCGTTTTGAACAACGGAAAAAAAAAACAATTAGAAAATTCTACACAAACAATAACTTCCTTATCATCAATTTTTTTTAACAAATTATTTACGAGATTTGCTAAAAAGAACCCAACAGACCAGGATGTAAGCGAAATGTAATAAGACTTGAGAACAAGCTTATAATAATTGTCCATTGTAAGCTTATTGCAATACAGTTTTTATAAGCCTAATTGTAAGCTTATTCACAAGCATGATTGTAATAATTGAGGAACACAAGCTTAAAAACAATATTACAATAAGCTTACTTTACACTTGCAATGAAAGCTTGAAAAAATATTAATAATAATATTGTTATAAGCTTGCTGTAAAATTTTTTTAAATTTTGGTTTTACATTGATTCATATAATTCATTGATTCCTTCTTCGAAAAGGGAAGTATAAAAGCCTCAATAATGTTCAATATAATGTTGAATGTACAACTATATGATACCGTTGGATTGAATTTCAGGTTGATGTTATGGTCCGAAACAGGAGGAGAATATAAAATAAAGAACATTGCAGTAAAGGTGAAGAAGGAAAGAAAAAGAAAAAAAAAATGCAAATAAAAATTTATTTTTTTCTTTTTTCTACTATTTATACATACAATTATATTTACATATAAGCTTACAACAAGCTTTCACAAGTAATATTTTTCTACAATTACATTTGTAAGCTTATAAAAAGGGTGCCGTTTTGATTTTTCTACAATTGTTCTTAAGACTTTTTTCAATACTTTACACAAGCTTAACGCTTATATTTGTAAGCTTGTTATAATATTATTCTCAAGCCCTTTGGTCTATTGGGAATAAATATACGCAAACACATACACACATCCATATGTAGATATATATTTATAATATATGTACATATTTAGAAGTACATATTAAGATATTAATATTAAATTGTAAATGTAATTTGATGCATTGTAGTGTATTGTGTAAATTGAGCTTAGTGTTAATAAATTTTAAACTGGAACTTTATCGCTAAGTTAAAACAATTCTGATTGCTTCATTTTTGTTTTGGTTTTTCCCCTTTTCTCTCTTGTAGCTACGACCAATATGGTTATTGACAGAACAGTTGACATTATTATATTGACCAATCAATTCATCATAGCGCAATTTTTTCGCAAGTGGTGAAGAATTTCTTCAAATCAGTTTTATACATATTTACATACATAGGTACATATCTTTAATAAATGCAATTTTATATTGGAGAGGCTGAAAACTCCGTCCCCAAACACAAAATTCACAATTACAATCCCCAGACGAAAATTTAAAGGCAAAATATTTGACAGAATATTCTAATTTGCCTAAATATTCTAGTTAACTGCTGTCTCTGTGGTTTGAGCTATGAATGTGTAGTATGTACCAATAAGCGATAAAATAAAGAATTACATAGGTATGCCAAAATACCATTTTTTTTGGTAGTCTTAAAGAACAGTACTACATACTGTATAGCAGAGTTGTTAAGGAATCATTCTTTTCGTAATGTGATGATCTGTGATAAGCTGATATTCGCATCACCTTCACCCTTTTTTCATATTCATAGTAATATTCGGTATTCGTATTCGCTTCCGTATTGGTTTTCGCATTGACCCATATACCAAATATGTCCCATATACCAACAATCATTGGTCTACGCCATTTTGAAAATTTTAAAGTTACTTTTTGACTTTTTCGATGAAATTACATCGTATTGACTATCTGTGGCCCACGATCATCACATTGGCGTATATAAATGTTAAAAATATTAACTCTTTCCTATTGACTTTTTGAGTTGAAATTTCAAAAATAGCCCTTATTTTCCACGCCTGGCATCAAACGAAAGGTGTTGAGCAGATTGGTCAAATTGTGGACCCGGATAATCCCGGAATATTTCTCAGTAATATTGGTATCAAATGAAATGATTATGATATCTAGATCGGGTCTCCAGGTATGGGTCAAAACGTGGACCCGGACGATCCCGGAATATTGCTGAGCAATACTGGTATCGAATGAAAGATGTTGACCAGGGCTGAAACAGAGAGCTCTTCTCAATATTATTCTTAAATTGACCATTGGCCTATTTGAAATAGACCATAATTTTCATTGATTCATTCGTTGTTATTCTCACAACACAGAAATATGAGTGGTTTTTTACAAGGTAATGTAAGAATTTAACTTCAATCACGTGTACTCTTTTCAATTCCTTTTGTGTACTAATAAAGTTTGAAACTGGTTCTTTTGTTTTGTTTTTTTGTTTTTTTTTTGTTTTTGTTTGAACATATAGAAAGGAATTGTAAAGGAATTAGAAAGGAATACATTCCATGGGAATTCATTCATGGAATTGGAAAAAGGAATTGAAAATGAACTGGGAATGCAGCAATTCCTTTTTTCGGAATTATGAATTAAAATTTCATTTCCCCATTCCGGAATTGCAAAAAGGAATTGTGGATTTTTCCCTGTTGACTGAAAAAAAAACGTTTAACTTGCTATACAACTACTTTTTTGCTAATTTGCAATCCTGGACAAATAAATAAATATATCAATAAATTTTGATAGAAACTTATATAACGAGTATCATATGAGTAGTCTACTCTCAAAGGTGGATATGTGAATTATTCAGATTAAGCCACAAATTAGAAAAACCACTACTTACCTCAAGCTCTATTTTATTTGAATATTTTTTTTATTAGCTGAAAGCTTAGCTCATAAGGAATTTAGGGATATAAAGAAATGAAACCACAATATGACACATTTTGGCGAATTCAATGTTAAATATTTCACATAGCTAGTTTTGAGACAGTATTTTTTCACATAGCTTGTTTTGAAATTGAAACAAATAATAATGAGTTTCTTCTTACAAAACCCTCCTCCTCCTCCTCCTCTCTCTTAACGCAGAAAAATGCACGGGATCGTCCCAAAAAGGAGACTTCCACTACGTTGGGAAGATAATGTAGAGAGCGATTTTGCTTTCCTTGGCATGGCGCCAGTCATCACGAAACAGAAGTGAATGGCGAACTTTATTGGACTCGATCAAAATCGTCTAGACGGCAACGCGCCTATTAAGAGGAAGAAAAATATTATAATACTTCTTCAAAACAAAGAGTCATCAGTAGGTTAAAACACGGACATTATTGGGTTCAGACGCTTAAAATTTACTCTTATAATATAGATCAACCGATTCTGATGCAAATAAAATGGTTTTAGAATTTTGAGCGTCCGTTATATGAGGCGACACCAATGTGTGTTTTTTTTTTTTTTTTTTTTTTTACGAGGAGGAAGCATCGAAAGCCTTTACCCCGTCAGTGTGGGACTCTAACCCGAACTAAACCTCCTACTGTCATCGTACCGAACCCCCCGGTACTACCGTCAAGCTACCGTCGGGAGGTGGGTTGAGCACTAGGCTCGCAGTCCGTAATGGTCGCGTTATTGCCCTCAGTCTGCCTTAGAAGGCTTCACCCATATGTTTGTTTATAAAAGTGGTCAGTGTTAGGTGGTCTGCGGAGGCCAAAGCTCCGTACCACGCGCATTGACGGATGCAGGAGGCCTAGCTCCTGTACGTATCCGTAACGGATGCAAGAGGCCGAGCTCCTGTACGTATCCGTTTCATTCAAAGTTCACAATATTAGGTGGTCTGCGGAGGCCAAAGCTCCGTACCACGCGCATTGACGGATGCAGGAGGCCTAGCTCCTGTACGTATCCGTAACGGATGCAAGAGGCCGAGCTCCTGTACGTATCCGTTTCATTCAAAGTTCACAATACTAGGTGGTCTGCGGAGGCCAAAGCTCCGTACCACGCGCATTGACGGATGCAGGAGGCCTAGCTCCTGTACGTATCCGTAACGGATGCAAGAGGCCGAGCTCCTGTACGTATCCGTTTCATTCAAAGTTCACAATATTAGGTGGTCTGCGGAGGCCAAAGCTCCGTACCACGCGCATTGACGGATGCAGGAGGCCTAGCTCCTGTACGTATCCGTAACGGATGCAAGAGCCCGAGCTCCTGTACGTATCCGTTTCATTCAAAGT
This sequence comes from Urophora cardui, assembly GCA_960531455.1. NCBI lineage: Eukaryota > Metazoa > Arthropoda > Insecta > Diptera > Tephritidae > Urophora > Urophora cardui. The sequence goes on along the minus strand of OY482671.1, from coordinate 143,293,716 downwards.
TCACAATATTAGGTGGTCTGCGGAGGCCAAAGCTCCGTACCACGCGCATTGACGGATGCAGGAGGCCTAGCTCCTGTACGTATCCGTAACGGATGCAAGAGGCCGAGCTCCTGTACGTATCCGTTTCATTCAAAGTTCCCAATATTAGGTGGTCTGCGGGGGCCAAAGCTCCGCACCACACGCGGTGCCGGATGCAGGAGGCTGAACTCCTGTACGTATCCGTTCCACGCAAAGTATCTATGATTACCAGAATAATCTGACCGGTATATTTAGTCGCTGCTGGTTCGTCGTAATCTCTCTAGGCTCCTCAGTGTTTTCATCGTGCCTGCTATTATGTCACCCGCTTCAATCCACTTTGAACTGCTTTCTAGCATGTGCTTTACGAGCGACTCAGGTGAATAGTCACTTCCGCATATTCTGCGAAGCTTACTTCTAGTTTCGTAGAATCTTGGACACTCAAAGAAAACGTGGTACACATCCTCAACTGCTTGCCCTCCACAGTGGTCACACGTTGGATTTAACTCGTGCTTAAAACGGTAGAGATAAGCCTTGAAGCAGCCGTGTCCAGTTAAGAACTGAGTCAAGTAAAAATCGACTTCTCCATGAGCTCTTAGCAACCAGCGTCTCAGGTCTGGTATACATCTATGTGTCCAGCGTCCTTTCGTGGTGTTGGTCCACCTGAGCTGCCAGCTTTGTATGCTGGTCTCACGCGCCCCTGAGCGTTCGACTCCGTTTTGTGCGATCATTGCAGCTTCTTCTGCCAGTATGTCTATCGGGTAAAGCCCAGAAATAACAAACGCAGCCTCATCCGACACGGTTTTAAATGCACAGCACACTCGCAGTGCACATAAACGGTAAGTGGAGTTAATGCCCCGGAAGTATGATTGACGATCTATGGCGTGGTGCCACACGGGGGCGCCGTAGAGGATTTGACTCCTTACGACGCTCGCAAGAAGCTGTCGTCGTCGCTGCTTTGGTCCACGCGAATTCAGCATTATGCGCGTTAGTGCTGTTACTGTTGTTGAGGCCTTCAGGTTTGCATACTCAAGGTGGTTTTTAAATGATAGTCTCCTATCCAACATAATCCCGAGGTACTTGATGGCTGGAAGAGTGGCGATGTCGTGGCTTCCAATTTTTATTGTAGTATGTTCTACTTTTTTCCTACTTGATATGAGTACTGACTCCGTTTTTTGCTCTGCAAGCCGTAAGCCATTTTCATTTAGCCACTTTTGAATGCAGATTATACTTTCTTCCGCTTTTGCACGTACATCGTCTATTTGTTTAGCCGTAACTACCAGCGCAATGTCGTCAGCATATCCGAATATTTTCACGCCTTCGGGAAATGTTAGGCGTAAAACACCGTCGTACATGATGTTCCACAACAAGGGTCCAAGAACTGAGCCTTGTGGAACGCCGCTGGTAACCTCTATTTTCTTTGTGCCAGCTGACGTTTCGTACTCTAAGGTCCGGTTTTCAAAGTAACTTCGTACGACCCTTCTCAAATAATATGAGATCCCAATGCGGTCTAGGGCATCCAGGATCCTCGCCCAATTGGCAGTGTTGAACGCATTTTTGATATCCAAAGTGACTATTAGGCAGTATTCTTTTGTACCTGCCAGCCACCGTGAGCCACTTATAGCGTCTTGAGCAACTTTTTTGACAGCGTTTACAGCGTGTACGGTGGATCTTCCCTTCCTAAAACCGAATTGGTTTTCAGATACGCCTCCTACCGCTAGAACCTCCCTTTCGAGGCGATTGTATATAACTCTTTCTAATATTTTGCCAGCCGAGTCAAGCAAGCATATGGGCCTGTAGCTCGACGGTAGTGCAGGATCCTTACCGGGCTTAGGTATTAATACCAGTTTTTGACGTTTCCATATCCTTGGAAATGTCCCTTCTGATAGACATTTATTAAATAACTTTGTGAAGTCTGATGTTGCATTATTGAAGGCTACTTTCAGTACTTTATTAGGCACTGCGTCTGGGCCAGGAGACTTGCGTTCTTTCAGTTCTTTTGCTGCTTGGAGAACCTCTTCATCCGTTACATCATCGAAGGAGTTGAGTAAGGTATTTGAGATTGGGGAAACTAGTTTCCTTTGGGTGGGAAAGAGAGTAGTTACTATCTCTTCCAGGAATATAGGACACGTTGGTGTTGATTGCTTGCTGTTTTTTAGCTTTTTAGTTACGATCTTATACGCTGTACCCCAGGGGTTATTATCTGCATCATCGCAGAGTTCTAGGAAGCATTGACGCTTGCTTTCCTTTATTGCATTTTTAAGATTACGTCGGGCTAATTTGAATTTATCTCTCAGTTCCTCGAAGTTACCTCTACCTCTTGAACGTTGAAATCGCCTTCTTGATTGAATGCACTCATTCCGTAGTGAATTTATGTTTTCGTTCCACCAATAGCTGGCGGATAGCGGTCTGGGCTTCAATTTTCGCGACATTGATGCATCGCAGCCCGCTCGTAAGTCATTCATTATTGCGGTAGCCATGTCATTTGCCCGCCCACTGTGTCCGAACACACCAATGTGTGTCAGGGCATGTGTTTGTAATGAAATTTTTTTTTATAATACGGAAGGAAGCTCAGTATCGAAAAAAATTTCACATACCCACTTTTGAAAGTGGACTACTCATATAGACAACCAAAAAAATAATGTTAAACTCGTCGGCAAAGTGCTAAGCGCTTCCAACTGAACTCGCTTAGCCAACTCAGCTAGCTTTTGTAGTGTTTTTGTTGTGGCTTTCCATGTTATTCGATAAGCTAACTAGTGTTTCTTCCAACTTGCTTACGAAAGAAATTGGGCAATGCAGAAATTACAGAAAAAATATAATAGTTAGAATAGCAAAACCGATTAAAAAATAAGCTAAACGCGAATTTCTATAGCACCGTCGAAATTAATAGCTAAATCTAGCTATAAAATAGTGGTTACAGTTCAGATTACAATATGCGACTCTGGTCTTTATGCAATAATAAACAAGTAAAAGCGCGGCTGTCTTCGGCCGTACCGAAGACTTCATGCCTTTCATGAGTGGGGAAATGAAAAGTTACCTATGCATGTATGTATGTACATAGCCTGATTTAGTATAATTTATAATTTCAATTCTGTGGGGTATTTATGGAAGGATTTATTAGAAAAAATGGTGTCTGGGCTATTTAAATGGAGAAGATATACCCCAAAATGTCCATATCTGAACAATCGGTTGTATGGGAGCTATATGTTACTAGAGGTTACCCGCGGGTTTCACACCACGTGCTTTTAAAACTATTAGCATATTGAGTTAGTCCAAAAAAGTTAAATAGAAAAATATCATTCTTGACGTCAAAGATAGTTTTCTTATTTTTTTTTGGCCGTTGAGTACGTAATTATCTCATATGCCCAACACCAATTTTCAGTACCCTACTACAAATATTTCCAGAGATATTCGATGTGAAAATTTCAGTTTGTATGTGAGGTGCCCATCCCTGCTTTACCAAGACCTAGCGTTTTTACCCGTTTAATACATAGTTATCTCGCATGCCCTCACACCAATTTTCAGTACCCTACTACAAATATTTCCAGAGATATTCGCTGTGAAAGTTTCAGTTTGTATGGGAGGTGCCCATCCCTGCTTTACCAAGACCTAGTGTTTTTCCCGTTTAATACATAGTTATCTTATATGCCCTCACACCAGTTTTCAGTACCCTTCTACAAATATTTCCAGAGATATTCGATGTGAAAATTTCAGTTTATATGCTTTACCAAGACCTAAATTGTTTATATATTTTTGATATTTTCTGAAATATATTTGGGTGTTCTGAAAAACATTTGAGTTTTTCTGAAATACATTTGATTTCTTCTGAAATACATTTGTGTTATTCTGAAATACATTTGTGGTTTTCTGAAATAGATTTGTGCTTTTCTGAAATAGATTTGCAAAATCTGAAATACATTTGAGCTATTCGGAAATGAAATTGAAGTTTTCTGAAATACAATTGAAACTTCTTAAATACATTTGAGGTTTTCTGAAAACCATTTGGTGTTTTCTGATATTAATTTGTGCTTTTCTGAAATACATTTGACTTCTTCTGAAAACATTTGTGTTATTCTGAAATACATTTGTGGTTTTCTGAAATAGATTTGTAGTTTTCTGAAATATATTTCTAAAATCTGAAATACATTTGATCTATTCGGAAATGAAATTGAGGTTTTCTGAAATACAATTGGAACTTCTTAAATACATTTGAGGTTTTCTGAAAACCATTTGGTGTTTTCTGATATTAATTTGAGCTTTTCTGAAATACATTTTCACTTTTCCGAAATACAGTTGGAAAAGGTGTAGTTTGCGTTCACACAGACGGACGGACGGACAGATAGACAGACGGACAGACGGGCATGGCTTAATCGACTCAGATCGTGATTCTGATCATATTGGTATATATTTTGATGGGTCCCCCACGCTTCCTTCTGGTACTTTCGACAAAAATTTTTTGGCACAAAGTTATACCATTTCATTCTCATGAAAGCTATGAAAAAGTAATACCAATGAAAAAATGCAAATTTAATATCTCGCGGAAATATAAGGAAAATTGTAAAAAAAATCGTATGAAATCGTATGTCCAAAGCAGTTCCCAAGGTAAAGGCCAAAAAAGAAGCCTTGAGCAATATCGGTATCAAATATATTTATTTGAAGCTTTATAGATTTACGATAAGTCCAGCAATCTGCTTCTGAAGGCAATGACAGAAAAACCACTGATTTCGAAGGTGAATGTAATAATTTGCACAATGGAGGATATGATCGTGGTATCAAGGTTCGAGATAATTTTAAATCGGGTTTAGTTTGTAGCACAAAAGAAAAGCGGCGATCTGAAAATGTCTGACAACAACAACAGGGATATTCAAGCAATCGACGAAAAAAAGAAATTAAGAAATTGCTGTCGGTTACTTGGAGTTTTCTGTTCTAGGTTATGCACCAGAATGCATGAGGCCATGGTTGAGTCACACGAGTTTTATTCAAGTAATTGTATAGGAAACTAATTGTGTGAGAAATTTACTCAGTAACAGCAACATTCACTGTTTGCAAATATGTACATCTGTACTTATATTGCTATGTACTATGCATATAAGTACAAAATTAAAATGAACCGCGAAGGTCTTTCTAGCCAAATTTACGGAAGAATGAATAAAACAAAAAAATAAAAAAAATATTTTAATAAAAAAATTCTAACTCAAAACATTGTATAATCCAAATTAGCGCTATGTAACAAAAATTAGGCCATACAGCACGTCTCTTGAGGTAAACTAAAACTAGAGGAAGAAAATGAAATGAAAATATGCGAGTTCATAGCTACGAAACGTGGTGGTGAATTACATAGTTTCTCTTTTTTCATACGCTGCGTGCTTATCATCACACTGTAGATTGAAATCAATTTAGATATTTAAGACAATACTTGAGATCGATTTAGACCAGTCGGAATAATGAAATTGTACCGATGAAAAGATTATTGGATCCGTCAAAAAGATAAATAAGTACAATAATACATACGATGCGTGCTGTGCGATGGAAAGGGGCGCGGAAGTTGAGTACGGCGTTATTGGTGTTGTTGGTAATGCGGAATGTGAGTTTGCAAAAATAAATAAATATTTTAGCAATATTTGAAAGTAAAATTATTTTAGAATCAACTTTTTCACATAAACATGTACAAGCATACATATGTATGTACATACATAGGTACGTAAATAAAATATGTATATACTTTCAATTTCAGTCGATCGCTTCAAATGTCCACGTTGATGGTACACCATCTACACCATATCGTAGTAGTTATGACCACCAATTTGATTTTGCTGATGTGGTACAACAGCAAGATCAATTGCGGCGACAAAGTGATGCTGCAGGAGAGATAACACAAATTTCCACCGCCGACAATGGGGACGAAACATTTTGGATCAAGCAATTAGGTGATGATTTCAAGAATGCCATACACATGCAAGTAAATATGCAAGATGGACGCAATGACGTCTTAAATAGTGCGAACGCAAATAATGAATCCACTTATCGAGTGCAAGCGGAAATCTTTCAAACTCCAGTTACACTGAATACACAGGGGAGAGAGGAGAAAAGAAATAACAAAACTAAAACTAAAACACTAAATGCCGACAGAAGAAAGAGACGAAGAAAGCCAAAACATGATAGAAAAGCTGGTAATTCGGAGATAGGAGTTGAGAAGAGAGCAATTGCTGCTGCTAACATAGACGAGAAAAAAACTTCAGAAAAAAACGCATTCCCCCAAACTATTGGTGATAAAGTGTTCCACAAACCCAAACAAAAGCAAGCAGACTTAAAGAAATCCACAGAATTACAACAACAATTTCACACTGAGCATGCACCAGAATATATAGAAAATATAACAGAAACTCAAACGGAAGCAACACAAAATAAAATATTAACAGATCGAAAGACGGTGGAACAGACGCACGTTACGGATGCGATCTTGGCGGTTAAAATACCACCGGTGATCCATCAACGAGAACGAGCCATTATGACAGAAATTCAACAGAACAATGGACGCGCAGACAATACACATAAAAACGCAGAAATTCAAGCGAAGACTACAGAGATTCAAAGACGAAAGGAAACTACTGGATCCAATAATAAACAAAAGCAAAATGACGTAGATAATTTGGAAAAATGCAGAGGAGAAGTTCAAAAAACATATACACCGATGACAATGACTTATAAAGAACAACAACAGCAACACAAACCGACCTACCAACAAACCATCCAGCAACAAGAAGAACAGAAACAACAATTAAAACATAATACTGAAATATACTCACAACCTCTACAATACACAAATTACGAGCAGCAACCACAACCGCACTACCAAATGAAATATCAATTGCAAAAACAAGCAACACAATACCAACAACAACCGCAACAAGAACAAAGACAACAAACATTTTTCAACCGGCCAATGCTAAAACATCAACAAAAACAACAAATACTTAAGAACCGGCCAATACTAAAACAGCAACAAAACCAACAACAACAACAACAACCGCAGCAATACCGCCAACAATTGCAACAATACCAACAACAACCTCAACAACAACCAATTCTTAAGAATCGACCAATAGTGGAACAGCAACAATACCAACATCACTCACCAGCGTTTTCAAACGGTGCTTCATCAACTTCTCCATCATTGAATTGTCATCATAGTTCTGTTGCCTCACCGGCAGCATGCCATCATAATCAAGGTGTTCATCAATCTGCCGTGAGTTCGGCTTCTCTTCATCCAAGCGTCTTCAACAGTGCTTTGGCAGGGATTAACACTACACCACCTTTTACACCTGGAACGATCGCTTCGGCTGGTGAATATGACGCAATGCCACAACAAACACAGCAAGAATATAAACGTGCTGGGCGTTCAACTCATGAGCTGTACCAGAAAGGCTTGCGATAATAGTCCTCTAATTTTAAATGTATTTACATATGTACATACAAATTTTTTATACATATTTGTTTTATTTTTTATACATACATACAAGTTTTTGGAGACTGAAACTATGATAGAATTTGAATATTTTAATTCAATAAAAAATAGAGTTACGTGCATACATACCTATTAAAAAAACTCATTTCTAGTATTTATTTTTATGAAAAATAGGGAATAGGGACATTCCATCGTGACTCCTGCGACATTTGACCCCAGAGCTTAGTCAACTTTGAATTATAAAACTGACATCGGGACTTAAATTGCTATGAAATATATTTATCGACATGGATAAATTTCCAATACAACAAATACATTAAAAGAATTGGCTAAATAATAACAAATAGCTTTGTAACTATTCAGTAAATGAGTGTGACTCCTGGGACACCGAAAAATCCCTTTGTTGCACCTTTATGAGCACGAATACGAATTTTAGATCAACTATTCAACTTTCACCTACAATTTGTATATGGTCGAAAAAACATACTGCATAGTACCATATTCTATAAAAATATTTTATATATTCAAATTCAATTAACTATTTTCAATATTTAAAATTGTGACTCCTGTGACAAGTTTTTGTGACTCCTGGGACAAGTGCGAAATATATAATATACTAGATTATTGTAAATCATTTTTATTATTATTTTAGCCCTTTTTGACCAAGTTATTCATAAATCTCTCCCAGCAGAATTGAAACCAAGCCAATTAAATGAAAAAAATAAAGTGAATGCAAAATAATACTTATCTTTATTTCAAAGTTCTGATTAAATATTTATTTAAAACAAGTCGAATTCAACATCTCTAGAAACAATTCTGTGCCCGCAAATTAAAGTAGCCTAACTCAAAATATGGTGAACGGAGAAAACTCAATTTTTTGTCAAAATTCAAACCATTGGACCAATTCGGGTTTTTAAAAGGGGAAATAATGGATTTGTAGTGTTAGAGAAGGAATAGTTGTGAACCAGAAATCTTAAAGCAAGGTTAATTGCAAAAAATTGTCTTTTATAACTTAAGTGCTTTTATTGGATGCAATTTTTACGAAAAGCAGAATTAACTCGAGTTAAGTTCATTTATTGCGTCGAATTCTTCCCAATAAGGTTTTTATTTCCATTTAACTCGAGTTAAGTGTTTTTAAGCGTAGACCTACGTTCGAGTTGAAAACGACCCGAAACGATAATTTAAGTGGATATAACTAAGTAGTGGAATTAGAAGTCTTAGAGTTTTTGACTTTTAATTTTTGTTTGAAATGAATGAAATAAAAAAAAAATAATCCATAATCCTACGCCGCGGATCGTTTTCAACCCGAACTGAATTTGCGTTTTATTTTACCGAATACTGAAAAAGGCATGGTACTAGGGAAATCACCACAAGAAGCTTGGTTTATCCAGAATTGATTCATGAAGATTCCCAGGCGAGAGGTTCAAAGCTATAACAGCTGGAACCGCCGAAAAAAGGGGCGCGGTAGCACTACTGTTTGATAGAAAACAGCTGGTATTTGTGTGTGGCCAGGACAGCAATCGCTATAAAAACGACATGTTTAATATTGAATGGTAAACTATTTAAGTGTTTGAACAAGCACGATGCTATTCCATTGCCACCACAATTTGCAAGGGTCTCATGCCACATATACCACGTAGGTTGTCCGGAAACACAGTCATGTACAGTTAAATAAAAAGTGTATAAAGCGTTTATAAAAATATTCAGAAGATCGAAAAAAGGTGTAGGAAGGCATATGCTAATCAGCACTATCTGACCCCGTGTCCGACTGACTATCGTTAAAAAATGAGTCCTTAATTGAGTCGTCGCTACTATAATCCATATTCAGAAAGTCTTCTTCCTCCATGTTACCAGGATCCATACCTTGTAAAAGGCTACACGATTAAAGTTTAATAACAAGAATAACTAGCCGAAGGCCTGAGTTGTCAGTGCTATATAAAAAATATCTGTTAGTTTCTAGCTTTTAAGCTTAACTACCAATATTAATAAATTAAAAAAAATAACAATAATAATACCCTGACGATATTAAAACTCTAACGAGTTTTATTGCCGAGCTTCTCTCCCAATTCGAGGTGTGCTTCTTAACTATTGTTTTTCCTACAATTTGTGTGGACCTATAGTTTTATGCGAGCTCCCAACGGCGAATGCTTTTTTGTGAGAAGCCTTTTCATGGCAGAAATACACTCGGAGGGTATGCCGCCCACTACCGAGAGGTGACCGCTATTTATAAAAACCCAATAATTGGGGTTTAATCAATTAGAAAAATTTTTTGTGGTGTTTGTCTGGACTGGGTTAGAACCCGAGACCTCTGGTATAGCAGGCCAGCACTCTACGCACTACACCTCAGCGGCCACATTAAAGTTTAATTGATGAAAAAAGGTGTTTTATGAATACAGTATATAATAATTAATTGAATTTCTATAATATATGTCCTTGAAAAATCTCTTATCTCAGTTTATCGTATCCACTTGCTTCCAACAAAAAAACCTAACTGAAGATAATAACGCATGAAATGAGAAAAATATTATAACAAAAAAACCTAACTCGAGATAAATTGTGTAAAAATAAAAAAAAAATCACTTAAAATAACCTATTTCGAGTTAGGCTATGAAAACAAAATTAACAAAAAAAAATTATAATTCCTAACTCAAGTTAGGTTTTTTTAATAAACTGAAAACGCAAATAAATACGTCCATGAAGTACCCACATAACTCTGGTTAGGATGTTTTAATAAAACGATTTTTCATACAATACTAGACTTAAGAGATTTGCTAGAAGATAAGTTGTTTTAACTGGTGCAAAATGTTTCTATCTGAGTTAGGATAATTTTTATATCTTAATAACTTTTTAAATATTACTCCAATTTAAATGGGGATAAGACTATAACAATAACTCAATTTCGCATTATCTCGAGTTAGGCTACTTTAATTTGCGGGCACAGAATTATTTAAAACTATATAATAAAAACTAAAAACATTTCAAAATTTCGTTTCAGAATCTTCTATTTTAAGTACAGGTTTGCCCTAATACATTAGAGTTCAGAATCGTGTGACTCCTCGGACATATTTCAAAATAGTCTAGAAACCACTTAAAAAATGTATTTAGACGGTGAACAGCCTTTTAATCCTTACTTTTATAAATATCTGGTTTCATAGGGTCATACCTGAGGTTACCAGACCAATTTTTATGCCTTTTCGTGTGACTCGTGGGACACCCCATATGAATCAATTATACATATGAAGATATACACAAAAATCGCATATCTTTTTTTAATTTTTGTGATGCAATTATTTAAATTTTTCTCTGCTTTACTTGAATGACTTGCAATTTCTTTTTACAAATGAAAATATAGCTAATATAGCAATGCAAACATGACCAAACTTTTTCCGTAAAATAGTTAGGTGTGAAGTCAAAGTTCTATGGACAAAAATTTTGGGTTTTTAAATATATTTCTATATTTCTGTTACTAGATTGTGAAAATATACACATTTAGTTACAGGTAACTGAATAAATAGGAATGATTAGTAGCATTTTAAATTTTATGTCGTTTTCCCCTTTTGGCTGGAATGTCCCAATAGTAATATTAGAGAATGTACATGCTTAATTAAATTTGATAACATTCTCTGGTATTTATATAACATGGTGCTCGTGGCGGCTCTATGCCTAATCCGCCGCTGAATACGACTATTGTATAGTTATGGACCATAACTTATGGTGATATAACACATTATGACCTTATTTCCCACGGCGTGATCGCACGGCGACCTGTAATCCGCAAGATTTCTACATATGAACATGCTAAAAACACGACTGAGTGTGTACACTTAAGCGAGTGTGCAAAAATGCGATTTTCTTCTATTTTTGGAGTTAAAGCGACCCGAAAGTTTTTATTTCCTTTCAAGCTTACCCAGAAATAAGCTCTTCTCTTCCAAATGCGGTTGAGTTTATTAAAATATTTTATTTCCGAGTTATTGCTTTCTGAACTTTGTGGACGTGGGATTTTGTCCATAAATCGATTACACTGTGCACCATCCAAAAATCAACAGAGCGGAAACATATCTAGTAAAGATACATAATTCATAACTATTTAAATGCTGAAGTTACACCCCGAAATTCCTATATCTGGACAATAACACTGTGACACAAATTGCGGGTTTTTGTCTAGTGGCGGAATAATTTCCACACGGAATGGAAGACCACTGCCCATATAGTAAAACCCCCAAACCATTTTTCTCTCGAGGTCACACTTTTTTTATTGCGAATTTAAATTTGCGAAATTTCATCTGAGTGATGTTTTAAGAAATGAAAAAAGGCTTAAAATACATACCGCATAGAAATATGTTGTTCGGAAACATATAGTAAAATTGCACGGCCTTTAATTTCGTAGAATACTTTAACCCTCTAATACCCCCAAGAAGAGGTCGGTTTGACGCCTTTCTTAGGAAGTCCGAGAAAAATAACATTTTGATGGTCGATAGAGGGTAAAAATGTTCGCTTTAAAATTTTACTAGAGGTCTCCTCAGACATAATCTTTGTACAAAGAACCTAAAATACCACAGAAAGCAAAAAACATATATTCGTCGGAATTTAAAACAAAATCTAATGCTTTCTTCATACAGGTCACGGTAGGGTAGAAAAAATTTTAAAACGAAGTGCAGACCACCCACGAGATTATTGCAGAATATCAAAGTTCGATGTTTCATAATAAGAATCGCCTACAGGTAAGTAATTTTTTGAGAAGACCGAGATTTTACATATTTCATGTTTTGGCGGAATCCAATACCCTCCAAAATCAAAATATTTTTGATTGATATACCTTTTCGGATAGCTTGAGAAAGCATCAAATAAAAGCAGGTCATTCATAATGGGAAAATCTCACGTAAACAGGATATAAAGAATAACACCTGTCATGCAAAAGATACCTATGTACATTAATTCACTTATCTATGTATACTTGCAATTCCGAAAATATTAGTTCCTCACGAAAAACTTATATAGTAAGTTCATTTAGTATTAAACATTTTGTTTGAGTTGTATGGTGGCTACATATATGTTAGAGTGGTCCGATCTTCACAATTTCCAACAATGTGACAGTAGCCAAATGGTTATGTCATTAGCATGCTAATCGAATGAGCCGAGATCGAAACTCGGCGACTGAAATAAATCTGATGAAGAGATGTGGTGTTCTCCGAAATAGATCTATAACTTCTACCAAAATAAAAATATAAATTTTTCTCGCCAAATTTTCCTTAAAAACATTGGTCATAAAAAGCTCAAAATATAGTAATTATTAAAATTAAAAAGGCCTGTAAAAAAAACAAATTAATTTTAAATTTTGGCTTGGCCCGGACTCTGTTCGAATCCAGGATGGTTTAGCAACTGAGCCCTCTTCCCACTCAACCATAGCAGCTTATATTACCCAAATTTAAACCCTTGACTGATTACCGATGTGATAAAACTAACGGAAATTCAGCCACAATTAATATTTATACATACATTTGTACATACATATGTATGTGAGAAGCAAAGCCCATTGCTTGAATACGTTGATAGCTATCTTTCGGATAAAAATGCAATTGAAAACTTCTACAGTCATCGTCCGTCATCAAATTATCATACATACATACATATGTACATATATAAATATCGTCACTTAGAAATTATGTAGAAATCACGTACGACAAACCATAGTGTAGATCTCATATATAAAAGCTACCATAGCATCTACAAAACAAGTAGTATACCACACACTTCAGTGAACAGTCCATCTACCGAACAGGAAAAGATCAAAAGATATCAGAATGAACTGTTTTCTATTCACACTTTTCGTCATTGCAGCGCCGGTACGTGAGCTAAATTTATGCACATGCATGCATTAACAGAACAAGCAACAAAACACAAAAAAAAACACATTATACACGATATGTGTACATAAAAAACAAAAACAAAAATATAAACACAAAAAAATCTAGATGCTTTCTTGAATTTCCACAATAATTACATTTTTTGGTGTTTTCTCTCTCTTTTCTAAAGCTTGTCACAGCCTCTTATGGTGGTCCGTCATCTAGCGCCGGCAGCAACTCTGCCTATTTGTCCGCTGCATCATCGAACGGACTCGACGATTTAGTTCATGCTGGTGCTGGTGCTGGTGCTGGTGCTGGCGGTTCCTATGCTGCCGCCGATGCTGAAATTGAGAGTTCCGATGCCATTTCGGAATCATTAGCTCAATCCAGTTTCGCATCGAAACTTTGTCACGGTGCTGCATCCAATGCTGCAGACCAAGGTGTCTATCGTTCTTTATTGGTACCATCGGGTCAGAATAATCATCAGGTGATTGCCACCCAACCCCTACCACCAATCATTGTCAATCAACCAGCCTTACCACCAGCCCACATAGGTGGCGGGCCCGCGTCCATTATTAAGGCAGCTCCAGTGATTTACAAGCTCAAACCATCGATAATCTATCAACATGAAGTGATCAACAAGATGCCCACACCACTCAGTTTGAACCCGGTTTATGTGAAAGTTATCAAACCAAGCCAAATGTCTGATGGACATTTCGGAGCCGGCGCGCAGAACATGTTTTCGTCATCAGGTCTCCACCACCACCATCACCACCACCCTGCAGGCCCCGCAGCTCAACCTTATGAAGCTAGTGCATCTGCTTCGTTTGATCCTGCTGCTTCATATGGCGGTGGTTCAGCATCATCAAGCTATTGAATGAAAAATGTATACATAGTTTAGTTAATCGCTACAGTTATAAATTTTTTTACATGTTTTATACATACATACATATATACATACATACATATGTCCTTGGCGACAAGGAAAAAAATAAAATCACATTTTCTTATGGAAGCTTTCCCTTTATTAATTTGAATATACATATACACTACTACTACGAGTGATGAGGTTGACTTTAATGCATTGGTTTAAAATAGGGAAATATACATAAATAGGGAATATACATAATTTTAACGGGTAAAGAGAATATCAAGCATTTCGCTTGAAAACCTTCTGAAGCTGTGATGCTTATTATTATTGCATAAGTTTATTGTAAATGGGGAACCTAAAAATCTAATTGAGCGCCTTAAATTCACACGGTCGATCCGTTCTACGCAACTATGGCACATAAAATTTAATTCCCGTATATCTGAAAGTCAATTTTTCGTTGTCAAAATTTCGTCCTATGGAGACTCGAAATATCAGCAACATATTGCATTTTAAAAGAGAAATTCTGCGCTACTTTTTTAGATAAACTACATACAACTAAATTCTGTCAATTTTTGTCATCTGTCTTTCTTCTCTTATAAATTTGTATTAAAGTACATACTTACTTATGTATATATTTTTAATTGTATTTATGTATAACCTCATGCACTGTAAATATAACTTTTGGTTGTTGTGCATGATATTCTAAATAAATAAAATAAAAATAAAATAAATAAAGAACGAGCGGTGTGCTCCACAAGTTGCTTCCAATGCTTTGGTCGGACTTACGATTGTATGCCGAAACATACTCAGGGGTATGTCTACAACTGCCGGGCGGTGATCGCTAATTTTTGGAAGCCCCAATAGTTTTATTTAAAATGCATCTTCCTTTTTGGTCTTATGCACGATTATAAAGATCATGTCGATTATAAATCAATACTCTAGTTTATTTAAGGCTGCGCTAAAGTCTTTTGAGTCTGTCGCTGGCAAATCTACGACAGTAGACAAGACACGGGAAAATTGGAAAAATACATCGATATATACCATGTCGATATTTAAAATACATCGATGTATGCCGTTTAAAAACACCGATATATGTATCAATATATCGAAACTACTACACAGGGGATATTTGGCCATTTGCAAAGTAGATTTATTTTTCCTTGTATTTTCTAGCAATTTTTTGGGCGTTGTGGACAATTTTTTGCATATTTCAGGAAAATTTTGAAAAATTGAATAGTTTTATTATATAGAAAAAATTGGAGGGCTTTCTATCGATAAAAATATAGGTATTGACAATACAAATTTTGTTTGATTTACATAGATATTTTAGCCTTCTAAACTGCGTTTTAGACGTAGCTCAAAACAGAAACATTTTGAAGGCAATTTTCCACGAACCTCTAAGTATAAAAATAAAAATCATTAGGCATTGCTTGAAGAAGAAAGTAATGGAAATTCAAACACTGCGGTCATTATGGTTATTCCACTTCTTAAAAAATTGTCGGCAGTTAATTTCAAAGCGAATCACAAATTTATGAAAAATATCGAAATGGCAAAAAATATCGATCATCGATGCACGGTAAATCAAAATATCGTCGTTATTGTCGGTTGTACTATATAAAAATATCGATATACACATTGATATCTATATCGATATATATCGCCCAACCCTACAGTAGAGAAATGCATCCAAACTCATAATGAGATGACAGAATAATTTTCTCTCACACCGGCGCCTATAGACTGCAACACACCGGGTAACAGGTTGGCGGACGAACTTGTAAGAGGATGAACCGCCCCTCCGATTTCCTCTTAATCTAAGAGCTTTTTTCTCAAGCACGTTGTTAGATAGTCTGCAATCATTTAAGATTCCTGTGACTGGAGTGGAACTGTTTAGTTTCCATTGCCGTCAAAACATCTAACTAAGTGGTTATTCTGCCGCTACAACAACAAAAGAACTCTTATTGGTGAAAAAGCAGGCCCGTAGCTAAGGGGGGGCATTGTGGGGCAATGCCCTACCTTAAAATTAGAATGCCCTACCTTAAAAAGGCCAACAAGTGAGATGAATTATTATAATTAAATTTTTTGTCATAGTTTGAGATAAAAAATTATTGCGGTTGCAATGTATGATATGGAGAATCCACCCTGCACCACAGATATAATTAAATAAGACCATCGAATTTTTGTAGTTTGGTTAAAGGAATGGCTCATTCCGGCACTTTTCTGACAAAAACTAATCTCACTGTGAGCGAACAACACCAAAAGCGTGGAATTGATTTCTAAGGCTGTGTGCTAATCTAAAACATTTTACTCGATGGAAATTTTCTATGGTTATCGTTTAATCATTTTCGAGAATTTTTTTCTCACCTTGACTTGCGTGCATACCTACAGGGGACCCACATGATCCAATTAAAAGGTGATGTCAGTTCGCTGGCCGCCATATTTCTTTCGGTTTTAGAAAAAAGTATCAGGTCCTCATACGTCATTTCCTTTTGAATTGGCACAGCTGTTTGTTTGGTTGTTCGCGGCTTTATTGGTCCTGTGACGTAAGCAGTATTTGACATTTCCGCCTACTGGCATTACCGTCTCAATATATATACCGTGGGGGACCCACATATCAAATTTAAAGATCATAGCTCTCTTAGGAATGGAATAATCGAAGGAAATTAAATTGAAATTCAAAATTTTAAAAATTAAATTTTCTGTTGCATTTAATTTTTTAATAATATTTTCGGCTTTAATTTTCTCTCTCGCATATTTGCATATGGCGGTTGGTCCCTATCTTCGCCGCAACGAGACTCGTTACGAGAGGCGTTTAAAGACACATATGAACTTTTTCCATTTATAGCGACCATAGGATGTGTACTGCAGTGTGCGAATCAACCTTTTCAACACTAATAGGGGCGTCAGAATGAATACTTTTCCGTCAATCCAGCAATCCGTTTAACTGACAGCAGAGTGGAATTACATGTATTTAAGTAAATGACACATTCAGTACTTCAACTCTGCCGTAACAAATATATGAAATTGAAGTATATGTCAGTTAAACGGAGCTGGATTGCCGGAAAAGTATTCATTCTGACGGGCCCATAACTGCAATCAATAGGCCTCAAAGGCTGTCAATGGGTCACGAGAGAATGGCTGGTATGGTATTTCTCGCCTTTGAGAAAAAAAGAACAAAATCGGTTGATCTGAACGAAGTTCTTCGCATTTTTAATAACATGGCGAACCGCAGAATTCAGCTGTTTTGAATGCTTTTACTATTTTTATTATTAGAATAAGTTTGCAGAAACAATAAACTTAAATGGTACTTTTGGTCCTATCTATTTACTCGTATCGCCCACCCAGTACTCACTCGCACTTAGACGTGGATCTCCACATCTAAATCTGGAAGCTGAACCATCTTGTTGGCTTATTCTCAATGAGTATTGCTTATGTACTGTCACAATAATTATGTATCTACAAATAGGTATTAAATGTACGTCACTGACCTAGAAAAAAGTGATATACATGCTGATTGATTTTGGAAACCATGCCTCGATGTCAGATTAATTGCGATACATTATTTACTTCCGCCCTACCTTAAACCAACGCTGCCCTACCTTAAATTTAAGTCTAGCTACGGCCCTGTGAAAAAGACTCACTTCCAATTGGCCTTACCTATAATTGTAAATCCAACGATTGGGAAACCACGTGCTAGTGACAAAGAGGAGGCGGAAACTCTGAAGCATCTACTACTGTGCGAAATTACTTAATTTTATGAACATAAATCAGAAACCTATGTAACCCCACTTGAATTAACACTTGGCAACTCTGTTTGCCGCAGCGCTTGCCCTGTATTTACAACAATAACAATACTAAAACTTAGTAAGGATTTATTTACTTTTATTTATTACTTATATTTTCAACCGGAAAAACACTCCTCAGAGATTACGAAGAGTGCAGCTGGAGTCTTTGGCCGGCTGACAGGGCAGCGGAAGTGGGCCTAAGTGTGCACTGGCAGCGACTGCAACAACCTAACCTAAAGTAAAACATTAAAAAATTCAAATCTATATATATAAGGATGAAAGTTTGTTTGTTTGTTTGTTTGTTTGTTCCCTATGGACGCCGAAACTACCGGGCCGATCACATTAAAATTTTGACACAATGATCACCTGGTATTAGATTGAAATTATGACCACATTTAATTCTGATATCTCAACCCCTTCCCGAGATATAGGCCCAAATATGGACCCAGATTCCTCCGAAATATTTTTCTGCATTATTGGTATCAAATTAAAGATATTAATCAAAGCTTCAATAGAGAGTTCATACCATTCGAATTTTCCAGTCGGTTCTCCAGATAGAGACCAAAACGTGGACCCGGATGGCCCCAAATATTTTTTCGCAATATTGGTATCAAATTAAAAGTGCTGAGCAGGGTATCCATATGTAGGGTAAGCTGGGGTGCCTTTGACACCTTTTTTTTTAAGTCTCTAAGGTTTTAAAAATTGACAGTAACTATTCATTATTCATCTCAATATTTGAATAGCTAATGAGTTATAAAAAAACACGTAAATACCTTTTTCAGATACTTTTTTAAAAAAAGCCATTTTGTCAAATGTGCCCCGTGGTAGGGGTACCTGTGACTTGAATAGGGGCACATTTGGCCATCACAATGTAAACTAAATTTTATTAATTTTTAACTTTAAAAAACGAGGCATTATGTCATAAAACAAAATTAAAGTTTTTATTTAAACAGTATAACAATATTATAATATTAAGCGAAAATATATGGTAAATTCACTAGCTCTTTTAATGTTGTACGTTGTAAATTAAATGTGTATTAGAAGGCAACACCTGTGGTATGTAGGTTGTATTGTATTTTGTTACCAGATGCTTACTAAAATTTTAATATCGAAAACACCAAGCAAAAGTGAAAAAGGTAATATTATAAAAATAAAAATGATAAAAAACTTGAAAAAAAGTCAAAAAATAAAAACAAAATCGAATACGAAACTCAATAAACATAGGCTGCGTTGTTGTATTGATGTTATTCTAATTTTTGTGGGAAAAACTAACCCTGCTGATACAATTGTTGTAAACCTATACCACTTTATAACGTTATACTACTTTAAAAGAGCTTGTGAATTACCCAATGGATATTTGAAAGTTTATATCGAAATAATATTTTATACGGCATCGAGATGTTCTAGATGGGTTTGTTTTGGCAGGTTTAGCTTTCTTAGAGGTACATAAACGTTTAATTGGTCTTATTATTTTATTTGACATTCGTCAAAGGCTCCCCAAACTGGAAAGTCAAATGTACCCCAAATGACTTTATCCAAAATAATCATCACAAAATTTTTTTTTCTTTCAAAACATTTAATAATTAAGATTTATTTTCAATCTTTAAGCTTCGAAGAGCCAGTTAAGAAGACTCATTTAAAAAAAAAATTTAGTTTTACTTGTGAAAACGCTTACGTGGCACTACACAAAAATTACATCAGCTAACGGAAAATCATCGAATCATGTGTTACTTCGCTAGGCATTAAAGCAGAGCTGCCAAATTAGGTATACACATGTGTTATTGTATAAGGCTGCATTCAATTCTATTTTTGTGAAGTTTTTATAACGTTTTTACACCGAAAACGGCAAAGTCAACGGTGCCCCAAAGTCAAAAGGACCCCAACTTACCCTATATATTTTACACTATATGGATATCTGAATCGGTTCCCGGGATTGAGGCCGAAACATGGGCCTAAATAGCCCACGAAATATTTTTGAGCATTATTGGTATCAAATTAAAGGTATCAATCAGAACTTCAATAGAGAGGTTCATTCCATTCCAATTTTCCAGTCGGTTATCTAAAATATATTAGTAATCATGATGTACACCGATATGTGGACCGGATGGCCATGGAATGTTGTTGATAAGGAACATGGGATGGGGAGAGAGAGAGAGAGTAGTATAAGAGCAGGAAGAGAGGGAAAGGGAAATGCTGGGTGGTGGGAAGACCGATAGGGAAGAGAGTGTAATAGTGTGATTTTTCGCAGCGAAGTGGGACGGGTATTTGCTAGTAAGACAATAAAATACTCGAGTTGTTTGCCTTTTCACTCAATTTGGCCGAGGAATGTATGTACAAATATCGGGAAAAAGCAAGATGCAAAATGGGAAATATAAATACATACATATGTACATACTTATCAGTTACTCGGAAATGAATACTCACATCGCATAATCGCATTTCATTACCGCCATTACGCTTTGGGCAGCTTGAGGTACCGCAACAAACTCAGATTTCACGTGAAGCAACAAGCACGAATTTTATCATAATGATAAAGATGTCGAACAAATTTCAACAACAGAAGATATTAACAATACAAAAAAAATAGAAACAAGAAACTTTAGTATAATATGAGATATATAAACACATATGTACATACATACATAGAATGTATTAGCGAACGAAGAATTGTCGCCAGAATGTCACGTAATAGAATGCGCGGTATGGCATAAAAGCCAGCAATGCACTTATTTAAACAAATCTTTCGAGCCAATTGATCGTAGTCAGTTAACGGTGTTCCCACCTTGAGATCATACTAACATAACATAACCAAACACAAAAATAAAGAAAGAAGGAAAGAGAGAAAGCAGAAACGCACGACGCGAGCGAGTTCCGCAAACCGCAAAAGCCAGAAACTTCCCCCAGCTTATAGTTAAACAAAAACAACAACAAAAAAAAAGCGTTACGATGAATCGCTTTCGTTTTCAACACCTGTTTAGCGTCTGCTCCATCGCGTTAATTGTACGTAAATGGATACCCAGCAGTATTGATCAGCTGGAAAACAGCACATATTTTCTACTGCATATTCAGTAGAAATGTAGTTCTAAGATCTAAACTTTCCCTTTCGTTTTTATATAGAGGTGGCGTTGAAAATCAACTATCTAAAACTGCCGAACGAGAAGGGAGAGTTTCCGTATGAAAAAAGGCCTGAATACGCAGGGAGAACTTCCATAGCATATATTTCAGTACACCTGATGTATGAATGCACTGCGTGTTCAGTTATTTTTTCAGACAATGATTTTTGAACTCAGTTTCAGGGTATTTTTCATACTGAATATTCTACTGAATATGCAACTTCTTACCTCGAATACTGCTTGGTATATAGTACATACATAAACACATATGTACATATGTATGTACATAGACATGTACTTAGAGCTCGTTTTCTCCAGTGTAGTATTTTCAACTTTTTTTCTATCCAAAAATTGTAGGCATTTAGTGCGACAACCTCTGCCGGCTATAACTCACAAGGATCCGCAACTTCTGATGGCAGCAGTGATGCCGGTTATGGCAGTGGTGTAGACGGCTATGGCAGCGATAATGGTGGTTTTGGCAGTGGTGGGGCCGGCTATGGCAGTGGTGTAGCCGGCTATGGCAGCGGTGGTGCTGGTTTTGGCAGCGGTGGAGCAGGCTATGGCAGCGGTGGCGATGCTGGTTTTGGCAGCGGTGGAGCCGGCTATGGCAGCGGTGGTACTGGTTATGGAAGCGGTGGAGTCGGCTATGACAGTGGTGTAGCCGGCTATGGCAGTGGTGGAACCGGCTATGGCGGCGGCGATGCTGGTTCTGGCAGCGGTGGAGCAGGCTATGGCAGCGGTGGTACTGGTTATGGAAGCGGTGATGCTGCTGGCATCGCATCTGTTGGTGGCAGTGATGCTCTGAATGCTCCGCACGCTTTGGGTGAACATGCCAACACTGTGAGCTCATCGATCACATATCCACAAAATAAGGGTGAAATTCTGATACATAGTCCAGCCCCTATAATTGTCAAACGTCCACCCACCAAAGTTTTGGTCAATCATCCTCCAATAGTGGTAAAACCCGCCCCCGTCGTTCTGCACAAACCCCCAGCAGTTGTGTTGCGTAAGGTCTTTATTAAACATCATCCACGTCCCGTTAAGATGGAACCCGTATTTGTGAATGTCGTTAAGTCGCCAGCAGAGAAATTTTTTGTGAATGAGAACCAACAAGCTGGAGCTGCCAATAATGCGGCGGGTAGTACACCATGTGCTGCTCATGCTCACGCTACTGCCGCTGGATACCAATTATTGTCTCACAATGATGGTATGGCTGCGTTAGCTCATATCGCCAATGAAGGAAAAGCCGCCTATGGTGGTGATGGTAGCGTCGATGCTTATGGTGGTGGTGCCGATACTTATGGTGGTGGTGCCCATCATGGCGGATATGGCGCTGATGGTGCGAACACAGGGGACGGTTATTAAGCACCTGCACATTATTGAAGAAAGTTTCAACGGATTGGGACGCTTTTTTTGATTTAGATAAATATGTATGTAAGAAAATATATGTATTTAGGTATGTATTTTTTACTTCGGGTATAGAATGAAGTCGTGAAAACAACGATCGTTTGCTTAAAATTTTGCGAAAGATCAAAATCTAGAATTGTATTTTTTTATACTGCACCAAATAGTGTTAAAATAAAAACCTTTTAGAAAAAGAAGCGACAATATTTCAAATGTTTAAAGGAAACTGTGGCTTATGTGGAAATATGTATGTACCCACCAAAAAATCTAAGCCTTATTTAAGAACTAAAACAGCAAATTTAAAAGCTTACGAAATAAGGCCTGAAAATTATGAAGGTAACAAATTTGTATGGCGTAAGACTGAAAATAAGGCTGATTTTCCTGTGTTGATGTCATCAGGCCATAAGGAGTACTCTCTCTCTCTCTCTCTGAGAGCACACCTTATTCCAAAGGCTTTTCTGCCATGCGAAATAAGGCCTAGATAAGTATTAGATAAGAATCAGATAAATTTCTGGTTCAATTTATGATACGGTTTGTCCGATTTGTTTCTTCCGTGCTGTCAGTGCGTTTTTGATGTGTACCACATGATCCCGATTATTTCAGTAAAAATTGAGCTTGATATTAGTATCGATGTAATAATTGAAACACGGTCCTTGAGTTGGGCGGGAACTGTAGTATCAGCAGCAATGAAGTATTATACATACATATATGACTCAGATTCTCATTATAGCGATAATTGTGATACCTACACTGAACCCATTCCCCGACTGCCATGAACCTCGAAAAGATTCCAAATTATATTTATAAAAATAAATAAAAATAAAGAAATGCAAATATTTTACTCAATTTAGAACATTTTATGTCTGTAACTCTCTAACGACCTTCCAAATAATATTTTCTTCTAAGTCCCCAAAAACAGGGAGTGAAAAGGGACCCACTATTTTGTATGAAAGATAGATAATGGTTTAAAATATTCTACAGCAAGCTATTTTTGAATTGTATTTATGTTAATAATAAATATGCAGATATATGTAAGAGCAATTCTTTGACTGCACATAGCAAAATGTTATTTGTAGTAAGTTTATCGGCGATTAGTTTCTACGAACTATAGATAAGCGTTGGCATTACCTTCACGAAACGAAACATAAAACACCGCCTATTCACGCAAAATCGCACGCAATAGACATACATATGTATGTACATACATAGGTTATCGCCCACATATCGTACACAGGTTTACATACAAATTGTTTGCTGAGTAGTTATCCAAATAACTGAGATTAGATCCAACTAAAATATTCAAAACGGAATATCTATGAATTCCCATGCTTCAATAAAATTTAACAAAAACTAAGAAATCAAATATTTAGAGTTTTCGACTTAGCTGGCTTAAGAATCTGGCTATACTTTTCAATTAAGCACAATTACAGTGCGAATGTGGTCTGGCGTGATGGTTACTTTTTACCAAAATTGGTTACAATTCTTTCGTTTGGTTACGTGGTTACTTTTGGCCGATTTTGGTTACCGTCCTGGTCCATGTATTCAGTACACTATGGTTACATTCAATTTTCAGGAATACGCTTTTAATTTTTCCAAATTATAAAATATGTATTTGTTATCCAAATTGTTTTGTTGTATTTTTTTTTTATCAAATTCCAAATAATTTATTGTTGGGGGTAAATGGAAAAAATTCAACAACTATTTCCAGCGAATGTTGAGTGTGTAGCTGTTTCACGAAAATGAATAAGGCAAAAGTGGGAAAAATTCAACAGCTTTCACAGAGTATCAGTGGTCTAGCGTGTAAAAGCGTTCGCACATTGCGGCTGAAGATGGAATGTATCACGGGTTCGATCCTGGTGAGGAGCATCCACTTCCGAAAAGGGTGCTAATGATCGAAAATGGTTTCGTGAAATAGCTATACTCAACCTTTGCTGGAAATAGTGATTGAAATTTTTCCATTTACCCCAACAATAAAAAATTAAATTAAATAATTTTCGCGCTGAGCACTAAAAAGCTTTTAACTAAGTCCAAATAATTTATTTGACAGGAGCCAGCGACCACATTAGAAATAAATCTATTCTGGCGAATTTTCGTCAGCTTTTTGCTTCTGTTCATTCTCATATCTGGCCGTGTTTTTAAATGTTGACAGAACGCTACGACCGGGCGATATTTCGCTCGACGTTGGATCTGTTTAAGGCTTAAAGATGTAAAACAATTGATATATTTTAGTTTTTGTTAACCGTATATATTGTTTTGCTTCCAAATAAATAGCCCTAACGTTAATGGGACATATGCCTATATAATTAATTTATTTTGGTTACTCGTTTCTAGTTTTGGTTACTTTTATTTTGTATTTTGGTAAATTTAAAATTTTTTAAGTGGCAATGCTGTTCTGTATGTACATACATATCTTACATTGTGTTCAGACATAACAAATTAATTGAGCCAATTAAGCTCAAAATTATGATTTTTCGGTAAGTACCTTAATACACCTTAATACCTGCCAAATCTTCACTACATACATATGCAAATACATATTTATACACTCTTAAAAATTTTCGTGTAATTTTGCATACAAAAAGGTAGGTTACTTTTTTCCTACCTTATTATGCGCAAAATCGCACACTGAAAATTTCAACAGATAAGCTGTTTAAATTTAAACAATAAAAGTGTAAAACCTACACAAACAATCTTTAAATCTAAACACCAATCGAGTAATAAATTGTAATTTCGCATATACATAAGTTAAACAAAATTACCAATGCACTATGTAATTTTACCCCACTCAACTGTAATTTCGCGCACGATATTTGAAATTACAATTTCTGTATGCAATTTTAATCCAAAATGCGTGTAAAATCGCATGATATGCTCACTTTTGCTGAAAAGTGCGTAAAATTTCGTTTAGAACTGTAAATTACACACTTGTAGTGTAAATCTACGAAAAAAAATGTAATTTTCAACTAAAAATTACATATATTTTGGTAGCATATTTACACGCAGTTTTTAGAGTGTACCATTATTAGCAGCCATTAAATACCATTCGATATATGTAAATAACGTTGCAACGTTGGTCAGAGCAAATATTCGAATCATCAATATATTTTGGCAGTATAGGTAGCTGTTCTATCGCGGTACAGCGTACTCGAGGCTGGCAATGGCTTAGAGTAAT
Organism: Urophora cardui; assembly: GCA_960531455.1. Classification (NCBI taxonomy): domain Eukaryota; kingdom Metazoa; phylum Arthropoda; class Insecta; order Diptera; family Tephritidae; genus Urophora; species Urophora cardui. The sequence continues at coordinate 143,268,048 of OY482671.1, read as the reverse complement.
TTTTGATAAAACCCTTATATGGCGTAACTGCGTCACATAAATAAGAACCTTAATTAATTAAAAAAAAAAACAGACACCAAACTTAGAGGTAGTTTGATTTTAAAACGTATAACTTTTTTGACAATTATAGTGCTGAGCGAGACCTTTTCGGCGACTTTACGATCTTAGAGATCCGATATCAAATAATAAAGTTATTGCAAAAACACAATTTAGGCAACCGTTAAAGCCTAAAAAAATTTTACACACAAAATATGTACTTTCTCTACATAACACGCAAACTTTTTTTTCGTAATACCGCTTAATGTACATATGTATGTATCAAAAAGCTGTGTAAACGAGTGTAAAAAGGCAAAAAAAATCCATATTTCAATTTGCAAGTAAAAATTAAATTCTAACCACATAGACCCTGAAGTATCTGGGTTAAATACGCCTCGGCAACAAAAAATTAAAAAACAAAAGGTGGAATGCATTTGACGAAGCAAATTATAAAAGTGCAAGCACAATCAATTGTGAAATGCATTAAATGAAGTAGAATTCTAAGCGCACGTATCAAATTTAACAAGAAACAGCAAAACTAATATACATGCATATGTATGTACATAAAAAATATATTTATTTTATTTTTTTATCGAGAAACAATGAGGACATCGACGACGTGCATGAAAAGTGTTACAAGTTCAATGTCATTTCGATACAGTGCAAAGAAGTAAAAAATAGGCTAAAAAAGAAGCAAAACCAAAAACAAGAACTATTTAAAAAATAAGCGGCAAACAGAAATCGAGTGTAGCAGCACATCCAGTTTTTAATTTTAGTTTTTTATTTATTTTTTTTTTTTGTTTTATCTTTTCTCTTTTTATTGGCGGAGGAAATGAAGAACATTGCAGTTGTTGCAATTCTCGGTCTGATTGCACTAAATGCACTATCCAAGGTTAATTTGGTTTATTACACTTTTTTTTTGATATTTGTATACCCAGTAGTGCTTACTTAAATGGAATTATAACATTTTCAGTGCATAATTGCTGCTGCAGCTTCCGAGGACGAAGGACCACCTCACCAAAAATTAATGCCAGTGGCAACAAACAATGAACAACGCGCAACAAATAAATTTACAATGAAACGACGCATCAAACGAGAACTTATTGGCAAGATACCGAGTGTTATCGAACTCATATTCAAAATAATGAGCTCAATACAATCCGACAGGCCACCAATTATACCGAAAATTACGAGGCGTGCGAAATGAATGCAATTTGTATATTTTTTTTTATAATTTCTATAAATCTAAATATGTACATATGTAATCCTCTTGTATCTATGTAACTTGTTTTAAGTATTTAACAAGTATTTTCCGAGTTTTGATTTTGTTCTTATTTTGGAAAGAAATGCAGAAACCAAGTACATATTTTTGTAATTAGCAAATAAGCCTCAAACTCCAATTCGTCGTACCATACGAAAACTAACATCAGATTTTTTGTGGCTGACGAAAAGTAAAAAGTTCAAGTTTTTGGCCAACGAAAAGTATTAAAATCGAGTTTTGGCTGACGAAAAGTAATAAAATCCACTTTTGGCTGACGAAAACTATCAATTTCGTTTAAACAACAACAATTTTCATGTAAAAACAGTATATAATTACTGATACTTTTCGTCAGCCAAAAGTCGATTTTATTACTTTTCGTCAGCCAAAACTCGATTTTATTACTTTTCGTCGGCCAAAAGTCAAATGTTCTACTTTTCGTACAGAATTTTTTTATTGATAGCTTTCGCCAGAAATTTTAAATATGTTAGTTTTCGTATGGTACGACGAATTATACAATTTCGAGAGCACTCAAGTATCGATTTAATTTTTTTTTCCTTTTTTTTGTTATCGAGTAAATGTACAATAATGCAAAATATTTTGAATGCTATCAAAATGAAAATAACTACACACACGATTTTGTTGTTGTTGTTGTAACAGTACTAAGCGCTTCAGTTTGCTATTTGATGGTGATACATGAGATCAAATCGTAGGTATGTTGACTTAAACAATCCACTTTCAAAAGTGTCTATGTGAAATTTTTTTCCATATTGAGTTTTTGATGGACTTGTACCAGTATTTGAAGGTGTACCTACAATGTCCATTGTGGCCACTGTGGTGCAGTGATTAGAGTGCTCGCCAGAGGTCTCTTGTTTTAACCCCAATCCGGACAAACATCAAAAAAATTTTCTAATTAAATAAAGACCAATTATTGGGTTTTTATAAAATAGAGGTCACCTCTCGGCAGTGGGCGGCATACCCTGCGAGTGTATTTCTGCCATGAAAAAGTTTCTCACAAAAAAATGCATTCGCCGTTCGGAGCCGGCGTAAAACTGTAGGTCCACCCAATTCGTAGGAAAAACAATAGTTAAGGAGTACACCTCGAAGTGGGAGAAAAGCTCGGCCATTTATATATTAAGTATATTACAATGTCCAATAAAAAGGTATTGCAAAATCCTTCCGTATTCTGAAAATAAAACATTTAATAAAAAATACTCTTTCAAAAGTCTCTATGTTTCATTTATACACTTTCAAAAGTCTCTATCTAAAATAGGTCATTCATACGCCTTGGCACACATAGGCGTCGCCTCATATAAGGGGTGTTCAAAATTCTAAAACCATTTGTTAGGTGTCGAGATCTAAAACTTTGCAGCTACAGAATAAAATTTATCAACTGATTGTATATCATTTATTAAGTGAGACTAGAACTATTTTTTTTTATAATAAAAAGCGAGTCTGAAGTGTCAAACGTGCTGGAGTGATTATTAAAGTCATGGCATAAGCGACGGAATGGTTAATTTAATTCGAAATTTGTTTTGCAAGGTTTCAGAAATAGTGGTTTGAAATGCCTCGATACTCTACATGGAACGTTAAAATATAACTCACTTAGAAGGCATGGACTATTTATAAGTCCAGTGATTAATTTAACCATAAAAACTACCAAGCATCTCTTTACGACTAGAAAGTGAAGGCAAATTAATGAGTTTTAAACGAGAAGTGTAAGGTGGAAGATTGTAATCTGAGTCCCACCGAAAGTTACGCAAAGCAAAAAGCAGGAACTTTAGCTTTGTTGACAGTGGAGCTTATATGGAGGTTGAAGGTGAGTTTGGAGTCCATTGTGACACCAAGATCGATAAAATTAGTTACCTGTTCTAGATTATGCTGTGATATTTTATAAGAAGCAGGTTGTACGATAATACTAGTTGAGCAACGTGCAATTGTTGTTGTGCACTCCTGCGGTTAAGAGAATTTTCGGACTCTCGTATCGATCAAATTTATTGGGTGAAACAAGCACCCAGCACACCGATGCTTCGGGATAATAATGTGTTATGTTGTGTATGTGGTCACTAATCATCGATTTAAGCGTAACCACCTCTCTCCGATGAGGAACATGTGTCCGAATTTGACCGGTTTTTTGCTCGTAAGCATAACCACGGCATAAGAGTAAATTTTAAGCGTCTGAACCCAATAATGTCCGTATTTTAACTCACTGATGACTCTTGGTTTTGAAGAAGTATTACGAGTATAATATTTTTCTTCTTCTTAATTGGCGCGTAAGCATCTAGACGATTTTGACCGGATCCAATAAAGTACGCCATTCACATCTGTTCCCTGATGACTGGCGCCAATGTCAAATGCCAAGGAAAGCAGAGTCGCTCTCTGTATGATCTTCCCAACGTAGTGGGACAAGCAGAAACCCTTCTCTCAAGCCAAAGAGATTGGTGTATCAAAGTACGGTGGACTTTTTTTTGGTCCATATAAGGCTAGACGGTCTAAAGTTCCATATATTTGGCTTTGTTCAGAAACTCAGGTTGAAGCGCAACCTACCTTTGTTGTACACACAGAGTGTTCATAAACGTAAATTTTTCATCAAGCGTCGCTCATCAGTCATCAAAAAAATAATTAGGTACTGCCGCTGTTGCGTTTTATGCTGCGTTTCTAAATATACCCTTTCTTTACCATACACAAAAGTAATAAGTGAATATTTTAAAAACATAAATACACGCAAGCCATCTGTTGGAACATAGCGGTGGTTATAACCTAATCTCATTAGTAAATATATTGCATATACCTCAGTGAAATAGTTATATGTGCATGGAATAATATTTTATAAAAATTATAAAAAACTAAAGTTATATTTTTTTAAATATTATTTTTTACATATATGACTAGATATGAACTAATACAATACCAAATGAATTTGTCTTTATTTACTGGTGATTTTAGTTTAATTTTTATTTAATTTTCCCTTAGGAAAAAATTATATGTGCGTCAAAGGATTTGTAACATGTATGTGGCTAGATAACAATATTTTATAAATTCTAATAATTTATATGCTTCCCTTCCTTCAACTGAACCTGGGTCAATCTCCTTGGCATGGACTCTACCAATTTTTGTAAGGTTTGGATGCTTATTTCGTCCCATTCCTTTACCAACGTTTCTTTAAGCTGCTTCATGGTCTGAAACTGTCTACCATTCTTATAAACCTTAGCCGAGAGTATTCCCCATAGGTCCTCAATGGGGTTGAGGTCAGGACTGATGGCTGGCCAATCCAACAAAGGGATGTTTTTGGACGAAAAAAAATCTTTTGTTGTACGAGCGGTGTGGATTGGGGCGTTGTCCTTTTGAAATAGCCACTCATTTCCATAAACTTCTTCAGCAAAGTGAATAAGTACATTGTCCAATAACTCAATGTACATTTGGGAATTGGTTTTGCATGGGATGAAACAGAGTGGAGATTTTCCAGCATACCAAAAAGCCCCCCAAACCACTAACGAGCCGCCACCATGGTTTCGCTTAAGACGATTCTGTCTCGGGTGTCTTAAGGCGCGCCAATATTTTTGACAGCCATCGGGACCATCCAAGTTAAACTTTTTCTCATCGCTGAATATAACTTTTTGGAACTCTGTATCCCAGAACTTATATTTATCGGCGAAGGCCAAACGGGATGTCAAATGTCTTTTTAAAAGCATAGGTTGAGATACTCGCGCAGTATATGTGACATTTTTGTTTTGGGATAATATTTGGTGGACTCATCTCCTTGTTACCTTAAGATTAAGATGGGCTTGAATTTCACTGCAACTCATACCTTTTTCAACAGCTAGACGCCGAATTGTTCGCTTACAACGTTCATCAATCTCTGATTTTCTGCCACTGCGTTTGGTAGTCCCATATTTTTCCGGGTTTTTTAGGAAATTAGTAATTGTATTTCTATGGCGTTCGTTGCAATTTCGACCAATGGTACACCGCCATCCCTTTGTACAATTATAAAACCGCGCTCTGTTTCTGTCAAGGTGGATCCGCGTGGCATTTTTTTTTCTAAAAGTTGGAAATCACTCAATATCCGTTTGCAAAAAAATGTATATTTGCTTCACTTGCGATTTGTATGAATAAAGTTATTTTATCTTACTTGTTGACATTTGAAGCAGGGAAAATGCGTTTTGCACATATAAATTTTTCCTAAGAAAGGTGGCATATACCACAAGTTTTTATATACCGTATACATTATCAGCGGATTAAAACTAATCATTATATACAATTAAAACTAATCATTATATACAAACGAATTACCAAATATGTAATATAATATTTACATGCCCAAAGATAACTAAATAGAGTCTTAAATTAGAGATAAATTGAATTAATGAAGTGCACATATAAATATTTCACTGAGGTATATATGTATATATTGCTTATACCCTGCAGGCAAAATTAAACTAGTATGAAAATAAACTAGTTGATCAACTGGTATGTAAAGGAAAAAATACAACTAGTTGGTTTTCTACTAGTTGATCAACTGGTATGAAACGGACAAAATTATACTAGTTAGCTATCTACTAGTTGATTAACCGCCTTTAAAAAGACAAAATCATACTAGTTGGTATTCTACTAGTAATATACCAATTTGTTTATTAACTGAATATATCAGTTTGTACGCTATTATTTAACAAAAGGGTCAGAATAGTTATTACCAATTTGCCAAAAATAAACAACCATCTCTCACAGTATATGTAAATATTTTAAGGCTTTTTATTTATTTTTGTGTAAGGGTACACAAGAACAATTACATACATACATATACATATGTTTGTAGCAGGTGGCAAGAAGAGTTTAGTTAATTGATTTGGTTTCATCCAAATCGGAAATTCTATCAGCCAACCAGTGTTGCCAGAATATTTTGAAGCTTATAGCTAAATTAAATAAAAAAAATTGCTAAAAATAGCTAAATAATTTTTTTCATAGCTAAAATAAATAGCCAAATTTTTGTTTTTCAAAAATAGACAAATAATGATTTATTTAAAAAGACGTGACATAAAACAACTTCACATATATGAATATTTATATATACATATATTAGGTTTGTTTAATGAGACCAAAAATAGAGTAGAGCAGCTCAGGTTAGATCAAAATAGAGTAGCTGTCGAAAAACAAATAGAGCAAGTTAGAGCAACTCCGAGCAAACATCTCATGAAACACTTTTTAGGCAGCAATTATGAAAACATTTGACCGATTGATATTTCAATACGTATTTACATAAATGCAGCAAAAAATTGAGAAAAGAACAATAGTCTATGTCCACAATTTTCCCTTTTTTATTTTGAATACGCAGATTTTCCATTTTTGGTTTGCTTTTTCCAAATTTCATTTATTTATTTTGTTGACAGTTGTCAAAATTTACTGCTCTAACTTACTCCACGAAAAAAGCTAGAGCAAAAAATTGTGCTCTAGATCTGTTTAGAGCAGGCTCATGAAACAAAATGTAGAGTAAATCAGAGCAAGTTAGAGTACGAAAAATGGTCATGAAACACAATTTTGTGATCTAATTCAATCTAGAGTAACCTAGAGCAGCTCAGTAAACAAACCTATTATATATTGTAGCCATACATATATTTGTTTGTATGTACTTATATATGTACGTCGCATAATAAGATTATTACAATGAAAAAAATCAATTCATTACATATGTATGTATGTATGTACATTCAATTGCAGTATTAGAACAAATTATAATAGCGACTAGTTAATATTTAAACTTTAGTTAAAAATTTGATTCAATAACATTTCAAAAATCATATCTTCTTCATTTAATTCACAGGTTGAATTATTATTAATTGAAGTCATTGCTTTAATAATATCGTTAGGAATTTTAAAGTTATTACAACATTTTTCAAGCCTTTTTAGACCATACCTAACAGTCAATAGAGAGTTTAACAAAAATAATTGCATTCTATTTCTTTGCTTTGTTTTTATTACGTTCATAACAGAAAATCTACGTTCTATTTCTGTATTACTAAGCGGTAGGATTAGAAAATTAAACATAAAAGATTGTAGTTCTTCAAACGGATTTTCGTTAAGAGCATTTCTAAGCTTTCTTACGTCTACCCAAAACTTTATTGTAGAGGTAGTTCCCTTCCATGGGTAGCGTGTAGTTTTTCCATTGCATTTCTAAAATAGTGATTTCCTCCGTGTTAAAGTGATCCTTTTCATCCTTGAAAGTGTCAAATATTTTTGGCTTATTTACAGAAAAAAATTCAATATTTTTTAAAGATTGAATATTCTGCGGTAAGCGTTGGCGGAGTTGCTCAATTAACTTGATAATAAAGTTCTGAAAAATTTTACGAATACACCGTGAAAAGGACGGTTTAAATATCGCGTATGCCAATGGTCATTTGCGAATTCAAATAGCAAAATGGGCAACAACAAAATGTATGGCAGAGTTGCTTTTGCGCACTGCGAAAACCTTATTGCATCCAAGGCAGATCTAGAAAGGTAGGCTCGGTGGCGAATTCAGAAACTACTTTTTTATTTACAAAGGTAGAGTGTAATGTCAAAATCAAAGCGAATTCACATCATGACCAATAGGAATGGGCGAGTCTCAAGCGAATTCAGATTTTAACTAAGGCGAATTATCATTTTGACATTACACTCTACCAATTACAATAACAAAATACATGGGAAATTTCTGAATTCGCCACCGAGCCTACCTTCCTAGATCTGCCTTGATTGCATCAACCTTGCATATGAATGCACCAATAATTGATAAAATAAGGAAGGCATGCCAGACTATCAAATTTTGTATAGTTTGATAATCATAAGGATAAGTATACACTTTCAAGTTTTCATAAACTCGCAGATGACTCATTAGCTTAAAATGATAAACTGATGTGCAAAATAAAAAAATTAAGAAAAATAGCTAAAAATAGCTAAGCTATTAAAAAAAAAAAGCTAACAAAAATAGCTAATAGCTAAACGCAAATATCTGTAGCTAAACGCCAAAAGTTATAGCTAAATCTAGCTACAAAATAGCTAAAGTGGCAACACTGCAGCCAACTGCCGCAGTAACACGAAGCCATTATTCTACCTTATAGCATTGACAGACGGCAGCGATAATCCGGAATATCTGGCTAATTCGGACTTAACTTGAGAATTAACTGGAGGTAATCCGGAATATCTCTTGAGTTACTGTGTAACCTAAATCAAACGCAAGTCGTCAATTTAACGCACGCACGCAAATTTTTCATATGCGTTGAACCGAAATTGACTTGCGTGCGTGTTCAGATAAAGAAATAGAAAAATACAGAAAATCTTGTTATTTTGTGGAATATGTACCTAACAGACACGATATCAAAAGCAAGTGTCAATTTTTTTGCAAACAATCACCCACAATGCTTAATTTCAACTGTCACGCAAAACAAAAATTGGGCGTCGAATTTGCTTTTTACGCACGCCGTTCAATTTCGGTTACTCCCATACAAGTTGTATGGGCATGAGAAATTTTTGACAGTAAATTGACGGCGTGCGTTTGATTTAGGCACTCTGCACACGAGGCGTATCGTCATAGACGCGTACCAGACATTTCATGTAGCGTCGATTTCCCTACGCCTCAAGATCTGCACACGAAGCGACATAAAACTTCGCTGCACAAAACAAACAAACAAATTAATAATACGGTATTTGCTTTAAATTTCGAAGCTTTAAATAGAAAAGATGAAAAATTTTATGGAATCTTCCATTTTCTTTAATTATACACAAATTTTTTCCGATTTTTTCCACAAATTTTACTGCTTTTATAAATTTCACCATGTGGAAAAATGTAAACAAACGTCTTCTTCTTCCTGTTTTCTAAGCGTAGTACGCCTAGCTACCAGCACTGCTTTACGCCAAGCGACATGTAGCCAGCATACTTTGACGAATGCATGAAGCTGACGACTCGTGTGCAGCCTTCAATTGAAATATACGTGCGCGACATCAAAGCGTACAGCTTTCGTCTGTAGTATCTAATACGCGTCTAAAAGAGTACGCTCCGTGTGCAGAGTGCCTTAGGTTACACACTTAGAGCCTATACACACTTGCGACTCAATCGATTTAGTCGAATGTTGATTTGCATGGGAATGTATGGAAGCATTCACACTACATTCAATTAGTTGTACAACTGAAACAGTTGGATTTGCAGCCCAATTTCATTCCAACTGAAACAGTTGTACAACTGCTTGATCAGCAAGGCGCCCTTCTACGTATTCACACTTCAGACAATTTAGTCGAACGACTACAACAACAACAGTGATATTCGTAGTGGAAAGAGTTGCCATGCTGACAGAATTACTTTTATTTCACTTTTGGTAAATTGTAGAGATTGAATATTTCAATTAATATTTTCAAAATGTTTAAAAACAAAAGGTTCGTTTCTTATTAACTACACCATTTCCAGATGGATTTTAGAAAGCGTTAACTGGATTTTAGAAAGGGGAAATTGGATTTTAGAAATGTCAATTGGATGTTAGAAAGCGTTAAAAGGATTTTAGAAAACAAAATTGGATTTTTGAAAGCGTGAATTGGATTTCAGAATGTGCGTTTATAATAAATTTTACACAGAATTTTTCGAATAGAAATTCTTTATTGCGTATGAAAGTATAAATTAATAATTATATAAATTTTCGAAAATCCAATTTACAGTTTCTAAAGTCCAATTTCCCTTTTCTAAAATCAAATCGACATTTCTAAAATCCAGTTGACGCTTTCTAAAATCCATCTGGAAATGGTGTAGTTATAGACAAGAATTATCTAACTAAGGATATTTACTTCCGTTTTCATATGTTTCTTGATATTGTTGTTCTCTTCAAATGTCATTAATCGCATTTTAAAATAGAAATAATGAAAATGAAATTTCATGAAAATTATTAATGGCTGATTTTTACTATTTTTCCGTTTCTTGTACTTCTGTTCGTTTCGCCTTTATGAGCGTAATTCCTTCCGTTTTTCTCTTTTCATTTACTTGACAGCTAGTTGCTAGTTTAATAAGAAACAAAGCCAAACAATGTATGCACTTTTTGTTTATTTTATTGTTTTTTATTTATTAATCAAGTTGACAGCTGACAAGAAGGTGCTTTCATGTAAGAATGCAGATAAACTTTAACAATTTAATACTTCATCACTTTATATGAAGACCACTAATGTAAAATTTGCTGAGTAAAATGTGAACATTGGCAACACTATGTCATTGTCAATCGCACGACTATTTAGTCTCAAGTGTGAATAGCTGCCACCGATTCGACTAAATAGTTGGAGTAGTGTGAATACAACAGTCCAATTCGACCAAATCGATTGAGTCGCAAGTGTGTATAGGCTCTTACTGTGTAACCTAAATCAAACGCACGCCGTCAATTTACTGTCAAAAATTTCTCATGCCCATACAATTTGCATGGGAGTAACCGAAATTGAACGGCGTGCGTAAAAAGCAAATTCGACGCCCAATTTTTGTTCTGCGTGACAGTTGAAATTAAGCATTGTGGGTGATTGTTTGCAACAAAATTGACACTTGCTTTTGATATCGTGTCTGTTAGGTACATATTCCACAAAATAACAAGATTTTCTCTGATTTTCTGTATTTTTCTATTTCTTTATCTGAACACGCACGCAAGTCAATTTCGGTTCAACGCATATGAAAAATTTGCGTGCGTGCGTTAAATTGACGACTTGCGTTTGATTTAGGTTACACAGTTAGTCCTCAAAATTTTAGCGGATTAAAGCATTTTGTAATGACAACCCTGGTGAAAAATGTCTATTGTGAATGAAAAGGAAGAAAAAGAAGAACCCAAAGCAGATCTAGGAAGGTAGGCGCATAAGTGAATTCAAAAATTTCGAATGTAACAAGGCAGATCTAGGAAGGTAGGCTCGGGGGCGAATTCAGAAACTACTTTTTTTTTACAAAGGTAGAGTGTAATGTCAAAATCAAAGCGAATTCACATCATGACCAATAGGAATGGGCGAGTCCCAAGCGAATTCAGATTTTAACTAAGGCGAATTATCATTTTGACATTACACTCTACCAATTACAATAACAAAATACATGGAAAATTTCTGAATTCGCCACCGAGCCTACCTTCCTAGATCTGCCTTGGAATGTAATTTGTTACTGTAATTGGTAGCAGGGTTGCGTGATTTTGATTTGACTGAATCACTAATCAAAAATATTTTCTGATTCTTGATTTAAAATATTTTCAAATCAAAGATAATTTTTATTTGTGATTCGTTTCAAAAAAGAATCAGAAATACCCTTTGATTCGTGATTCAAACTATTTTCAAATCAAAGATAAATTTTATTTGTGATTCGTTTCAAAAAAGAATCAGAAATACCCTTTGATTCGTGATTCAAACTATTTTCAAATCAAAGATAAAATTGATTTGTGATTCATTTCTTAAAAGAATCAAAAATCTTTTTTGATTCTTGATTCAAACTTGATTTCGAATCAAGATTCTTAATAAATTTTTGATTCGAATCAAATTTTTGATTCGAATAAAATTTTTGATTCGAATAAAATTATTTTGAATCAAAACTTTATTTCAAATAAAAAAATACTTAGTACGTGATCCCACCACCCCCGCGAGTTGAAATGCAAAAAATCTAAAATTTCAACAAACGTCTACGTTGTATGGGAGGAAATGCAAGCAGATTTTCGCAGTTGCTTAGCCAAGCATTTGTGCATATATATGTATGTATATACTTACATACATATATGTAGGTATATAACGAATAAATGAATGAAAGGATGAATGAATTATGGTTAGGTGTATGCATACAAAGAGTGGTTTCGATATGTAAATATGTATGTGCATACGTTAGGCTGGGTCAATTTTCTAAGCCATACTGTTCGTAGAAAAATCGGATTCTGCATTAAATTCTATGAAAAATGTGTTCTAGAGCATGCCTCTAATATCAATTTCGAGCTTGCCCATTTTCGATTGAAGTTTACTAGGTATTTAGAATTGTTTTAAGCATAGTAACCCATATACTTTTAAATTCAACCAGTGGTTTTAAATTTATCTCTTTACATTCTTTTTCATTGTTACTTAAACGACTTTTAATAATGCATGTATATAAGAGTTTGATTTCGTTGTTGTGGTTTTGTTGAAAAACGAAAATATTAAAAACAACTCCCATTCGTTTTTTTGTTTCTTAACCCTCTCAACATTAGCTTAAAATTTAGGGGAGACTTTTATAACTTTTTTTTCGCATGGGGACCAACACTTACCTCCTGACTTCATTTCCATATAAAATACAGATGTAATCTAACACATACATATGTACATACTTACATATATATGATGTATGTACATATGTACTTACCCCTTAATATGTAAATGAATATACATACATATGTAAATTTCTCTTATACATATCCACACACATGTCCTTACTTATGTAGGTACTTATATTTTATATATTTTACATACATTGAATGAACCCAAAAAAAGAATAAAATAACAGAATTTAAAAATAAATAATAATAATGCATTTACCCAAAATGATCTCGTACTAAAAGTATCTTTTACTTGAAATACATATATTTTGGATTCACTATAGGTACATACATATGCATATTTTAAACCCGTTCAAATTAAACGAAAGTGGTTTGTTGTGTTGCTTTACGAACAGCAATTCAATCAGTGAATTTATTGGTAAAATTGATTCTTATTTACCTATACACAAAATTTCTTATGTACTACTTATTTACTATAATACATGTACATATATCTACTCTAATTCTTACTTCTATGGAGATATGTACATACATATGTACATACCCTGTAAGACAGGAATGATGGAAACTCCAACACATTCTCAGCAAACACTAACACATATAGCAGTGATAGTCATTTGATACATCCCTGTAAAAATCATAGGGTTATATGATCCATTTTGTGGTAGGTAGGAGTACTTTCAAAGTGATCGTTTATCTGCATCGGCTCATAGTTAGCCGAACATTGCTACGAAAACCGAATGTATGTATGTATATCGCGATAACGACGAAGCAAGTGCGTACATTTGTATGTGTATGTATGTATGTATGTACATATGCATGCTCGTTTCAACGTGCACGATTTAGTAATAAAAAGACATTGAACGCGACACATGTTGGTGATTGCGCTAGAAAAATTTTATTATTTTATTTTTATTAAAGAAAGGCTTACTTATATATGTATGTAATGCTAATAATCAAATTGAATTGACAGTAGTTCAAATCTGTTCAGAGATAATTAAATTTCATAAATTTTAGTACCTACTCCATGAATTACTCCCATGTAGGTACTCCATGGATTACTCCTATGTAGGTACTCCTTGGATTACTCGGGTGTCATGCGGAAATCGGAGTATGTGATCCCTGCCTAGGACATCGCCATGTTAAATGGACCATATTTTTTATATGAAATGTGGCAGGTTGAGGAGTACTCGGTTGGTCCATAGCGAGTACTCTATACACGCGTGCATGGAGTACTCGGCTTGTTTGCAGGGATCATTTGGAGAACACATTCATCACATTTTTCATACCGTCCATATAAAAATGATGGAAACTTGTAGGCAGTGTGTGACAGAAATTTCCATCAAACGTGCACCTCAAATGATATATCAAATGACTATCACTGTGTTATAGGGTATATACATACATATGTATGTATGCATATGCACCCAAGTGCCCCCTGCAAAAAAGCCGAGTACTCCATGCACGCTTGTATAGAGTACTCGCTATGGACCAACCGAGTACTCCTCAACCTGCCACATTTCATATAAAAAATATGGTCCATTTAACATTGCGATGTCCCAGGCAGGGATCACATACTCCCATTTCCGCATGACACCCGAGTAATCCAAGGATTACCCACATGGGATTAATTTACGGAGTAGGTACTAAAATTAATGAAATTTAATAATCTCTGAACAGTTTTGAAAGACTGCCAATTCAATTTACATACATTCATAAGTAAGCTTTTCTTTAGTTAAAATAAAATATTAAAATTTTTCTAGCGCAATCACCAGCATTTTTTGTGTCGCGTAATTTTTTCGATACATCGAACATCGATGTATCGATGTTGGTCCTCAAAATTTGCATTCCTACCCTTTATTACTGAATCGTGCACGTTCAAACGAGCATGCATATGTACATACATACATACATACAAATGTATGCACTTGCTTCGTCGTTATCGCTATATATGTACATACATTTCGTTTTCGTAGCAATGTTCGGCTAACTACGAGCCGATGCAGATAAACAAGTCGCTCGCTTGGGTCTATGTTTATGATCACTTTGAAAGTACTCCTACCTACCGCAAAATGGATCATATAATCCTATGATTTTTACAGGGCCTATGCACATACATACATATGTATGTATGTACGTACGGCGTAGCACAAACGTAAATACGACAGTCAGAAATATGTATATATGTACATACATACATACACATATACATATTTGGCGTCAGCATACAATTTGGCTGTTGTTGCACTTTTGGTGCATTTTATACATTTTTGTGTTTTAAGTTACCGAGAAGGTACTTGAATAATTCTGATATTAGCTACAGTATTTTTGATTCTAAATAAATTTTTGATTCGAATAAAATTTTTGATTCGAATAAAATTTTTGATTCGAATCAAAAATTTGATTCGAATCAAAAATTTTATTCGAATCAAAAAAAAAAAGATTTTTGATTCTTTTGAGAAATGAATCACAAATCAAATTTATCTTTGATTTGAAAATGGTTTCAATCACGAATCAAAGGGTATTTTTGATTCTTTTTTGAAACGAATCACAAATAAAAATTATCTTTGATTTGAAAATGGTTTGAATCACGAATCAAAGGGTATTTTTGATTCTTTTGAGAAATGAATCACAAATAAAAATTATCTTTTATTTGAAAATAGTTTGAATCACGAATCAAGTTGATTCTTTATTTGAAAGTTGATTTAAAATCAAAATTGATTCGAATCACGCAACGCTGATTGGTAGTGTAATGTCATAATAATATTTCGCTTTGGTTGAAATCTGAATTCGTTTGGACTCGCCCATTCCTATTGACCATGATGTGACTTCGTTTTGATTTTGACATTACCCTACCTTTGGAAATAAAACAAGAAGTTTTTGAATTCGCCGCTGCGTCTACCTTCCTTCAGCTGTTTTGTTAATCCGCAATACTTGCCGTCTGTCAGGGTAAAATTTTAATCGAATTAAATGTTGCGGTAATCGGGATTATCGCTGCCGTCTGTCAATGCTATTACTATACATCTTTGCTTGTACTGTATATAATATGTACTAAAAAGTACTGAGCTAATTAAAGTGAGCTTTATTAAATGAACTAAAATGCTATTTTTTCACCTAGATGAACTGGCATTTTTCTAGTATTATTCTGACTGGTATTCTTCTAGTATATCCTTAACTGGTATTTTTCTAGTATGAAGCTGATGTGTTATCTACTGGTATGAAACTGAGTGGTATTTTTCTAGTATGAAGCTTATGCAAGGGAAGACAATTGCCATCTCGTAGGCCATCGCCACGTTAAAACTACCAGTTGCTTTCAAGTAAAATGGATAGTTGGGCAACTATATGCCGACATTTTCAAACTGGTAGAATTGTAGTATGCAACTAGTTGTTTTGCCTGCAGGGTATTTACAGCAGCAAGAAATTACAAACATACATACATACAGGTGAAACTAATAAATGCGTGTTAAAAACAAGTGAAAGGCTTTGTTCAGAAACTCAGTTTGAAGCGCAACCTGAGTTTGTAGTACAAGCTGAGCGTTCATAAACGTAAATTTTGCATGAAGCGTCGCTCATCACAATCATCAAAATAATAGTTACTGCCGCTGTTGCGCTTCATGCGCGTTTCTGAACATAGCCAAAACCCCCATTTTTTATAGAACTGGTAACCGGTACAGAAAAACCGATTTCATTTTTCGAATTCAGCGTGATGAAATCCTTTAGGAAGTGAAGTCTCAAGAATTTCTGTCCACTCCTATTTTCGAAAGGCGTTTCAGCGAATGGGTCCTATACAATCTAGCTCCACTGCATGAAAATTAAAACAACAGCTAACTTTTGCTTACGTAAGAAAGCGTAATTTATTTTTTTTTTTGTAATTTTTATCTTTTACATGTTTTTTTAATACATTACAAAATGTTAAAAACTATCAATAAAAAACCTATAGCTAACATAATTAGATTATGATGATGATAAATATTTGTATGGATGCGTGTGTACATATATACATATCGCAACCTAAACCATAAAGTGGCACAAACCAAAATTTTTTTGAATTATCTTTTTCATAAGCCGGTACACAGATAATGTGTATGTATCTCTAGCGACTGCCAAAAAATCTGTTCATACAGTGTCTCTTTTGACTGAAAAATATCGATGAAACGTGGCCTTTGCTTGTGGTTATCATTTCTTGTAAAGAAAATTTGTGTCATTTTATGATTTAGATTGCGATATGTATGTAAGTATGTATTTTTAACATATGATAATGTGAAATGCGTAAAAAAGGTAAGAGATAATGTTTCGGATATTGAAACATTTTTTTTTCGATTTGTCGTTTTAAATATTATTTTAACGTTATATAAATAATCATATATGTATATATGATGTATAGTTTGAGTGTAAATCGTAAAGTGTTTTCAAAGCAAAATAAAATTGAAGCAAATTTTAGACCAACAACAAACACAATAATAAACTAACGTTAAGTTTTTTTTTACTGCCGACTTGCGTATGTGTGTATGTATAGTATAATAATAAAAGTTATGAATGTTTTTTTTTACATATCATTAAATGTGAGCAAATTTACTTAAATACTAAAATATATTTTATTTAAGAACGTATTTTGTTTTAGCGATATTGATTAAAAAAAAAAAACGAATTTGATTGTTTATTAGCGAACTTTTGTTTGCCTTTGAAATTGCTTTTTTAAAAAAGTCGGGATATACAAATACATTGTACGAATGTTATTATGAAAAAAATTGAAAACAAATTTAATTTTTTTAAATCTTTGCTTTTGCTTACCAATTTTGGCGGTAATTTTTTCTATATTTTAAATAAGTTAATTGAAATAATTAAACATTTTTGTGTGAAAGCGACAATAAATATTTATATTTTTTTAAATATTAAGTGTCTCGATTATTATAAAATTTGCTGCAAAAAACAAGAAAATATTTGTATATGAGAATATACATATTTATGTACATATATCGCTTTATGTGCGATATAGTACTATATGTTGAAAATTAAATGTAGTCGTAGTTACATTACAAATCGAAAGTTAACAAAACTTTCAACGATATAAGTTAGAACTTTAACTTGTTATATATATACAATTTTCTTGTAAAAAAGAAAAAAAAAAAAAAAATTGTTAAAGGAGCGTAAAAAACCGTATGGGCCTATAACGTCAAGGCACCATTTGGCGTATTATTTTTTATTACCCAATGTAATTTTACTTGTTTTCACGTGAACGATTCGCGTTTGTGGCTGCATTGCATTGTGTTGCAGGAAAGCAGGCGCCTGAACCGTTCTTTTGTGGCGTGGACGCAGCAGGTAAGGGCAACAGGGCGTTAGATGGCTGGCACCAATATCCCTAAAATGCGAAATGATTTAAATTAGTTTATATGTTTCTCATATAACATTTGCAATGCATATTACTCACCTGTGCCGGCGGCATTATGCCATTACTAAAGCCACCACCGCTACCTCCTGGTAGCTGAGTTGGCTGTTGAACTAGATTATTCATTGGCATGCCTCCACCAGTTGCTGTTATAGCCGCAGCACCATTGGTTGTGTAATAGAATGGCATTGGTTGGGGCGGTGGTGCTCCAGCAGCATACGGTACACATTGAAATTGTATGCCATCACCGCCGCCGCCACCGCCACCGCCACCGCCACCGTCACCACCACCACCACCACCACCACCACCACCAAGTCCCAGCGGCTCTGCTGTGCTAAATTCAGCTGGCGCTGCATAAAAACCGTTCGATGGCGGCGGTCCTTGCATTGCCAATGCATCTGTTGGTGATGTTGGCATCATATAATGTTGTGCTGACGGACCACCATTGGGTGGCGTCGGATAGGGTATAGGTGTGCATGATGACGTCGGTGTCGGTTGCATACCATTGGCGGAATGTGGTGGCAATGGTGGTGGTGGCGCGTATATGCCAAAGGGAGCTCCAGGTGCCGCTGACATTGGCATATGCCAGTAAATGCTGCCTGCAGCAGTAGTTGGTGGCGGCGGCATCACTGACAAAGATGGCGGTTCGCCACCATTAAACTCACCACAATATGGGCTATACGAACCAGCAGCAACTATAGGGTTCGCTTGTGACATTTGATAAGTTGCTGGTAGTGGTGATTCCTGTAGGTACAAAGAAATATGTGAAAAGCATTAGAATAAATTTTTATCAATAACACGGCGGCTCGGCCTGACATGCAGAAATATCAATTTTACTACTCTCACCTGTTTCAAAATTTTCACGTCACTATTTCTGTTGACATTTTTGTCTACACCAACGCCACCACTAGATGGATTCTCATAGCTGTTGTTGTTTTGCGGCATGGGAGTGCCATTTGTGCTTGAGCCAGAAACAATTGCAATGGAATTTGTGGCATTTTTCGCCGATGTGTGACTGTGCGTAGAGTTCGGTGTTGAACTACGGTTCAAATTAGTTTGCCCAGCATAATTCGGTTTAAGATTAGTAGCGTGTTTGTTGTTGCCACCACCCGAAGCATTACCATTACCACTACCATTATTGTTGTTGTTGTTGTAATCAGACTTGTGATTGCTTAAATGCTGATTAGGTGATATATTTGTTCTGCGATTGTTGTTGCTGGAGAAATTGTTGTTGTTGCTATTGTTGTGATTACGTAAAAATACGGGGCGCTCTTTATTGTTATTGAAAAAGCGTGCGGGATAACGTCGATGCATATTGTGAGTAGCCCCCCCACCATTCCTGTTGGCACCATTGCTATTGTTATTGGTGTTGCTACAAGTGTTATTATTATTGTCATTGGCATGTTGTTGATTTTGTGCCGATTGAGCGCCATTGTATGGGTTGCCATTTTGATTGGC